>OX608074.1:86323799-87523799 GCA_951509635.1 Eupeodes luniger
TTGTTGTAAAATTGGTCTTATTCAAAGATAGGCACAGAAATGGAAAGGGAATGATTCCTAGATCACAATCCTGAAATTTCAGCCCTCTAGGTGGTCTAGATCGAGAAATATTGTACTTCAAAAATTGCCCTCTAGATGCCGACTTTCATGGCTCTGGGACGCATATTAAGCGAGATATTCGCATTTAAAGTTTGAACATGGATTTTTGCCCATAACTTGTTGTAAAATTGGTCTTATTCAAAGATATAGGCACAGAAATGGAAAGGGAATGATTCCTAGATCACAATCCTGAAATTTCAGCCCTCTAGGTGGTCTAGATCGAGAAATATTGGACTTCAAAAATTGCCCTCTAGATGCCGACTTTCATGGCTCTGGGACGCATATTAAGCGAGATATTCGCATTTAAAGTTTGAACATGGATTTTTGCCCATAACTTGTTGTAGAATTGGTCTTATTCAAAGATAGGCACAGAAATGGAAAGGGAATGATTCCTAGATCACAATCCTGAAATTTCAGCCCTCTAGGTGGTCTAGATTGAGAAATATTGTACTTCAAAAATTGCCCTCTAGATGCCGACTTTCATGGCTCTGGGTCGCATATTAAGCGAGATATTCGCATTTAAAGTTTGAACATGGATTTTTGCCCATAACTTGTTGTAAAATTGGTCTTATTCAAAGATGGGCACAGAAATGGAAAGGGAATGATTCCTAGATCACAATCCTGAAATTTCAGCCCTCTAGGTGGTCTAGATCGAGAAATATTGTACTTCAAAAATTGCCCTCTAGATGTCGACTTTCATGGCTCTGGGACGCATATTAAGCGAGATATTCGCATTTAAAGTTTGAGCATGGATTTTTGCCCATAACTTGTTGTAAAATTGGTCTTATTCAAAGATAGGCACAGAAATGGAAAGGGAATGATTCCTAGATCACAATCCTGAAATTTCAGCCCTCTAGGTGGTCTAGATCGAGAAATATTGTACTTCAAAAATTGCCCTCTAGATGCCGACTTTCATGGCTCTGGGACGCATATTAAGCGAGATATTCGCATTTAAAGTTTGAACATGGATTTTTGCCCATAACTTGTTGTAAAATTGGTCTTATTCAAAGATAGGCACAGAAATGGAAAGGGAATGATTCCTAGATCACAATCCTGAAATTTCAGCCCTCTAGGTGGTCTAGATCGAGAAATATTGTACTTCAAAAATTGCCCTCTAGATGCCGACTTTCATGGCTCTGGGACGCATATTAAGCGAGATATTCGCATTTAAAGTCTTATTCAAAGATAGGCACAGAAATGGAAAGGGAATGATTCCTAGATCACAATCCTGAAATTTCAGCCCTCTAGGTGGTCTAGATCGAGAAATATTGTACTTCAAAAATTGCCCTCTAGATGCCGACTTTCATGGCTCTGGGACGCATATTAAGCGAGATATTCGCATTTAAGGTTTGAACATGGATTTTTGCCCATAACTTGTTGTAAAATTGGTCTCATTCAAAGATAGGCACAGAAATGGAAAGGGAATGATTCCTAGATCACAATCCTGAAATTTCAGCCCTCTAGGTGGTCTAGATCGAGAAATATTGTACTTCGAAAATTGCCCTCTAGATGCCGACTTTCATGGCTCTGGGACGCATATTAAGCGAGATATTCGCATTTAAAGTTTGAACATGGATTTTTGCCCATAACTTGTTGTAAAATTGGTCTTATTCAAAGATAGGCACAGAAATGGAAAGGGAATGATTCCTAGATCACAATCCTGAAATTTCAGCCCTCTAGGTGGTCTAGATCGAGAAATATTGTACTTCAAAAATTGCCCTCTAGATGCCGACTTTCATGGCTCTGGGACGCATATTAAGCGAGATATTCGCATTTAAAGTTTGAACATGGATTTTTGCCCATAACTTGTTGTAAAATTGGTCTTATTCAAAGATATAGGCACAGAAATGGAAAGGGAATGATTCCTAGATCACAATCCTGAAATTTCAGCCCTCTAGGTGGTCTAGATCGAGAAATATTGGACTTCAAAAATTGCCCTCTAGATGCCGACTTTCATGGCTCTGGGACGCATATTAAGCGAGATATTCGCATTTAAAGTTTGAACATGGATTTTTGCCCATAACTTGTTGTAGAATTGGTCTTATTCAAAGATAGGCACAGAAATGGAAAGGGAATGATTCCTAGATCACAATCCTGAAATTTCAGCCCTCTAGGTGGTCTAGATTGAGAAATATTGTACTTCAAAAATTGCCCTCTAGATGCCGACTTTCATGGCTCTGGGTCGCATATTAAGCGAGATATTCGCATTTAAAGTTTGAACATGGATTTTTGCCCATAACTTGTTGTAAAATTGGTCTTATTCAAAGATGGGCACAGAAATGGAAAGGGAATGATTCCTAGATCACAATCCTGAAATTTCAGCCCTCTAGGTGGTCTAGATCGAGAAATATTGTACTTCAAAAATTGCCCTCTAGATGCCGACTTTCATGGCTCTGGGACGCATATGAAGCGAGATATTCGCATTTAAAGTTTGAACATGGATTTTTGCACATAACTTGTTGTAAAATTGGTCTTATTCAAAGATAGGCACAGAAATGGAAAGGGAATGATTCCTAGATCACAATCCTGAAATTTCAGCCCTCTAGGTGGTCTAGATCGAGAAATATTGGACTTCAAAAATTGCCCTCTAGATGCCGACTTTCATGGCTCTGGGACGCATATTAAGCGAGATATTCGCATTTAAAGTTTGAACATGGATTTTTGCGCATAACTTGTTGTAGAATTGGTCTTATTCAAAGATAGGCACAGAAATGGAAAGGGAATGATTCCTAGATCACAATCCTGAAATTTCAGCCCTCTAGGTGGTCTAGATCGAGAAATATTGTACTTCAAAAATTGCCCTCTAGATGCCGACTTTCATGGCTCTGGGACGCATATTAAGCGAGATATTCGCATTTAAAGTTTGAACATGGATTTTTGCCCATAACTTGTTGTAAAATTGGTCTTATTCAAAGATAGGCACAGAAATGGAAAGGGAATGATTCCTAGATCACAATCCTGAAATTTCAGCCCTCTAGGTGATCTAGATTGAGAAATATTGTACTTCAAAAATTGCCCTCTAGATGCCGACTTTCATGGCTCTGGGACGCATATGAAGCGAGATATTCGCATTTAAAGTTTGAACATGGATTTTTGCACATAACTTGTTGTAAAATTGGTCTTATTCAAAGATAGGCACAGAAATGGAAAGGGAATGATTCCTAGATCACAATCCTGAAATTTCAGCCCTCTAGGTGGTCTAGATCGAGAAATATTGTACTTTAAAAATTGCCCTCTAGATGCCGACTTTCATGGCTTTGGGACGCATATTAAGCGAGATATTCGCATTTAAAGTTTGAACATGGATTTTTGCCCATAACTTGTTGTAAAATTGGTCTTATTCAAAGATAGGCACAGAAATGGAAAGGGAATGATTCCTAGATCACAATCCTGAAATTTCAGCCCTCTAGGTGGTCTAGATCGAGAAATATTGTACTTCAAAAATTGCCCTCTAGATGCCGACTTTCATGGCTCTGGGACGCATATTCAGCGAGATATTCGCATTTAAAGTTTGAACATGGATTTTTGCCCATAACTTGTTGTAAAATTGGTCTTATTCAAAGATAGGCACAGAAATGGAAAGGGAATGATTCCTAGATCACAATCCTGAAATTTCAGCCCTCTAGGTGATCTAGATTGAGAAATATTGTACTTCAAAAATTGCCCTCTAGATGCCGACTTTCATGGCTCTGGGACGCATATGAAGCGAGATATTCGCATTTAAAGTTTGAACATGGATTTTTGCACATAACTTGTTGTAAAATTGGTCTTATTCAAAGATAGGCACAGAAATGGAAAGGGAATGATTCCTAGATCACAATCCTGAAATTTCAGCCCTCTAGGTGGTCTAGATCGAGAAATATTGTACTTCAAAAATTGCCCTCTAGATGCCGACTTTCATGGCTCTGGGACGCATATTCAGCGAGATATTCGCATTTAAAGTTTGAACATGGATTTTTGCCCATAACTTGTTGTAAAATTGGTCTTATTCAAAGATAGGCACAGAAATGGAAAGGGAATGATTCCTAGATCACAATCCTGAAATTTCAGCCCTCTAGGTGATCTAGATTGAGAAATATTGTACTTCAAAAATTGCCCTCTAGATGCCGACTTTCATGGCTCTGGGACGCATATGAAGCGAGATATTCGCATTTAAAGTTTGAACATGGATTTTTGCACATAACTTGTTGTAAAATTGGTCTTATTCAAAGATAGGCACAGAAATGGAAAGGGAATGATTCCTAGATCACAATCCTGAAATTTCAGCCCTCTAGGTGGTCTAGATCGAGAAATATTGTACTTCAAAAATTGCCCTCTAGATGCCGACTTTCATGGCTCTGGGACGCATATTAAGCGAGATATTCGCATTTAAAGTTTGAACATGGATTTTTGCCCATAACTTGTTGTAAAATTGGTCTTATTCAAAGATAGGCACAGAAATGGAAAGGGAATGATTCCTAGATCACAATCCTGAAATTTCAGCCCTCTAGGTGGTCTAGATTGAGAAATATTGTACTTTAAAAATTGCCCTCTAGATGCCGACTTTCATGGCTCTGGGACGCATATTAAGCGAGATATTCGCATTTAAAGTTTGAACATGGATTTTTGCCCATAACTTGTTGTAAAATTGGTCTCATTCAAAGATAGGCACAGAAATGGAAAGGGAATGATTCCTAGATCACAATCCTGAAATTTCAGCCCTCTAGGTGGTCTAGATCGAGAAATATTGTACTTCAAAAATTGCCCTCTAGATGCCGACTTTCATGGCTCTGGGACGCATATTAAGCGAGATATTCGCATTTAAAGTTTGAACATGGATTTTTGCCCATAACTTGTTGTAAAATTGGTCTTATTCAAAGATAGGCACAGAAATGGAAAGGGAATGATTCCTAGATCACAATCCTGAAATTTCAGCCCTCTAGGTGGTCTAGATCGAGAAATATTGTACTTCAAAAATTGCCCTCTAGATGCCGACTTTCATGGCTTTGGGACGCATATTAAGCGAGATATTCGCATTTAAAGTTTGAACATGGATTTTTGCCCATAACTTGTTGTAAAATTGGTCTTATTCAAAGATAGGCACAGAAATGGAAAGGGAATGATTCCTAGATCACAATCCTGAAATTTCAGCCCTCTAGGTGATCTAGATTGAGAAATATTGTACTTCAAAAATTGCCCTCTAGATGCCGACTTTCATGGCTCTGGGACGCATATGAAGCGAGATATTCGCATTTAAAGTTTGAACATGGATTTTTGCACATAACTTGTTGTAAAATTGGTCTTATTCAAAGATAGGCACAGAAATGGAAAGGGAATGATTCCTAGATCACAATCCTGAAATTTCAGCCCTCTAGGTGGTCTAGATCGAGAAATATTGTACTTCAAAAATTGCCCTCTAGATGCCGACTTTCATGGCTCTGGGACGCATATTAAGCGAGATATTCGCATTTAAAGTTTGAACATGGATTTTTGCCCATAACTTGTTGTAAAATTGGTCTTATTCAAAGATAGGCACAGAAATGGAAAGGGAATGATTCCTAGATCACAATCCTGAAATTTCAGCCCTCTAGGTGGTCTAGATTGAGAAATATTGTACTTTAAAAATTGCCCTCTAGATGCCGACTTTCATGGCTCTGGGACGCATATTAAGCGAGATATTCGCATTTAAAGTTTGAACATGGATTTTTGCCCATAACTTGTTGTAAAATTGGTCTCATTCAAAGATAGGCACAGAAATGGAAAGGGAATGATTCCTAGATCACAATCCTGAAATTTCAGCCCTCTAGGTGGTCTAGATCGAGAAATATTGTACTTCAAAAATTGCCCTCTAGATGCCGACTTTCATGGCTCTGGGACGCATATTAAGCGAGATATTCGCATTTAAAGTTTGAACATGGATTTTTGCCCATAACTTGTTGTAAAATTGGTCTTATTCAAAGATAGGCACAGAAATGGAAAGGGAATGATTCCTAGATCACAATCCTGAAATTTCAGCCCTCTAGGTGGTCTAGATCGAGAAATATTGTACTTCAAAAATTGCCCTCTAGATGCCGACTTTCATGGCTTTGGGACGCATATTAAGCGAGATATTCGCATTTAAAGTTTGAACATGGATTTTTGCCCATAACTTGTTGTAAAATTGGTCTTATTCAAAGATAGGCACAGAAATGGAAAGGGAATGATTCCTAGATCACAATCCTGAAATTTCAGCCCTCTAGGTGGTCTAGATCGAGAAATATTGTACTTCAAAAATTGCCCTCTAGATGCCGACTTTCATGGCTCTGGGACGCATATTCAGCGAGATATTCGCATTTAAAGTTTGAACATGGATTTTTGCCCATAACTTGTTGTAAAATTGGTCTTATTCAAAGATAGGCACAGAAATGGAAAGGGAATGATTCCTAGATCACAATCCTGAAATTTCAGCCCTCTAGGTGATCTAGATTGAGAAATATTGTACTTCAAAAATTGCCCTCTAGATGCCGACTTTCATGGCTCTGGGACGCATATGAAGCGAGATATTCGCATTTAAAGTTTGAACATGGATTTTTGCACATAACTTGTTGTAAAATTGGTCTTATTCAAAGATAGGCACAGAAATGGAAAGGGAATGATTCCTAGATCACAATCCTGAAATTTCAGCCCTCTAGGTGGTCTAGATCGAGAAATATTGTACTTCAAAAATTGCCCTCTAGATGCCGACTTTCATGGCTCTGGGACGCATATTAAGCGAGATATTCGCATTTAAAGTTTGAACATGGATTTTTGCCCATAACTTGTTGTAAAATTGGTCTTATTCAAAGATAGGCACAGAAATGGAAAGGGAATGATTCCTAGATCACAATCCTGAAATTTCAGCCCTCTAGGTGGTCTAGATTGAGAAATATTGTACTTTAAAAATTGCCCTCTAGATGCCGACTTTCATGGCTCTGGGACGCATATTAAGCGAGATATTCGCATTTAAAGTTTGAACATGGATTTTTGCCCATAACTTGTTGTAAAATTGGTCTTATTCAAAGATAGGCACAGAAATGGAAAGGGAATGATTCCTAGATCACAATCCTGAAATTTCAGCCCTCTAGGTGGTCTAGATCGAGAAATATTGTACTTCAAAAATTGCCCTCTAGATGCCGACTTTCATGGCTCTGGGACGCATATTAAGCGAGATATTCGCATTTAAAGTTTGAACATGGATTTTTGCCCATAACTTGTTGTAAAATTGGTCTTATTCAAAGATAGGCACAGAAATGGAAAGGGAATGATTCCTAGATCACAATCCTGAAATTTCAGCCCTCTAGGTGGTCTAGATTGAGAAATATTGTACTTCAAAAATTGCCCTCTAGATGCCGACTTTCATGGCTCTGGGACGCATATTAAGCGAGATATTCGCATTTAAAGTTTGAACATGGATTTTTGCCCATAACTTGTTGTAAAATTGGTCTTATTCAAAGATGGGCACAGAAATGGAAAGGGAATGATTCCTAGATCACAATCCTGAAATTTCAGCTCTCTAGGTGGTCTAGATCGAGAAATATTGTACTTCAAAAATTGCCCTCTAGATGCCGACTTTGACGATTGAGAAATATTGTACTTCAAAAATTGCCCTCTAGATGTCGACTTTCATGGCTCTGGGACGCATATTAAGCGAGATATTCGCATTTAAAGTTTGAGCATGGATTTTTGCCCATAACTTGTTGTAAAATTGGTCTTATTCAAAGATAGGCACAGAAATGGAAAGGGAATGATTCCTAGATCACAATCCTGAAATTTCAGCCCTCTAGGTGGTCTAGATCGAGAAATATTGTACTTCAAAAATTGCCCTCTAGATGCCGACTTTCATGGCTCTGGGACGCATATTAAGCGAGATATTCGCATTTAAAGTTTGAACATGGATTTTTGCGCATAACTTGTTGTAGAATTGGTCTTATTCAAAGATAGGCACAGAAATGGAAAGGGAATGATTCCTAGATCACAATCCTGAAATTTCAGCCCTCTAGGTGGTCTAGATCGAGAAATATTGTACTTCAAAAATTGCCCTCTAGATGCCGACTTTCATGGCTCTGGGACGCATATTAAGCGAGATATTCGCATTTAAAGTTTGAGCATGGATTTTTGCCCATAACTTGTTGTAAAATTGGTCTTATTCAAAGATAGGCACAGAAATGGAAAGGGAATGATTCCTAGATCACAATCCTGAAATTTCAGCCCTCTAGGTGGTCTAGATCGAGAAATATTGTACTTCAAAAATTGCCCTCTAGATGCCGACTTTCATGGCTCTGGGACGCATATTAAGCGAGATATTCGCATTTAAAGTTTGAACATGGATTTTTGCCCATAACTTGTTGTAAAATTGGTCTTATTCAAAGATAGGCACAGAAATGGAAAGGGAATGATTCCTAGATCACAATCCTGAAATTTCAGCCCTCTAGGTGGTCTAGATCGAGAAATATTGTACTTAAAAAATGGCCCTCTAGATGCCGACTTTCATGGCTCTGGGACGCATATTAAGCGAGATATTCGCATTTAAAGTTTGAACATGGATTTTTGCCCATAACTTGTTGTAAAATTGGTCTTATTCAAAGATAGGCACAGAAATGGAAAGGGAATGATTCCTAGATCACAATCCTGAACATTCAGCCCTCTAGGTGGTCTAGATTGAGAAATATTGTACTTCAAAAATTGCCCTCTAGATGTCGACTTTCATGGCTCTGGGACGCATATTAAGCGAGATATTCGCATTTAAAGTTTGAGCATGGATTTTTGCCCATAACTTGTTGTAAAATTGGTCTTATTCAAAGATAGGCACAGAAATGGAAAGGGAATGATTCCTAGATCACAATCCTGAAATTTCAGCCCTCTAGGTGGTCTAGATCGAGAAATATTGTACTTCAAAAATTGCCCTCTAGATGCCGACTTTCATGGCTCTGGGACGCATATTAAGCGAGATATTCGCATTTAAAGTTTGAACATGGATTTTTGCCCATAACTTGTTGTAAAATTGGTCTTATTCAAAGATAGGCACAGAAATGGAAAGGGAATGATTCCTAGATCACAATCCTGAAATTTCAGCCCTCTAGGTGGTCTAGATCGAGAAATATTGTACTTCAAAAATTGCCCTCTAGATGCCGACTTTCATGGCTCTGGGACGCATATTAAGCGAGATATTCGCATTTAAAGTCTTATTCAAAGATAGGCACAGAAATGGAAAGGGAATGATTCCTAGATCACAATCCTGAAATTTCAGCCCTCTAGGTGGTCTAGATCGAGAAATATTGTACTTCAAAAATTGCCCTCTAGATGCCGACTTTCATGGCTCTGGGACGCATATTAAGCGAGATATTCGCATTTAAGGTTTGAACATGGATTTTTGCCCATAACTTGTTGTAAAATTGGTCTTATTCAAAGATAGGCACAGAAATGGAAAGGGAATGATTCCTAGATCACAATCCTGAAATTTCAGCCCTCTAGGTGGTCTAGTTCGAGAAATATTGTACTTCGAAAATTGCCCTCTAGATGCCGACTTTCATGGCTCTGGGACGCATATTAAGCGAGATATTCGCATTTAAAGTTTGAACATGGATTTTTGCCCATAACTTGTTGTAAAATTGGTCTTATTCAAAGATAGGCACAGAAATGGAAAGGGAATGATTCCTAGATCACAATCCTGAAATTTCAGCCCTCTAGGTGGTCTAGATCGAGAAATATTGTACTTCAAAAATTGCCCTCTAGATGCCGACTTTCATGGCTCTGGGACGCATATTAAGCGAGATATTCGCATTTAAAGTTTGAACATGGATTTTTGCCCATAACTTGTTGTAAAATTGGTCTTATTCAAAGATAGGCACAGAAATGGAAAGGGAATGATTCCTAGATCACAATCCTGAAATTTCAGCCCTCTAGGTGGTCTAGATCGAGAAATATTGTACTTCAAAAATTGCCCTCTAGATGCCGACTTTCATGGCTCTGGGACGCATATTAAGCGAGATATTCGCATTTAAAGTCTTATTCAAAGATAGGCACAGAAATGGAAAGGGAATGATTCCTAGATCACAATCCTGAAATTTCAGCCCTCTAGGTGGTCTAGATCGAGAAATATTGTACTTCAAAAATTGCCCTCTAGATGCCGACTTTCATGGCTCTGGGACGCATATTAAGCGAGATATTCGCATTTAAGGTTTGAACATGGATTTTTGCCCATAACTTGTTGTAAAATTGGTCTTATTCAAAGATAGGCACAGAAATGGAAAGGGAATGATTCCTAGATCACAATCCTGAAATTTCAGCCCTCTAGGTGGTCTAGTTCGAGAAATATTGTACTTCGAAAATTGCCCTCTAGATGCCGACTTTCATGGCTCTGGGACGCATATTAAGCGAGATATTCGCATTTAAAGTTTGAACATGGATTTTTGCCCATAACTTGTTGTAAAATTGGTCTTATTCAAAGATAGGCACAGAAATGGAAAGGGAATGATTCCTAGATCACAATCCTGAAATTTCAGCCCTCTAGGTGGTCTAGATCGAGAAATATTGTACTTCAAAAATTGCCCTCTAGATGCCGACTTTCATGGCTCTGGGACGCATATTAAGCGAGATATTCGCATTTAAAGTTTGAACATGGATTTTTGCCCATAACTTGTTGTAAAATTGGTCTTATTCAAAGATATAGGCACAGAAATGGAAAGGGAATGATTCCTAGATCACAATCCTGAAATTTCAGCCCTCTAGGTGGTCTAGATCGAGAAATATTGGACTTCAAAAATTGCCCTCTAGATGCCGACTTTCATGGCTCTGGGACGCATATTAAGCGAGATATTCGCATTTAAAGTTTGAACATGGATTTTTGCCCATAACTTGTTGTAGAATTGGTCTTATTCAAAGATAGGCACAGAAATGGAAAGGGAATGATTCCTAGATCACAATCCTGAAATTTCAGCCCTCTAGGTGGTCTAGATTGAGAAATATTGTACTTCAAAAATTGCCCTCTAGATGCCGACTTTCATGGCTCTGGGTCGCATATTAAGCGAGATATTCGCATTTAAAGTTTGAACATGGATTTTTGCCCATAACTTGTTGTAAAATTGGTCTTATTCAAAGATGGGCACAGAAATGGAAAGGGAATGATTCCTAGATCACAATCCTGAAATTTCAGCCCTCTAGGTGGTCTAGATCGAGAAATATTGTACTTCAAAAATTGCCCTCTAGATGCCGACTTTCATGGCTCTGGGACGCATATTAAGCGAGATATTCGCATTTAAAGTTTGAACATGGATTTTTGCCCATAACTTGTTGTAAAATTGGTCTTATTCAAAGATAGGCACAGAAATGGAAAGGGAATGATTCCTAGATCACAATCCTGAAATTTCAGCCCTCTAGGTGGTCTAGATCGAGAAATATTGTACTTCAAAAATTGCCCTCTAGATGCCGACTTTCATGGCTCTGGGACGCATATTAAGCGAGATATTCGCATTTAAAGTTTGAACATGGATTTTTGCCCATAACTTGTTGTAGAATTGGTCTTATTCAAAGATAGGCACAGAAATGGAAAGGGAATGATTCCTAGATCACAATCCTGAAATTTCAGCCCTCTAGGTGGTCTAGATTGAGAAATATTGTACTTCAAAAATTGCCCTCTAGATGCCGACTTTCATGGCTCTGGGTCGCATATTAAGCGAGATATTCGCATTTAAAGTTTGAACATGGATTTTTGCCCATAACTTGTTGTAAAATTGGTCTTATTCAAAGATGGGCACAGAAATGGAAAGGGAATGATTCCTAGATCACAATCCTGAAATTTCAGCCCTCTAGGTGGTCTAGATCGAGAAATATTGTACTTCAAAAATTGCCCTCTAGATGCCGACTTTCATGGCTCTGGGACGCATATTAAGCGAGATATTCGCATTTAAAGTTTGAACATGGATTTTTGCCCATAACTTGTTGTAAAATTGGTCTTATTCAAAGATAGGCACAGAAATGGAAAGGGAATGATTCCTAGATCACAATCCTGAAATTTCAGCCCTCTAGGTGGTCTAGATCGAGAAATATTGGACTTCAAAAATTGCCCTCTAGATGCCGACTTTCATGGCTCTGGGACGCATATTAAGCGAGATATTCGCATTTAAAGTTTGAACATGGATTTTTGCCCATAACTTGTTGTAGAATTGGTCTTATTCAAAGATAGGCACAGAAATGGAAAGGGAATGATTCCTAGATCACAATCCTGAAATTTCAGCCCTCTAGGTGGTCTAGATCGAGAAATATTGTACTTCAAAAATTGCCCTCTAGATGCCGACTTTCATGGCTCTGGGACGCATATTAAGCGAGATATTCGCATTTAAAGTTTGAACATGGATTTTTGCCCATAACTTGTTGTAAAATTGGTCTTATTCAAAGATAGGCACAGAAATGGAAAGGGAATGATTCCTAGATCACAATCCTGAAATTTCAGCCCTCTAGGTGATCTAGATTGAGAAATATTGTACTTCAAAAATTGCCCTCTAGATGCCGACTTTCATGGCTCTGGGACGCATATGAAGCGAGATATTCGCATTTAAAGTTTGAACATGGATTTTTGCACATAACTTGTTGTAAAATTGGTCTTATTCAAAGATAGGCACAGAAATGGAAAGGGAATGATTCCTAGATCACAATCCTGAAATTTCAGCCCTCTAGGTGGTCTAGATCGAGAAATATTGTACTTCAAAAATTGCCCTCTAGATGCCGACTTTCATGGCTTTGGGACGCATATTAAGCGAGATATTCGCATTTAAAGTTTGAACATGGATTTTTGCCCATAACTTGTTGTAAAATTGGTCTTATTCAAAGATAGGCACAGAAATGGAAAGGGAATGATTCCTAGATCACAATCCTGAAATTTCAGCCCTCTAGGTGGTCTAGATCGAGAAATATTGTACTTCAAAAATTGCCCTCTAGATGCCGACTTTCATGGCTCTGGGACGCATATTCAGCGAGATATTCGCATTTAAAGTTTGAACATGGATTTTTGCCAATAACTTGTTGTAAAATTGGTCTTATTCAAAGATAGGCACAGAAATGGAAAGGGAATGATTCCTAGATCACAATCCTGAAATTTCAGCCCTCTAGGTGATCTAGATTGAGAAATATTGTACTTCAAAAATTGCCCTCTAGATGCCGACTTTCATGGCTCTGGGACGCATATGAAGCGAGATATTCGCATTTAAAGTTTGAACATGGATTTTTGCACATAACTTGTTGTAAAATTGGTCTTATTCAAAGATAGGCACAGAAATGGAAAGGGAATGATTCCTAGATCACAATCCTGAAATTTCAGCCCTCTAGGTGGTCTAGATCGAGAAATATTGTACTTCAAAAATTGCCCTCTAGATGCCGACTTTCATGGCTCTGGGACGCATATGAAGCGAGATATTCGCATTTAAAGTTTGAACATGGATTTTTGCACATAACTTGTTGTAAAATTGGTCTTATTCAAAGATAGGCACAGAAATGGAAAGGGAATGATTCCTAGATCACAATCCTGAAATTTCAGCCCTCTATGTGGTCTAGATCGAGAAATATTGTACTTCAAAAATTGCCCTCTAGATGCCGACTTTCATGGCTCTGGGACGCATATTAAGCGAGATATTCGCATTTAAAGTTTGAACATGGATTTTTGCCCATAACTTGTTGTAAAATTGGTCTTATTCAAAGATAGGCACAGAAATGGAAAGGGAATGATTCCTAGATCACAATCCTGAAATTTCAGCCCTCTAGGTGGTCTAGATCGAGAAATATTGGACTTCAAAAATTGCCCTCTAGATGCCGACTTTCATGGCTCTGGGACGCATATTAAGCGAGATATTCGCATTTAAAGTTTGAACATGGATTTTTGCGCATAACTTGTTGTAGAATTGGTCTTATTCAAAGATAGGCACAGAAATGGAAAGGGAATGATTCCTAGATCACAATCCTGAAATTTCAGCCCTCTAGGTGGTCTAGATCGAGAAATATTGTACTTCAAAAATTGCCCTCTAGATGCCGACTTTCATGGCTCTGGGACGCATATTAAGCGAGATATTCGCATTTAAAGTTTGAACATGGATTTTTGCCCATAACTTGTTGTAAAATTGGTCTTATTCAAAGATAGGCACAGAAATGGAAAGGGAATGATTCCTAGATCACAATCCTGAAATTTCAGCCCTCTAGGTGATCTAGATTGAGAAATATTGTACTTCAAAAATTGCCCTCTAGATGCCGACTTTCATGGCTCTGGGACGCATATGAAGCGAGATATTCGCATTTAAAGTTTGAACATGGATTTTTGCACATAACTTGTTGTAAAATTGGTCTTATTCAAAGATAGGCACAGAAATGGAAAGGGAATGATTCCTAGATCACAATCCTGAAATTTCAGCCCTCTAGGTGGTCTAGATCGAGAAATATTGTACTTCAAAAATTGCCCTCTAGATGCCGACGTTCATGGCTCTGGGACGCATATTAAGCGAGATATTCGCATTTAAAGTTTGAACATGGATTTTTGCCCATAACTTGTTGTAAAATTGGTCTTATTCAAAGATAGGCACAGAAATGGAAAGGGAATGATTCCTAGATCACAATCCTGAAATTTCAGCCCTCTAGGTGGTCTAGATCGAGAAATATTGTACTTCAAAAATTGCCCTCTAGATGCCGACTTTCATGGCTCTGGGACGCATATTAAGCGAGATATTCGCGTTTAAAGTTTGAACATGGATTTTTGCCCATAACTTGTTGTAAAATTGGTCTTATTCAAAGATAGGCACAGAAATGGAAAGGGAATGATTCCTAGATCACAATCCTAAAATTTCAGCCCTCTAGGTGGTCTAGATCGAGAAATATTGTTCTTCAAAAATTGCCCTCTAGATGCCGACTTTCATGGCTCTGGGACGCATATTAAGCGAGATATTCGCATTTAAAGTTTGAACATGGATTTTTGCCCATAACTTGTTGTAAAATTGGTCTTATTCAAAGATAGGCACAGAAATGGAAAGGGAATGATTCCTAGATCACAATCCTGAAATTTCAGCCCTCTAGGTGGTCTAGATTGAGAAATATTGTACTTCAAAAATTGCCCTCTAGATGCCGACTTTCATGGCTCTGGGTCGCATATTAAGCGAGATATTCGCATTTAAAGTTTGAACATGGATTTTTGCCCATAACTTGTTGTAAAATTGGTCTTATTCAAAGATGGGCACAGAAATGGAAAGGGAATGATTCCTAGATCACAATCCTGAAATTTCAGCCCTCTAGGTGGTCTAGATCGAGAAATATTGTACTTCAAAAATTGCCCTCTAGATGCCGACTTTCATGGCTCTGGGACGCATATTAAGCGAGATATTCGCATTTAAAGTTTGAACATGGATTTTTGCCCATAACTTGTTGTAAAATTGGTCTTATTCAAAGATAGGCACAGAAATGGAAAGGGAATGATTCCTAGATCACAATCCTGAAATTTCAGCCCTCTAGGTGGTCTAGATCGAGAAATATTGGACTTCAAAAATTGCCCTCTAGATGCCGACTTTCATGGCTCTGGGACGCATATTAAGCGAGATATTCGCATTTAAAGTTTGAACATGGATTTTTGCCCATAACTTGTTGTAGAATTGGTCTTATTCAAAGATAGGCACAGAAATGGAAAGGGAATGATTCCTAGATCACAATCCTGAAATTTCAGCCCTCTAGGTGGTCTAGATCGAGAAATATTGTACTTCAAAAATTGCCCTCTAGATGCCGACTTTCATGGCTCTGGGACGCATATTAAGCGAGATATTCGCATTTAAAGTTTGAACATGGATTTTTGCCCATAACTTGTTGTAAAATTGGTCTTATTCAAAGATAGGCACAGAAATGGAAAGGGAATGATTCCTAGATCACAATCCTGAAATTTCAGCCCTCTAGGTGATCTAGATTGAGAAATATTGTACTTCAAAAATTGCCCTCTAGATGCCGACTTTCATGGCTCTGGGACGCATATGAAGCGAGATATTCGCATTTAAAGTTTGAACATGGATTTTTGCACATAACTTGTTGTAAAATTGGTCTTATTCAAAGATAGGCACAGAAATGGAAAGGGAATGATTCCTAGATCACAATCCTGAAATTTCAGCCCTCTAGGTGGTCTAGATCGAGAAATATTGTACTTCAAAAATTGCCCTCTAGATGCCGACTTTCATGGCTCTGGGACGCATATTCAGCGAGATATTCGCATTTAAAGTTTGAACATGGATTTTTGCCCATAACTTGTTGTAAAATTGGTCTTATTCAAAGATAGGCACAGAAATGGAAAGGGAATGATTCCTAGATCACAATCCTGAAATTTCAGCCCTCTAGGTGATCTAGATTGAGAAATATTGTACTTCAAAAATTGCCCTCTAGATGCCGACTTTCATGGCTCTGGGACGCATATGAAGCGAGATATTCGCATTTAAAGTTTGAACATGGATTTTTGCACATAACTTGTTGTAAAATTGGTCTTATTCAAAGATAGGCACAGAAATGGAAAGGGAATGATTCCTAGATCACAATCCTGAAATTTCAGCCCTCTAGGTGGTCTAGATCGAGAAATATTGTACTTCAAAAATTGCCCTCTAGATGCCGACGTTCATGGCTCTGGGACGCATATTAAGCGAGATATTCACACTTAAAGTTTCAACATGGATTTTTGCCCATAACTTGTTGTAAAATTGGTCTTATTCAAAGATAGGCACAGAAATGGAAAGGGAATGATTCCTAGATCACAATCCTGAAATTTCAGCCCTCTAGGTGGTCTAGATCGAGAAATATTGTACTTCAAAAATTGCCCTCTAGATGCCGACTTTCATGGCTCTGGGACGCATATTAAGCGAGATATTCGCATTTAAAGTTTGAACATGGATTTTTGCCCATAACTTGTTGTAAAATTGGTCTTATTCAAAGATAGGCACAGAAATGGAAAGGGAATGATTCCTAGATCACAATCCTGAAATTTCAGCCCTCTAGGTGGTCTAGATCGAGAAATATTGGACTTCAAAAATTGCCCTCTAGATGCCGACTTTCATGGCTTTGGGACGCATATTAAGCGAGATATTCGCATTTAAAGTTTGAACATGGATTTTTGCCCATAACTTGTTGTAAAATTGGTCTTCTTCAAAAATAGGCACAGAAATGGAAAGGGAATGATTCCTAGATCACAATCCTGAAATTTCAGCCCTCTAGGTGGTCTAGATTGAGAAATATTGTACTTCAAAAATTGCCCTCTAGATGCCGACTTTCATGGCTCTGGGACGCATATTAAGCGAGATATTCGCATTTAAAGTTTGAACATGGATTTTTGCCCATAACTTGTTGTAAAATTGGTCTTATTCAAAGATAGGCACAGAAATGGAAAGGGAATGATTCCTTGATCACAATCCTGAAATTTCAGCCCTCTAGGTGGTCTAGATTGAGAAATATTGTACTTCAAAAATTGCCCTCTAGATGTCGACTTTCATGGCTCTGGGACGCATATTAAGCGAGATATTCGCATTTAAAGTTTGAGCATGGATTTTTGCCCATAATTTGTTGTAAAATTGGTCTTATTCAAAGATAGGCACAGAAATGGAAAGGGAATGATTCCTAGATCACAATCCTGAAATTTCAGCCCTCTAGGTGGTCTAGATCGAGAAATATTGTACTTCAAAAATTGCCCTCTAGATGCCGACTTTCATGGCTCTGGGACGCATATTAAGCGAGATATTCGCATTTAAAGTTTGAACATGGATTTTTGCCCATAACTTGTTGTAAAATTGGTCTTATTCAAAGATAGGCACAGAAATGGAAAGGTAATGATTCCTAGATCACAATCCTGAAATTTCAGCCCTCTAGGTGGTCTAGATCGAGAAATATTGTACTTCAAAAATTGCCCTCTAGATGCCGACTTTCATGGCTCTGGGACGCATATTCAGCGAGATATTCGCATTTAAAGTTTGAACATGGATTTTTGCCCATAACTTGTTGTAAAATTGGTCTTATTCAAAGATAGGCACAGAAATGGAAAGGGAATGATTCCTTGATCACAATCCTGAAATTTCAGCCCTCTAGGTGGTCTAGATTGAGAAATATTGTACTTCAAAAATTGCCCTCTAGATGTCGACTTTCATGGCTCTGGGACGCATATTAAGCGAGATATTCGCATGGATTTTTGCCCATAATTTGTTGTAAAATTGGTCTTATTCAAAGATAGGCACAGAAATGGAAAGGGAATGATTCCTAGATCACAATCCTGAAATTTCAGCCCTCTAGGTGGTCTAGATCGAGAAATATTGTACTTCAAAAATTGCCCTCTAGATGCCGACTTTCATGGCTCTGGGACGCATATTAAGCGAGATATTCGCATTTAAAGTTTGAACATGGATTTTTGCCCATAACTTGTTGTAAAATTGGTCTTATTCAAAGATAGGCACAGAAATGGAAAGGTAATGATTCCTAGATCACAATCCTGAAATTTCAGCCCTCTAGGTGGTCTAGATCGAGAAATATTGTACTTCAAAAATTGCCCTCTAGATGCCGACTTTCATGGCTCTGGGACGCATATTCAGCGAGATATTCGCATTTAAAGTTTGAACATGGATTTTTGCCCATAACTTGTTGTAAAATTGGTCTTATTCAAAGATAGGCACAGAAATGGAAAGGGAATGATTCCTAGATCACAATCCTGAAATTTCAGCCCTCTAGGTGATCTAGATTGAGAAATATTGTACTTCAAAAATTGCCCTCTAGATGCCGACTTTCATGGCTCTGGGACGCATATGAAGCGAGATATTCGCATTTAAAGTTTGAACATGGATTTTTGCACATAACTTGTTGTAAAATTGGTCTTATTCAAAGATAGGCACAGAAATGGAAAGGGAATGATTCCTAGATCACAATCCTGAAATTTCAGCCCTCTAGGTGGTCTAGATCGAGAAATATTGTACTTCAAAAATTGCCCTCTAGATGCCGACGTTCATGGCTCTGGGACGCATATTAAGCGAGATATTCACATTTAAAGTTTCAACATGGATTTTTGCCCATAACTTGTTGTAAAATTGGTCTTATTCAAAGATAGGCACAGAAATGGAAAGGGAATGATTCCTAGATCACAATCCTGAAATTTCAGCCCTCTAGGTGGTCTAGATCGAGAAATATTGTACTTCAAAAATTGCCCTCTAGATGCCGACTTTCATGGCTCTGGGACGCATATTAAGCGAGATATTCGCATTTAAAGTTTGAACATGGATTTTTGCCCATAACTTGTTGTAAAATTGGTCTTATTCAAAGATAGGCACAGAAATGGAAAGGGAATGATTCCTAGATCACAATCCTAAAATTTCAGCCCTCTAGGTGGTCTAGATCGAGAAATATTGTACTTCAAAAATTGCCCTCTAGATGCCGACTTTCATGGCTTTGGGACGCATATTAAGCGAGATATTCGCATTTAAAGTTTGAACATGGATTTTTGCCCATAACTTGTTGTAAAATTGGTCTTCTTCAAAGATAGGCACAGAAATGGAAAGGGAATGATTCCTAGATCACAATCCTGAAATTTCAGCCCTCTAGGTGGTCTAGATTGAGAAATATTGTACTTCAAAAATTGCCCTCTAGATGCCGACTTTCATGGCTCTGGGACGCATATTAAGCGAGATATTCGCATTTAAAGTTTGAACATGGATTTTTGCCCATAACTTGTTGTAAAATTGGTCTTATTCAAAGATAGGCACAGAAATGGAAAGGGAATGATTCCTAGATCACAATCCTGAAATTTCAGCCCTCTAGGTGGTCTAGATTGAGAAATATTGTACTTCAAAAATTGCCCTCTAGATGCCGACTTTCATGGCTTTGGGACGCATATTAAGCGAGATATTCGCATTTAAAGTTTGAACATGGATTTTTGCCCATAACTTGTTGTAAAATTGGTCTTATTCAAAGATAGGCACAGAAATGGAAAGGGAATGATTCCTTGATCACAATCCTGAAATTTCAGCCCTCTAGGTGGTCTAGATTGAGAAATATTGTACTTCAAAAATTGCCCTCTAGATGTCGACTTTCATGGCTCTGGGACGCATATTAAGCGAGATATTCGCATGGATTTTTGCCCATAATTTGTTGTAAAATTGGTCTTATTCAAAGATAGGCACAGAAATGGAAAGGGAATGATTCCTAGATCACAATCCTGAAATTTCAGCCCTCTAGGTGGTCTAGATCGAGAAATATTGTACTTCAAAAATTGCCCTCTAGATGCCGACTTTCATGGCTCTGGGACGCATATTAAGCGAGATATTCGCATTTAAAGTTTGAACATGGATTTTTGCCCATAACTTGTTGTAAAATTGGTCTTATTCAAAGATAGGCACAGAAATGGAAAGGTAATGATTCCTAGATCACAATCCTGAAATTTCAGCCCTCTAGGTGGTCTAGATCGAGAAATATTGTACTTCAAAAATTGCCCTCTAGATGCCGACTTTCATGGCTCTGGGACGCATATTCAGCGAGATATTCGCATTTAAAGTTTGAACATGGATTTTTGCCCATAACTTGTTGTAAAATTGGTCTTATTCAAAGATAGGCACAGAAATGGAAAGGGAATGATTCCTAGATCACAATCCTGAAATTTCAGCCCTCTAGGTGATCTAGATTGAGAAATATTGTACTTCAAAAATTGCCCTCTAGATGCCGACTTTCATGGCTCTGGGACGCATATGAAGCGAGATATTCGCATTTAAAGTTTGAACATGGATTTTTGCACATAACTTGTTGTAAAATTGGTCTTATTCAAAGATAGGCACAGAAATGGAAAGGGAATGATTCCTAGATCACAATCCTGAAATTTCAGCCCTCTAGGTGGTCTAGATCGAGAAATATTGTACTTCAAAAATTGCCCTCTAGATGCCGACGTTCATGGCTCTGGGACGCATATTAAGCGAGATATTCACATTTAAAGTTTCAACATGGATTTTTGCCCATAACTTGTTGTAAAATTGGTCTTATTCAAAGATAGGCACAGAAATGGAAAGGGAATGATTCCTAGATCACAATCCTGAAATTTCAGCCCTCTAAGTGGTCTAGATCGAGAAATATTGTACTTCAAAAATTGCCCTCTAGATGCCGACTTTCATGGCTCTGGGACGCATATTAAGCGAGATATTCGCATTTAAAGTTTGAACATGGATTTTTGCCCATAACTTGTTGTAAAATTGGTCTTATTCAAAGATAGGCACAGAAATGGAAAGGGAATGATTCCTAGATCACAATCCTAAAATTTCAGCCCTCTAGGTGGTCTAGATCGAGAAATATTGTACTTCAAAAATTGCCCTCTAGATGCCGACTTTCATGGCTTTGGGACGCATATTAAGCGAGATATTCGCATTTAAAGTTTGAACATGGATTTTTGCCCATAACTTGTTGTAAAATTGGTCTTCTTCAAAGATAGGCACAGAAATGGAAAGGGAATGATTCCTAGATCACAATCCTGAAATTTCAGCCCTCTAGGTGGTCTAGATTGAGAAATATTGTACTTCAAAAATTGCCCTCTAGATGCCGACTTTCATGGCTCTGGGACGCATATTAAGCGAGATATTCGCATTTAAAGTTTGAACATGGATTTTTGCCCATAACTTGTTGTAAAATTGGTCTTATTCAAAGATAGGCACAGAAATGGAAAGGGAATGATTCCTAGATCACAATCCTGAAATTTCAGCCCTCTAGGTGGTCTAGATTGAGAAATATTGTACTTCAAAAATTGCCCCCTAGATGTCGACTTTCATGGCTCTGGGACTCATATTAAGCGAGATATTCGCATTTAAAGTTTGAGCATGGATTTTTGCCCATAATTTGTTGTAAAATTGGTCTTATTCAAAGATAGGCACAGAAATGGAAAGGGAATGATTCCTAGATCACAATCCTGAAATTTCAGCCCTCTAGGTGGTCTAGATCGAGAAATATTGTACTTCAAAAATTGCCCTCTAGATGCCGACTTTCATGGCTCTGGGAAGCATATTAAGCGAGATATTCGCATTTAAAGTTTGAACATGGATTTTTGCCCATAACTTGTTGTAAAATTGGTCTTATTCAAAGATAGGCACAGAAATGGAAAGGTAATGATTCCTAGATCACAATCCTGAAATTTCAGCCCTCTAGGTGGTCTAGATCGAGAAATATTGTACTTCAAAAATTGCCCTCTAGATGCCGACTTTCATGGCTCTGGGACGCATATTAAGCGAGATATTCGCATTTAAAGTTTGAACATGGATTTTTGCCCATAACTTGTTGTAAAATTGGTCTTATTCAAAGATAGGCACAGAAATGGAAAGGGAATGATTCCTAGATCACAATCCTGAAATTTCAGCCCTCTAGGTGGTCTAGATTGAGAAATATTGTACTTCAAAAATTGCCCTCTAGATGCCGACTTTCATGGCTCTGGGACGCATATTAAGCGAGATATTCGCATTTAAAGTTTGAACATGGATTTTTGCCCATAACTTGTTGTAAAATTGGTCTTATTCAAAGATAGGCACAGAAATGGAAAGGGAATGATTCCTAGATCACAATCCTGAAATTTCAGCCCTCTAGGTGGTCTAGATCGAGAAATATTGTACTTCAAAAATTGCCCTCTAGATGCCGACTTTCATGGCTCTGGGACGCATATTAAGCGAGATATTCGCATTTAAAGTTTGAACATGGATTTTTGCCCATAACTTGTTGTAAAATTGGTCTTATTCAAAGATAGGCACAGAAATGGAAAGGGAATGATTCCTAGATCACAATCCTGAAATTTCAGCCCTCTAGGTGGTCTAGATCGAGAAATATTGGTCTTCAAAAATTGCCCTCTAGATGCTGACTTTCATGGCTCTGGGACGCATATTAAGCGAGATATTCGCATTTAAAGTTTGAACATGGATTTTTGCCCATAACTTGTTGTAAAATTGGTCTTATTCAAAGATAGGCACAGAAATGGAAAGGGAATGATTCCTAGATCACAATCCTGAAATTTCAGCCCTCTAGGTGGTCTAGATTGAGAAATATTGTACTTCAAAAATTGCCCTCTAGATGCCGACTTTCATGGCTCTGGGACGCATATTAAGCGAGATATTCGCATTTAAAGTTTGAACATGGATTTTTGCCCATAACTTGTTGTAAAATTGGTCTTATTCAAAGATAGGCACAGAAATGGAAAGGGAATGATTCCTAGATCACAATCCTGAAATTTCAGCCCTCTAGGTGGTCTAGATTGAGAAATATTGTACTTCAAAAATTGCCCTCTAGATGTCGACTTTCATGGCTCTGGGACGCATATTAAGCGAGATATTCGCATTTAAAGTTTGAGCATGGATTTTTGCCCATAACTTGTTGTAAAATTGGTCTTATTCAAAGATAGGCACAGAAATGGAAAGGGAATGATTCCTAGATCACAATCCTGAAATTTCAGCCCTCTAGGTGGTCTAGATCGAGAAATATTGTACTTCAAAAATTGCCCTCTAGATGCCGATTTTCATGGCTCTGGGACGCATATTAAGCGAGATATTCGCATTTAAAGTTTGAACATGGATTTTTGCCCATAACTTGTTGTAAAATTGGTCTTATTCAAAGATAGGCACAGAAATGGAAAGGGAATGATTCCTAGATCACAATCCTGAAATTTCAGCCCTCTAGGTGGTCTAGATCGAGAAATATTGTACTTCAAAAATTGCCCTCTAGATGCCGACTTTCATGGCTCTGGGACGCATATTAAGCGAGATATTCGCATTTAAAGTTTGAACATGGATTTTTGCCCATAACTTGTTGTAAAATTGGTCTTATTCAAAGATAGGCACAGAAATTGAAAGGGAATGATTCCTAGATCACAATCCTGAAATTTCAGCCCTCTAGGTGGTCTAGATCGAGAAATATTGTACTTCAAAAATTGCCCTCTAGATGCCGACGTTCATGGCTCTGGGACGCATATTAAGCGAGATATTCGCATTTAAAGTTTGAACATGGATTTTTGCCCATAACTTGTTGTAAAATTGGTCTTATTCAAAGATAGGCACAGAAATGGAAAGGGAATAATTCCTAGATCACAATCCTGAAATTTGAGCCCTCTAGGTGGTCTAGATTGAGAAATATTGTACTTCAAAAATTGCCCTCTAGATGCCGACTTTCATGGCTTTGGGACGCATATTAAGCGAGATATTCGCATTTAAAGTTTGAACATGGATTTTTGCCCATAACTTGTTGTAAAATTAGTCTTATTCAAAGATAGGCACAGAAATGGAAAGGGAATGATTCCTAGATCACAATCCTGAAATTTCAGCCCTCTAGGTGGTCTAGAGCGAGAAATATTGTACTTCAAAAATTGCCCTCTAGATGCCGACTTTCATGGCTCTGGGACGCATATTAAGCGAGATATTCGCATTTAAAGTTTGAACATGGATTTTTGCCCATAACTTGTTGTTAAATTGGTCTTATTCAAAGATAGGCACAGAAATGGAAAGGGAATGATTCCTAGATCACAATCCTGAAATTTCAGCCCTCTAGGTGTTCTAGATCGAGAAATATTGTACTTCAAAAATTGCCCTCTAGATGCCGACTTTCATGGCTCTGGGACGCATATTAAGCGAGATATTCGCATTTAAAGTTTGAACATGGATTTTTGCCCATAACTTGTTGTAAAATTGGTCTTATTCAAAGATAGGCACAGAAATGGAAAGGGAATGATTCCTAGATCACAATCCTGAAATTTCAGCCCTCTAGGTGGTCTAGATCGAGAAATATTGGACTTCAAAAATTGCCCTCCAGATGCCGACTTTCATGGCTCTGGGACGCATATTAAGCGAGATATTCGCATTTAAAGTTTGAACATGGATTTTTGCCCATAACTTGTTGTAAAATTGGTCTTATTCAAAGATAGGCACAGAAATTGAAAGGGAATGATTCCTAGATCACAATCCTGAAATTTCAGCCCTCTAGGTGGTCTAGATCGAGAAATATTGTACTTCAAAAATTGCCCTCTAGATGCCGACGTTCATGGCTCTGGGACGCATATTAAGCGAGATATTCGCATTTAAAGTTTGAACATGGATTTTTGCCCATAACTTGTTGTAAAATTGGTCTTATTCAAAGATAGGCACAGAAATGGAAAGGGAATGATTCCTAGATCACAATCCTGAAATTTCAGCCCTCTAGGTGGTCTAGATCGAGAAATATTGTACTTCAAAAATTGCCCTCTAGATGCCGATTTTCATGGCTCTGGGACGCATATTAAGCGAGATATTCGCATTTAAAGTTTGAACATGGATTTTTGCCCATAACTTGTTGTAAAATTGGTCTTATTCAAAGATAGGCACAGAAATGGAAAGGGAATGATTCCTAGATCACAATCCTGAAATTTCAGCCCTCTAGGTGGTCTAGATCGAGAAATATTGTACTTCAAAAATTGCCCTCTAGATGCCGACTTTCATGGCTCTGGGACGCATATTAAGCGAGATATTCGCATTTAAAGTTTGAACATGGATTTTTGCCCATAACTTGTTGTAAAATTGGTCTTATTCAAAGATAGGCACAGAAATTGAAAGGGAATGATTCCTAGATCACAATCCTGAAATTTCAGCCCTCTAGGTGGTCTAGATCGAGAAATATTGTACTTCAAAAATTGCCCTCTAGATGCCGACGTTCATGGCTCTGGGACGCATATTAAGCGAGATATTCGCATTTAAAGTTTGAACATGGATTTTTGCCCATAACTTGTTGTAAAATTGGTCTTATTCAAAGATAGGCACAGAAATGGAAAGGGAATAATTCCTAGATCACAATCCTGAAATTTGAGCCCTCTAGGTGGTCTAGATTGAGAAATATTGTACTTCAAAAATTGCCCTCTAGATGCCGACTTTCATGGCTTTGGGACGCATATTAAGCGAGATATTCGCATTTAAAGTTTGAACATGGATTTTTGCCCATAACTTGTTGTAAAATTGGTCTTATTCAAAGATAGGCACAGAAATGGAAAGGGAATGATTCCTAGATCACAATCCTGAAATTTCAGCCCTCTAGGTGGTCTAGAGCGAGAAATATTGTACTTCAAAAATTGCCCTCTAGATGCCGACTTTCATGGCTCTGGGACGCATATTAAGCGAGATATTCGCATTTAAAGTTTGAACATGGATTTTTGCCCATAACTTGTTGTTAAATTGGTCTTATTCAAAGATAGGCACAGAAATGGAAAGGGAATGATTCCTAGATCACAATCCTGAAATTTCAGCCCTCTAGGTGTTCTAGATCGAGAAATATTGTACTTCAAAAATTGCCCTCTAGATGCCGACTTTCATGGCTCTGGGACGCATATTAAGCGAGATATTCGCATTTAAAGTTTGAACATGGATTTTTGCCCATAACTTGTTGTAAAATTGGTCTTATTCAAAGATAGGCACAGAAATGGAAAGGGAATGATTCCTAGATCACAATCCTGAAATTTCAGCCCTCTAGGTGGTCTAGATCGAGAAATATTGGACTTCAAAAATTGCCCTCCAGATGCCGACTTTCATGGCTCTGGGACGCATATTAAGCGAGATATTCGCATTTAAAGTTTGAACATGGATTTTTGCCCATAACTTGTTGTAAAATTGGTCTTATTCAAAGATAGGCACAGAAATTGAAAGGGAATGATTCCTAGATCACAATCCTGAAATTTCAGCCCTCTAGGTGGTCTAGATCGAGAAATATTGTACTTCAAAAATTGCCCTCTAGATGCCGACGTTCATGGCTCTGGGACGCATATTAAGCGAGATATTCGCATTTAAAGTTTGAACATGGATTTTTGCCCATAACTTGTTGTAAAATTGGTCTTATTCAAAGATAGGCACAGAAATGGAAAGGGAATGATTCCTAGATCACAATCCTGAAATTTCAGCCCTCTAGGTGGTCTAGATCGAGAAATATTGTACTTCAAAAATTGCCCTCTAGATGCCGACTTTCATGGCTTTGGGACGCATATTAAGCGAGATATTCGCATTTAAAGTTTGAACATGGATTTTTGCCCATAACTTGTTGTAAAATTAGTCTTATTCAAATATAGGCACAGAAATGGAAAGGGAATGATTCCTAGATCACAATCCTGAAATTTCAGCCCTCTAGGTGGTCTAGATCGAGAAATATTGTACTTCAAAAATTGCCCTCTAGATGCCGACTTTCATGGCTCTGGGACGCATATTAAGCGAGATATTCGCATTTAAAGTTTGAACATGGATTTTTGCCCATAACTTGTTGTTAAATTGGTCTTATTCAAAGATAGGCACAGAAATGGAAAGGGAATGATTCCTAGATCACAATCCTGAAATTTCAGCCCTCTAGGTGGTCTAGATCGAGAAATATTGTACTTCAAAAATTGCCCTCTAGATGCCGACTTTCATGGCTCTGGGACGCATATTAAGCGAGATATTCGCATTTAAAGTTTGAACATGGATTTTTGCCCATAACTTGTTGTAAAATTAGTCTTATTCAAATATAGGCACAGAAATGGAAAGGGAATGATTCCTAGATCACAATCCTGAAATTTCAGCCCTCTAGGTGGTCTAGATCGAGAAATATTGTACTTCAAAAATTGCCCTCTAGATGCCGACTTTCATGGCTCTGGGACGCATATTAAGCGAGATATTCGCATTTAAAGTTTGAACATGGATTTTTGCCCATAACTTGTTGTTAAATTGGTCTTATTCAAAGATAGGCACAGAAATGGAAAGGGAATGATTCCTAGATCACAATCCTGAAATTTCAGCCCTCTAGGTGGTCTAGATCGAGAAATATTGTACTTCAAAAATTGCCCTCTAGATGCCGACTTTCATGGCTCTGGGACGCATATTAAGCGAGATATTCGCATTTAAAGTTTGAACATGGATTTTTGCCCATAACTTGTTGTAAAATTGGTCTTATTCAAAGATAGGCACAGAAATGGAAAGGGAATGATTCCTAGATCACAATCCTGAAATTTCAGCCCTCTAGGTGTTCTAGATCGAGAAATATTGTACTTCAAAAATTGCCCTCTAGATGCCGACTTTCATGGCTCTGGGACGCATATTAAGCGAGATATTCGCATTTAAAGTTTGAACATGGATTTTTGCCCATAACTTGTTGTAAAATTGGTCTTATTCAAAGATAGGCACAGAAATGGAAAGGGAATGATTCCTAGATCACAATCCTGAAATTTCAGCCCTCTAGGTGGTCTAGATCGAGAAATATTGGACTTCAAAAATTGCCCTCCAGATGCCGACTTTCATGGCTCTGGGACGCATATTAAGCGAGATATTCGCATTTAAAGTTTGAACATGGATTTTTGCCCATAACTTGTTGTAAAATTGGTCTTATTCAAAGATAGGCACAGAAATTGAAAGGGAATGATTCCTAGATCACAATCCTGAAATTTCAGCCCTCTAGGTGGTCTAGATCGAGAAATATTGTACTTCAAAAATTGCCCTCTAGATGCCGACTTTCATGGCTCTGGGACGCATATTAAGCGAGATATTCGCATTTAAAGTTTGAACATGGATTTTTGCCCATAACTTGTTGTAAAATTGGTCTTATTCAAAGATAGGCACAGAAATGGAAAGGGAATAATTCCTAGATCACAATCCTGAAATTTCAGCCCTCTAGGTGGTCTAGATTGAGAAATATTGTACTTCAAAAATTGCCCTCTAGATGCCGACTTTCATGGCTTTGGGACGCATATTAAGCGAGATATTCGCATTTAAAGTTTGAACATGGATTTTTGCCCATAACTTGTTGTAAAATTAGTCTTATTCAAAGATAGGCACAGAAATGGAAAGGGAATGATTCCTAGATCACAATCCTGAAATTTCAGCCCTCTAGGTGGTCTAGATCGAGAAATATTGTACTTCAAAAATTGCCCTCTAGATGCCGACTTTCATGGCTCTGGGACGCATATTAAGCGAGATATTCGCATTTAAAGTTTGAACATGGATTTTTGCCCATAACTTGTTGTTAAATTGGTCTTATTCAAAGATAGGCACAGAAATGGAAAGGGAATGATTCCTAGATCACAATCCTGAAATTTCAGCCCTCTAGGTGGTCTAGATCGAGAAATATTGTACTTCAAAAATTGCCCTCTAGATGCCGACTTTCATGGCTCTGGGACGCATATTAAGCGAGATATTCGCATTTAAAGTTTGAACATGGATTTTTGCCCATAACTTGTTGTAAAATTGGTCTTATTCAAAGATAGGCACAGAAATGGAAAGGGAATGATTCCCAGATCACAATCCTGAAATTTCAGCCCTCTAGGTGTTCTAGATCGAGAAATATTGTACTTCAAAAATTGCCCTCTAGATGCCGACTTTCATGGCTCTGGGACGCATATTAAGCGAGATATTCGCATTTAAAGTTTGAACATGGATTTTTGCCCATAACTTGTTGTAAAATTGGTCTTATTCAAAGATAGGCACAGAAATGGAAAGGGAATGATTCCTAGATCACAATCCTGAAATTTCAGCCCTCTAGGTGGTCTAGATCGAGAAATATTGTACTTCAAAAATTGCCCTCTAGATGCTGACTTTCATGGCTCTGGGACGCATATTAAGCGAGATATTCGCATTTAAAGTTTGAACATGGATTTTTGCCCATAACTTGTTGTAAAATTGGTCTTATTCAAAGATAGGCACAGAAATGGAAAGGGAATGATTCCTAGATCACAATCCTGAAATTTCAGCCCTCTAGGTGGTCTAGATTGAGAAATATTGTACTTCAAAAATTGCCCTCTAGATGCCGACTTTCATGGCTCTGGGACGCATATTAAGCGAGATATTCGCATTTAAAGTTTGAACATGGATTTTTGCCCATAACTTGTTGTAAAATTGGTCTTATTCAAAGATAGGCACAGAAATGGAAAGGGAATGATTCCTAGATCACAATCCTGAAATTTCAGCCCTCTAGGTGGTCTAGATTGAGAAATATTGTACTTCAAAAATTGCCCTCTAGATGTCGACTTTCATGGCTCTGGGACGCATATTAAGCGAGATATTCGCATTTAAAGTTTGAACATGGATTTTTGCCCATAACTTGTTGTAAAATTGGTCTTATTCAAAGATAGGCACAGAAATGGAAAGGGAATGATTCCTAGATCACAATCCTGAAATTTCAGCCCTCTAGGTGGTCTAGATCGAGAAATATTGGACTTCAAAAATTGCCCTCCAGATGCCGACTTTCATGGCTCTGGGACGCATATTAAGCGAGATATTCGCATTTAAAGTTTGAACATGGATTTTTGCCCATAACTTGTTGTAAAATTGGTCTTATTCAAAGATAGGCACAGAAATTGAAAGGGAATGATTCCTAGATCACAATCCTGAAATTTCAGCCCTCTAGGTGGTCTAGATCGAGAAATATTGTACTTCAAAAATTGACCTCTAGATGCCGACTTTCATGGCTCTGGGACGCATATTAAGCGAGATATTCGCATTTAAAGTTTGAATATGGATTTTTGCCCATAACTTGTTGTAAAATTGGTCTTATTCAAAGATAGGCACAGAAATGGAAAGGGAATAATTCCTAGATCACAATCCTGAAATTTGAGCCCTCTAGGTGGTCTAGATTGAGAAATATTGTACTTCAAAAATTGCCCTCTAGATGCCGACTTTCATGGCTTTGGGACGCATATTAAGCGAGATATTCGCATTTAAAGTTTGAACATGGATTTTTGCCCATAACTTGTTGTAAAATTAGTCTTATTCAAAGATAGGCACAGAAATGGAAAGGGAATGATTCCTAGATCACAATCCTGAAATTTCAGCCCTCTAGGTGGTCTAGATCGAGAAATATTGTACTTCAAAAATTGCCCTCTAGATGCCGACTTTCATGGCTCTGGGACGCATATTAAGCGAGATATTCGCATTTAAAGTTTGAACATGGATTTTTGCCCATAACTTGTTGTTAAATTGGTCTTATTCAAAGATAGGCACAGAAATGGAAAGGGAATGATTCCTAGATCACAATCCTGAAATTTCAGCCCTCTAGGTGGTCTAGATCGAGAAATATTGTACTTCAAAAATTGCCCTCTAGATGCCGACTTTCATGGCTCTGGGACGCATATTAAGCGAGATATTCGCATTTAAAGTTTGAACATGGATTTTTGCCCATAACTTGTTGTAAAATTGGTCTTATTCAAAGATAGGCACAGAAATGGAAAGGGAATGATTCCCAGATCACAATCCTGAAATTTCAGCCCTCTAGGTGTTCTAGATCGAGAAATATTGTACTTCAAAAATTGCCCTCTAGATGCCGACTTTCATGGCTCTGGGACGCATATTAAGCGAGATATTCGCATTTAAAGTTTGAACATGGATTTTTGCCCATAACTTGTTGTAAAATTGGTCTTATTCAAAGATAGGCACAGAAATGGAAAGGGAATGATTCCTAGATCACAATCCTGAAATTTCAGCCCTCTAGGTGGTCTAGATCGAGAAATATTGTACTTCAAAAATTGCCCTCTAGATGCTGACTTTCATGGCTCTGGGACGCATATTAAGCGAGATATTCGCATTTAAAGTTTGAACATGGATTTTTGCCCATAACTTGTTGTAAAATTGGTCTTATTCAAAGATAGGCACAGAAATGGAAAGGGAATGATTCCTAGATCACAATCCTGAAATTTCAGCCCTCTAGGTGGTCTAGATTGAGAAATATTGTACTTCAAAAATTGCCCTCTAGATGCCGACTTTCATGGCTCTGGGACGCATATTAAGCGAGATATTCGCATTTAAAGTTTGAACATGGATTTTTGCCCATAACTTGTTGTAAAATTGGTCTTATTCAAAGATAGGCACAGAAATGGAAAGGGAATGATTCCTAGATCACAATCCTGAAATTTCAGCCCTCTAGGTGGTCTAGATTGAGAAATATTGTACTTCAAAAATTGCCCTCTAGATGTCGACTTTCATGGCTCTGGGACGCATATTAAGCGAGATATTCGCATTTAAAGTTTGAACATGGATTTTTGCCCATAACTTGTTGTAAAATTGGTCTTATTCAAAGATAGGCACAGAAATGGAAAGGGAATGATTCCTAGATCACAATCCTGAAATTTCAGCCCTCTAGGTGGTCTAGATCGAGAAATATTGGACTTCAAAAATTGCCCTCCAGATGCCGACTTTCATGGCTCTGGGACGCATATTAAGCGAGATATTCGCATTTAAAGTTTGAACATGGATTTTTGCCCATAACTTGTTGTAAAATTGGTCTTATTCAAAGATAGGCACAGAAATGGAAAGGGAATAATTCCTAGATCACAATCCTGAAATTTGAGCCCTCTAGGTGGTCTAGATTGAGAAATATTGTACTTCAAAAATTGCCCTCTAGATGCCGACTTTCATGGCTTTGGGACGCATATTAAGCGAGATATTCGCATTTAAAGTTTGAACATGGATTTTTGCCCATAACTTGTTGTAAAATTAGTCTTATTCAAAGATAGGCACAGAAATGGAAAGGGAATGATTCCTAGATCACAATCCTGAAATTTCAGCCCTCTAGGTGGTCTAGATCGAGAAATATTGTACTTCAAAAATTGCCCTCTAGATGCCGACTTTCATGGCTCTGGGACGCATATTAAGCGAGATATTCGCATTTAAAGTTTGAACATGGATTTTTGCCCATAACTTGTTGTTAAATTGGTCTTATTCAAAGATAGGCACAGAAATGGAAAGGGAATGATTCCTAGATCACAATCCTGAAATTTCAGCCCTCTAGGTGGTCTAGATCGAGAAATATTGTACTTCAAAAATTGCCCTCTAGATGCCGACTTTCATGGCTCTGGGACGCATATTAAGCGAGATATTCGCATTTAAAGTTTGAACATGGATTTTTGCCCATAACTTGTTGTAAAATTGGTCTTATTCAAAGATAGGCATAGAAATGGAAAGGGAATGATTCCCAGATCACAATCCTGAAATTTCAGCCCTCTAGGTGTTCTAGATCGAGAAATATTGTACTTCAAAAATTGCCCTCTAGATGCCGACTTTCATGGCTCTGGGACGCATATTAAGCGAGATATTCGCATTTAAAGTTTGAACATGGATTTTTGCCCATAACTTGTTGTAAAATTGGTCTTATTCAAAGATAGGCACAGAAATGGAAAGGGAATGATTCCTAGATCACAATCCTGAAATTTCAGCCCTCTAGGTGGTCTAGATCGAGAAATATTGTACTTCAAAAATTGCCCTCTAGATGCTGACTTTCATGGCTCTGGGACGCATATTAAGCGAGATATTCGCATTTAAAGTTTGAACATGGATTTTTGCCCATAACTTGTTGTAAAATTGGTCTTATTCAAAGATAGGCACAGAAATGGAAAGGGAATGATTCCTAGATCACAATCCTGAAATTTCAGCCCTCTAGGTGGTCTAGATTGAGAAATATTGTACTTCAAAAATTGCCCTCTAGATGCCGACTTTCATGGCTCTGGGACGCATATTAAGCGAGATATTCGCATTTAAAGTTTGAACATGGATTTTTGCCCATAACTTGTTGTAAAATTGGTCTTATTCAAAGATAGGCACAGAAATGGAAAGGGAATGATTCCTAGATCACAATCCTGAAATTTCAGCCCTCTAGGTGGTCTAGATTGAGAAATATTGTACTTCAAAAATTGCCCTCTAGATGTCGACTTTCATGGCTCTGGGACGCATATTAAGCGAGATATTCGCATTTAAAGTTTGAACATGGATTTTTGCCCATAACTTGTTGTAAAATTGGTCTTATTCAAAGATAGGCACAGAAATGGAAAGGGAATGATTCCTAGATCACAATCCTGAAATTTCAGCCCTCTAGGTGGTCTAGATCGAGAAATATTGGACTTCAAAAATTGCCCTCCAGATGCCGACTTTCATGGCTCTGGGACGCATATTAAGCGAGATATTCGCATTTAAAGTTTGAACATGGATTTTTGCCCATAACTTGTTGTAAAATTGGTCTTATTCAAAGATAGGCACAGAAATTGAAAGGGAATGATTCCTAGATCACAATCCTGAAATTTCAGCCCTCTAGGTGGTCTAGATCGAGAAATATTGTACTTCAAAAATTGCCCTCTAGATGCCGACTTTCATGGCTCTGGGACGCATATTAAGCGAGATATTCGCATTTAAAGTTTGAACATGGATTTTTGCCCATAACTTGTTGTAAAATTGGTCTTATTCAAAGATAGGCACAGAAATGGAAAGGGAATAATTCCTAGATCACAATCCTGAAATTTGAGCCCTCTAGGTGGTCTAGATTGAGAAATATTGTACTTCAAAAATTGCCCTCTAGATGCCGACTTTCATGGCTTTGGGACGCATATTAAGCGAGATATTCGCATTTAAAGTTTGAACATGGATTTTTGCCCATAACTTGTTGTAAAATTAGTCTTATTCAAAGATAGGCACAGAAATGGAAAGGGAATGATTCCTAGATCACAATCCTGAAATTTCAGCCCTCTAGGTGGTCTAGATCGAGAAATATTGTACTTCAAAAATTGCCCTCTAGATGCCGACTTTCATGGCTCTGGGACGCATATTAAGCGAGATATTCGCATTTAAAGTTTGAACATGGATTTTTGCCCATAACTTGTTGTTAAATTGGTCTTATTCAAAGATAGGCACAGAAATGGAAAGGGAATGATTCCTAGATCACAATCCTGAAATTTCAGCCCTCTAGGTGGTCTAGATCGAGAAATATTGTACTTCAAAAATTGCCCTCTAGATGCCGACTTTCATGGCTCTGGGACGCATATTAAGCGAGATATTCGCATTTAAAGTTTGAACATGGATTTTTGCCCATAACTTGTTGTAAAATTGGTCTTATTCAAAGATAGGCACAGAAATGGAAAGGGAATGATTCCTAGATCACAATCCTGAAATTTCAGCCCTCTAGGTGTTCTAGATCGAGAAATATTGTACTTCAAAAATTGCCCTCTAGATGCCGACTTTCATGGCTCTGGGACGCATATTAAGCGAGATATTCGCATTTAAAGTTTGAACATGGATTTTTGCCCATAACTTGTTGTAAAATTGGTCTTATTCAAAGATAGGCACAGAAATGGAAAGGGAATGATTCCTAGATCACAATCCTGAAATTTCAGCCCTCTAGGTGGTCTAGATCGAGAAATATTGTACTTCAAAAATTGCCCTCTAGATGCTGACTTTCATGGCTCTGGGACGCATATTAAGCGAGATATTCGCATTTAAAGTTTGAACATGGATTTTTGCCCATAACTTGTTGTAAAATTGGTCTTATTCAAAGATAGGCACAGAAATGGAAAGGGAATGATTCCTAGATCACAATCCTGAAATTTCAGCCCTCTAGGTGGTCTAGATTGAGAAATATTGTACTTCAAAAATTGCCCTCTAGATGCCGACTTTCATGGCTCTGGGACGCATATTAAGCGAGATATTCGCATTTAAAGTTTGAACATGGATTTTTGCCCATAACTTGTTGTAAAATTGGTCTTATTCAAAGATAGGCACAGAAATGGAAAGGGAATGATTCCTAGATCACAATCCTGAAATTTCAGCCCTCTAGGTGGTCTAGATTGAGAAATATTGTACTTCAAAAATTGCCCTCTAGATGTCGACTTTCATGGCTCTGGGACGCATATTAAGCGAGATATTCGCATTTAAAGTTTGAGCATGGATTTTTGCCCATAACTTGTTGTAAAATTGGTCTTATTCAAAGATAGGCACAGAAATGGAAAGGGAATGATTCCTAGATCACAATCCTGAAATTTCAGCCCTCTAGGTGGTCTAGATCGAGAAATATTGGACTTCAAAAATTGCCCTCTAGATGCCGATTTTCATGGCTCTGGGACGCATATTAAGCGAGATATTCGCATTTAAAGTTTGAACATGGATTTTTGCCCATAACTTGTTGTAAAATTGGTCTTATTCAAAGATAGGCACAGAAATGGAAAGGGAATGATTCCTAGATCACAATCCTGAAATTTCAGCCCTCTAGGTGGTCTAGATCGAGAAATATTGTACTTCAAAAATTGCCCTCTAGATGCCGACTTTCATGGCTCTGGGACGCATATTAAGCGAGATATTCGCATTTAAAGTTTGAACATGGATTTTTGCCCATAACTTGTTGTAAAATTGGTCTTATTCAAAGATAGGCACAGAAATGGAAAGGGAATGATTCCTAGATCACAATCCTGAAATTTCAGCCCTCTAGGTGGTCTAGATCGAGAAATATTGTACTTCAAAAATTGCCCTCTAGATGCCGACTTTCATGGCTCTGGGACGCATATTAAGCGAGATATTCGCATTTAAAGTTTGAACATGGATTTTTGCCCATAACTTGTTGTAAAATTGGTCTTATTCAAAGATAGGCACAGAAATGGAAAGGGAATGATTCCTAGATCACAATCCTGAAATTTCAGCCCTCTAGGTGGTCTAGATCGAGAAATATTGTACTTCAAAAATTGCCCTCTAGATGCCGACTTTCATGGCTCTGGGACGCATATTAAGCGAGATATTCGCATTTAAAGTTTGAACATGGATTTTTGCCCATAACTTGTTGTAAAATTGGTCTTATTCAAAGATAGGCACAGAAATGGAAAGGGAATGATTCCTAGATCACAATCCTGAAATTTTAGCCCTCTAGGTGGTCTAGATCGAGAAATATTGTACTTCAAAAATTGCCCTCTAGATGCCGACTTTCATGGCTCTGGGACGCATATTAAGCGAGATATTCGCATTTAAAGTTTGAACATGGATTTTTGCCCATAACTTGTTGTAAAATTGGTCTTATTCAAAGATAGGCACAGAAATGGAAAGGGAATGATTCCTAGATCACAATCCTGAAATTTCAGCCCTCTAGGTGGTCTAGATCGAGAAATATTGTACTTCAAAAATTGCCCTCTAGATGCCGACTTTCATGGCTCTGGGACGCATATTAAGCGAGATATTCGCATTTAAAGTTTGAACATGGATTTTTGCCCATAACTTGTTGTAAAATTGGTCTTATTCAAAGATAGGCACAGAAATGGAAAGGTAATGATTCCTAGATCACAATCCTGAAATTTCAGCCCTCTAGGTGGTCTAGATCGAGAAATATTGTACTTCAAAAATTGCCCTCTAGATGCCGACTTTCATGGCTCTGGGACGCATATTAAGCGAGATATTCGCATTTAAAGTTTGAACATGGATTTTTGCCCATAACTTGTTGTAAAATTGGTCTTATTCAAAGATAGGCACAGAAATGGAAAGGGAATGATTCCTAGATCACAATCCTGAAATTTCAGCCCTCTAGGTGGTCTAGATTGAGAAATATTGTACTTCAAAAATTGCCCTCTAGATGCCGACTTTCATGGCTCTGGGACGCATATTAAGCGAGATATTCGCATTTAAAGTTTGAACATGGATTTTTGCCCATAACTTGTTGTAAAATTGGTCTTATTCAAAGATAGGCACAGAAATGGAAGGGAATGATTCCTAGATCACAATCCTGAAATTTCAGCCCTCTAGGTGGTCTAGATTGAGAAATATTGTACTTCAAAATTGCCCTCTAGATGCCGACTTTCATGGCTCTGGGACGCATATTAAGCGAGATATTCGCATTTAAAGTTTGAACATGGATTTTTGCCCATAACTTGTTGTTAAATTGGTCTTATTCAAAGATAGGCACAGAAATGGAAAGGGAATGATTCCTAGATCACAATCCTGAAATTTCAGCCCTCTAGGTGGTCTAGATTGAGAAATATTGTACTTCAAAAATTGCCCTCTAGATGTCGACTTTCATGGCTCTGGGACGCATATTAAGCGAGATATTCGCATTTAAAGTTTGAGCATGGATTTTTGCCCATAACTTGTGGTAAAATTGGTCTTATTCAAAGATAGGCACAGAATGGAAAGGGAATGATTCCTAGATCACAATCCTGAAATTTCAGCCCTCTAGGTGGTCTAGATCGAGAAATATTGTACTTCAAAAATTGCCCTCTAGATGCCGACTTTCATGGCTCTGGGACGCATATTAAGCGAGATATTCGCATTTAAAGTTTGAACATGGATTTTTGCCCATAACTTGTTGTAAAATTGGTCTTATTCAAAGATAGGCACAGAAATGGAAAGGGAATGATTCCTAGATCACAATCCTGAAATTTCAGCCCTCTAGGTGGTCTAGATTGAGAAATATTGTACTTCAAAAATTGCCCTCTAGATGTCGACTTTCATGGCTCTGGGACGCATATTAAGCGAGATATTCGCATTTAAAGTTTGAGCATGGATTTTTGCCCATAACTTGTGGTAAAATTGGTCTTATTCAAAGATAGGCACAGAAATGGAAAGGGAATGATTCCTAGATCACAATCCTGAAATTTCAGCCCTCTAGGTGGTCTAGATCGAGAAATATTGTACTTCAAAAATTGCCCTCTAGATGCCGATTTTCATGGCTCTGGGACGCATATTAAGCGAGATATTCGCATTTAAAGTTTTGAACATGGATTTTTGCCCATAACTTGTTGTAAAAATTGGTCTTATTCAAAGATAGGCACAGAAAATGGAAAGGGAATGATTCCTAGATCACAATCCTGAAATTTCAGCCCTCTAGGTGGTCTAGATCGAGAAATATTGTACTTCAAAAATTGCCCTCTAGATGCCGACTTTCATGGCTCTGGGACGCATATTAAGCGAGATATTCGCATTTTAAAGTTTGAACATGGATTTTTGCCCATAACTTGTTGTAAAATTGGTCTTATTCAAAGATAGGCACAGAAATGGAAGGGAATGATTCCTAGATCACAATCCTGAAATTTCAGCCCTCTAGGTGGTCTAGATCGAGAAATATTGTACTTCAAAAATTGCCCTCTAGATGCCGACGTTCATGGCTCTGGGACGCATATTAAGCGAGATATTCGCATTTAAAGTTTGAACATGGATTTTTGCCCATAACTTGTTGTAAAATTGGTCTTATTCAAAGATAGGCACAGAAATGGAAAGGGAATAATTCCTAGATCACAATCCTGAAATTTGAGCCCTCTAGGTGGTCTAGATTGAGAAATATTGTACTTCAAAAATTGCCCTCTAGATGCCGACTTTCATGGCTTTGGGACGCATATTAAGCGAGATATTCGCATTTAAAGTTTGAACATGGATTTTTGCCCATAACTTGTTCTAAAATTAGTCTTATTCAAAGATAGGCACAGAAATGGAAAGGGAATGATTCCTAGATCACAATCCTGAAATTTCAGCCCTCTAGGTGGTCTAGATCGAGAAATATTGTACTTCAAAAATTGCCCTCTAGATGCCGACTTTCATGGCTCTGGGACGCATATTAAGCGAGATATTCGCATTTAAAGTTTGAACATGGATTTTTGCCCATAACTTGTTGTTAAATTGGTCTTATTCAAAGATAGGCACAGAAATGGAAAGGGAATGATTCCTAGATCACAATCCTGAAATTTCAGCCCTCTAGGTGGTCTAGATCGAGAAATATTGTACTTCAAAAATTGCCCTCTAGATGCCGACTTTCATGGCTCTGGGACGCATATTAAGCGAGATATTCGCATTTAAAGTTTGAACATGGATTTTTGCCCATAACTTGTTGTAAAATTGGTCTTATTCAAAGATAGGCACAGAAATGGAAAGGGAATGATTCCTAGATCACAATCCTGAAATTTCAGCCCTCTAGGTGTTCTAGATCGAGAAATATTGTACTTCAAAAATTGCCCTCTAGATGCCGACTTTCATGGCTCTGGGACGCATATTAAGCGAGATATTCGCATTTAAAGTTTGAACATGGATTTTTGCCCATAACTTGTTGTAAAATTGGTCTTATTCAAAGATAGGCACAGAAATGGAAAGGGAATGATTCCTAGATCACAATCCTGAAATTTCAGCCCTCTAGGTGGTCTAGATCGAGAAATATTGTACTTCAAAAATTGCCCTCTAGATGCCGACTTTCATGGCTCTGGGACGCATATTAAGCGAGATATTCGCATTTAAAGTTTGAACATGGATTTTTGCCCATAACTTGTTGTAAAATTGGTCTTATTCAAAGATAGGCACAGAAATGGAAAGGGAATGATTCCTAGATCACAATCCTGAAATTTCAGCCCTCTAGGTGGTCTAGATCGAGAAATATTGTACTTCAAAAATTGCCCTCTAGATGCCGACTTTCATGGCTCTGGGACGCATATTAAGCGAGATATTCGCATTTAAAGTTTGAACATGGATTTTTGCCCATAACTTGTTGTAAAATTGGTCTTATTCAAAGATAGGCACAGAAATGGAAAGGGAATGATTCCTAGATCACAATCCTGAAATTTGAGCCCTCTAGGTGGTCTAGATTGAGAAATATTGTACTTCAAAAATTGCCCTCTAGATGCCGACTTTCATGGCTTTGGGACGCATATTAAGCGAGATATTCGCATTTAAAGTTTGAACATGGATTTTTGCCCATAACTTGTTGTAAAATTAGTCTTATTCAAAGATAGGCACAGAAATGGAAAGGGAATGATTCCTAGATCACAATCCTGAAATTTCAGCCCTCTAGGTGGTCTAGATCGAGAAATATTGTACTTCAAAAATTGCCCTCTAGATGCCGACTTTCATGGCTCTGGGACGCATATTAAGCGAGATATTCGCATTTAAAGTTTGAACATGGATTTTTGCCCATAACTTGTTGTAAAATTAGTCTTATTCAAAGATAGGCACAGAAATGGAAAGGGAATGATTCCTAGATCACAATCCTGAAATTTCAGCCCTCTAGGTGGTCTAGATCGAGAAATATTGTACTTCAAAAATTGCCCTCTAGATGCCGACTTTCATGGCTCTGGGACGCATATTAAGCGAGATATTCGCATTTAAAGTTTGAACATGGATTTTTGCCCATAACTTGTTGTAAAATTGGTCTTATTCAAAGATAGGCACAGAAATGGAAAGGGAATAATTCCTAGATCACAATCCTGAAATTTCAGCCCTCTAGGTGGTCTAGATTGAGAAATATTGTACTTCAAAAATTGCCCTCTAGATGCCGACTTTCATGGCTCTGGGACGCATATTAAGCGAGATATTCGCATTTAAAGTTTGAACATGGATTTTTGCCCATAACTTGTTGTAAAATTGGTCTTATTCAAAGATAGGCACAGAAATGGAAAGGGAATGATTCCTAGATCACAATCCTGAAATTTCAGCCCTCTAGGTGGTCTAGATTGAGAAATATTGTACTTCAAAAATTGCCCTCTAGATGTCGACTTTCATGGCTCTGGGACGCATATTAAGCGAGATATTCGCATTTAAAGTTTGAACATGGATTTTTGCCCATAACTTGTTGTAAAATTGGTCTTATTCAAAGATAGGCACAGAAATGGAAAGGGAATGATTCCTAGATCACAATCCTGATCAAAAATTGCCCTCTAGATGCCGATTTTCATGGCTCTGGGACGCATATTAAGCGAGATATTCGCATTTAAAGTTTGAACATGGATTTTTGCCCATAACTTGTTGTAAAATTGGTCTTATTCAAAGATAGGCACAGAAATGGAAAGGGAATGATTCCTAGATCACAATCCTGAAATTTCAGCCCTCTAGGTGGTCTAGATTGAAAAATATTGTACTTCAAAAATTGCCCTCTAGATGTCGACTTTCATGGCTCTGGGACGCATATTAAGCGAGATATTCGCATTTAAAGTTTGAACATGGATTTTTGCCCATAACTTGTTGTAAAATTGGTCTTATTCAAAGATAGGCACAGAAATGGAAAGGGAATGATTCCTAGATCACAATCCTGAAATTTCAGCCCTCTAGGTGGTCTAGATCGAGAAATATTGTACTTCAAAAATTGCCCTCTAGATGCCGACTTTCATGGCTCTGGGACGCATATTAAGCGAGATATTCGCATTTAAAGTTTGAACATGGATTTTTGCCCATAACTTGTTGTAAAATTAGTCTTATTCAAAGATAGGCACAGAAATGGAAAGGGAATGATTCCTAGATCACAATCCTGAAATTTCAGCCCTCTAGGTGGTCTAGATTGAGAAATATTGTACTTCAAAAATTGCCCTCTAGATGCCGACTTTCATGGCTCTGGGACGCATATTAAGCGAGATATTCGCATTTAAAGTTTGAACATGGATTTTTGCCCATAACTTGTTGTAAAATTGGTCTTATTCAAAGATAGGCACAGAAATGGAAAGGGAATGATTCCTAGATCACAATCCTGAAATTTCAGCCCTCTAGGTGGTCTAGATTGAGAAATATTGTACTTCAAAAATTGCCCTCTAGATGTCGACTTTCATGGCTCTGGGACGCATATTAAGCGAGATATTCGCATTTAAAGTTTGAACATGGATTTTTGCCCATAACTTGTTGTAAAATTGGTCTTATTCAAAGATAGGCACAGAAATGGAAAGGGAATGATTCCTAGATCACAATCCTGATCAAAAATTGCCCTCTAGATGCCGATTTTCATGGCTCTGGGACGCATATTAAGCGAGATATTCGCATTTAAAGTTTGAACATGGATTTTTGCCCATAACTTGTTGTAAAATTGGTCTTATTCAAAGATAGGCACAGAAATGGAAAGGGAATGATTCCTAGATCACAATCCTGAAATTTCAGCCCTCTAGGTGGTCTAGATTGAAAAATATTGTACTTCAAAAATTGCCCTCTAGATGTCGACTTTCATGGCTCTGGGACGCATATTAAGCGAGATATTCGCATTTAAAGTTTGAACATGGATTTTTGCCCATAACTTGTTGTAAAATTGGTCTTATTCAAAGATAGGCACAGAAATGGAAAGGGAATGATTCCTAGATCACAATCCTGAAATTTCAGCCCTCTAGGTGGTCTAGATCGAGAAATATTGTACTTCAAAAATTGCCCTCTAGATGCCGACTTTCATGGCTCTGGGACGCATATTAAGCGAGATATTCGCATTTAAAGTTTGAACATGGATTTTTGCCCATAACTTGTTGTAAAATTGGTCTTATTCAAAGATAGGCACAGAAATGGAAAGGGAATGATTCCTAGATCACAATCCTGAAATTTCAGCCCTCTAGGTGGTCTAGATCGAGAAATATTGTACTTCAAAAATTGCCCTCTAGATGCCGACTGTCATGGCTCTGGGACGCATATTAAGCGAGATATTCGCATTTAAAGTTTGAACATGGATTTTTGCCCATAACTTGTTGTAAAATTAGTCTTATTCAAAGATAGGCACAGAAATGGAAAGGGAATGATTCCTAGATCACAATCCTGAAATTTCAGCCCTCTAGGTGGTCTAGATCGAGAAATATTGTACCTCAAAAATTGCCCTCTAGATGCCGACTTTCATGGCTCTGGGACGCATATTAAGCGAGATATTCGCATTTAAAGTTTGAACATGGATTTTTGCCCATAACTTGTTGTAAAATTAGTCTTATTCAAAGATAGGCACAGAAATGGAAAGGGAATGATTCCTAGATCACAATCCTGAAATTTCAGCCCTCTAGGTGGTCTAGATCGAGAAATATTGTACTTCAAAAATTGCCCTCTAGATGCCGACTTTCATGGCTCTGGGACGCATATTAAGCGAGATATTCGCATTTAAAGTTTGAACATGGATTTTTGCCCATAACTTGTTGTAAAATTGGTCTTATTCAAAGATAGGCACAGAAATGGAAAGGGAATGATTCCTAGATCACAATCCTGAAATTTCAGCCCTCTAGGTGGTCTAGATTGAGAAATATTGTACTTCAAAAATTGCCCTCTAGATGCCGACTTTCATGGCTCTGGGACGCATATTAAGCGAGATATTCGCATTTAAAGTTTGAACATGGATTTTTGCCCATAACTTGTTGTAAAATTGGTCTTATTCAAAGATAGGCACAGAAATGGAAAGGGAATGATTCCTAGATCACAATCCTGAAATTTCAGCCCTCTAGGTGGTCTAGATCGAGAAATATTGTACTTCAAAAATTGCCCTCTAGATGTCGACTTTCATGGCTCTGGGACGCATATTAAGCGAGATATTCGCATTTAAAGTTTGAACATGGATTTTTGCCCATAACTTGTTGTAAAATTGGTCTTATTCAAAGATAGGCACAGAAATGGAAAGGGAATGATTCCTAGATCACAATCCTGAAATTTCAGCCCTCTAGGTGGTCTAGATCGAGAAATATTGTACTTCAAAAATTGCCCTCTAGATGCCGACTTTCATGGCTCTGGGACGCATATTAAGCGAGATATTCGCATTTAAAGTTTGAACATGGATTTTTGCCCAAAACTTGTTGTAAAATTGGTCTTATTCAAAGATAGGCACAGAAATGGAAAGGGAATGATTCCTAGATCACAATCCTGAAATTTCAGCCCTCTAGGTGGTCTAGATCGAGAAATATTGTACTTCAAAAATTGCCCTCTAGATGCCGACTTTCATGGCTCTGGGACGCATATTAAGCGAGATATTCGCATTTAAAGTTTGAACATGGATTTTTGCCCATAACTTGTTGTAAAATTGGTCTTATTCAAAGATAGGCACAGAAATGGAAAGGGAATGATTCCTAGATCACAATCCTGAAATTTCAGCCCTCTAGGTGGTCTAGATTGAGAAATATTGTACTTCAAAAATTGCCCTCTAGATGCCGACTTTCATGGCTCTGGGACGCATATTAAGCGAGATATTCGCATTTAAAGTTTGAACATGGATTTTTGCCCATAACTTGTTGTAAAATTGGTCTTATTCAAAGATAGGCACAGAAATGGAAAGGGAATGATTCCTAGATCACAATCCTGAAATTTCAGCCCTCTAGGTGGTCTAGATTGAGAAATATTGTACTTCAAAAATTGCCCTCTAGATGTCGACTTTCATGGCTCTGGGACGCATATTAAGCGAGATATTCGCATTTAAAGTTTGAACATGGATTTTTGCCCATAACTTGTTGTAAAATTGGTCTTATTCAAAGATAGGCACAGAAATGGAAAGGGAATGATTCCTAGATCACAATCCTGAAATTTCAGCCCTCTAGGTGGTCTAGATCGAGAAATATTGTACTTCAAAAATTGCCCTCTAGATGCCGACTTTCATGGCTCTGGGACGCATATTAAGCGAGATATTCGCATTTAAGGTTTGAACATGGATTTTTGCCCATAACTTGTTGTAAAATTGGTCTTATTCAAAGATAGGCACAGAAATGGAAAGGGAATGATTCCTAGATCACAATCCTGAAATTTCAGCCCTCTAGGTGGTCTAGATCGAGAAATATTGTACTTCAAAAATTGCCCTCTAGATGCCGACTTTCATGGCTCTGGGACGCATATTAAGCGAGATATTCGCATTTAAAGTTTGAACATGGATTTTTGCCCATAACTTGTTGTAAAATTGGTCTTATTCAAAGATAGGCACAGAAATGGAAAGGGAATAATTCCTAGATCACAATCCTGAAATTTCAGCCCTCTAGGTGGTCTAGATCGAGAAATATTGTACTTCAAAAATTGCCCTCTAGATGCCGACTGTCATGGCTCTGGGACGCATATTAAGCGAGATATTCGCATTTAAAGTTTGAACATGGATTTTTGCCCATAACTTGTTGTAAAATTAGTCTTATTCAAAGATAGGCACAGAAATGGAAAGGGAATGATTCCTAGATCACAATCCTGAAATTTCAGCCCTCTAGGTGGTCTAGATCGAGAAATATTGTACTTCAAAAATTGCCCTCTAGATGCCGACTTTCATGGCTCTGGGACGCATATTAAGCGAGATATTCGCATTTAAAGTTTGAACATGGATTTTTGCCCATAACTTGTTGTAAAATTAGTCTTATTCAAAGATAGGCACAGAAATGGAAAGGGAATGATTCCTAGATCACAATCCTGAAATTTCAGCCCTCTAGGTGGTCTAGATCGAGAAATATTGTACTTCAAAAATTGCCCTCTAGATGCCGACTTTCATGGCTCTGGGACGCATATTAAGCGAGATATTCGCATTTAAAGTTTGAACATGGATTTTTGCCCATAACTTGTTGTAAAATTGGTCTTATTCAAAGATAGGCACAGAAATGGAAAGGGAATGATTCCTAGATCACAATCCTGAAATTTCAGACCTCTAGGTGGTCTAGATTGAGAAATATTGTACTTCAAAAATTGCCCTCTAGATGTCGACTTTTATGGCTCTGGGACGCATATTAAGCGAGATATTCGCATTTAAAGTTTGAACATGGATTTTTGCCCATAACTTGTTGTAAAATTGGTCTTATTCAAAGATAGGCACAGAAATGGAAAGGGAATGATTCCTAGATCACAATCCTGAAATTTCAGCCCTCTAGGTGGTCTAGATCGAGAAATATTGTACTTCAAAAATTGCCCTCTAGATGCCGACTTTCATGGCTCTGGGACGCATATTAAGCGAGATATTCGCATTTAAAGTTTGAACATGGATTTTTGCCCAAAACTTGTTGTAAAATTGGTCTTATTCAAAGATAGGCACAGAAATGGAAAGGGAATGATTCCTAGATCACAATCCTGAAATTTCAGCCCTCTAGGTGGTCTAGATCGAGAAATATTGTACTTCAAAAATTGCCCTCTAGATGCCGACTTTCATGGCTCTGGGACGCATATTAAGCGAGATATTCGCATTAAAGTTTGAACATGGATTTTTGCCCATAACTTGTTGTAAAATTGGTCTTATTCAAAGATAGGCACAGAAATGGAAAGGGAATAATTCCTAGATCACAATCCTGAAATTTCAGCCCTCTAGGTGGTCTAGATCGAGAAATATTGTACTTCAAAAATTGCCCTCTAGATGCCGACTGTCATGGCTCTGGGACGCATATTAAGCGAGATATTCGCATTTAAAGTTTGAACATGGATTTTTGCCCATAACTTGTTGTAAAATTAGTCTTATTCAAAGATAGGCACAGAAATGGAAAGGGAATGATTCCTAGATCACAATCCTGAAATTTCAGCCCTCTAGGTGGTCTAGATCGAGAAATATTGTACTTCAAAAATTGCCCTCTAGATGCCGACTTTCATGGCTCTGGGACGCATATTAAGCGAGATATTCGCATTTAAAGTTTGAACATGGATTTTTGCCCATAACTTGTTGTAAAATTAGTCTTAGTCAAAGATAGGCATAGAAATGGAAAGGGAATGATTCTTAGATCACAATCCTGAAATTTCAGCCCTCTAGGTGGTCTTGATCGAGAAATATTGTACTTCAAAAATTGCCCTCTAGATGCCGACTTTCATGGCTCTGGGACGCATATTAAGCGAGATATTCGCATTTAAAGTTTGAACATGGATTTTTGCCCATAACTTGTTGTAAAATTGGTCTTATTCAAAGATAGGCACAGAAATGGAAAGGGAATGATTCCTAGATCACAATCCTGAAATTTCAGCCCTCTAGGTGGTCTAGATCGAGAAATATTGTACTTCAAAAATTGCCCTCTAGATGCCGACTTTCATGGCTCTGGGACGCATATTAAGCGAGATATTCGCATTTAAAGTTTGAACATGGATTTTTGCCCATAACTTGTTGTAAAATTGGTCTTATTCAAAGATAGGCACAGAAATGGAAAGGGAATAATTCCTAGATCACAATCCTGAAATTTCAGCCCTCTAGGTGGTCTAGATCGAGAAATATTGTACTTCAAAAATTGCCCTCTAGATGCCGACTGTCATGGCTCTGGGACGCATATTAAGCGAGATATTCGCATTTAAAGTTTGAACATGGATTTTTGCCCATAACTTGTTGTAAAATTAGTCTTATTCAAAGATAGGCACAGAAATGGAAAGGGAATGATTCCTAGATCACAATCCTGAAATTTCAGCCCTCTAGGTGGTCTAGATCGAGAAATATTGTACTTCAAAAATTGCCCTCTAGATGCCGACTTTCATGGCTCTGGGACGCATATTAAGCGAGATATTCGCATTTAAAGTTTGAACATGGATTTTTGCCCATAACTTGTTGTAAAATTAGTCTTAGTCAAAGATAGGCATAGAAATGGAAAGGGAATGATTCTTAGATCACAATCCTGAAATTTCAGCCCTCTAGGTGGTCTTGATCGAGAAATATTGTACTTCAAAAATTGCCCTCTAGATGCCGACTTTCATGGCTCTGGGACGCATATTAAGCGAGATATTCGCATTTAAAGTTTGAACATGGATTTTTGCCCATAACTTGTTGTAAAATTGGTCTTATTCAAAGATAGGCACAGAAATGGAAAGGGAATGATTCCTAGATCACAATCCTGAAATTTCAGCCCTCTAGGTGGTCTAGATCGAGAAATATTGTACTTCAAAAATTGCCCTCTAGATGCCGACTTTCATGGCTCTGGGACGCATATTAAGCGAGATATTCGCATTTAAAGTTTGAACATGGATTTTTGCCCATAACTTGTAGTAAAATTAGTCTTATTCAAAGATAGGCACAGAAATGGAAAGGGAATGATTCCTAGATCACAATCCTGAAATTTCAGCCCTCTAGGTGGTCTAGATTGAGAAATATTGTACTTCAAAAATTGCCCTCTAGATGCCGACTTTCATGGCTCTGGGACGCATATTAAGCGAGATATTCGCATTTAAAGTTTGAACATGGATTTTTGCCCATAACTTGTTGTAAAATTGGTCTTATTCAAAGATAGGCACAGAAATGGAAAGGGAATGATTCCTAGATCACATTCCTGAAATTTCAGCCCTCTAGGTGGTCTAGATTGAGAAATATTGTACTTCAAAAATTGCCCTCTAGATGTCGACTTTCATGGCTCTGGGACGCATATTAAGCGAGATATTCGCATTTAAAGTTTGAACATGGATTTTTGCCCATAACTTGTTGTAAAATTGGTCTTATTCAAAGATAGGCACAGAAATGGAAAGGGAATGATTCCTAGATCACAATCCTGAAATTTCAGCCCTCTAGGTGGTCTAGATCGAGAAATATTGTACTTCAAAAATTGCCCTCTAGATGCCGACTTTCATGGCTCTGGGACGCATATTAAGCGAGATATTCGCATTTAAAGTTTGAACATGGATTTTTGCCCAAAACTTGTTGTAAAATTGGTCTTATTCAAAGATAGGCACAGAAATGGAAAGGGAATGATTCCTAGATCACAATCCTGAAATTTCAGCCCTCTAGGTGGTCTAGATCGAGAAATATTGTACTTCAAAAATTGCCCTCTAGATGCCGACTTTCATGGCTCTGGGACGCATATTAAGCGAGATATTCGCATTTAAAGTTTGAACATGGATTTTTGCCCATAACTTGTTGTAAAATTGGTCTTATTCAAAGATAGGCACAGAAATGGAAAGGGAATAATTCCTAGATCACAATAATGAAATTTCAGCCCTCTAGGTGGTCTAGATCGAGAAATATTGTACTTCAAAAATTGCCCTCTAGATGCCGACTGTCATGGCTCTGGGACGCATATTAAGCGAGATATTCGCATTTAAAGTTTGAACATGGATTTTTGCCCATAACTTGTTGTAAAATTAGTCTTATTCAAAGATAGGCACAGAAATGGAAAGGGAATGATTCTTAGATCACAATCCTGAAATTTCAGCCCTCTAGGTGGTCTAGATCGAAAAATATTGTACTTCAAAAATTGCCCTCTAGATGCCGACTTTCATGGCTCTGGGACGCATATTAAGCGAGATATTCGCATTTAAAGTTTGAACATGGATTTTTGCCCATAACTTGTTGTAAAATTGGTCTTATTCAAAGATAGGCACAGAAATGGAAAGGGAATGATTCCTAGATCACAATCCTGAAATTTCAGCCCTCTAGGTGGTCTAGATCGAGAAATATTGTACTTCAAAAATTGCCCTCTAGATGCCGACTTTCATGGCTCTGGGACGCATATTAAGCGAGATATTCGCATTTAAAGTTTGAACATGGATTTTTGCCCATAACTTGTTGTAAAATTGGTCTTATTCAAAGATAGGCACAGAAATGGAAAGGGAATGATTCCTAGATCACAATCCTGAAATTTCAGCCCTCTAGGTGGTCTAGATTGAGAAATATTGTACTTCAAAAATTGCCCTCTAGATGCCGACTTTCATGGCTCTGGGACGCATATTAAGCGAGATATTCGCATTTAAAGTTTGAACATGGATTTTTGCCCATAACTTGTTGTAAAATTGGTCTTATTCAAAGATAGGCACAGAAATGGAAAGGGAATGATTCCTAGATCACAATCCTGAAATTTCAGCCCTCTAGGTGGTCTAGATTGAGAAATATTGTACTTCAAAAATTGCCCTCTAGATGTCGACTTTCATGGCTCTGGGACGCATATTAAGCGAGATATTCGCATTTAAAGTTTGAACATGGATTTTTGCCCATAACTTGTTGTAAAATTGGTCTTATTCAAAGATAGGCACAGAAATGGAAAGGGAATGATTCCTAGATCACAATCCTGAAATTTCAGCCCTCTAGGTGGTCTAGATCGAGAAATATTGTACTTCAAAAATTGCCCTCTAGATGCCGACTTTCATGGCTCTGGGACGCATATTAAGCGAGATATTCGCATTTAAAGTTTGAACATGGATTTTTGCCCAAAACTTGTTGTAAAATTGGTCTTATTCAAAGATAGGCACAGAAATGGAAAGGGAATGATTCCTAGATCACAATCCTGAAATTTCAGCCCTCTAGGTGGTCTAGATTGAGAAATATTGTACTTCAAAAATTGCCCTCTAGATGCCGACTTTCATGGCTCTGGGACGCATATTAAGCGAGATATTCGCATTTAAAGTTTGAACATGGATTTTTGCCCATAACTTGTTGTAAAATTGGTCTTATTCAAAGATAGGCACAGAAATGGAAAGGGAATGATTCCTAGATCACAATCCTGAAATTTCAGCCCTCTAGGTGGTCTAGATTGAGAAATATTGTACTTCAAAAATTGCCCTCTAGATGTCGACTTTCATGGCTCTGGGACGCATATTAAGCGAGATATTCGCATTTAAAGTTTGAACATGGATTTTTGCCCATAACTTGTTGTAAAATTGGTCTTATTCAAAGATAGGCACAGAAATGGAAAGGGAATGATTCCTAGATCACAATCCTGAAATTTCAGCCCTCTAGGTGGTCTAGATCGAGAAATATTGTACTTCAAAAATTGCCCTCTAGATGCCGACTTTCATGGCTCTGGGACGCATATTAAGCGAGATATTCGCATTTAAAGTTTGAACATGGATTTTTGCCCAAAACTTGTTGTAAAATTGGTCTTATTCAAAGATAGGCACAGAAATGGAAAGGGAATGATTCCTAGATCACAATCCTGAAATTTCAGCCCTCTAGGTGGTCTAGATCGAGAAATATTGTACTTCAAAAATTGCCCTCTAGATGCCGACTTTCATGGCTCTGGGACGCATATTAAGCGAGATATTCGCATTTAAAGTTTGAACATGGATTTTTGCCCATAACTTGTTGTAAAATTGGTCTTATTCAAAGATAGGCACAGAAATGGAAAGGGAATAATTCCTAGATCACAATAATGAAATTTCAGCCCTCTAGGTGGTCTAGATCGAGAAATATTGTACTTCAAAAATTGCCCTCTAGATGCCGACTGTCATGGCTCTGGGACGCATATTAAGCGAGATATTCGCATTTAAAGTTTGAACATGGATTTTTGCCCATAACTTGTTGTAAAATTAGTCTTATTCAAAGATAGGCACAGAAATGGAAAGGGAATGATTCTTAGATCACAATCCTGAAATTTCAGCCCTCTAGGTGGTCTAGATCGAAAAATATTGTACTTCAAAAATTGCCCTCTAGATGCCGACTTTCATGGCTCTGGGACGCATATTAAGCGAGATATTCGCATTTAAAGTTTGAACATGGATTTTTGCCCATAACTTGTTGTAAAATTGGTCTTATTCAAAGATAGGCACAGAAATGGAAAGGGAATGATTCCTAGATCACAATCCTGAAATTTCAGCCCTCTAGGTGGTCTAGATCGAGAAATATTGTACTTCAAAAATTGCCCTCTAGATGCCGACTGTCATGGCTCTGGGACGCATATTAAGCGAGATATTCGCATTTAAAGTTTGAACATGGATTTTTGCCCATAACTTGTTGTAAAATTGGTCTTATTCAAAGATAGGCACAGAAATGGAAAGGGAATGATTCCTAGATCACAATCCTGAAATTTCAGCCCTCTAGGTGGTGTAGATCGAGAAATATTGTACTTCAAAAATTGCCCTCTAGATGCCGACTTTCATGGCTCTGGGACGCATATTAAGCGAGATATTCGCATTTAAAGTTTGAACATGGATTTTTGCCCATAACTTGTTGTAAAATTGGTCTTATTCAAAGATAGGCACAGAAATGGAAAGGGAATAATTCCTAGATCACAATCCTGAAATTTCAGCCCTCTAGGTGGTCTAGATTGAGAAATATTGTACTTCAAAAATTGCCCTCTAGATGCCGACTTTCATGGCTTTGGGACGCATATTAAGCGAGATATTCGCATTTAAAGTTTGAACATGGATTTTTGCCCATAACTTGTTGTAAAATTAGTCTTATTCAAAGATAGGCACAGAAATGGAAAGGGAATGATTCCTAGATCACAATCCTTAAATTTCAGCCCTCTAGGTGGTCTAGATCGAGAAATATTGTACTTCAAAAATTGCCCTCTAGATGCCGACTTTCATGGCTCTGGGACGCATATTAATCGAGATATTCGCATTTAAAGTTTGAACATGGATTTTTGCCCATAACTTGTTGTAAAATTGGTCTTATTCAAAGATAGGCACAGAAATGGAAAGGGAATGATTCCTAGATCACAATCCTGAAATTTCAGCCCTCTAGGTGGTCTAGATCGAGAAATATTGTACTTCAAAAATTGCCCTCTAGATGCCGACTTTCATGGCTCTGGGACGCATATTAAGCGAGATATTCGCATTTAAAGTTTGAACATGGATTTTTGCCCATAACTTGTTGTAAAATTGGTCTTATTCAAAGATAGGCACAGAAATGGAAAGGGAATGATTCCTAGATCACAATCCTGAAATTTCAGCCCTCTAGGTGGTCTAGATTGAGAAATATTGTACTTCAAAAATTGCCCTCTAGATGCCGACTTTCATGGCTTTGGGACGCATATTAAGCGAGATATTCGCATTTAAAGTTTGAACATGGATTTTTGCCCATAACTTGTTGTAAAATTAGTCTTATTCAAAGATAGGCACAGAAATGGAAAGGGAATGATTCCTAGATCACAATCCTGAAATTTCAGCCCTCTAGGTGGTCTAGATCGAGAAATATTGTACTTCAAAAATTGCCCTCTAGATGCCGACTTTCATGGCTCTGGGACGCATATTAAGCGAGATATTCGCATTTAAAGTTTGAACATGGATTTTTGCCCATAACTTGTTGTAAAATTAGTCTTATTCAAAGATAGGCACAGAAATGGAAAGGGAATGATTCCTAGATCACAATCCTGAAATTTCAGCCCTCTAGGTGGTCTAGATCGAGAAATATTGTACTTCAAAAATTGCCCTCTAGATGCCGACTTTCATGGCTCTGGGACGCATATTAAGCGAGATATTCGCATTTAAAGTTTGAACATGGATTTTTGCCCATAACTTGTTGTAAAATTGGTCTTATTCAAAGATAAGCACAGAAATGGAAAGGGAATGATTCCTAGATCACAATCCTGAAATTTCAGCCCTCTAGGTGGTCTAGATTGAGAAATATTGTACTTCAAAAATTGCCCTCTAGATGCCGACTTTCATGGCCCTGGGACGCATATTAAGCGAGATATTCGCATTTAAAGTTTGAACATGGATTTTTGCCCATAACTTGTTGTAAAATTAGTCTTATTCAAAGATAGGCACAGAAATGGAAAGGGAATGATTCCTAGATCACAATCCTGAAATTTCAGCCCTCTAGGTAGTCTAGATCGAGAAATATTGTACTTCAAAAATTGCCCTCTAGATGCCGACTTTCATGGCTCTGGGACGCATATTAAGCGAGATATTCGCATTTAAAGTTTGAACATGGATTTTTGCCCATAACTTGTTGTAAAATTGGTCTTATTCAAAGATAGGCACAGAAATGGAAAGGGAATGATTCCTAGATCACAATCCTGAAATTTCAGCCCTCTAGGTGGTCTAGATTGAGAAATATTGTACTTCAAAAATTGCCCTCTAGATGCCGACTTTCATGGCTCTGGGACGCATATTAAGCGAGATATTCGCATTTAAAGTTTGAACATGGATTTTTGCCCATAACTTGTTGTAAAATTGGTCTTATTCAAAGATAGGCACAGACATGGAAAGGGAATGATTCCTAGATCACAATCCTGAAATTTCAGCCCTCTAGGTGGTCTAGATTGAGAAATATTGTACTTCAAAAATTGCCCTCTAGATGTCGACTTTCATGGCTCTGGGACGCATATTAAGCGAGATATTCGCATTTAAAGTTTGAACATGGATTTTTGCCCATAACTTGTTGTAAAATTGGTCTTATTCAAAGATAGGCACAGAAATGGAAAGGGAATGATTCCTAGATCACAATCCTGAAATTTCAGCCCTCTAGGTGGTCTAGATCGAGAAATATTGTACTTCAAAAATTGCCCTCTAGATGCCGACTTTCATGGCTCTGGGACGCATATTAAGCGAGATATTCGCATTTAAAGTTTGAACATGGATTTTTGCCCATAACTTGTTGTAAAATTGGTCTTATTCAAAGATAGGCACAGAAATGGAAAGGGAATAATTCCTAGATCACAATCCTGAAATTTCAGCCCTCTAGGTGGTCTAGATCGAGAAATATTGTACTTCAAAAATTGCCTTCTAGATGCCGACTGTCATGGCTCTGGGACGCATATTAAGCGAGATATTCGCATTTAAAGTTTGAACATGGATTTTTGCCCATAACTTGTTGTAAAATTAGTCTTATTCAAAGATAGGCACAGAAATGGAAAGGGAATGATTCCTAGATCACAATCCTGAAATTTCAGCCCTCTAGGTGGTCTAGATTGAGAAATATTGTACTTCAAAAATTGCCCTCTAGATGCCGACTTTCATGGCTTTGGGACGCATATTAAGCGAGATATTCGCATTTAAAGTTTGAACATGGATTTTTGCCCATAACTTGTTGTAAAATTAGTCTTATTCAAAGATAGGCACAGAAATGGAAAGGGAATGATTCCTAGATCACAATCCTGAAATTTCAGCCCTCTAGGTGGTCTAGATCGAGAAATATTGTACTTCAAAAATTGCCCTCTAGATGCCGACTTTCATGGCTCTGGGACGCATATTAAGCGAGATATTCGCATTTAAAGTTTGAACATGGATTTTTGCCCATAACTTGTTGTAAAATTGGTCTTATTTAAAGATAAGCACAGAAATGGAAAGGGAATGATTCCTAGATCACAATCCTGAAATTTCAGCCCTCTAGGTGGTCTAGATTGAGAAATATTGTACTTCAAAAATTGCCCTCTAGATGCCGACTTTCATGGCCCTGGGACGCATATTAAGCGAGATATTCGCATTTAAAGTTTGAACATGGATTTTTGCCCATAACTTGTTGTAAAATTAGTCTTATTCAAAGATAGGCACAGAAATGGAAAGGGAATGATTCCTAGATCACAATCCTGAAATTTCAGCCCTCTAGGTGGTCTAGATCGAGAAATATTGTACTTCAAAAATTGCCCTCTAGATGCCGACTTTCATGGCTCTGGGACGCATATTAAGCGAGATATTCGCATTTAAAGTTTGAACATGGATTTTTGCCCATAACTTGTTGTAAAATTAGTCTTATTCAAAGATAGGCACAGAAATGGAAAGGGAATGATTCCTAGATCACAATCCTGAAATTTCAGCCCTCTAGGTGGTCTAGATCGAGAAATATTGTACTTCAAAAATTGCCCTCTAGATGCCGACTTTCATGGCTCTGGGACGCATATTAAGCGAGATATTCGCATTTAAAGTTTGAACATGGATTTTTGCCCATAACTTGTTGTAAAATTGGTCTTATTCAAAGATAGGCACAGAAATGGAAAGGGAATGATTCCTAGATCACAATCCTGAAATTTCAGCCCTCTAGGTGGTCTAGATTGAGAAATATTGTACTTCAAAAATTGCCCTCTAGATGCCGACTTTCATGGCTCTGGGACGCATATTAAGCGAGATATTCGCATTTAAAGTTTGAACATGGATTTTTGCCCATAACTTGTTGTAAAATTGGTCTTATTCAAAGATAGGCACAGAAATGAAAAGGGAATGATTCCTAGATCACAATCCTGAAATTTCAGCCCTCTAGGTGGTCTAGATTGAGAAATATTGTACTTCAAAAATTGCCCTCTAGATGTCGACTTTCATGGCTCTGGGACGCATATTAAGCGAGATATTCGCATTTAAAGTTTGAACATGGATTTTTGCCCATAACTTGTTGTAAAATTGGTCTTATTCAAAGATAGGCACAGAAATGGAAAGGGAATGATTCCTAGATCACAATCCTGAAATTTCAGCCCTCTAGGTGGTCTAGATTGAGAAATATTGTACTTCAAAAATTGCCCTCTAGATGTCGACTTTCATGGCTCTGGGACGCATATTAAGCGAGATATTCGCATTTTAAGTTTGAACATGGATTTTTGCCCATAACTTGTTGTAAAATTGGTCTTATTCAAAGATAGGCACAGAAATGGAAAGGGAATGATTCCTAGATCACAATCCTGAAATTTCAGCCCTCTAGGTGGTCTAGATCGAGAAATATTGGACTTCAAAAATTGCCCTCTAGATGCCGACTTTCATGGCTCTGGGACGCATATTAAGCGAGATATTCGCATTTAAAGTTTGAACATGGATTTTTGCCCAAAACTTGTTGTAAAATTGGTCTTATTCAAAGATAGGCACAGAAATGGAAAGGGAATTATTCCTAGATCACAATCCTGAAATTTCAGCCCTCTAGGTGGTCTAGATCGAGAAATATTGTACTTCAAAAATTGCCCTCTAGATGCCGACTTTCATGGCTCTGGGACGCATATTAAGCGAGATATTCGCATTTAAAGTTTGAACATGGATTTTTGCCCATAACTTGTTGTAAAATTGGTCTTATTCAAAGATAGGCACAGAAATGGAAAGGGAATAATTCCTAGATCACAATCCTGAAATTTCAGCCCTCTAGGTGGTCTAGATCGAGAAATATTGTACTTCAAAAATTGCCTTCTAGATGCCGACTGTCACGGGTCTGGGACGCATATTAAGCGAGATATTCGCATTTAAAGTTTGAACATGGATTTTTGCCCATAACTTGTTGTAAAATTAGTCTTATTCAAAGATAGGCACAGAAATGGAAAGGGAATGATTCCTAGATCACAATCCTGAAATTTCAGCCCTCTAGGTGGTCTAGATCGAGAAATATTGTACTTCAAAAATTGCCCTCTAGATGCCGACTTTCATGGCTCTGGGACGCATATTAAGCGAGATATTCGCATTTAAAGTTTGAACATGGATTTTTGCCCATAACTTGTTGTAAAATTAGTCTTATTCAAAGATAGGCACAGAAATGGAAAGGGAATGATTCCTAGATCACAATCCTGAAATTTCAGCCCTCTAGGTGGTGTAGATCGAGAAATATTGTACTTCAAAAATTGCCCTCTAGATGCCGACTTTCATGGCTCTGGGACGCATATTAAGCGAGATATTCGCATTTAAAGTTTGAACATGGATTTTTGCCCATAACTTGTTTTAAAATTGGTCTTATTCAAAGATAGGCACAGAAATGGAAAGGGAATAATTCCTAGATCACAATCCTGAAATTTCAGCCCTCTAGGTGGTCTAGATTGAGAAATATTGTACTTCAAAAATTGCCCTCTAGATGCCGACTTTCATGGCTTTGGGACGCATATTAAGCGAGATATTCGCATTTAAAGTTTGAACATGGATTTTTGCCCATAACTTGTTGTAAAATTAGTCTTATTCAAAGATAGGCACAGAAATGGAAAGGGAATGATTCCTAGATCACAATCCTGAAATTTCAGCCCTCTAGGTGGTCTAGATCGAGAAATATTGTACTTCAAAAATTGCCCTCTAGATGCCGACTTTCATGGCTCTGGGACGCATATTAAGCGAGATATTCGCATTTAAAGTTTGAACATGGATTTTTGCCCATAACTTGTTGTAAAATTGGTCTTATTCAAAGATAGGCACAGAAATGGAAAGGGAATAATTCCTAGATCACAATCCTGAAATTTCAGCCCTCTAGGTGGTCTAGATTGAGAAATATTGTACTTCAAAAATTGCCCTCTAGATGCCGACTTTCATGGCTTTGGGACGCATATTAAGCGAGATATTCGCATTTAAAGTTTGAACATGGATTTTTGCCCATAACTTGTTGTAAAATTAGTCTTATTCAAAGATAGGCACAGCAATGGAAAGGGAATGATTCCTAGATCACAATCCTGAAATTTCAGCCCTCTAGGTGGTCTAGATCGAGAAATATTGTACTTCAAAAATTGCCCTCTAGATGCCGACTTTCATGGCTCTGGGACGCATATTAAGCGAGATATTCGCATTTAAAGTTTGAACATGGATTTTTGCCCATAACTTGTTGTAAAATTAGTCTTTTTCAAAGATAGGCACAGAAATGGAAAGGGAATGATTCCTAGATCACAATCCTGAAATTTCAGCCCTCTAGGTGGTCTAGATCGAGAAATATTGTACTTCAAAAATTGCCCTCTAGATGCCGACTTTCATGGCTCTGGGACGCATATTAAGCGAGATATTCGCATTTAAAGTTTGAACATGGATTTTTGCCCATAACTTGTTGTAAAATTGGTCTTATTCAAAGATAAGCACAGAAATGGAAAGGGAATGATTCCTAGATCACAATCCTGAAATTTCAGCCCTCTAGGTGGTCTAGATTGAGAAATATTGTACTTCAAAAATTGCCCTCTAGATGCCGACTTTCATGGCTCTGGGACGCATATTAAGCGAGATATTCGCATTTAAAGTTTGAACATGGATTTTTGCCCATAACTTGTTGTAAAATTGGTCTTATTCAAAGATAGGCACAGAAATGGAAAGGAAATGATTCCTAGATCACAATCCTGAAATTTCAGCCCTCTAGGTGGTCTAGATTGAGAAATATTGTACTTCAAAAATTGCCCTCTAGATGCCGACTTTCATGGCTTTGGGACGCATATTAAGCGAGATATTCGCATTTAAAGTTTGAACATGAATTTTTGCCCATAACTTGTTGTAAAATTAGTCTTATTCAAAGATAGGCACAGAAATGGAAAGGGAATGATTCCTAGATCACAATCCTGAAATTTCAGCCCTCTAGGTGGTCTAGATCGAGAAATATTGTACTTCAAAAATTGCCCTCTAGATGCCGACTTTCATGGCTCTGGGACGCATATTAAGCGAGATATTCGCATTTAAAGTTTGAACATGGATTTTTGCCCATAACTTGTTGTAAAATTAGTCTTTTTCAAAGATAGGCACAGAAATGGAAAGGGAATGATTCCTAGATCACAATCCTGAAATTTCAGCCCTCTAGGTGGTCTAGATCGAGAAATATTGTACTTCAAAAATTGCCCTCTAGATGCCGACTTTCATGGCTCTGGGACGCATATTAAGCGAGATATTCGCATTTAAAGTTTGAACATGGATTTTTGCCCATAACTTGTTGTAAAATTGGTCTTATTCAAAGATAAGCACAGAAATGGAAAGGGAATGATTCCTAGATCACAATCCTGAAATTTCAGCCCTCTAGGTGGTCTAGATTGAGAAATATTGTACTTCAAAAATTGCCCTCTAGATGCCGACTTTCATGGCTCTGGGACGCATATTAAGCGAGATATTCGCATTTAAAGTTTGAACATGGATTTTTGCCCATAACTTGTTGTAAAATTGGTCTTATTCAAAGATAGGCACAGAAATGGAAAGGAAATGATTCCTAGATCACAATCCTGAAATTTCAGCCCTCTAGGTGGTCTAGATCGAGAAATATTGGACTTCAAAAATTGCCCTCTAGATGCCGACTTTCATGGCTCTGGGACGCATATTAAGCGAGATATTCGCATTTAAAGTTTGAACATGGATTTTTGCCCATAACTTGTTGTAAAATTGGTCTTATTCAAAGATAGGCACAGAAATGGAAAGGGAATGATTCCTAGATCACAATCCTGAAATTTCAGCCCTCTAGGTGGTCTAGATTGAGAAATATTGTACTTCAAAAATTGCCCTCTAGATGCCGACTTTCATGGCTCTGGGACGCATATTAAGCGAGATATTCGCATTTAAAGTTTGAACATGGATTTTTGCCCATAACTTGTTGTAAAATTGGTCTTATTCAAAGATAGGCACAGAAATGGAAAGGAAATGATTCCTAGATCACAATCCTGAAATTTCAGCCCTCTAGGTGGTCTAGATCGAGAAATATTGGACTTCAAAAATTGCCCTCTAGATGCCGACTTTCATGGCTCTGGGACGCATATTAAGCGAGATATTCGCATTTAAAGTTTGAACATGGATTTTTGCCCATAACTTGTTGTAAAATTGGTCTTATTCAAAGATAGGCACAGAAATGGAAAGGGAATGATTCCTAGATCACAATCCTGAAATTTCAGCCCTCTAGGTGGTCTAGATTGAGAAATATTGTACTTCAAAAATTGCCCTCTAGATGCCGACTTTCATGGCTCTGGGACGCATATTAAGCGAGATATTCGCATTTAAAGTTTGAACATGGATTTTTGCCCATAACTTGTTGTAAAATTGGAAAGGGAATGATTCCTAGATCACAATCCTGAAATTTCAGCCCTCTAGGTGGTCTAGATCGAGAAATATTGTACTTCAAAAATTGCCCTCTAGATGCCGACTTTCACGGCTCTGGGACGCATATTAAGCGAGATATTCGCATTTAAAGTTTGAACATGGATTTTTGCCCATAACTTGTTGTAAAATTGGTCTTATTGAAAGATAGGCACAAAAATGGAAAGGGAATGATTCCTAGATCACAATCCTGAAATTTCAGCCCTCTAGGTGGTCTAGATCGAGAAATATTGTACTTCAAAAATTGCCCTCTAGATGCCGACTTTCACGGCTCTGGGACGCATATTAAGCGAGATATTCGCATTTAAAGTTTGAACATGGATTTTTGCCCATAACTTGTTGTAAAATTGGTCTTATTCAAAGATAGGCACAGAAATGGAAAGGGAATGATTCCTAGATCACAATCCTGAAATTTCAGCCCTCTAGGTGGTCTAGATCGAGAAATATTGTACTTCAAAAATTGCCCTCTAGATGCCGACTTTCATGGCTCTGGGACGCATATTAAGCGAGATATTCGCATTTAGAGTTTGAACATGGATTTTTGCCCATAACTTGTTGTAAAATTGGTCTTATTCAAAGATAGGCACAGAAATGGAAAGGGAATGATTCCTAGATCACAATCCTGAAATTTCAGCCCTCTAGGTGGTCTAGATCGAGAAATATTGTACTTCAAAAATTGCCCTCTAGATGCCGACTTTCATGGCTCTGGGACGCATATTAAGCGAGATATTCGCATTTAAAGTTTGAAGATGGATTTTTGCCCATAACTTGTTGTAAAATTGGTCTTATTCAAAGATAGGCACAGAAATGGAAAGGGAATGATTCCTAGAACACAATCCTGAAATTTCAGCCCTCTAGGTGGTCTAGATCGAGAAATATTGGACTTCAAAAATTGCCCTCTAGATGCCGACTTTCATGGCTCTGGGACGCATATTAAGCGAGATATTCGCATTTAAAGTTTGAACATGGATTTTTGCCCATAACTTGTTGTAAAATTGGTCTTATTCAAAGATAGGCACAGAAATGGAAAGGGATTGATTCCTAGATCACAATCCTGAAATTTCAGCCCTCTAGGTGGTCTAGATCGAGAAATATTGGACTTCAAAAATTGCCCTCTAGATGCCGACTTTCATGGCTCTTTGACGCATATTAAGCGAGATATTCGCATTTAAAGTTTGAACATGGATTTTTGCCCATAACTTGTTGTAAATCTATCTTATTCAAAGATAGGCACAGAAATGGAAAGGGAATGATTCCTAGATCACAATCCTGAAATTTCAGCCCTCTAGGTGGTCTAGATCGAGAAATATTGGACTTCAAAAATTGCCCTCTAGATGCCGACTTTCATGGCTCTGGGACGCATATGAAGCGAGATATTCGCATTTAAAGTTTGAACATGGATTTTTGCCCATAACTTGTTGTAAAATTGGTCTTATTCAAAGATAGGCACAGAAATGGAAAGGGAATGATTCCTAGATCACAATCCTGAAATTTCAGCCCTCTAGGTGGTCTAGATCGAGAAATATTGTACTTCAAAAATTGCCCTCTAGATGCCGACTTTCATGGCTCTGGGACGCATATTAAGCGAGATATTCGCATTTAAAGTTTGAACATGGATTTTTGCCCATAACTTGTTGTAAAATTGGTCTTATTCAAAGATAGGTACAGAAATGGAAAGGGAATGATTCCTAGATCACAATCCTGAAATTTCAGCCCTCTAGGTGGTCTAGATCGAGAAATATTGTACTTCAAAAATTGCCCTCTAGATGCCGACTTTCATGGCTCTGGGACGCATATTAAGCGAGATATTCGCATTTAAAGTTTGAACATGGATTTTTGCCCATAACTTGTTGTAAAATTGGTCTTATTCAAAGATAGGTACAGAAATGGAAAGGGAATGATTCCTAGATCACAATCCTGAAATTTCAGCCCTCTAGGTGGTCTAGATCGAGAAATATTGGACTTCAAAAATTGCCCTCTAGATGCCGACTTTCATGGCTCTGGGACGCATATTAAGCGAGATATTCGCATTTAAAGTTTGAACATGGATTTTTGCCCATAACTTGTTGTAAAATTAGTCTTATTCAAAGATAGGCACAGAAATGGAAAGGGAATGATTCCTAGATCACAATCCTGAAATTTCAGCCCTCTAGGTGGTCTAGATCGAGAAATATTGTACTTCAAAAATTGCCCTCTAGATGCCGACTTTCATGGCTCTGGGACGCATATTGAGCGAGATATTCGCATTTAAAGTTTGAACATGGATTTTTGCAAATAACTTGTTGTAAAATTGGTCTTATTCAAAGATAGGTACAGAAATGGAAAGGGAATGATTCCTAGATCACAATCCTGAAATTTCAGCCCTCTAGGTGGTCTAGATCGAGAAATATTGGACTTCAAAAATTGCCCTCTAGATGCCGACTTTCATGGCTCTGGGACGCATATTAAGCGAGATATTCGCATTTAAAGTTTGAACATGGATTTTTGCCCATAACTTGTTGTAAAATTGGTCTTATTCAAAGATAGGCACAGAAATGGAAAGGGAATGATTCCTAGATCACAATCCTGAAATTTCAGCCCTCTAGGTGGTCTAGATCGAGGAATATTGTACTTCAAAAATTGCCCTCTAGATGCCGACTTTCATGGCTCTGGGACGCATATTAAGCGAGATATTCGCATTTAAAGTTTGAACATGGATTTTTGCCCATAACTTGTTGTAAAATTGGTCTTATTCAAAGATAGGCACAGAAATGGAAAGGGAATGATTCCTAAATCACAATCCTGAAATTTCAGCCCTCTAGGTGGTCTAGATCGAGAAATATTGTACTTCAAAAATTGCGGTCTAAGATGCCGACTTTCATGGCTCTGGGACGCATATTAAGCGAGATATTCGCATTTAAAGTTTGAACATGGATTTTTGCCCATAACTTGTTGTAAAATTGGTCTTTTTCAAAGATAGGCACAGAAATGGAAAGGGCATGATTCCTAGATCACAATCCTGAAATTTCAGCCCTCTAGGTGGTCTAGATCGAGAAATATTGTACTTCAAAAATTGCCCTCTAGATGCCGACTTTCATGGCTCTGGGACGCATATCAAGCGAGATATTCGCATTTAAAGTTTGAACATGGATTTTTGCCCATAACTTGTTGTAAAATTGGTCTTATTCAAAGATAGGCACAGAAATGGAAAGGGAATGATTCCTAGATCACAATCCTGAAATTTCAGCCCTCTAGGTGGTCTAGATCGAGAAATATTGTACTTCAAAAATTGCCCTCTAGATGCCGACTTTCATGGCTCTGGGACGCATATTAAGCGAGATATTCGCATTTAAAGTTTGAACATGGATTTTTGCCCATAACTTGTTGTAAAATTGGTCTTATTCAAAGATAGGCACAGAAATGGAAAGGGAATGATTCCTAGATCACAATCCTGAAATTTCAGCCCTCTAGGTGGTCTAGATCGAGAAATATTGGCCCTCTAGATGCCGACTTTCATGGCTCTGGGACGCATATGAAGCGAGATATTCGCATTTAAAGTTTGAACATGGATTTTTGCCCATAACTTGTTGTAAAATTGGTCTTATTCAAAGATAGGCACAGAAATGGAAAGGGAATGATTCCTAGATCACAATCCTGAAATTTCAGCCCTCTAGGTGGTCTAGATCGAGAAATATTATTTATTCTAACGAGGTCTTGTACAACGGAGCTCGGATCAACAGAATTGACAATTTCGTGATAAAACTTGTTCGGGGTCACATAGCGAGAGCTATGACTTCGACCAACAACTTAATTTTCGGGGCGTTCTATCCAAACGACGAATACTTCGGTATGGCACGCTTGAGCGGCTTTATTCCACCAGAGGCATTCCTCTATTTAGATAAATGCGGCCTGATACAGGATAGATTGGCAGTACCGCTTATCTACCACGTCAGGCGTAGAACCGTGGACCGGCGACTCTTGTACGAACGAGACATCCTCGCCCGAGATGGAGCAGAGCTCCTACGGTTCAGTAGGGCTGTGTCCGAACAGGACCGTATTGATAGGAGGAAGCAGGAGAACCAGTTTTGGTGGCTAAAAGAATTTAATATGGGGTAAACCGGGGTGGGGTATTTATTGCCTTGGCCGGCTTACATACTTGTTTTAGTCTTAGGTTTAGGTTAAGTAGAGTAGGGACGGTGGCACTATAAATAAAAAAAAATAAAAAAATAAAAAAAAAAAAAAAAATACAAAAAATAACACTTACAAACATAATCAACAACACATACATATATGGACATGGACATAGCTTTTGCCGCTGTGGTTGCTCTAGTTTTAAGTAGTATGTAGGTAGGTTAGGGGTAGTTTTAAGTTTTATTTTAAGGACTTAGTACGTAAGATATAAAATAAACGATAAAGATGTTAGTTTTTTATATTTTCTAACAAAATAAACGAAAAAAGAAAAAAAAAAAAAAAATTAGTTCATAGGCCGAAAGGCATTAATTTAAGAAATCATGAATTCCTTAGAGCGCCCGTTTAGGGCCAGTAAGTTAAATTTAAGTATTATTAGTTAGGCTAGTTTTCTGAATTTTGTTAGCATGTAAGTAGATATAAGTTAATATTGAATAAAATTTGAATTAAAAAAAAAAAAAAAAAAAAAATCGAGAAATATTGTACTTCAAAAATTGCCCTCTAGATGCCGACTTTCATGGCTCTGGGACGCATATTAAGCGAGATATTCGCATTTAAAGTTTGAACATGGATTTTTGCCCATAACTTGTTGTAAAATTGGTCTTATTCAAAGATAGGTACAGAAATGGAAAGGGAATGATTCCTAGATCACAATCCTGAAATTTCAGCCCTCTAGGTGGTCTAGATCGAGAAATATTGTACTTCAAAAATTGCCCTCTAGATGCCGACTTTCATGGCTCTGGGACGCATATTAAGCGAGATATTCGCATTTAAAGTTTGAACATGGATTTTTGCCCATAACTTGTTGTAAAATTGGTCTTATTCAAAGATAGGTACAGAAATGGAAAGGGAATGATTCCTAGATCACAATCCTGAAATTTCAGCCCTCTAGGTGGTCTAGATCGAGAAATATTGGACTTCAAAAATTGCCCTCTAGATGCCGACTTTCATGGCTCTGGGACGCATATTAAGCGAGATATTCGCATTTAAAGTTTGAACATGGATTTTTGCCCATAACTTGTTGTAAAATTAGTCTTATTCAAAGATAGGCACAGAAATGGAAAGGGAATGATTCCTAGATCACAATCCTGAAATTTCAGCCCTCTAGGTGGTCTAGATCGAGAAATATTGTACTTCAAAAATTGCCCTCTAGATGCCGACTTTCATGGCTCTGGGACGCATATTAAGCGAGATATTCGCATTTAAAGTTTGAACATGGATTTTTGCCCATAACTTGTTGTAAAATTGGTCTTATTCAAAGATAGGCACAGAAATGGAAAGGGAATGATTCCTAGATCACAATCCTGAAATTTCAGCCCTCTAGGTGGTCTAGATCGAGAAATATTGTACTTCAAAAATTGCCCTCTAGATGCCGACTTTCATGGCTCTGGGACGCATATTAAGCGAGATATTCGCATTTAAAGTTTGAACATGGATTTTTGCCCATAACTTGTTGTAAAATTGGTCTTATTCAAAGATAGGCACAGAAATGGAAAGGGAATGATTCCTAGATCACAATCCTGAAATTTCAGCCCTCTAGGTGGTCTAGATCGAGAAATATTGGACTTCAAAAATTGCCCTCTAGATGCCGACTTTCATGGCTCTGGGACGCATATTGAGCGAGATATTCGCATTTAAAGTTTGAACATGGATTTTTGCAAATAACTTGTTGTAAAATTGGTCTTATTCAAAGATAGGTACAGAAATGGAAAGGGAATGATTCCTAGATCACAATCCTGAAATTTCAGCCCTCTAGGTGGTCTAGATCGAGAAATATTGGACTTCAAAAATTGCCCTCTAGATGCCGACTTTCATGGCTCTGGGACGCATATTAAGCGAGATATTCGCATTTAAAGTTTGAACATGGATTTTTGCCCATAACTTGTTGTAAAATTGGTCTTATTCAAAGATAGGCACAGAAATGGAAAGGGAATGATTCCTAGATCACAATCCTGAAATTTCAGCCCTCTAGGTGGTCTAGATCGAGAAATATTGTACTTCAAAAATTGCCCTCTAGATGCCGACTTTCATGGCTCTGGGACGCATATTAAGCGAGATATTCGCATTTAAAGTTTGAACATGGATTTTTGCCCATAACTTGTTGTAAAATTGGTCTTATTCAAAGATAGGCACAGAAATGGAAAGGGAATGATTCCTAGATCACAATCCTGAAATTTCAGCCCTCTAGGTGGTCTAGATTGAGAAATATTGTAGTTCAAAAATTGCCCTCTAGATGCCGACTTTCATGGCTCTGGGACGCATATTGAGCGAGATATTCGCATTTAAAGTTTGAACATGGATTTTTGCAAATAACTTGTTGTAAAATTGGTCTTATTCAAAGATAGGTACAGAAATGGAAAGGGAATGATTCCTAGATCACAATCCTGAAATTTCAGCCCTCTAGGTGGTCTAGATCGAGAAATATTGGACTTCAAAAATTGCCCTCTAGATGCCGACTTTCATGGCTCTGGGACGCATATTAAGCGAGATATTCGCATTTAAAGTTTGAACATGGATTTTTGCCCATAACTTGTTGTAAAATTGGTCTTATTCAAAGATAGGCACAGAAATGGAAAGGGAATGATTCCTAGATCACAATCCTGAAATTTCAGCCCTCTAGGTGGTCTAGATCGAGGAATATTGTACTTCAAAAATTGCCCTCTAGATGCCGACTTTCATGGCTATGGGACGCATATTAAGCGAGATATTCGCATTTAAAGTTTGAACATGGATTTTTGCCCATAACTTGTTGTAAAATTGGTCTTATTCAAAGATAGGCACAGAAATGGAAAGGGAATGATTCCTAAATCACAATCCTGAAATTTCAGCCCTCTAGGTGGTCTAGATCGAGAAATATTGTACTTCAAAAATTGCGGTCTAAGATGCCGACTTTCATGGCTCTGGGACGCATATTAAGCGAGATATTCGCATTTAAAGTTTGAACATGGATTTTTGCCCATAACTTGTTGTAAAATTGGTCTTTTTCAAAGATAGGCACAGAAATGGAAAGGGCATGATTCCTAGATCACAATCCTGAAATTTCAGCCCTCTAGGTGGTCTAGATCGAGAAATATTGTACTTCAAAAATTGCCCTCTAGATGCCGACTTTCATGGCTCTGGGACGCATATCAAGCGAGATATTCGCATTTAAAGTTTGAACATGGATTTTTGCCCATAACTTGTTGTAAAATTGGTCTTATTCAAAGATAGGCACAGAAATGGAAAGGGAATGATTCCTAGATCACAATCCTGAAATTTCAGCCCTCTAGGTGGTCTAGATCGAGAAATATTGTACTTCAAAAATTGCCCTCTAGATGCCGACTTTCATGGCTCTGGGACGCATATTAAGCGAGATATTCGCATTTAAAGTTTGAACATGGATTTTTGCCCATAACTTGTTGTAAAATTGGTCTTATTCAAAGATAGGCACAGAAATGGAAAGGGAATGATTCCTAGATCACAATCCTGAAATTTCAGCCCTCTAGGTGGTCTAGATCGAGAAATATTGGCCCTCTAGATGCCGACTTTCATGGCTCTGGGACGCATATGAAGCGAGATATTCGCATTTAAAGTTTGAACATGGATTTTTGCCCATAACTTGTTGTAAAATTGGTCTTATTCAAAGATAGGCACAGAAATGGAAAGGGAATGATTCCTAGATCACAATCCTGAAATTTCAGCCCTCTAGGTGGTCTAGATCGAGAAATATTGTACTTCAAAAATTGCCCTCTAGATGCCGACTTTCATGGCTCTGGGACGCATATTAAGCGAGATATTCGCATTTAAAGTTTGAACATGGATTTTTGCCCATAACTTGTTGTAAAATTGGTCTTATTCAAAGATAGGTACAGAAATGGAAAGGGAATGATTCCTAGATCACAATCCTGAAATTTCAGCCCTCTAGGTGGTCTAGATCGAGAAATATTGTACTTCAAAAATTGCCCTCTAGATGCCGACTTTCATGGCTCTGGGACGCATATTAAGCGAGATATTCGCATTTAAAGTTTGAACATGGATTTTTGCCCATAACTTGTTGTAAAATTGGTCTTATTCAAAGATAGGTACAGAAATGGAAAGGGAATGATTCCTAGATCACAATCCTGAAATTTCAGCCCTCTAGGTGGTCTAGATCGAGAAATATTGGACTTCAAAAATTGCCCTCTAGATGCCGACTTTCATGGCTCTGGGACGCATATTAAGCGAGATATTCGCATTTAAAGTTTGAACATGGATTTTTGCCCATAACTTGTTGTAAAATTAGTCTTATTCAAAGATAGGCACAGAAATGGAAAGGGAATGATTCCTAGATCACAATCCTGAAATTTCAGCCCTCTAGGTGGTCTAGATCGAGAAATATTGTACTTCAAAAATTGCCCTCTAGATGCCGACTTTCATGGCTCTGGGACGCATATTAAGCGAGATATTCGCATTTACAGTTTGAACATGGATTTTTGCCCATAACTTGTTGTAAAATTGGTCTTATTCAAAGATAGGCACAGAAATGGAAAGGGAATGATTCCTAGATCACAATCCTGAAATTTCAGCCCTCTAGGTGGTCTAGATCGAGAAATATTGTACTTCAAAAATTGCCCTCTAGATGCCGACTTTCATGGCTCTGGGACGCATATTAAGCGAGATATTCGCATTTAAAGTTTGAACATGGATTTTTGCCCATAACTTGTTGTAAAATTGGTCTTATTCAAAGATAGGCACAGAAATGGAAAGGGAATGATTCCTAGATCACAATCCTGAAATTTCAGCCCTCTAGGTGGTCTAGATTGAGAAATATTGTAGTTCAAAAATTGCCCTCTAGATGCCGACTTTCATGGCTCTGGGACGCATATTGAGCGAGATATTCGCATTTAAAGTTTGAACATGGATTTTTGCAAATAACTTGTTGTAAAATTGGTCTTATTCAAAGATAGGTACAGAAATGGAAAGGGAATGATTCCTAGATCACAATCCTGAAATTTCAGCCCTCTAGGTGGTCTAGATCGAGAAATATTGGACTTCAAAAATTGCCCTCTATATGCCGACTTTCATGGCTCTGGGACGCATATTAAGCGAGATATTCGCATTTAAAGTTTGAACATGGATTTTTGCCCATAACTTGTTGTAAAATTGGTCTTATTCAAAGATAGGCACAGAAATGGAAAGGGAATGATTCCTAGATCACAATCCTGAAATTTCAGCCCTCTAGGTGGTCTAGATCGAGGAATATTGTACTTCAAAAATTGCCCTCTAGATGCCGACTTTCATGGCTCTGGGACGCATATTAAGCGAGATATTCGCATTTAAAGTTTGAACATGGATTTTTGCCCATAACTTGTTGTAAAATTGGTCTTATTCAAAGATAGGCACAGAAATGGAAAGGGAATGATTCCTAAATCACAATCCTGAAATTTCAGCCCTCTAGGTGGTCTAGATCGAGAAATATTGTACTTCAAAAATTGCGGTCTAAGATGCCGACTTTCATGGCTCTGGGACGCATATTAAGCGAGATATTCGCATTTAAAGTTTGAACATGGATTTTTGCCCATAACTTGTTGTAAAATTGGTCTTTTTCAAAGATAGGCACAGAAATGGAAAGGGCATGATTCCTAGATCAAAATCCTGAAATTTCAGCCCTCTAGGTGGTCTAGATCGAGAAATATTGTACTTCAAAAATTGCCCTCTAGATGCCGACTTTCATGGCTCTGGGACGCATATCAAGCGAGATATTCGCATTTAAAGTTTGAACATGGATTTTTGCCCATAACTTGTTGTAAAATTGGTCTTATTCAAAGATAGGCACAGAAATGGAAAGGGAATGATTCCTAGATCACAATCCTGAAATTTCAGCCCTCTAGGTGGTCTAGATTGAGAAATATTGTACTTCAAAAATTGCCCTCTAGATGCCGACTTTCATGGCTCTGGGACGCATATTAAGCGAGATATTCGCATTTAAAGTTTGAACATGGATTTTTGCCCATAACTTGTTGTAAAATTGGTCTTATTCAAAGATAGGCACAGAAATGGAAAGGAAATGATTCCTAGATCACAATCCTGAAATTTCAGCCCTCTAGGTGGTCTAGATCGAGAAATATTGGACTTCAAAAATTGCCCTCTAGATGCCGACTTTCATGGCTCTGGGACGCATATTAAGCGAGATATTCGCATTTAAAGTTTGAACATGGATTTTTGCCCATAACTTGTTGTAAAATTGGTCTTATTCAAAGATAGGCACAGAAATGGAAAGGGAATGATTCCTAGATCACAATCCTGAAATTTCAGCCCTCTAGGTGGTCTAGATCGAGAAATATTGGACTTCAAAAATTGCCCTCTAGATGCCGACTTTCATGGCTCTGGGACGCATATTAAGCGAGATATTCGCATTTAAAGTTTGAACATGGATTTTTGCCCATAACTTGTTGTAAAATTGGAAAGGGAATGATTCCTAGATCACAATCCTGAAATTTCAGCCCTCTAGGTGGTCTAGATCGAGAAATATTGTACTTCAAAAATTGCCCTCTAGATGCCGACTTTCATGGCTCTGGGACGCATATTAAGCGAGATATTCGCATTTTAAGTTTGAACATGGATTTTTGCCCATAACTTGTTGTAAAATTGGTCTTATTGAAAGATAGGCACAAAAATGGAAAGGGAATGATTCCTAGATCACAATCCTGAAATTTCAGCCCTCTAGGTGGTCTAGATCGAGAAATATTGTACTTCAAAAATTGCCCTCTAGATGCCGACTTTCACGGCTCTGGGACGCATATTAAGCGAGATATTCGCATTTAAAGTTTGAACATGGATTTTTGCCCATAACTTGTTGTAAAATTGGTCTTATTCAAAGATAGGCACAGAAATGGAAAGGGAATGATTCCTAGATCACAATCCTGAAATTTCAGCCCTCTAGGTGGTCTAGATCGAGAAATATTGTACTTCAAAAATTGCCCTCTAGATGCCGACTTTCATGGCTCTGGGACGCATATTAAGCGAGATATTCGCATTTAAAGTTTGAACATGGATTTTTGCCCATAACTTGTTGTAAAATTGGTCTTATTCAAAGATAGGCACAGAAATGGAAAGGGAATGATTCCTAGATCACAATCCTGAAATTTCAGCCCTCTAGGTGGTCTAGATTGAGAAATATTGTAGTTCAAAAATTGCCCTCTAGATGCCGACTTTCATGGCTCTGGGACGCATATTGAGCGAGATATTCGCATTTAAAGTTTGAACATGGATTTTTGCCCATAACTTGTTGTAAAATTGGTCTTATTCAAAGATAGGCACAGAAATGGAAAGGGAATGATTCCTAGATCACAATCCTGAAATTTCAGCCCTCTAGGTGGTCTAGATCGAGAAATATTGGACTTCAAAAATTGCCCTCTAGATGCCGACTTTCATGGCTCTGGGACGCATATTAAGCGAGATATTCGCATTTAAAGTTTGAACATGGATTTTTGCCCATAACTTGTTGTAAAATTGGTCTTATTCAAAGATAGGCACAGAAATGGAAAGGGAATGATTCCTAGATCACAATCCTGAAATTTCAGCCCTCTAGGTGGTCTAGATCGAGGAATATTGTACTTCAAAAATTGCCCTCTAGATGCCGACTTTCATGGCTCTGGGACGCATATTAAGCGAGATATTCGCATTTAAAGTTTGAACATGGATTTTTGCCCATAACTTGTTGTAAAATTGGTCTTATTCAAAGATAGGCACAGAAATGGAAAGGGAATGATTCCTAAATCACAATCCTGAAATTTCAGCCCTCTAGGTGGTCTAGATCGAGAAATATTGTACTTCAAAAATTGCGGTCTAAGATGCCGACTTTCATGGCTCTGGGACGCATATTAAGCGAGATATTCGCATTTAAAGTTTGAACATGGATTTTTGCCCATAACTTGTTGTAAAATTGGTCTTTTTCAAAGATAGGCACAGAAATGGAAAGGGCATGATTCCTAGATCACAATCCTGAAATTTCAGCCCTCTAGGTGGTCTAGATCGAGAAATATTGTACTTCAAAAATTGCCCTCTAGATGCCGACTTTCATGGCTCTGGGACGCATATCAAGCGAGATATTCGCATTTAAAGTTTGAACATGGATTTTTGCCCATAACTTGTTGTAAAATTGGTCTTATTCAAAGATAGGCACAGAAATGGAAAGGGAATGATTCCTAGATCACAATCCTGAAATTTCAGCCCTCTAGGTGGTCTAGATCGAGAAATATTGTACTTCAAAAATTGCCCTCTAGATGCCGACTTTCATGGCTCTGGGACGCATATTAAGCGAGATATTCGCATTTAAAGTTTGAACATGGATTTTTGCCCATAACTTGTTGTAAAATTGGTCTTATTCAAAGATAGGCACAGAAATGGAAAGGGAATGATTCCCAGATCACAATCCTGAAATTTCAGCCCTCTAGGTGGTCTAGATCGAGAAATATTGGACTTCAAAAATTGCCCTCTAGATGCCGACTTTCATGGCTCTGGGACGCATATCAAGCGAGATATTCGCATTTAAAGTTTGAACATGGATTTTTGCCCATAACTTGTTGTAAAATTGGTCTTATTCAAAGATAGGCACAGAAATGGAAAGGGAATGATTCCTAGATCACAATCCTGAAATTTCAGCCCTCTAGGTGGTCTAGATCGAGAAATATTGTACTTCAAAAATTGCCCTCTAGATGCCGACTTTCATGGCTCTGGGACGCATATTAAGCGAGATATTCGCATTTAAAGTTTGAACATGGATTTTTGCCCATAACTTGTTGTAAAATTGGTCTTATTCAAAGATAGGCACAGAAATGGAAAGGGAATGATTCCCAGATCACAATCCTGAAATTTCAGCCCTCTAGGTGGTCTAGATCGAGAAATATTGGACTTCAAAAATTGCCCTCTAGATGCCGACTTTCATGGCTCTGGGACGCATATTAAGCGAGATATTCGCATTTAAAGTTTGAACATGGATTTTTGCCCATAACTTGTTGTTAAATTGGTCTTATTCAAAGATAGGCACAGAAATGGAAAGGGAATGATTCCTAGATCACAATCCTGAAATTTCAGCCCTCTAGGTGGTCTAGATCGAGAAATATTGTACTTCAAAAATTGCCCTCTAGATGCCGACTTTCATAGCTCTGGGACGCATATTAAGCGAGATATTCGCATTTAAAGTTTGAACATGGATTTTTGCCCATAACTTGTTGTAAAATTGGTCTTGTTCAAAGATAGGCACAGAAATGGAAAGGGAATGATTCCTAGATCACAATCCTGAAATTTCAGCCCTCTAGGTGGTCTAGATCGAGAAATATTGTACTTCAAAAATTGCCCTCTAGATGCCGACTTTCATGGCTCTGGGACGCATATTAAGCGAGATATTCGCATTTAAAGTTTGAACATGGATTTTTGCCCATAACTTGTTGTAAAATTGGTCTTATTCAAAGATAGGCACAGAAATGGAAAGGGAATGATTCCTAGATCACAATCCTGAAATTTCAGCCCTCTAGGTGGTCTAGATCGAGAAATATTGTACTTCAAAAATTGCCCTCTAGATGCCGACTTTCATGGCTCTGGGACGCATATTAAGCGAGATATTCGCATTTAAAGTTTGAACATGGATTTTTGCCCATAACTTGTTGTAAAATTGGTCTTATTCAAAGATAGGCACAGAAATGGAAAGGGAATGATTCCTAGATCACAATCCTGAAATTTCAGCCCTCTAGGTGGTCTAGATCGAGAAATATTGTACTTCAAAAATTGCCCTCTAGATGCCGACTTTCATGCCTCTGGGACGCATATTACGCGAGATATTCGCATTTAAAGTTTGAACATGGATTTTTGCCAATTACTTGTTGTAAAATTGGTCTTATTCAAAGATAGGCACAGAAATGGAAAGGGAATGATTCCTAGATCACAATCCTGAAATTTCAGCCCTCTAGGTGGTCTAGATCGAGAAATATTGTACTTCAAAAATTGCCCTCTAGATGCCGACTTTCATGGCTCTGGGACGCATATTAAGCGAGATATTCGCATTTAAAGTTTGAACATGGATTTTTGCCCATAACTTGTTGTAAAATTGGTCTTATTCAAAGATAGGCACAGAAATGGAAAGGGAATGATTCCTAGATCACAATCCTGAAATTTCAGCCCTCTAGGTGGTCTAGATCGAGAAATATTGTACTTCAAAAATTGCGGTCTAAGATGCCGACTTTCATGGCTCTGGGACGCATATTAAGCGAGATATTCGCATTTAAAGTTTGAACATGGATTTTTGCCCATAACTTGTTGTAAAATTGGTCTTATTCAAAGATAGGCACAGAAATGGAAAGGGAATGATTCCTAGATCACAATCCTGAAATTTCAGCCCTCTAGGTGGTCTAGATCGAGAAATATTGGACTTCAAAAATTGCCCTCTAGATGCCGATTTTCATGGCTCTGGGACGCATATTAAGCGAGATATTCGCATTTAAAGTTTGAAGATGGATTTTTGCCCATAACTTGTTGTAAAATTGGTCTTATTCAAAGATAGGCACAGAAATGGAAAGGGAATGATTCCTAGATCACAATCCTGAAATTTCAGCCCTCTAGGTGGTCTAGATTGAGAAATATTGTACTTCAAAAATTGCCCTCTAGATGCCGACTTTCATGGCTCTGGGACGCATATTAAGCGAGATATTCGCATTTAAAGTTTGAACATGGATTTTTGCCCATAACTTGTTGTAAAATTGGTCTTATTCAAAGATAGGCACAGAAATGGAAAGGGAATGATTCCTAGATCACAATCCTGAAATTTCAGCCCTCTAGGTGGTGTAGATCGAGAAATATTGTACTTCAAAAATTGCCCTCTAGATGCCGACTTTCATGGCTCTGGGACGCATATTAAGCGAGATATTCGCATTTAAAGTTTGAACATGGATTTTTGCCCATAACTTGTTGTAAAATTGGTCTTATTCAAAGATAGGCACAGAAATGGAAAGGGAATGATTCCTAGATCACAATCCTGAAATTTCAGCCCTCTAGGTGGTGTAGATCGAGAAATATTGTACTTCAAAAATTGCCCTCTAGATGCCGACTTTCATGGCTCTGGGACGCATATTAAGCGAGATATTCGCATTTAAAGTTTGAACATGGATTTTTGCCCATAACTTGTTGTAAAATTGGTCTTATTCAAAGATAGGCACAGAAATGGAGAGGGAATGATTCCTAGATCACAATCCTGAAATTTTAGCCCTCTAGGTGGTCTAGATTGAGAAATATTGTACTTCAAAAATTGCTCTCTAGATGCCGACTTTCATTACTCTGGGACGCATATTAAGCGAGATATTCGCATTTAAAGTTTGAACATGGATTTTTGCCCATAACTTGTTGTAAAATTGGTCTTATTCAAAGATAGGTACAGAAATGGAAAGGGAATGATTCCTAGATCACAATCCTGAAATTTCAGCCCTCTAGGTGGTCTAGATCGAGAAATATTGGACTTCAAAAATTGCCCTCTAGATGCCGACTTTCATGGCTCTGGGACGCATATTAAGCGAGATATTCGCATTTAAAGTTTGAACATGGATTTTTGCCCATAACTTGTTGTAAAATTGGTTTTATTCAAAGATAGGTACAGAAATGGAAAGGGAATGATTCCTAGATCACAATCCTGAAATTTCAGCCCTCTAGGTGGTCTAGATCGAGAAATATTGGACTTCAAAAATTGCCCTCTAGATGCCGACTTTCATGGCTCTGGGACGCATATTAAGCGAGATATTCGCATTTAAAGTTTGAACATGGGTTTTTGCCCATAACTTGTTGTAAAATTGGTCTTATTCAAAGATAGGCACAGAAATGGAAAGGGAATGATTCCTAGATCACAATCCTGAAATTTCAGCCCTCTAGGTGGTCTAGATCGAGAAATATTGGACTTCAAAAATTGCCCTCTAGATGCCGACTTTCATGGCTCTGGGACGCATATTAAGCGAGATATTCGCATTTAAAGTTTGAACATGGATTTTTGCCCATAACTTGTTGTAAAATTGGTCTTATTCAAAGATAGGCACAGAAATGGAAAGGGAATGATTCTTAGATCACAATCCTGAAATTTCAGCCCTCTAGGTGGTCTAGATCGAGAAATATTGGACTTCAAAAATTGCCCTCTAGATGCCGACTTTCATGGCTCTGGGACGCATATCAAGCGAGATATTCGCATTTAAAGTTTGAACATGGATTTTTGCCCATAACTTGTTGTAAAGTAAAATTGGTCTTATTCAAAGATAGGCACAGAAATGGAAAGTGAATGATTCCTAGATCACAATCCTGAAATTTCAGCCCTCTAGGTGGTCTAGATCGAGAAATATTGGACTTCAAAAATTGCCCTCTAGATGCCGACTTTCATGGCTCTGGGACGCATATTAAGCGAGATATTCGCATTTAAAGTTTGAACATGGATTTTTGCCCATAACTTGTTGTAAAATTGGTCTTATTCAAAGATAGGTACAGAAATGGAAAGGGAATGATTCCTAGATCACAATCCTGAAATTTCAGCCCTCTAGGTGGTCTAGATCGAGAAAAAATATTGGACTTCAAAAATTGCCCTCTAGATGCCGACTTTCATGGCTCTGGGACGCATATTAAGCGAGATATTCGCATTTAAAGTGTGAACATGGATTTTTGCCCATAACTTGTTGTAAAATTGGTCTTATTCAAAGATAGGCACAGAAATGGAAAGGGAATGATTCCTAGATCACAATCCTGAAATTTCAGCCCTCTAGGTGGTCTAGATCGAGAAATATTGTACTTCAAAAATTGCCCTCTAGATGCCGACTTTCATGGCTCTGGGACGCATATTAAGCGAGATATTCGCATTTAAAGTTTGAACATGGATTTTTGCCCATAACTTGTTGTAAAATTGGTCTTATTCAAAGATAGGCACAGAAATGGAAAGGGAATGATTCCTAGATCACAATCCTGAAATTTCAGCCCTCTAGGTGGTCTAGATCGAGAAATATTGGACTTCAAAAATTGCCCTCTAGATGCCGACTTTCATGGCTCTGGGACGCATATTGAGCGAGATATTCGCATTTAAAGTTTGAACATGGATTTTTGCAAATAACTTGTTGTAAAATTGGTCTTATTCAAAGATAGGTACAGAAATGGAAAGGGAATGATTCCTAGATCACAATCCTGAAATTTCAGCCCTCTAGGTGGTCTAGATCGAGAAATATTGGACTTCAAAAATTGCCCTCTAGATGCCGACTTTCATGGCTCTGGGACGCATATTAAGCGAGATATTCGCATTTAAAGTTTGAACATGGATTTTTGCCCATAACTTGTTGTAAAATTGGTCTTATTCAAAGATAGGCACAGAAATGGAAAGGGAATGATTCCTAGATCACAATCCTGAAATTTCAGCCCTCTAGGTGGTCTAGATCGAGGAATATTGTACTTCAAAAATTGCCCTCTAGATGCCGACTTTCATGGCTCTGGGACGCATATTAAGCGAGATATTCGCATTTAAAGTTTGAACATGGATTTTTGCCCATAACTTGTTGTAAAATTGGTCTTATTCAAAGATAGGCACAGAAATGGAAAGGGAATGATTCCTAAATCACAATCCTGAAATTTCAGCCCTCTAGGTGGTCTAGATCGAGAAATATTGTACTTCAAAAATTGCGGTCTAAGATGCCGACTTTCATGGCTCTGGGACGCATATTAAGCGAGATATTCGCATTTAAAGTTTGAACATGGATTTTTGCCCATAACTTGTTGTAAAATTGGTATTATTCAAAGATAGGCACAGAAATGGAAAGGGAATGATTCCTAGATCACAATCCTGAAATTTCAGCCCTCTAGGTGGTCTAGATCGAGAAATATTGGACTTCAAAAATTGCCCTCTAGATGCCGACTTTCATGGCTCTGGGACGCATATTAAGCGAGATATTCGCATTTAAAGTTTGAAGATGGATTTTTGCCCATAACTTGTTGTAAAATTGGTCTTATTCAAAGATAGGCACAGAAATGGAAAGGGAATGATTCCTAGATCACAATCCTGAAATTTCAGCCCTCTAGGTGGTCTAGATCGAGAAATATTGTACTTCAAAAATTGCCCTCTAGATGCCGACTTTCATGGCTCTTTGACGCATATTAAGCGAGATATTCGCATTTAAAGTTTGAACATGGATTTTTGCCCATAACTTGTTGTAAAATTGGTCTTATTCAAAGATAGGCACAGAAATGGAAAGGGAATGATTCCTAGATCACAATCCTGAAATTTCAGCCCTCTAGGTGGTCTAGATCGAGAAATATTGGACTTCAAAAATTGCCCTCTAGATGCCGACTTTCATGGCTCTGGGACGCATATTAAGCGAGATATTCGCATTTAAAGTTTGAACATGGATTTTTGCCCATAACTTGTTGTTAAATTGGTCTTATTCAAAGATAGGCACAGAAATGGAAAGGGAATGATTCCTAGATCACAATCCTGAAATTTCAGCCCTCTAGGTGGTCTAGATCGAGAAATATTGTACTTCAAAAATTGCCCTCTAGATGCCGACTTTCATGGCTCTGGGACGCATATTAAGCGAGATATTCGCATTTAAAGTTTGAACATGGATTTTTGCCCATAACTTGTTGTAAAATTGGTCTTATTCAAAGATAGGCACAGAAATGGAAAGGGAATGATTCCTAGATCACAATCCTGAAATTTCAGCCCTCTAGGTGGTCTAGATCGAGAAATATTGTACTTCAAAAATTGCCCTCCAGATGCCGACTTTCATGGCTCTGGGACGCATATTAAGCGAGATATTCGCATTTAAAGTTTGAACATGGATTTTTGCCCATAACTTGTTGTAAAATTGGTCTTATTCAAAGATAGGCACAGAAATGGAAAGGGAATGATTCCTAGATCACAATCCTGAAATTTCAGCCCTCTAGGTGGTCTAGATCGAGAAATATTGTACTTCAAAAATTGCCCTCTAGATGCCGACTTTCATGGCTCTGGGACGCATATTAAGAGAGATATTCGCATTTAAAGTTTGAACATGGATTTTTGCCCATAACTTGTTGTAAAATTGGTCTTATTCAAAGATAGGCACAGAAATGGAAAGGGAATGATTCCTAGATCACAATCCTGAAATTTCAGCCCTCTAGGTGGTCTAGATCGAGAAATATTGTACTTCAAAAATTGCCCTCTAGATGCCGACTTTCATGGCTCTGGGACGCATATTACGCGAGATATTCGCATTTAAAGTTTGAACATGGATTTTTGCCAATAACTTGTTGTAAAATTGGTCTTATTCAAAGATAGGCACAGAAATGGAAAGGGAATGATTCCTAGATCACAATCCTGAAATTTCAGCCCTCTAGGTGGTCTAGATCGAGAAATATTGGACTTCAAAAATTGCCCTCTAGATGCCGACTTTCATGGCTCTGGGACGCATATTAAGCGAGATATTCGCATTTAAAGTTTGAACATGGATTTTTGCCCATAACTTGTTGTAAAATTGGTCTTATTCAAAGATAGGCACAGAAATGGAAAGGGAATGATTCCTAGATCACAATCCTGAAATTTCAGCCCTCTAGGTGGTCTAGATCGAGAAATATTGTACTTCAAAAATTGCGGTCTAAGATGCCGACTTTCATGGCTCTGGGACGCATATTAAGCGAGATATTCGCATTTAAAGTTTGAACATGGATTTTTGCCCATAACTTGTTGTAAAATTGGTCTTATTCAAAGATAGGCACAGAAATGGAAAGGGAATGATTCCTAGATCACAATCCTGAAATTTCAGCCCTCTAGGTGGTCTAGATCGAGAAATATTGGACTTCAAAAATTGCCCTCTAGATGCCGACTTTCATGGCTCTGGGACGCATATTAAGCGAGATATTCGCATTTAAAGTTTGAAGATGGATTTTTGCCCATAACTTGTTGTAAAATTGGTCTTATTCAAAGATAGGCACAGAAATGGAAAGGGAATGATTCCTAGATCACAATCCTGAAATTTCAGCCCTCTAGGTGGTCTAGATCGAGAAATATTGTACTTCAAAAATTGCCCTCTAGATGCCGACTTTCATGGCTCTGGGACGCATATTAAGCGAGATATTCGCATTTAAAGTTTGAACATGGATTTTTGCCCATAACTTGTTGTAAAATTGGTCTTATTCAAAGATAGGCACAGAAATGGAAAGGGAATGATTCCTAGATCACAATCCTGAAATTTCAGCCCTCTAGGTGGTGTAGATCGAGAAATATTGTACTTCAAAAATTGCCCTCTAGATGCCGACTTTCATGGCTCTGGGACGCATATTAAGCGAGATATTCGCATTTAAAGTTTGAACATGGATTTTTGCCCATAACTTGTTGTAAAATTGGTCTTATTCAAAGATAGGCACAGAAATGGAAAGGGAATGATTCCTAGATCACAATCCTGAAATTTCAGCCCTCTAGGTGGTGTAGATCGAGAAATATTGTACTTCAAAAATTGCCCTCTAGATGCCGACTTTCATGGCTCTTTGACGCATATTAAGCGAGATATTCGCATTTAAAGTTTGAACATGGATTTTTGCCCATAACTTGTTGTAAAATTGGTCTTATTCAAAGATAGGCACAGAAATGGAGAGGGAATGATTCCTAGATCACAATCCTGAAATTTTAGCCCTCTAGGTGGTCTAGATTGAGAAATATTGTACTTCAAAAATTGCTCTCTAGATGCCGACTTTCATGGCTCTGGGACGCATATTAAGCGAGATATTCGCATTTAAAGTTTGAACATGGATTTTTGCCCATAACTTGTTGTAAAATTGGTCTTATTCAAAGATAGGCACAGAAATGGAAAGGGAATGATTCCTAGATCACAATCCTGAAATTTCAGCCCTCTAGGTGGTCTAGATCGAGAAATATTGTACTTCAAAAATTGCGGTCTAAGATGCCGACTTTCATGGCTCTGGGACGCATATTAAGCGAGATATTCGCATTTAAAGTTTGAACATGGATTTTTGCCCATAACTTGTTGTAAAATTGGTCTTATTCAAAGATAGGCACAGAAATGGAAAGGGAATGATTCCTAGATCACAATCCTGAAATTTCAGCCCTCTAGGTGGTCTAGATCGAGAAATATTGTACTTCAAAAATTGCCCTCTAGATGCCGACTTTCATGGCTCTGGGACGCATATTAAGCGAGATATTCGCATTTAAAGTTTGAACATGGATTTTTGCCCATAACTTGTTGTAAAATTGGTCTTATTCAAAGATAGGCACAGAAATGGAAAGGGAATGATTCCTAGATCACAATCCTGAAATTTCAGCCCTCTAGGTGGTGTAGATCGAGAAATATTGTACTTCAAAAATTGCCCTCTAGATGCCGACTTTCATGGCTCTGGGACGCATATTAAGCGAGATATTCGCATTTAAAGTTTGAACATGGATTTTTGCCCATAACTTGTTGTAAAATTGGTCTTATTCAAAGATAGGCACAGAAATGGAAAGGGAATGATTCCTAGATCACAATCCTGAAATTTCAGCCCTCTAGGTGGTGTAGATCGAGAAATATTGTACTTCAAAAATTGCCCTCTAGATGCCGACTTTCATGGCTCTTTGACGCATATTAAGCGAGATATTCGCATTTAAAGTTTGAACATGGATTTTTGCCCATAACTTGTTGTAAAATTGGTCTTATTCAAAGATAGGCACAGAAATGGAGAGGGAATGATTCCTAGATCACAATCCTGAAATTTTAGCCCTCTAGGTGGTCTAGATTGAGAAATATTGTACTTCAAAAATTGCTCTCTAGATGCCGACTTTCATGGCTCTGGGACGCATATTAAGCGAGATATTCGCATTTAAAGTTTGAACATGGATTTTTGCCCATAACTTGTTGTAAAATTGGTCTTATTCAAAGATAGGCACAGAAATGGAAAGGGAATGATTCCTAGATCACAATCCTGAAATTTCAGCCCTCTAGGTGGTCTAGATCGAGAAATATTGTACTTCAAAAATTGCCCTCTAGATGCCGACTTTCATGGCTCTGGGACGCATATTAAGCGAGATATTCGCATTTAAAGTTTGAACATGGATTTTTGCCCATAACTTGTTGTAAAATTGGTCTTATTCAAAGATAGGCACAGAAATGGAAAGGGAATGATTCCTAGATCACAATCCTGAAATTTCAGCCCTCTAGGTGGTGTAGATCGAGAAATATTGTACTTCAAAAATTGCCCTCTAGATGCCGACTTTCATGGCTCTGGGACGCATATTAAGCGAGATATTTGCATTTAAAGTTTGAACATGGATTTTTGCCCATAACTTGTTGTAAAATTGGTCTTATTCAAAGATAGGCACAGAAATGGAAAGGGAATGATTCCTAGATCACAATCCTGAAATTTCAGCCCTCTAGGTGGTGTAGATCGAGAAATATTGTACTTCAAAAATTGCCCTCTAGATGCCGACTTTCATGGCTCTTTGACGCATATTAAGCGAGATATTCGCATTTAAAGTTTGAACATGGATTTTTGCCCATAACTTGTTGTAAAATTGGTCTTATTCAAAGATAGGCACAGAAATGGAGAGGGAATGATTCCTAGATCACAATCCTGAAATTTTAGCCCTCTAGGTGGTCTAGATTGAGAAATATTGTACTTCAAAAATTGCTCTCTAGATGCCGACTTTCATGGCTCTGGGACGCATATTAAGCGAGATATTCGCATTTAAAGTTTGAACATGGATTTTTGCCCATAACTTGTTGTAAAATTGGTCTTATTCAAAGATAGGCACAGAAATGGAAAGGGAATGATTCCTAGATCACAATCCTGAAATTTCAGCCCTCTAGGTGGTCTAGATCGAGAAATATTGTACTTCAAAAATTGCGGTCTAAGATGCCGACTTTCATGGCTCTGGGACGCATATTAAGCGAGATATTCGCATTTAAAGTTTGAACATGGATTTTTGCCCATAACTTGTTGTAAAATTGGTCTTATTCAAAGATAGGCACAGAAATGGAAAGGGAATGATTCCTAGATCACAATCCTGAAATTTCAGCCCTCTAGGTGGTCTAGATCGAGAAATATTGGACTTCAAAAATTGCCCTCTAGATGCCGACTTTCATGGCTCTGGGACGCATATTAAGCGAGATATTCGCATTTAAAGTTTGAACATGGATTTTTGCCCATAACTTGTTGTAAAATTGGTCTTATTCAAAGATAGGCACAGAAATGGAAAGGGAATGATTAATAGATCACAATCCTGAAATTTCAGCCCTCTAGGTGGTCTAGATCGAGAAATATTGTACTTCAAAAATTGCCCTCTAGATGCCGACTTTCATGGCTCTGGGACGCATATTAAGCGAGATATTCGCATTTAAAGTTTGAACATGGATTTTTGCCCATAACTTGTTGTAAAATTGGTCTTATTCAAAGATAGGCACAGAAATGGAAAGGGAATGATTCCTAGATCACAATCCTGAAATTTCAGCCCTCTAGGTGGTCTAGATCGAGAAATATTGTACTTCAAAAATTGCGGTCTAAGATGCCGACTTTCATGGCTCTGGGACGCATATTAAGCGAGATATTCGCATTTAAAGTTTGAACATGGATTTTTGCCCATAACTTGTTGTAAAATTGGTCTTATTCAAAGATAGGCACAGAAATGGAAAGGGAATGATTCCTAGATCACAATCCTGAAATTTCAGCCCTCTAGGTGGTCTAGATCGAGAAATATTGGACTTCAAAAATTGCCCTCTAGATGCCGACTTTCATGGCTCTGGGACGCATATTAAGCGAGATATTCGCATTTAAAGTTTGAAGATGGATTTTTGCCCATAACTTGTTGTAAAATTGGTCTTATTCAAAGATAGGCACAGAAATGGAAAGGGAATGATTCCTAGATCACAATCCTGAAATTTCAGCCCTCTAGGTGGTCTAGATCGAGAAATATTGTACTTCAAAAATTGCCCTCTAGATGCCGACTTTCATGGCTCTGGGACGCATATTAAGCGAGATATTCGCATTTAAAGTTTGAACATGGATTTTTGCCCATAACTTGTTGTAAAATTGGTCTTATTCAAAGATAGGCACAGAAATGGAAAGGGAATGATTCCTAGATCACAATCCTGAAATTTCAGCCCTCTAGGTGGTGTAGATCGAGAAATATTGTACTTCAAAAATTGCCCTCTAGATGCCGACTTTCATGGCTCTGGGACGCATATTAAGCGAGATATTCGCATTTAAAGTTTGAACATGGATTTTTGCCCATAACTTGTTGTAAAATTGGTCTTATTCAAAGATAGGCACAGAAATGGAAAGGGAATGATTCCTAGATCACAATCCTGAAATTTCAGCCCTCTAGGTGGTGTAGATCGAGAAATATTGTACTTCAAAAATTGCCCTCTAGATGCCGACTTTCATGGCTCTTTGACGCATATTAAGCGAGATATTCGCATTTAAAGTTTGAACATGGATTTTTGCCCATAACTTGTTGTAAAATTGGTCTTATTCAAAGATAGGCACAGAAATGGAGAGGGAATGATTCCTAGATCACAATCCTGAAATTTTAGCCCTCTAGGTGGTCTAGATTGAGAAATATTGTACTTCAAAAATTGCTCTCTAGATGCCGACTTTCATGGCTCTGGGACGCATATTAAGCGAGATATTCGCATTTAAAGTTTGAACATGGATTTTTGCCCATAACTTGTTGTAAAATTGGTCTTATTCAAAGATAGGTACAGAAATGGAAAGGGAATGATTCCTAGATCACAATCCTGAAATTTCAGCCCTCTAGGTGGTCTAGATCGAGAAATATTGGACTTCAAAAATTGCCCTCTAGATGCCGACTTTCATGGCTCTGGGACGCATATTAAGCGAGATATTCGCATTTAAAGTTTGAACATGGGTTTTTGCCCATAACTTGTTGTAAAATTGGTCTTATTCAAAGATAGGCACAGAAATGGAAAGGGAATGATTCCTAGATCACAATCCTGAAATTTCAGCCCTCTAGGTGGTCTAGATCGAGAAATATTGGACTTCAAAAATTGCCCTCTAGATGCCGACTTTCATGGCTCTGGGACGCATATTAAGCGAGATATTCGCATTTAAAGTTTGAACATGGATTTTTGCCCATAACTTGTTGTAAAATTGGTCTTATTCAAAGATAGGCACAGAAATGGAAAGGGAATGATTCTTAGATCACAATCCTGAAATTTCAGCCCTCTAGGTGGTCTAGATCGAGAAATATTGGACTTCAAAAATTGCCCTCTAGATGCCGACTTTCATGGCTCTGGGACGCATATCAAGTGAGATATTCGCATTTAAAGTTTGAACATGGATTTTTGCCCATAACTTGTTGTAAAGTAAAATTGGTCTTATTCAAAGATAGGCACAGAAATGGAAAGTGAATGATTCCTAGATCACAATCCTGAAATTTCAGCCCTCTAGGTGGTCTAGATCGAGAAATATTGGACTTCAAAAATTGCCCTCTAGATGCCGACTTTCATGGCTCTGGGACGCATATTAAGCGAGATATTCGCATTTAAAGTTTGAACATGGATTTTTGCCCATAACTTGTTGTAAAATTGGTCTTATTCAAAGATAGGCACAGAAATGGAAAGGGAATGATTCCTAGATCACAATCCTGAAATTTCAGCGCTCTAGGTGGTCTAGATCGAGAAATATTGTACTTCAAAAATTGCCCTCTAGATGCCGACTTTCATGGCTCTGGGACGCATATTAAGCGAGATATTCGCATTTAAAGTTTGAACATGGATTTTTGCCCATAACTTGTTGTAAAATTGGTCTTATTCAAAGATAGGCACAGAAATGGAAACGGAATGATTCCTAGATCACAATCCTGAAATTTCAGCCCTCTAGGTGGTCTAGATCGAGAAATATTGGACTTCAAAAATTGCCCTCTAGATGCCGACTTTCATGGCTCTGGGACGCATATTAAGCGAGATATTCGCATTTAAAGTTTGAACATGGATTTTTGCCCATAAATTGTTGTAAAATTGGTCTTATTCAAAGATAGGCACAGAAATGGAAACGGAATGATTCCTAGATCACAATCCTGAAATTTCAGCCCTCTAGGTGGTCTAGATCGAGAAATATTGTACTTCAAAAATTGCCCTCTAGATGCCGACTTTCATGGCTCTGGGACGCATATTAAGCGAGATATTCGCATTTAAAGTTTGAACATGGATTTTTGCCCATAACTTGTTGTAAAATTGGTTTTATTCAAAGATAGGCACAGAAATGGAAAGGGAATGATTCCTAGATCACAATCCTGAAATTTCAGCCCTCTAGGTGGTCTAGATCGAGAAATATTGTACTTCAAAAATTGCCCTCTAGATGCCGACTTTCATGGCTCTGGGACGCATATTAAGCGAGATATTCGCATTTAAAGTTTGAACATGGGTTTTTGCCCATAACTTGTTGTAAAATTAGTCTTATTCAAAGATAGGCACAGAAATGGAAAGGGAATGATTCCTAGATCACAATCCTGAAATTTCAGCCCTCTAGGTGGTCTAGATCGAGAAATATTGTACTTCAAAAATTGCCCTCTAGATGCCGACTTTCATGGCTCTGGGACGCATATTAAGCGAGATATTCGCATTTAAAGTTTGAACATGGATTTTTGCCAATAACTTGTTGTAAAATTGGTCTTATTCAAAGATAGGCACAGAAATGGAAAAGGAATGATTCCTAGATCACAATCCTGAAATTTCAGCCCTCTAGGTGGTCTAGATCGAGAAATATTGGACTTCAAAAATTGCCCTCTAGATGCCAACTTTCATGGCTCTGGGACGCATATTAAGCGAGATATTCGCATTTAAAGTTTGAACATGGATTTTTGCCCATAACTTGTTGTAAAATTGGTCTTATTCAAAGATAGGCACAGAAATGGAAAGGGAATGATTCCTAGATCACAATCCTGAAATTTCAGCCCTCTTGGTGGTCTAGATCGAGAAATATTGGACTTCAAAAATTGCCCTCTAGATGCCGACTTTCATGGCTCTGGGACGCATATTAAGCGAGATATTCGCATTTAAAGTTTGAACATGGATTTTTGCCCATAACTTGTTGTAAAATTGGTCTTATTCAAAGATAGGCACAGAAATGGAAAGGGAATGATTCTTAGATCACAATCCTGAAATTTCAGCCCTCTAGGTGGTCTAGATCGAGAAATATTGGACTTCAAAAATTGCCCTCTAGATGCCGACTTTCATGGCTCTGGGACGCATATCAAGCGAGATATTCGCATTTAAAGTTTGAACATGGATTTTTGCCCATAACTTGTTGTAAAATTGGTCTTATTCAAAGATAGGCACAGAAATGGAAAGGGAATGATTCCTAGATCACAATCCTGAAATTTCAGCCCTCTAGATGGTCTAGATCGAGAAATATTGTACTTCAAAAATTGCCCTCTAGATGCCGACTTTCATGGCTCTGGGACGCATATTAAGCGAGATATTCGCATTTAAAGTTTGAACATGGATTTTTGCCCATAACTTGTTGTAAAATTGGTCTTATTCAAAGATAGGCACAGAAATGGAAAGGGAATGATTCCTAGATCACAATCCTGAAATTTCAGCCCTCAAGGTGGTCTAGATCGAGAAATATTGGACTTCAAAAATTGCCCTCTAGATGCCGACTTTCATGGCTCTGGGACGCATATTAAGCGAGATATTCGCATTTAAAGTTTGAACATGGATTTTTGCCCATAACTTGTTGTAAAATTGGTCTTATTCAAAGATAGGCACAGAAATGGAAAGGGAATGATTCCTAGATCACAATCCTGAAATTTCAGCCCTCTAGGTGGTCTAGATCGAGAAATATTGGACTTCAAAAATTGCCCTCTAGATGCCGACTTTCATGGCTCTGGGACGCATATTAAGCGAGATATTCGCATTTAAAGTTTGAACATGGATTTTTGCCCATAACTTGTTGTAAAATTGGTCTTATTCAAAGATAGGCACAGAAATGGAAAGGGAATGATTCCTAGATCACAATCCTGAAATTTCAGCCCTCTAGGTGGTCTAGATCGAGAAATATTGGACTTCAAAAATTGCCCTCTAGATGCCGACTTTCATGGCTCTGGGACGCATATTAAGCGAGATATTCGCATTTAAAGTTTGAACATGGATTTTTGCCCATAACTTGTTGTAAAATTGGTCTTATTCAAAGATAGGCACAGAAATGGAAAGGGAATGATTCCTAGATCACAATCCTGAAATTTCAGCCCTCTAGGTGGTCTAGATCGAGAAATATTGGACTTCAAAAATTGCCCTCTAGATGCCGACTTTCATGGCTCTGGGACGCATATCAAGCGAGATATTCGCATTTAAAGTTTGAACATGGATTTTTGCCCATAACTTGTTGTAAAATTGGTCTTTTTCAAAGATAGGCACAGAAATGGAAAGGGAATGATTCCTAGATCACAATCCTGAAATTTCAGCCCTCTAGGTGGTCTAGATCCAGAAATATTGTACTTCAAAAATTGCCCTCTAGATGCCGACTTTCATGGCTCTGGGACGCATATTAAGCGAGATATTCGCATTTAAAGTTTGAACATGGATTTTTGCCCATAACTTGTTGTAAAATTGGTCTTATTCAAAGATAGGCACAGAAATGGAAAGGGAATGATTCCTAGATCACAATCCTGAAATTTCAGCCCTCTAGGTGGTCTAGATCGAGAAATATTGTACTTCAAAAATTGCCCTCTAGATGCCGACTTTCATGGCTCTGGGACGCATATTAAGCGAGATATTCGCATTTAAAGTTTGAACATGGATTTTTGCCCATAACTTGTTGTAAAATTGGTCTTATTCAAAGATAGGCACAGAAATGGAAAGGGAATGATTCCTAGATCACAATCCTGAAATTTCAGCCCTCTAGGTGGTCTAGATCGAGAAATATTGGACTTCAAAAATTGCCCTCTAGATGCCGACTTTCATGGCTCTGGGACGCATATTAAGCGAGATATTCGCATTTAAAGTTTGAACATGGATTTTTGCCCATAACTTGTTGTAAAATTGGTCTTATTCAAAGATAGGCACAGAAATGGAAACGGAATGATTCCTAGATCACAATCCTGAAATTTCAGCCCTCTAGGTGGTCTAGATCGAGAAATATTGTACGTCAAAAATTGCCCTCTAGATGCCGACTTTCATGGCTCTGGGACGCATATTAAGCGAGATATTCGCATTTAAAGTTTGAACATGGATTTTTGCCCATAACTTGTTGTAAAATTGGTCTTATTCAAAGATAGGCACAGAAATGGAAAGGGAATGATTCCTAGATCACAATCCTGAAATTTCAGCCCTCTAGGTGGTCTAGATCGAGAAATATTGGACTTCAAAAATTGCCCTCTAGATGCCGACTTTCATGGCTCTGGGACGCATATTAAGCGAGATATTCGCATTTAAAGTTTGAACATGGATTTTTGCCCATAACTTGTTGTAAAATTGGTCTTATTCAAAGATAGGCACAGAAATGGAAAGGGAATGATTCCTAGATCACAATCCTGAAATTTCAGCCCTCTAGGTGGTCTAGATCGAGAAATATTGGACTTCAAAAATTGCCCTCTAGATGCCGACTTTCATGGCTCTGGGACGCATATCAAGCGAGATATTCGCATTTAAAGTTTGAACATGGATTTTTGCCCATAACTTGTTGTAAAATTGGTCTTTTTCAAAGATAGGCACAGAAATGGAAAGGGAATGATTCCTAGATCACAATCCTGAAATTTCAGCCCTCTAGGTGGTCTAGATCGAGAAATATTGTACTTCAAAAATTGCCCTCTAGATGCCGACTTTCATGGCTCTGGGACGCATATTAAGCGAGATATTCGCATTTAAAGTTTGAACATGGATTTTTGCCCATAACTTGTTGTAAAATTGGTGATAGGCACAGAAATGGAAAGGGAATGATTCCTAGATCACAATCCTGAAATTTCAGCCCTCTAGGTGGTCTAGATCGAGAAATATTGTACTTCAAAAATTGCCCTCTAGATGCCGACTTTCATGGCTCTGGGACGCATATTAAGCGAGATATTCGCATTTAAAGTTTGAACATACATAACTTGTTGTAAAATTGGTCTTATTCAAAGATAGGCACAGAAATGTAAAGGGAATGATTCCTAGATCACAATCCTGAAATTTCAGCCCTCTAGGTGGTCTAGATCGAGAAATATTGTACTTCAAAAATTGCCCTCTAGATGCCGACTTTCATGGCTCTGGGACGCATATTAAGCGAGATATTCGCATTTAAAGTTTGAACATGGATTTTTGCCCATAACTTGTTGTTAAATTGGTCTTATTCAAAGATAGACACAGAAATGGAAAGGGAATGATTCCTAGATCACAATCCTGAAATTTCAGCTCTCTAGGTGGTCTAGATCGAGAAATATTGGACTTCAAAAATTGCCCTCTAGATGCCGACTTTCATGGCTCTGGGACGCATATTAAGCGAGATATTCGCATTTAAATTTTGAACATGGATTTTTGCCCATAACTTGTTGTAAAATTGGTCTTATTCAAAGATAGGCACAGAAATGGAAAGGGAATGATTCCTAGATCACAATCCTGAAATTTCAGCCCTCTAGGTGGTCTAGATCGAGAAATATTGGACTTCAAAAATTGCCCTCTAGATGCCGACTTTCATGGCTCTGGGACGCATATTAAGCGAGATATTCGCATTTAAAGTTTGAACATGGATTTTTGCCCATAACTTGTTGTAAAATTTGTCTTATTCAAAGATAGGCACAGAAATGGAAAGGGAATGATTCCTAGATCACAATCCTGAAATTTCAGCCCTCTAGTTGGTCTAGATCGAGAAATATTGTACTTCAAAAATTGCCCTCTAGATGCCGACTTTCATGGCTCTGGGACGCATATTAAGCGAGATATTCGCATTTAAAGTTTGAACATGGATTTTTGCCAATAACTTGTTGTAAAATTGGTCTTATTCAAAGATAGGCACAGAAATGGAAAGGGAATGATTCCTAGATCACAATCCTGAAATTTCAGCCCTCTAGGTGGTCTAGATCGAGAAATATTGGACTTCAAAAATTGCCCTCTAGATGCCGACTTTCATGGCTCTGGGACGCATATTAAGCGAGATATTTGCATTTAAAGTTTGAACATGGATTTTTGCCCATAACTTGTTGTAAAATTGGTCTTATTCAAAGATAGGCACAGAAATGGAAAGGGAATGATTCCTAGATCACAATCCTGAAATTTCAGCCCTCTAGGTGGTCTAGATCGAGAAATATTGTACTTCAAAAATTGCCCTCTAGATGCCGACTTTCATGGCTCTGGGACGCATATTAAGCGAGATATTCGCATTTAAAGTTTGAACATGGATTTTTGCCCATAACTTGTTGTAAAATTGGTCTTATTCAAAGATAGGCACAGAAATGTAAAGGGAATGATTCCTAGATCACAATCCTGAAATTTCAGCCCTCTAGGTGGTCTAGATCGAGAAATATTGTACTTCAAAAATTGCCCTCTAGATGCCGACTTTCATGGCTCTGGGACGCATATTAAGCGAGATATTCGCATTTAAAGTTTGAACATGGATTTTTGCCCATAACTTGTTGTTAAATTGGTCTTATTCAAAGATAGGCACAGAAATGGAAAGGGAATGATTCCTAGATCACAATCCTGAAATTTCAGCTCTCTAGGTGGTCTAGATCGAGAAATATTGGACTTCAAAAATTGCCCTCTAGATGCCGACTTTCATGGCTCTGGGACGCATATTGAGCGAGATATTCGCATTTAAAGTTTGAACATGGATTTTTGCCCATAACTTGTTGTAAAATTGGTCTTATTCAAAGATAGGCACAGAAATGGAAAGGGAATGATTCCTAGATCACAATCCTGAAATTTCAGCCCTCTAGGTGGTCTAGATCGAGAAATATTGTACTTCAAAAATTGCCCTCTAGATGCCGACTTTCATGGCTCTGGGACGCATATTAAGCGAGATATTCGCATTTAAAGTTTGAACATACATAACTTGTTGTAAAATTGGTCTTATTCAAAGATAGGCACAGAAATGTAAAGGGAATGATTCCTAGATCACAATCCTGAAATTTCAGCCCTCTAGGTGGTCTAGATCGAGAAATATTGTACTTCAAAAATTGCCCTCTAGATGCCGACTTTCATGGCTCTGGGACGCATATTAAGCGAGATATTCGCATTTAAAGTTTGAACATGGATTTTTGCCCATAACTTGTTGTTAAATTGGTCTTATTCAAAGATAGACACAGAAATGGAAAGGGAATGATTCCTAGATCACAATCCTGAAATTTCAGCTCTCTAGGTGGTCTAGATCGAGAAATATTGGACTTCAAAAATTGCCCTCTAGATGCCGACTTTCATGGCTCTGGGACGCATATTAAGCGAGATATTCGCATTTAAAGTTTGAACATGGATTTTTGCCATAACTTGTTGTAAAATTGGTCTTATTCAAAGATAGGCACAGAAATGGAAAGGGAATGATTCCTAGATCACAATCCTGAAATTTCAGCCCTCTAGGTGGTCTAGATCGAGAAATATTGGACTTCAAAAATTGCCCTCTAGATGCCGACTTTCATGGCTCTGGGACGCATATTAAGCGAGATATTCGCATTTAAAGTTTGAACATGGATTTTTGCCCATAACTTGTTGCAAAATTTGTCTTATTCAAAGATAGGCACAGAAATGGAAAGGGGAATGATTCCTAGATCACAATCCTGAAATTTCAGCCCTCTAGTTGGTCTAGATCGAGAAATATTGTACTTCAAAAATTGCCCTCTAGATGCCGACTTTCATGGCTCTGGGACGCATATTAAGCGAGATATTCGCATTTAAAGTTTGAACATGGATTTTTGCCAATAACTTGTTGTAAAATTGGTCTTATTCAAAGATAGGCACAGAAATGGAAAGGGAATGATTCCTAGATCACAATTCTGAAATTTCAGCCCTCTAGGTGGTCTAGATCGAGAAATATTGGACTTCAAAAATTGCCCTCTAGATGCCGACTTTCATGGCTCTGGGACGCATATTAAGCGAGATATTTGCATTTAAAGTTTGAACATGGATTTTTGCCCATAACTTGTTGTAAAATTGGTCTTATTCAAAGATAGGCACAGAAATGGAAAGGGAATGATTCCTAGATCACAATCCTGAAATTTCAGCCCTCTAGGTGGTCTAGATCGAGAAATATTGTACTTCAAAAAATTGCCCTCTAGATGCCGACTTTCATGGCTCTGGGACGCATATTAAGCGAGATATTCGCATTTAAAGTTTGAACATGGATTTTTGCCCATAACTTGTTGTTAAATTGGTCTTATTCAAAGATAGGCACAGAAATGGAAAGGGAATGATTCCTAGATCACAATCCTGAAATTTCAGCTCTCTAGGTGGTCTAGATCGAGAAATATTGGACTTCAAAAATTGCCCTCTAGATGCCGACTTTCATGGCTCTGGGACGCATATTAAGCGAGATATTCGCATTTAAAGTTTGAACATGGATTTTTGCCCATAACTTGTTGTAAAATTGGTCTTATTCAAAGATAGGCACAGAAATGGAAAGGGAATGATTCCTAGATCACAATCCTGAAATTTCAGCCCTCTAGGTGGTCTAGATCGAGAAATATTGTACTTCAAAAATTGCCCTCTAGATGCCGACTTTCATGGCTCTGGACGCATATTAAGCGAGATATTCGCATTTAAAGTTTGAACATTCATAACTTGTTGTAAAATTGGTCTTATTCAAAGATAGGCACAGAAATGTAAAGGGAATGATTCCTAGATCACAATCCTGAAATTTCAGCCCTCTAGGTGGTCTAGATCGAGAAATATTGTACTTCAAAAATTGCCCTCTAGATGCCGACTTTCATGGCTCTGGGACGCATATTAAGCGAGATATTCGCATTTAAAGTTTGAACATGGATTTTTGCCCATAACTTGTTGTTAAATTGGTCTTATTCAAAGATAGGCACAGAAATGGAAAGGGAATGATTCCTAGATCACAATCCTGAAATTTCAGCTCTCTAGGTGGTCTAGATCGAGAAATATTGGACTTCAAAAATTGCCCTCTAGATGCCGACTTTCATGGCTCTGGGACGCATATTAAGCGAGATATTCGCATTTAAAGTTTGAACATGGATTTTTGCCCATAACTTGTTGTAAAATTGGTCTTATTCAAAGATAGGCACAGAAATGGAAAGGGAATGATTCCTTGATCACAATCCTGAAATTTCAGCCCTCTAAGTGGTCTAGATTGAGAAATATTGTACTTCAAAAATTGCCCTCTAGATGCCGACTTTCATGGCTCTGGGACGCATATTAAGCGAGATATTCGCATTTAAAGTTTGAACATGGATTTTTGCCCATAACTTGTTGTAAAATTGGTCTTATTCAAAGATAGGCACAGAAATGGAAAGGGAATGATTCCTAGATCACAATCCTGAAATTTCAGCCCTCTAGGTTGTCTAGATCGAGAAATATTGTATTCAAAAATTGCCCTCTAGATGCCGACTTTCATGGCTCTGGGACGCATATTAAGCGAGATATTCGCATTTAAAGTTTGAACATGGATTTTTGCCCATAACTTGTTGTAAAATTGGTCTTATTCAAAGATAGGCACAGAAATGGAAAGGGAATGATTCCTAGATCACAATCCTGAAATTTCAGCCCTCTAGGTGGTCTAGATCGAGAAATATTGGACTTCAAAAATTGCCCTCTAGATGCCGACTTCATGGCTCTGGGACGCATATTAAGCGAGATATTCGCATTTAAAGTTTGAACATGGATTTTTGCCCATAAACTTGTTGTAAAATTGGTCTTATTCAAAGATAGGCACAGAAATGGAAAGGGAATGATTCCTAGATCACAATCCTGAAATTTCAGCCCTCTAGGTGGTCTAGATCGAGAAATATTGTACTTCAAAAATTGCCCTCTAGATGCCGACTTTCATGGCTCTGGGACGCATATTAAGCGAGATATTCGCATTTAAAGTTTGAACATGGATTTTTGCCCATTAACTTGTTGTTAAATTGGTCTTATTCAAAGATAGGCACAGAAATGGAAAGGGAATGATTCCTAGATCACAATCCTGAAATTTCAGCCCTCTAGGTGGTCTAGATCGAGAAATATTGGACTTCAAAAATTGCCCTCTAGATGCCGACTTTCATGGCTCTGGGACGCATATTAAGCGAGATATTCGCATTTAAAGTTTGAACATGGATTTTTGCCCATAACTTGTTGTAAAATTGGTCTTATTCAAAGATAGGCACAGAAATGTAAAGGGAATGATTCCTAGATCACAGTCCTGAAATTTCAGCCCTCTAGGTGGTCTAGATCGAGAAATATTGTACTTCAAAAATTGCCCTCTAGATGCCGACTTTCATGGCTCTGGGACGCATATTAAGCGAGATATTCGCATTTAAAGTTTGAACATGGATTTTTGCCCATAACTTGTTGTTAAATTGGTCTTATTCAAAGATAGGCACAGAAATGGAAAGGGAATGATTCCTAGATCACAATCCTGAAATTTCAGCTCTCTAGGTGGTCTAGATCGAGAAATATTGGACTTCAAAAATTGCCCTCTAGATGCCGACTTTCATGGCTCTGGGACGCATATTAAGCGAGATATTCGCATTTAAAGTTTGAACATGGATTTTTGCCCATAACTTGTTGTAAAATTGGTCTTATTCAAAGATAGGCACAGAAATGGAAAGGGAATGATTCCTAGATCACAATCCTGAAATTTCAGCCCTCTAGGTGGTCTAGATCGAGAAATATTGACTTCAAAAATTGCCCTCTAGATGCCGACTTTCATGGCTCTGGGACGCATATTAAGCGAGATATTCGCATTTAAAGTTTGAACATGGATTTTTGCCCATAACTTGTTGTAAAATTGGTCTTATTCAAAGATAGGCACAGAAATGGAAAGGGAATGATTCCTAGATCACAATTCTGAAATTTCAGCCCTCTAAGTGGTCTAGATTGAGAAATATTGTACTTCAAAAATTGCCCTCTAGATGCCGACTTTCATGGCTCTGGGACGCATATTAAGCGAGATATTCGCATTTAAAGTTTGAACATGGATTTTTGCCCATAACTTGTTTTAAAATTGGTCTTATTCAAAGATAGGCACAGAAATGGAAAGGGAATGATTCCTAGATCACAATCCTGAAATTTCAGCCCTCTAGGTGGTCTAGATCGAGAAATATTGTACTTCAAAAATTGCCCTCTAGATGCCGACTTTCATGGCTCTGGGACGCATATTAAGCGAGATATTCGCATTTAAAGTTTGAACATGGATTTTTGCCCATAACTTGTTGTAAAATTGGTCTTATTCAAAGATAGGCACAGAAATGGAAAGGGAATGATTCCTAGATCACAATCCTGAAATTTCAGCCCTCTAGGTGGTCTAGATCGAGAAATATTGTACTTCAAAAATTGCCCTCTAGATGCCGACTTTCATGGCTCTGGGACGCATATTAAGCGAGATATTCGCATTTAAAGTTTGAACATGGATTTTTGCCCATAACTTGTTGTAAAATTGGTCTTATTCAAAGATAGGCACAGAAATGGAAAGGGAATGATTCCTAGATCACAATTCTGAAATTTCAGCCCTCTAAGTGGTCTAGATTGAGAAATATTGTACTTCAAAAATTGCCCTCTAGATGCCGACTTTCATGGCTCTGGGACGCATATTAAGCGAGATATTCGCATTTAAAGTTTGAACATGGATTTTTGCCCATAACTTGTTGTAAAATTGGTCTTATTCAAAGATAGGCACAGAAATGGAAAGGGAATGATTCCTAGATCACAATCCTGAAATTTCAGCCCTCTAGGTGGTCTAGATCGAGAAATATTGTACTTCAAAAATTGCCCTCTAGATGCCGACTTTCATGGCTCTGGGACGCATATTAAGCGAGATATTCGCATTTAAAGTTTGAACATGGATTTTTGCCCATAACTTGTTGTAAAATTGGTCTTATTCAAAGATAGGCACAGAAATGGAAAGGGAATGATTCCTAGATCACAATCCTGAAATTTCAGCCCTCTAGGTGGTCTAGATCGAGAAATATTGGACTTCAAAAATTGCCCCATAGATGCCGACTTTCATGGCTCTGGGACGCATATTAAGCGAGATATTCGCATTTAAAGTTTGAACATGGATTTTTGCCCATAACTTGTTGTAAAATTGGTCTTATTCAAAGATAGGCACAGAAATGGAAAGGGAATGATTCCTTGATCACAATCCTGAAATTTCAGCCCTCTAAGTGGTCTAGATTGAGAAATATTGTACTTCAAAAATTGCCCTCTAGATGCCGACTTTCATGGCTCTGGGACGCATATTAAGCGAGATATTCGCATTTAAAGTTTGAACATGGATTTTTGCCCATAACTTGTTGTAAAATTGGTCTTATTCAAAGATAGGCACAGAAATGGAAAGGGAATGATTCCTAGATCACAATCCTGAAATTTCAGCCCTCTAGGTTGTCTAGATCGAGAAATATTGTATTCAAAAATTGCCCTCTAGATGCCGACTTTCATGGCTCTGGGACGCATATTAAGCGAGATATTCGCATTTAAAGTTTGAACATGGATTTTTGCCCATAACTTGTTGTAAAATTGGTCTTATTCAAAGATAGGCACAGAAATGGAAAGGGAATGATTCCTAGATCACAATCCTGAAATTTCAGCCCTCTAGGTGGTCTAGATCGAGAAATATTGGACTTCAAAAATTGCCCTCTAGATGCCGACTTTCATGGCTCTGGGACGCATATTAAGCGAGATATTCGCATTTAAAGTTTGAACATGGATTTTTGCCCATAACTTGTTGTAAAATTAGTCTTATTCAAAGATAGGCACAGAAATGGAAAGGGAATGATTCCTAGATCACAATCCTGAAATTTCAGCCCTCTAGGTGGTCTAGATCGAGAAATATTGTACTTCAAAAATTGCCCTCTAGATGCCGACTTTCATGGCTCTGGGACGCATATTAAGCGAGATATTCGCATTTAAAGTTTGAACATGGATTTTTGCCCATAACTTGTTGTAAAATTGGTCTTATTCAAAGATAGGCACAGAAATGGAAAGGGAATGATTCCTAGATCACAATCCTGAAATTTCAGCCCTCTAGGTGGTCTAGATCGAGAAATATTGTACTTCAAAAATTGCCCTCTAGATGCCGACTTTCATGGCTCTGGGACGCATATTAAGCGAGATATTCGCATTTAAAGTTTGAACATGGATTTTTGCCCATAACTTGTTGTAAAATTGGTCTTATTCAAAGATAGGCACAGAAATGGAAAGGGAATGATTCCTAGATCACAATTCTGAAATTTCAGCCCTCTAAGTGGTCTAGATTGAGAAATATTGTACTTCAAAAATTGCCCTCTAGATGCCGACTTTCATGGCTCTGGGACGCATATTAAGCGAGATATTCGCATTTAAAGTTTGAACATGGATTTTTGCCCATAACTTGTTGTAAAATTGGTCTTATTCAAAGATAGGCACAGAAATGGAAAGGGAATGATTCCTAGATCACAATCCTGAAATTTCAGCCCTCTAGGTGGTCTAGATCGAGAAATATTGTACTTCAAAAATTGCCCTCTAGATGCCGACTTTCATGGCTCTGGGACGCATATTAAGCGAGATATTCGCATTTAAAGTTTGAACATGGATTTTTGCCCATAACTTGTTGTAAAATTGGTCTTATTCAAAGATAGGCACAGAAATGGAAAGGGAATGATTCCTAGATCACAATCCTGAAATTTCAGCCCTCTAGGTGGTCTAGATCGAGAAATATTGGACTTCAAAAATTGCCCCATAGATGCCGACTTTCATGGCTCTGGGACGCATATTAAGCGAGATATTCGCATTTAAAGTTTGAACATGGATTTTTGCCCATAACTTGTTGTAAAATTGGTCTTATTCAAAGATAGGCACAGAAATGGAAAGGGAATGATTCCTTGATCACAATCCTGAAATTTCAGCCCTCTAAGTGGTCTAGATTGAGAAATATTGTACTTCAAAAATTGCCCTCTAGATGCCGACTTTCATGGCTCTGGGACGCATATTAAGCGAGATATTCGCATTTAAAGTTTGAACATGGATTTTTGCCCATAACTTGTTGTAAAATTGGTCTTATTCAAAGATAGGCACAGAAATGGAAAGGGAATGATTCCTAGATCACAATCCTGAAATTTCAGCCCTCTAGGTTGTCTAGATCGAGAAATATTGTATTCAAAAATTGCCCTCTAGATGCCGACTTTCATGGCTCTGGGACGCATATTAAGCGAGATATTCGCATTTAAAGTTTGAACATGGATTTTTGCCCATAACTTGTTGTAAAATTGGTCTTATTCAAAGATAGGCACAGAAATGGAAAGGGAATGATTCCTAGATCACAATCCTGAAATTTCAGCCCTCTAGGTGGTCTAGATCGAGAAATATTGGACTTCAAAAATTGCCCTCTAGATGCCGACTTTCATGGCTCTGGGACGCATATTAAGCGAGATATTCGCATTTAAAGTTTGAACATGGATTTTTGCCCATAACTTGTTGTAAAATTAGTCTTATTCAAAGATAGGCACAGAAATGGAAAGGGAATGATTCCTAGATCACAATCCTGAAATTTCAGCCCTCTAGGTGGTCTAGATCGAGAAATATTGTACTTCAAAAATTGCCCTCTAGATGCCGACTTTCATGGCTCTGGGACGCATATTAAGCGAGATATTCGCATTTAAAGTTTGAACATGGATTTTTGCCCATAACTTGTTGTTAAATTGGTCTTATTCAAAGATAGGCACAGAAATGGAAAGGGAATGATTCCTAGATCACAATCCTGAAATTTCAGCCCTCTAGGTGGTCTAGATCGAGAAATATTGGACTTCAAAAATTGCCCTCTAGATGCCGACTTTCATGGCTCTGGGACGCATATTAAGCGAGATATTCGCATTTAAAGTTTGAACATGGATTTTTGCCCATAACTTGTTGTAAAATTGGTCTTATTCAAAGATAGGCACAGAAATGTAAAGGGAATGATTCCTAGATCACAATCCTGAAATTTCAGCCCTCTAGGTGGTCTAGATCGAGAAATATTGTACTTCAAAAATTGCCCTCTAGATGCCGACTTTCATGGCTCTGGGACGCATATTAAGCGAGATATTCGCATTTAAAGTTTGAACATGGATTTTTGCCCATAACTTGTTGTTAAATTGGTCTTATTCAAAGATAGGCACAGAAATGGAAAGGGAATGATTCCTAGATCACAATCCTGAAATTTCAGCTCTCTAGGTGGTGTAGAGTCGCTAAAATTTGTTTCAAAACATTCACTCAGTTTTTATTTTCAAAAAAAATACTTTGCATTTCCTACAAGAAAAATTATTAATTGAAGCAACCTACGTTGTTTTTATTGTTTTTCTCGTAGAGAATAAGAAAATGAGTTTTAGTTTTTGTTTTGATTTTGTTGGAAGAAGGTTTGAAAGTAATTTGCTTGTGAAAATAAAAGAGTTTGTTTGGAATTTTCCAGAAGTACACTCATAGTTGCAAAATAGTGTTTTTGTTTTGTTATTTGGTTGGTTTTGAATACTCGTGGATTATTCGAGAAGATATCTTCCGATTGAAAAAGTGTGTTGGTTGCGAAAAAGCAAGAAACGGAATACATACATATATGTGTGTATTGGCTAGTGAAATAAAGCCCAATAACACCAACAGCGAAACAAATAAAGAAAAAAAAATGAATTTTCTTGAAAGAAAGGATAAGAAATATTGATCCTTAAATTTGTACAAATAAAGTTAATGTGAATGTAAACCTTGAGAGCATTCTAGAACTCTCAAATAAGTAAAATAATACACTTCCTGTTGGAATATATCTATCTACATATATACCTTACCTTTGTGAAGGAAATAATACTTGAACAAAAAAAAAGAAAACAAAATAAGAAAAAACTGAAAAACTGAGAAGAAAAAAAAATACGTATTCGACCCCCTGACCTCGTGAAAGTTCCTGCTAATCCTGAGACCATCCTGTTTTTGTTTTACATTTTTAATTGGTTTAAATAATTTGTCTTTAATTTGAATGTAATTCTTGTTTTGTCATAGTTTTCTTAGTGATTAATATTTGTTTAAATGATTTAATTTTCTTCCCTTTCCTCGTTTTTTATTTATGTTGCTGTAATCTTGTTTCTTTATGTGTACAGAAATTAACTCGAGATTGTGTGTATGTGCGTGTGTCGATTTTTTTTAAATTTTCCTTAGATACAAAACTGAGAATCCTGAGCTGCTTGTGCGCACACGTAGGAGGATATCTTCAGGTATGTTGTGAGTGTATGTTTTTTTTGTTTTAAATTTTGTTTATACTTATTAATTACAACTTCTCGAGCAAATTTCATTTACCTATCTTACATATTCATATATAGTCATATATTTAGTCATTACTTTCTTCATTTATATATACATATCTAATTTATTATTACCTAACTTATTTAAAATATTTAAACCATTTATTATCTAAATAAAATTGCATGTTAAAAAAATGGAATGAACAGTTTTATGATTTTCATTTTGGAAATTTATTTTAAAATGGCATTTTAAATTGTGTACAGGAGTGATTGATGGCAGATAGGATATGAGAGTCCGAAAATAGTTGAGTGTTTCCGCAGGTGAGGCTTAGGCCTATATTTAGGGGCTGTCGTAGTTTGTGAGCGCGCGGCAGCCAAGGTGTCTTCTCAGCAATGAGATAGGCAAAGGGGTGGGATGCTCAAGGGTACCAATAACACCAAAGGTACCCGTGCATTGGAAGGACAAGTAAGTAAATTAGTTCAGAAGAATTCTTTGCTAGTTTCCAAACATCCTTAGATTACATAAATTCAAAGTAGCTTATTTTCAATTGTCCATTTTGTTTGTCTGTTTGTCAAATTTTTAATTGCTGTCCTAGTTTATTTTAATCTTATTTTTTTTATTTTTGTGTTGTTAATATTGTTTTTGAAGTCAGGCATGAATATTATGTACGGTGGTCCAGATAGGCAGGCCAAAAGAACCCACCCCACATCCGACGAGCTTAAGCAAATTTGCAAGCATGCCTGCCCGGTCCTCGCCTTCTGGACGCCCTTCCATCCAAGAACAACTTACAGAACCTGTATCTGTAGGATGGAAGGGTTGACGACTATTGTTGTTGTCTAATACCGTTACAGGTGGCGCCCAACGTGGGGCGATTTTTCTTAAAGAGTGTAGCTCTGAACAGAGTAAAGCTTTTTAAATAAGTTGCTCCAACAAATTTTTTTTTTTGTGTTTTAATTTTTCTTCAATTTTTTTCTTTCTGGTGGAATTTCGTTTCTGAAATATTCAATTTGTTTTTTTTTGTTTCGCGATAAATGTATTTTTTTTTTTTTTTAGTAAATTTAACTAATATTCTTATTACTTCATGTTTGGTTATAGGCCAGGAATTTTTTTTTTTTAATTTTTCTCTCTTTTATGTTCAGATTTTCTGTCCATCAGTAGGTGTTTAATAATCTATTGGTTGTTGCAGATTTTCTGAGCGTTGTTTGAAGAAAGAGAATTTTAAGTGACTTTGTGTTGAATTATTTTTACACAAATTGCACTTGATTTTATCGATACTTTTTTAGGATGTTGCAAGCTTTTGTGTCACTGTCCGGAAGAGGGAAATTCGTGGTACCTCTTCGTCTGTTGCTTTTATTCAATTTTGCAACTTTATAGACCAATTCGGTTCTTGACATGATATCCTTGTGGTGAAAGCTTGATATTTGCTGTCCGGGATTGAGAAAAAAAAAAACAGTACCTATCTGTCTGTAGCTGTACTTAATTTTGCAAACACCATGAGATGTGTTGGGTCAAGAATGGAATATGCTGATAAGCTGAAACTTCTTCCATTGCACAAGCGGAACTCATATTGTTGGAAGACCTTGTCTATCTTGTCATTAGTCACTCCGAAGTAATTATGTTTGATTTTTCTGCCTTTGCTAAGACTTTCGGTAAATCTTAAATTATTTTGCTGTTTAAAACTAACTATATATTACAGTATAGTTTATTTTTTTTTTTAAGGATTAACTAACGGTTTTCTTGATTTTTTTTTTTGTTTTGTCTATTTGTGGTCTTCAGGTTTATTTTAAAATGTCAAATCAACCTAGTGGGTCCAGTAAACGGTCACAAGTTTTAGAAACTTCAGGTATGGAACAACGTTTGAATTCGACGCCTATACAAGATTCGTACTCTGCCAATCCTAGGAAAGGATTACCCAATTTTTCAGTGACAAATCCATTTTTACCATCCCCTTTTCCCAATCTTGAAGTGAATACATTATTAAGACCAAATGAGACGTCAAACTTCTTCGAGAATGTTAATCAGGAAAATAATAACATATCTCAGTTTCTCTCTCTTGGCAACTATGTTCGTGAAGTTGTTGCGTCCGAAAATGCAAATGTTATGTTGAGTTTGGACAAAATGTTAGAGGAGGAGAGAAAGAAACTTAGGACCGAACTTGCCGAAGTTGTTCATGAAAGTTTAGTTTGTTTGACAACTCCTAAGGTTTCTGAAAATGTATCTAAAGACAGTGAAATACGAGATGGACAATTTTATCGGTCAGATCAATTTGAGCCAGTTCGTGAAAGTAGTTCAAGAGATTTTCACAACATGAATCTTAATGAGGATAACTACAATTTCAGAATGCAAAATCCAGCTATAGAAAATAACTTTCAAAGGGCAAACCATACGAGTAGGAATGTGAAACATTATGATTATCACAAGTGGGGTCTAAAATATGATAACTACAACATGACTGTAGATGACTTCCTTTATCGTTTAGACCACATACGTGAGTCATATGGAGTTGAGTGGGAAGATATTGTAGGGAACTTCCACCATTTTGTCGCGGGTGAAGTTAGCACTTGGTTTTGGATTCATGTCCAAACCCATCCAAAACAATCTTGGTGGGATCTGAAAATGGCTCTGGTGGAGCATTTCAGATCATTAGAAACTGATGAAGAACTGGAAAGAAAAATGAATGATCGTAAACAAGGTTCACGTGAATCCTTCGACAAATTCTATTCTGACATTTTAAAACTAAATTCCAAATTGAGAAATCCACGAGGACACAAGAGGATAATTTTCCTTATTGAGAAAAATGTGTGTTCGGAAATTGGTGGTAAGCTTTTGACTTTTAAGACAGACAGTTTGCCAGAAATGGTCTATATGTGCAGAAAAATTGAGAAGTATGTTTCTGAAAGGTCAAATTTGAACCAATTTCATCGACCAAGCCAATTTCAAAAACGGGTAAATGAGTTAGAATATAAAACTCGTGATGATTCATACGGTTCTTCCATAGAAGCCGTTGGGGTTTCAAAGTCTCTGCGTGAAACAAATAATAATTTTAAATGCTGGAATTGCCAAACCGAAGGTCATTCTTTCCAACAGTGTCCTAGTAGCCAACGTTCGTTGTTCTGTTACAAGTGTGGACATGCGGACACAACAACACCTCGTTGTTCAAATTGTTCGGGAAACAGACTGAGGAGCAATTTTCTGTCCGGGGAAAGCTGCTCCCAGGCAAAGAGACCGGACAATCCGTTCAGGAAGTCTTAGATAAAAACATATTGACAGAATCACAAGATCTTACTATAACAAAAATACTACCCAGACCCAGTCAGACACCTTTTAAAACTGACTTGCCAGTTCCAATTCAGACAATTTCAAAACAATCACTTCATAAGCGCCTCGTTAATTATGAGCAAGTACGTGCTCGAATTTTTAATAATCAAACCAAGACTAATTCACCCAAGACGCAATATACCTCTGACAAAATTTTAAAGCTTCGACAAAAGTTTGCAGATAAGAAAGCTGTCTATAAAGCTATTGACTCAACCACTCTACTAGATATTGACGACCCTAGACCTTATACAAACATCCAAGTAGGTGATGCCATAATTTCTGGTCTTCTTGACTCAGGAGCATCGATAAGTTGTTTAGGTCAGAATGCTTTAGAATTTCTTCGGGAAAATAAAATTCCATATAAAGGATTTTCATCAGAAATTAACACTGCGAGTGGTCAGAGTCAGGCAATTATTGGCATAGCAAATGTGAATGTCAAGTATAAAGGATTAGAAAAAGAAATGCGTCTGTTTATTGTTCCAACCCTTGCACAGAGACTCTATCTGGGCGTGGATTTTTGGAAGTTGTTTAATCTCGCTCCACAGATCATTTCTGAATTTGGTCAGACTTTCCAAACTCAACAAATAGACCCAAATGTTCATCAACTAACGCCAGAACAATCTGTAGCATTAGGTAAGGCAAAGGAGTTATTCCCATCTTATGCTGTACTTGGCCTAGGACGAACAAAAATTGAAGAACACCACATTGACACCGGTGATGCTATTCCAATTAAACAACGGCACTATCCGGTTTCTCCAGTGGTTCAGAAGCTTCTTTATGAAGAAGTGGATCGTATGTTTCAGCTTGACGTAATTGAAGAAAGCAACAGTGCATGGAGCTCTCCTGTTGTTCTAGTGAAGAAGTCAAACGGCAAACACAGACTCTGCCTAGACTTCAGGAAGGTCAATTCCGTCACAAAGAAATATGCTGGTCCGGTTCCGAATATTGAAGGTTTGTTAAGTCGTTTAACAGATTCACATTTCTTTACGAGTGTGGATTTAAAAGACGCTTTCTGGCAGATACCGTTGGAGGAAAGTTCAAAAGAAAAGACGGCGTTTACAATTCCGGGATTGCCTCTACTTCAATTTAAAGTCATGCCGTTTGGTTTATGCAACGCTGCGCAGCGTATGTGTAAATTAATTGACAAGGTTGTACCGCATCAGTATAGAGAAAGTGTTTTTCCTTACGTTGATGATTTGCTGATTGCGACAGCGACTTTTGAAGAGCACTTGCAGATGCTTAAGTTAGTTGCAAACCGATTAACAGAGGCTGGACTAACTATTAACGTAGAGAAATCCAAATTCTGCTTTAAAGAACTCAATTATCTTGGGTATGTTGTGGGGGAGGGATGTTTGAAGATAAATTCAGAAAGGGTTTCGTCGATTATAGAGTTTCCAATTCCCAGGAATACACGTCAGGTTAGGAGGTTTCTCGGATTGTCAGGTTGGTACCGAAGATTTGTGAAGGACTATTCAGCAATCGCTGCACCAATCACCAACACTTTGAAAAAAGGTACAAAATTCGAATTTGGTCCTGAAGCCTTATTAGCTTTTAATCAACTAAAAGAAGCCCTTACTACCGCTCCAATTCTCGTAAACCCTAATTATGAAAAGCCTTTTAAAATTCTTTGCGATGCATCTAATACTGGAATTGGCTGTGTATTGTGTCAGGAAGACGATGGGGGTGTGGAGCGGCCTATATACTATTACTCCCATAAGCTTAGCAAATCCCAGCGTAACTATTCTGTGACCGAGCAAGAATGCTATGCGGCAGTGTTGGGTGTTAAGAAATTTCGGCCTTACGTGGAAGGGCATACCTTCAAAATAGTGACTGACCATGCAAGTTTGAAGTGGTTGATGAATCAAAAGGATTTACATGGTATGTTGGCACGATGGAGTTTAAAACTTCAAGGGTTCAATTTTGATATTGAACACCGCAAAGGTTCTGAGCACGTTGTTCCAGACGCGTTATCGCGAGTATACGCTGTTGATGCACTTAGTGGTGTTCCTTTGTTAGAGAATCCCCATGATGTTCTGCACATTGACCTTAGTGATTTGAGTTTCAAATCCGAGGAATATTTGAAGTTGATGGAGACAATCAGAGATAATGAAGACCGGCTTCCTGACCTTCAAGTCTCTGATGGGTTTGTGTACAAAAAAGTCAAACACTGTACAGGCAACCCAGTCGAAGATGACATGGTATGGAAGCTATGGGTTCCATCGGCGTTGACAAAATCAATAATCCTTTTGGCTCATCAGCCTCCTAAAGCTTCGCATGGTGGAGTTACCAAAACGTTCTATCGTCTTCGTGATAGATTTTACTGGCCTAATATGGCGGCAGAGGTAAAAGCATTAATTGCGAATTGCGACGTATGCAAAGTCTCGAAGGCCCCTAACACGATTCTAAGACCGAAAATGGGAAAGGCATTTGTAGTGGAAAGGCCGTACCAACACGTATTCATCGACTTTCTGGGACCGTATCCAAGGTCAATTAATGGTAATACGCACATTATCGTCTGTTTAGATCAACTAACAAAGTTTGTTCATATTCATCCTTTGCGACAGGCTACCACTGCAAATGCTATCAAATTTTTGGAGGAGCAAATATTCTCAGTGTTTGGAGTACCAGAATCCTTGCTCTCGGATAATGGGACGCAGTTTGTGAGTAAAGAGTTCTCCAAATTTTTGCAATCGTATGGAGTCACGCACGTCAGGACGGCAGTCTATTCACCGCAGGCAAACGCGAGTGAAAGAGTTAATCGTTCGGTTTTAAGTGCAATTCGGTCTTACCTAGAGAAAGATCAGAGGCACTGGGACAAACATCTGACTTCAATAGCTTGCGCCCTTAGAACGACAATTCATTCAGCCATTGACATGTCTCCTCACGAAGCACTATTTGGACAGTGCAAAATAGAACATGGCTCCGACTATAAGCTCTTGAGATCGTTAAGAGCAGTTAACAACCCAGAATTTGAAATATTGCCAAAGTCTTCAAAAATGAATATAATTCACCGTCACCTAAAAACCTCTCTTGAACGTGCACACCAAGTGTACGAAAACACTTATAATACTCGCAGCAAGGATGTGAAGTTCAAAGTGGGGGATATAGTGTTCAGGAGAAATTTTGTACAGAGTGATGCATTTAAGCGTTTAAATGCAAAACTCTGCCCAAAGTTTTTGAAGGCAAAGATTAAGTCCATACTTGGCAATACTCTTTATGCATTAGAAGACATGAGTGGGAATGTCTTGGGTGTTTTTCATGCTAAAGATATTCGAACTTGATTTTTTTTCTCTGGGTAGGTTTTTAAGACTTACCATGATCCTTCAGTATAATGATAGCTCCTTTTCCATTTCATTCCTTGTACGCTGGCGTTCTTTGAAATGAAATGTTTTGTAGAGTCGCTAAAATTTGTTTCAAAACATTCACTCAGTTTTTATTTTCAAAAAAAATACTTTGCATTTCCTACAAGAAAAATTATTAATTGAAGCAACCTACGTTGTTTTTATTGTTTTTCTCGTAGAGAATAAGAAAATGAGTTTTAGTTTTTGTTTTGATTTTGTTGGAAGAAGGTTTGAAAGTAATTTGCTTGTGAAAATAAAAGAGTTTGTTTGGAATTTTCCAGAAGTACACTCATAGTTGCAAAATAGTGTTTTTGTTTTGTTATTTGGTTGGTTTTGAATACTCGTGGATTATTCGAGAAGATATCTTCCGATTGAAAAAGTGTGTTGGTTGCGAAAAAGCAAGAAACGGAATACATACATATATGTGTGTATTGGCTAGTGAAATAAAGCCCAATAACACCAACAGCGAAACAAATAAAGAAAAAAAAATGAATTTTCTTGAAAGAAAGGATAAGAAATATTGATCCTTAAATTTGTACAAATAAAGTTAATGTGAATGTAAACCTTGAGAGCATTCTAGAACTCTCAAATAAGTAAAATAATACACTTCCTGTTGGAATATATCTATCTACATATATACCTTACCTTTGTGAAGGAAATAATACTTGAACAAAAAAAAAGAAAACAAAATAAGAAAAAACTGAAAAACTGAGAAGAAAAAAAAATACGTATTCGACCCCCTGACCTCGTGAAAGTTCCTGCTAATCCTGAGACCATCCTGTTTTTGTTTTACATTTTTAATTGGTTTAAATAATTTGTCTTTAATTTGAATGTAATTCTTGTTTTGTCATAGTTTTCTTAGTGATTAATATTTGTTTAAATGATTTAATTTTCTTCCCTTTCCTCGTTTTTTATTTATGTTGCTGTAATCTTGTTTCTTTATGTGTACAGAAATTAACTCGAGATTGTGTGTATGTGCGTGTGTCGATTTTTTTTAAATTTTCCTTAGATACAAAACTGAGAATCCTGAGCTGCTTGTGCGCACACGTAGGAGGATATCTTCAGGTATGTTGTGAGTGTATGTTTTTTTTGTTTTAAATTTTGTTTATACTTATTAATTACAACTTCTCGAGCAAATTTCATTTACCTATCTTACATATTCATATATAGTCATATATTTAGTCATTACTTTCTTCATTTATATATACATATCTAATTTATTATTACCTAACTTATTTAAAATATTTAAACCATTTATTATCTAAATAAAATTGCATGTTAAAAAAATGGAATGAACAGTTTTATGATTTTCATTTTGGAAATTTATTTTAAAATGGCATTTTAAATTGTGTACAGGAGTGATTGATGGCAGATAGGATATGAGAGTCCGAAAATAGTTGAGTGTTTCCGCAGGTGAGGCTTAGGCCTATATTTAGGGGCTGTCGTAGTTTGTGAGCGCGCGGCAGCCAAGGTGTCTTCTCAGCAATGAGATAGGCAAAGGGTTGGGATGCTCAAGGGTACCAATAACACCAAAGGTACCCGTGCATTGGAAGGACAAGTAAGTAAATTAGTTCAGAAGAATTCTTTGCTAGTTTCCAAACATCCTTAGATTACATAAATTCAAAGTAGCTTATTTTCAATTGTCCATTTTGTTTGTCTGTTTGTCAAATTTTTAATTGCTGTCCTAGTTTATTTTAATCTTATTTTTTTTATTTTTGTGTTGTTAATATTGTTTTTGAAGTCAGGCATGAATATTATGTACGGTGGTCCAGATAGGCAGGCCAAAAGAACCCACCCCACATCCGACGAGCTTAAGCAAATTTGCAAGCATGCCTGCCCGGTCCTCGCCTTCTGGACGCCCTTCCATCCAAGAACAACTTACAGAACCTGTATCTGTAGGATGGAAGGGTTGACGACTATTGTTGTTGTCTAATACCGTTACAGTGGTCTAGATCGAGAAATATTGGACTTCAAAAATTGCCCTCTAGATGCCGACTTTCATGGCTCTGGGACGCATATTAAGCGAGATATTCGCATTTAAAGTTTGAACATGGATTTTTGCCCATAACTTGTTGTAAAATTGGTCTTATTCAAAGATAGGCACAGAAATGGAAAGGGAATGATTCCTAGATCACAATCCTGAAATTTCAGCCCTCTAGGTGGTCTAGATCGAGAAATATTGTACTTCAAAAATTGCCCTCTAGATGCCGACTTTCATGGCTCTGGGACGCATATTAAGCGAGATATTCGCATTTAAAGTTTGAACATGGATTTTTGCCCATAACTTGTTGTTAAATTGGTCTTATTCAAAGATAGGCACAGAAATGGAAAGGGAATGATTTCTAGATCACAATTCTGAAATTTCAGCCCTCTAGGTGGTCTAGATCGAGAAATATTGTACTTCAAAAATTGCCCTCTAGATGCCGACTTTCATGGCTCTGGGACGCATATTAAGCGAGATATTCGCATTTAAAGTTTGAACATGGATTTTTGCCCATAACTTGTTGTAAAATTGGTCTTATTCAAAGATAGGCACAGAAATGGAAAGGGAATGATTCCTTGATCACAATCCTGAAATTTCAGCCCTCTAAGTGGTCTAGATTGAGAAATATTGTACTTCAAAAATTGCCCTCTAGATGCCGACTTTCATGGCTCTGCGACGCATATTAAGCGAGATATTCGCATTTAAAGTTTGAACATGGATTTTTGCCCATAACTTGTTGTAAAATTGGTCTTATTCAAAGATAGGCACAGAAATGGAAAGGGAATGATTCCTAGATCACAATCCTGAAATTTCAGCCCTCTAGGTTGTCTAGATCGAGAAATATTGTATTCAAAAATTGCCCTCTAGATGCCGACTTTCATGGCTCTGGGACGCATATTAAGCGAGATATTCGCATTTAAAGTTTGAACATGGATTTTTGCCCATAACTTGTTGTAAAATTGGTCTTATTCAAAGATAGGCACAGAAATGGAAAGGGAATGATTCCTAGATCACAATCCTGAAATTTCAGCCCTCTAGGTGGTCTAGATCGAGAAATATTGGACTTCAAAAATTGCCCTCTAGATGCCGACTTTCATGGCTCTGGGACGCATATTAAGCGAGATATTCGCATTTAAAGTTTGAACATGGATTTTTGCCCATAACTTGTTGTAAAATTGGTCTTATTCAAAGATAGGCACAGAAATGGAAAGGGAATGATTCCTAGATCACAATCCTGAAATTTCAGCCCTCTAGGTGGTCTAGATCGAGAAATATTGTACTTCAAAAATTGCCCTCTAGATGCCAACTTTCATGGCTCTGGGACGCATATTAAGCGAGATATTCGCATTTAAAGTTTGAACATGGATTTTTGCCCATAACTTGTTGTTAAATTGGTCTTATTCAAAGATAGGCACACAAATGGAAAGGGAATGATTCCTAGATCATAATCCTGAAATTTCAGCCCTCTAGGTGGTCTAGATCGAGAAATATTGGACTTCAAAAATTGCCCTTTAGATGCCGACTTTCATGGCTCTGGGACGCATATTAAGCGAGATATTCGCATTTAAAGTTTGAACATGGATTTTTGCCCATAACTTGTTGTTAAATTGGTCTTATTCAAAGATAGGCACAGAAATGGATAGGGAATGATTCCTAGATCACAATCCTGAAATTTCAGCCCTCTAGGTTGTCTAGATCGAGAAATATTGGACTTCAAAAATTGCCCTCTAGATGCCGACTTTCATGGCTCTGGGACGCATATTAAGCGAGATATTCGCATTTAAAGTTTGAACATGGATTTTTGCCCATAACTTGTTGTAAAATTGGTCTTATTCAAAGATAGGCACAGAAATGGAAAGGGAATGATTCCTAGATCACAATCCTGAAATTTCAGCCCTCTAGGTGGTCTAGATCGAGAAATATTGGACTTCAAAAATTGCCCTCTAGATGCCGACTTTCATGGCTCTGGGACGCATATTAAGCGAGATATTCGCATTTAAAGTTTGAACATGGATTTTTGCCCATAACTTGTTGTAAAATTGGTCTTATTCAAAGATAGGCACAGAAATGGAAAGGGAATGATTCCTAGATCACAATCCTGAAATTTCAGCCCTCTAGGTGGTCTAGATCGAGAAATATTGTACTTCAAAAATTGCCCTCTAGATGCCGACTTTCATGGCTCTGGGACGCATATTAAGCGAGATATTCGCATTTAAAGTTTGAACATGGATTTTTGCCCATAACTTGTTGTTAAATTGGTCTTATTCAAAGATAGGCACAGAAATGGAAAGGGAATGATTCCTAGATCACAATCCTGAAATTTCAGCCCTCTAGGTGGTCTAGATCGAGAAATATTGGACTTCAAAAATTGCCCTCTAGATGCCGACTTTCATGGCTCTGGGACGCATATTAAGCGAGATATTCGCATTTAAAGTTTGAACATGGATTTTTGCCCATAACTTGTTGTAAAATTGGTCTTATTCAAAGATAGGCACAGAAATGTAAAGGGAATGATTCCTAGATCACAATCCTGAAATTTCAGCCCTCTAGGTGGTCTAGATCGAGAAATATTGTACTTCAAAAATTGCCCTCTAGATGCCGACTTTCATGGCTCTGGGACGCATATTAAGCGAGATATTCGCATTTAAAGTTTAAACATGGATTTTTGCCCATAACTTGTTGTTAAATTGGTCTTATTCAAAGATAGGCACAGAAATGGAAAGGGAATGATTCCTAGATCACAATCCTGAAATTTCAGCTCTCTAGGTGGTCTAGATCGAGAAATATTGGACTTCAAAAATTGCCCTCTAGATGCCGACTTTCATGGCTCTGGGACGCATATTAAGCGAGATATTCGCATTTAAAGTTTGAACATGGATTTTTGCCCATAACTTGTTGTAAAATTGGTCTTATTCAAAGATAGGCACAGAAATGGAAAGGGAATGATTCCTAGATCACAATCCTGAAATTTCAGCCCTCTAGGTGGTCTAGATCGAGAAATATTGGACTTCAAAAATTGCCCTCTAGATGCCGACTTTCATGGCTCTGGGACGCATATTAAGCGAGATATTCGCATTTAAAGTTTGAACATGGATTTTTGCCCATAACTTGTTGTAAAATTGGTCTTATTCAAAGATAGGCACAGAAATGGAAAGGGAATGATTCCTAGATCACAATTCTGAAATTTCAGCCCTCTAGGTGGTCTAGATCGAGAAATATTGTACTTCAAAAATTGCCCTCTAGATGCCGACTTTCATGGCTCTGGGACGCATATTAAGCGAGATATTCGCATTTAAAGTTTGAACATGGATTTTTGCCCATAACTTGTTGTAAAATTGGTCTTATTCAAAGATAGGCACAGAAATGGAAAGGGAATGATTCCTTGATCACAATCCTGAAATTTCAGCCCTCTAAGTGGTCTAGATTGAGAAATATTGTACTTCAAAAATTGCCCTCTAGATGCCGACTTTCATGGCTCTGGGACGCATATTAAGCGAGATATTCGCATTTAAAGTTTGAACATGGATTTTTGCCCATAACTTGTTGTAAAATTGGTCTTATTCAAAGATAGGCACAGAAATGGAAAGGGAATGATTCCTAGATCACAATCCTGAAATTTCAGCCCTCTAGGTGGTCTAGATCGAGAAATATTGGACTTCAAAAATTGCCCCATAGATGCCGACTTTCATGGCTCTGGGACGCATATTAAGCGAGATATTCGCATTTAAAGTTTGAACATGGATTTTTGCCCATAACTTGTTGTAAAATTGGTCTTATTCAAAGATAGGCACAGAAATGGAAAGGGAATGATTCCTTGATCACAATCCTGAAATTTCAGCCCTCTAAGTGGTCTAGATTGAGAAATATTGTACTTCAAAAATTGCCCTCTAGATGCCGACTTTCATGGCTCTGGGACGCATACTAAGCGAGATATTCGCATTTAAAGTTTGAACATGGATTTTTGCCCATAACTTGTTGTAAAATTGGTCTTATTCAAAGATAGGCACAGAAATGGAAAGGGAATGATTCCTAGATCACAATCCTGAAATTTCAGCCCTCTAGGTGGTCTAGATCGAGAAATATTGGACTTCAAAAATTGCCCTCTAGATGCCGACTTTCATGGCTCTGGGACGCATATTAAGCGAGATATTCGCATTTAAAGTTTGAACATGGATTTTTGCCCATAACTTGTTGTAAAATTGGTCTTATTCAAAGATAGGCACAGAAATGGAAAGGGAATGATTCCTAGATCACAATCCTGAAATTTCAGCCCTCTAGGTGGTCTAGATCGAGAAATATTGGACTTCAAAAATTGCCCTCTAGATGCCGACTTTCATGGCTCTGGGACGCATATTAAGCGAGATATTCGCATTTAAAGTTTGAACATGGATTTTTGCCCATAACTTGTTGTTAAATTGGTCTTATTCAAAGATAGGCACAGAAATGGAAAGGGAATGATTCCTAGATCACAATCCTGAAATTTCAGCCCTCTAGGTGGTCTAGATCGAGAAATATTGGACTTCAAAAATTGCCCTCTAGATGCCGACTTTCATGGCTCTGGGACGCATATTAAGCGAGATATTCGCATTTAAAGTTTGAACATGGATTTTTGCCCATAACTTGTTGTAAAATTGGTCTTATTCAAAGATAGGCACAGAAATGGAAAGGGAATGATTCCTAGATCACAATCCTGAAATTTCAGCCCTCTAGGTGGTCTAGATCGAGAAATATTGTACTTCAAAAATTGCCCTCTAGATGCCGACTTTCATGGCTCTGGGACGCATATTAAGCGAGATATTCGCATTTAAAGTTTGAACATGGATTTTTGCCCATAACTTGTTGTAAAATTGGTCTTATTCAAAGATAGGCACAGAAATGGAAAGGGAATGATTCCTAGATCACAATCCTGAAATTTCAGCCCTCTAGGTGGTCTAGATCGAGAAATATTGGACTTCAAAAATTGCCCTCTAGATGCCGACTTTCATGGCTCTGGGACGCATATTAAGCGAGATATTCGCATTTAAAGTTTGAACATGGATTTTTGCCCATAACTTGTTGTTAAATTGGTCTTATTCAAAGATAGGCACAGAAATGGAAAGGGAATGATTCCTAGATCACAATCCTGAAATTTCAGCCCTCTAGGTGGTCTAGATCGAGAAATATTGGACTTCAAAAATTGCCCTCTAGATGCCGACTTTCATGGCTCTGGGACGCATATTAAGCGAGATATTCGCATTTAAAGTTTGAACATGGATTTTTGCCCATAACTTGTTGTAAAATTGGTCTTATTCAAAGATAGGCACAGAAATGGAAAGGGAATGATTCCTAGATCACAATCCTGAAATTTCAGCCCTCTAGGTGGTCTAGATCGAGAAATATTGGACTTCAAAAATTGCCCTCTAGATGCCGACTTTCATGGCTCTGGGACGCATATTAAGCGAGATATTCGCATTTAAAGTTTGAACATGGATTTTTGCCCATAACTTGTTGTAAAATTGGTCTTATTCAAAGATAGGCACAGAAATGGAAAGGGAATGATTCCTAGATCACAATCCTGAAATTTCAGCCCTCTAGGTGGTCTAGATCGAGAAATATTGGACTTCAAAAATTGACCTCTAGATGCCGACTTTCATGGCTCTGGGACGCATATTAAGCGAGATATTCGCATTTAAAGTTTGAACATGGATTTTTGCCCATAACTTGTTGTAAAATTGGTCTTATTCAAAGATTAGGCACAGAAATGGAAAGGGAATGATTCCTAGATCACAATCCTGAAATTTCAGCCCTCTAGGTGGTGTAGATCGAGAAATATTGTACTTCAAAAATTGCCCTCTAGATGCCGACTTTCATGGCTCTGGGACGCATATTAAGCGAGATATTCGCATTTAAAGTTTGAACATGGATTTTTGCCCATAACTTGTTGTAAAATTGGTCTTATTCAAAGATAGGCACAGAAATGGAAAGGGAATGATTCCTTGATCACAATCCTGAAATTTCAGCCCTCTAAGTGGTCTAGATTGAGAAATATTGTACTTCAAAAATTGCCTCTAGATGCCGACTTTCATGGCTCTGGGACGCATATTAAGCGAGATATTCGCATTTAAAGTTTGAACATGGATTTTTGCCCATAACTTGTTGTAAAATTGGTCTTATTCAAAGATAGGCACAGAAATGGAAAGGGAATGATTCCTAGATCACAATCCTGAAATTTCAGCCCTCTAGGTGGTCTAGATCGAGAAATATTGGACTTCAAAAATTGCCCCATAGATGCCGACTTTCATGGCTCTGGGACGCATATTAAGCGAGATATTCGCATTTAAAGTTTGAACATGGATTTTTGCCCATAACTTGTTGTAAAATTGGTCTTATTCAAAGATAGGCACAGAAATGGAAAGGGAATGATTCCTTGATCACAATCCTGAAATTTCAGCCCTCTAAGTGGTCTAGATTGAGAAATATTGTACTTCAAAAATTGCCCTCTAGATGCCGACTTTCATGGCTCTGGGACGCATATTAAGCGAGATATTCGCATTTAAAGTTTGAACATGGATTTTTGCCCATAACTTGTTGTAAAATTGGTCTGATTCAAAGATAGGCACAGAAATGGAAAGGGAATGATTCCTAGATCACAATCCTGAAATTTCAGCCCTCTAGGTGGTCTAGATCGAGAAATATTGTACTTCAAAAATTGCCCTCTAGATGCCGACTTTCATGGCTCTGGGACGCATATTAAGCGAGATATTCGCATTTAAAGTTTGAACATGGATTTTTGCCCATAACTTGTTGTAAAATTGGTCTTATTCAAAGATAGGCACAGAAATGGAAAGGGAATGATTCCTAGATCACAATCCTGAAATTTCAGCCCTCTAGGTTGTCTAGATCGAGAAATATTGTATTCAAAAATTGCCCTCTAGATGCCGACTTTCATGGCTCTGGGACGCATATTAAGCGAGATATTCGCATTTAAAGTTTGAACATGGATTTTTGCCCATAACTTGTTGTAAAATTGGTCTTATTCAAAGATAGGCACAGAAATGGAAAGGGAATGATTCCTAGATCACAATCCTGAAATTTCAGCCCTCTAGGTGGTCTAGATTGAGAAATATTGTACTTCAAAATTGCCCTCTAGATGCCGACTTTCATGGCTCTGGGACGCATATTAAGCGAGATATTCGCATTTAAAGTTTGAACATGGATTTTTGCCCATAACTTGTTGTAAAATTGGTCTTATTCAAAGATAGGCACAGAAATGGAAAGGGAATGATTCCTAGATCACAATCCTGAAATTTCAGCCCTCTAGGTGGTGTAGATCGAGAAATATTGTACTTCAAAAATTGCCCTCTAGATGCCGACTTTCATGGCTCTGGGACGCATATTAAGCGAGATATTCGCATTTAAAGTTTGAACATGGATTTTTGCCCATAACTTGTTGTAAAATTGGTCTTATTCAAAGATAGGCACAGAAATGGAAAGGGAATGATTCCTAGATCACAATCCTGAAATTTCAGCCCTCTAGGTGGTCTAGATCGAGAAATATTGTACTTCAAAAATTGCCCTCTAGATGCCGACTTTCATGGCTCTGGGACGCATATTAAGCGAGATATTCGCATTTAAAGTTTGAACATGGATTTTTGCCCATAACTTGTTGTAAAATTGGTCTTATTCAAAGATTAGGCACAAATGGAAAGGGAATGATTCCTAGATCACAATCCTGAAATTTCAGCCCTCTAGGTGGTGTAGATCGAGAAATATTGTACTTCAAAAATTGCCCTCTAGATGCCGACTTTCATGGCTCTGGGACGCATATTAAGCGAGATATTCGCATTTAAAGTTTGAACATGGATTTTTGCCCATAACTTGTTGTAAAATTGGTCTTATTCAAAGATAGGCACAGAAATGGAAAGGGAATGATTCCTAGATCACAATCCTGAAATTTCAGCCCTCTAAGTGGTCTAGATCGAGAAATATTGTACTTCAAAAATTGCCCTCTAGATGCCGACTTTCATGGCTCTGGGACGCATATTAAGCGAGATATTCGCATTTAAAGTTTGAACATGGATTTTTGCCCATAACTTGTTGTAAAATTGGTCTTATTCAAAGATAGGCACAGAAATGGAAAGGGAATGATTCCTAGATCACAATCCTGAAATTTCAGCCCTCTAGGTGGTCTAGATCGAGAAATATTGGACTTCAAAAATTGCCCTCTAGATGCCGACTTTCATGGCTCTGGGACGCATATTAAGCGAGATATTCGCATTTAAAGTTTGAACATGGATTTTTGCCCATAACTTGTTGTAAAATTGGTCTTATTCAAAGATAGGCACAGAAATGGAAAGGGAATGATTCCTAGATCACAATCCTGAAATTTCAGCCCTCTAGGTGGTCTAGATCGAGAAATATTGGACTTCAAAAATTGCCCTTTAGATGCCGACTTTCATGGCTCTGGGACGCATATTAAGCGAGATATTCGCATTTAAAGTTTGAACATGGATTTTTGCCCATAACTTGTTGTAAAATTTGTCTTATTCAAAGATAGGCACAGAAATGGAAAGGGAATGATTCCTAGATCACAATCCTGAAATTTCAGCCCTCTAGGTGGTCTAGATCGAGAAATATTGTACTTCAAAAATTGCCCTCTAGATGCCGACTTTCATGGCTCTGGGACGCATATTAAGCGAGATATTCGCATTTAAAGTTTGAACATGGATTTTTGCCCATAACTTGTTGTAAAATTGGTCTTATTCAAAGATTAGGCACAAATGGAAAGGGAATGATTCCTAGATCACAATCCTGAAATTTCAGCCCTCTAGGTGGTGTAGATCGAGAAATATTGTACTTCAAAAATTGCCCTCTAGATGCCGACTTTCATGGCTCTGGGACGCATATTAAGCGAGATATTCGCATTTAAAGTTTGAACATGGATTTTTGCCCATAACTTGTTGTAAAATTGGTCTTATTCAAAGATAGGCACAGAAATGGAAAGGGAATGATTCCTTGATCACAATCCTGAAATTTCAGCCCTCTAAGTGGTCTAGATTGAGAAATATTGTACTTCAAAAATTGCCTCTAGATGCCGACTTTCATGGCTCTGGGACGCATATTAAGCGAGATATTCGCATTTAAAGTTTGAACATGGATTTTTGCCCATAACTTGTTGTAAAATTGGTCTTATTCAAAGATAGGCACAGAAATGGAAAGGGAATGATTCCTAGATCACAATCCTGAAATTTCAGCCCTCTAAGTGGTCTAGATCGAGAAATATTGTACTTCAAAAATTGCCCTCTAGATGCCGACTTTCATGGCTCTGGGACGCATATTAAGCGAGATATTCGCATTTAAAGTTTGAACATGGATTTTTGCCCATAACTTGTTGTAAAATTGGTCTTATTCAAAGATAGGCACAGAAATGGAAAGGGAATGATTCCTAGATCACAATCCTGAAATTTCAGCCCTCTAGGTGGTCTAGATCGAGAAATATTGGACTTCAAAAATTGCCCCATAGATGCCGACTTTCATGGCTCTGGGACGCATATTAAGCGAGATATTCGCATTTAAAGTTTGAACATGGATTTTTGCCCATAACTTGTTGTAAAATTGGTCTTATTCAAAGATAGGCACAGAAATGGAAAGGGAATGATTCCTTGATCACAATCCTGAAATTTCAGCCCTCTAAGTGGTCTAGATTGAGAAATATTGTACTTCAAAAATTGCCCTCTAGATGCCGACTTTCATGGCTCTGGGACGCATATTAAGCGAGATATTCGCATTTAAAGTTTGAACATGGATTTTTGCCCATAACTTGTTGTAAAATTGGTCTGATTCAAAGATAGGCACAGAAATGGAAAGGGAATGATTCCTAGATCACAATCCTGAAATTTCAGCCCTCTAGGTGGTCTAGATCGAGAAATATTGTACTTCAAAAATTGCCCTCTAGATGCCGACTTTCATGGCTCTGGGACGCATATTAAGCGAGATATTCGCATTTAAAGTTTGAACATGGATTTTTGCCCATAACTTGTTGTAAAATTGGTCTTATTCAAAGATAGGCACAGAAATGGAAAGGGAATGATTCCTAGATCACAATCCTGAAATTTCAGCCCTCTAGGTTGTCTAGATCGAGAAATATTGTATTCAAAAATTGCCCTCTAGATGCCGACTTTCATGGCTCTGGGACGCATATTAAGCGAGATATTCGCATTTAAAGTTTGAACATGGATTTTTGCCCATAACTTGTTGTAAAATTGGTCTTATTCAAAGATAGGCACAGAAATGGAAAGGGAATGATTCCTAGATCACAATCCTGAAATTTCAGCCCTCTAGGTGGTTTAGATCGAGAAATATTGGACTTCAAAAATTGCCCTCTAGATGCCGACTTTCATGGCTCTGGGACGCATATTAAGCGAGATATTCGCATTTAAAGTTTGAACATGGATTTTTGCCCATAACTTGTTGTAAAATTGGTCTTATTCAAAGATAGGCACAGAAATGGAAAGGGAATGATTCCTAGATCACAATCCTGAAATTTCAACCCTCTAAGTGGTCTAGATCGAGAAATATTGGACTTCAAAAATTGCCCTCTAGATGCCGACTTTCATGGCTCTGGGACGCATATTAAGCGAGATATTCGCATTTAAAGTTTGAACATGGATTTTTGCCCATAACTTGTTGTTAAATTGGTCTTATTCAAAGATAGGCACAGAAATGGAAAGGGAATGATTCCTAGATCACAATCCTGAAATTTCAGCCCTCTAGGTGGTCTAGATCGAGAAATATTGGACTTCAAAAATTGCCCCATAGATGCCGACTTTCATGGCTCTGGGACGCATATTAAGCGAGATATTCGCATTTAAAGTTTGAACATGGATTTTTGCCCATAACTTGTTGTAAAATTGGTCTTATTCAAAGATAGGCACAGAAATGGAAAGGGAATGATTCCTTGATCACAATCCTGAAATTTCAGCCCTCTAAGTGGTCTAGATTGAGAAATATTGTACTTCAAAAATTGCCCTCTAGATGCCGACTTTCATGGCTCTGGGACGCATATTAAGCGAGATATTCGCATTTAAAGTTTGAACATGGATTTTTGCCCATAACTTGTTGTAAAATTGGTCTTATTCAAAGATAGGCACAGAAATGGAAAGGGAATGATTCCTAGATCACAATCCTGAAATTTCAGCCCTCTAGGTTGTCTAGATCGAGAAATATTGTATTCAAAAATTGCCCTCTAGATGCCGACTTTCATGGCTCTGGGACGCATATTAAGCGAGATATTCGCATTTAAAGTTTGAACATGGATTTTTGCCCATAACTTGTTGTAAAATTGGTCTTATTCAAAGATAGGCACAGAAATGGAAAGGGAATGATTCCTAGATCACAATCCTGAAATTTCAGCCCTCTAGGTGGTCTAGATTGAGAAATATTGTACTTCAAAAATTGCCCTCTAGATGCCGACTTTCATGGCTCTGGGACGCATATTAAGCGAGATATTCGCATTTAAAGTTTGAACATGGATTTTTGCCCATAACTTGTTGTAAAATTGGTCTTATTCAAAGATAGGCACAGAAATGGAAAGGGAATGATTCCTAGATCACAATCCTGAAATTTCAGCCCTCTAGGTGGTCTAGATCGAGAAATATTGTACTTCAAAAATTGCCCTCTAGATGCCGACTTTCATGGCTCTGGGACGCATAGTAAGCGAGATATTCGCATTTTAAGTTTGAACATGGATTTTTGCCCATAACTTGTTGTAAATTGCCCTCTAGATGCCGACTTTCATGGCTCTGGGACGCATATTAAGCGAGATATTCGCATTTAAAGTTTGAACATGGATTTTTGCCCATAACTTGTTTTAAAATTGGTCTTATTCAAAGATAGGCACAGAAATGGAAAGGGAATGATTCCTAGATCACAATCCTGAAATTTCAGCCCTCTAGGTGGTCTAGATCGAGAAATATTGTACTTCAAAAATTGCCCCATAGATGCCGACTTTCATGGCTCTGGGACGCATATTAAGCGAGATATATGCATTTAAAGTTTGAACATGGATTTTTGCCCATAACTTGTTGTAAAATTGGTCTTATTCAAAGATAGGCACAGAAATGGAAAGGGAATGATTCCTAGATCACAATCCTGAAATTTCAGCCCTCTAGGTGGTCTAGATCGAGAAATATTGGACTTCAAAAATTGCCCTCTAGATGCCGACTTTCATGGCTCTGGGACGCATATTAAGCGAGATATTCGCATTTAAAGTTTGAACATGGATTTTTGCAGATAACTTGTTGTTAAATTGGTCTTATTCAAAGATAGGCACAGAAATGGAAAGGGAATGATTCCTAGATCACAATCCTGAAATTTCAGCCCTCTAGGTGGTCTAGATCGAGAAATATTGTACTTCAAAAATTGCCCTCTAGATGCCGACTTTCATGGCTCTGGGACGCATATTAAGCGAGATATTCGCATTTAAAGTTTGAACATGGATTTTTGCCCATAACTTGTTGTAAAATTGGTCTTATTCAAAGATAGACACAGAAATGGAAAGGGAATGATTCCTAGATCACAATCCTGAAATTTCAGCCCTCTAGGTGGTCTAGATCGAGAAATATTGTACTTCAAAAATTGCCCTCTAGATGCCGACTTTCATGGCTCTGGGACGCATATTAAGCGAGATATTCGCATTTAAAGTTTGAACATGGATTTTTGCCCATAACTTGTTGTAAAATTGGTCTTATTCAAAGATAGGCACAGAAATGGAAAGGGAATGATTCCTGGATCACAATCCTGAAATTTCAGCCCTCTAGGTGGTCTAGATTGAGAAATATTGTACTTCAAAAATTGCCCTCTAGATGCCGACTTTCATGGCTCTGGGACGCATATTAAGCGAGATATTCGCATTTTAAGTTTGAACATGGATTTTTGCCCATAACTTGTTGTAAAATTGGTCTTATTCAAAGATAGGCACAGAAATGGAAAGGGAATGATTCCTAGATCACAATCCTGAAATTTCAGCCCTCTAGGTGGTCTAGATCGAGAAATATTGTACTTCAAAAATTGCCCTCTAGATGCCGACTTTCATGCCTCTGGGACGCATATTAAGCGAGATATTCGCATTTAAAGTTTGAACATGGATTTTTGCCCATAACTTGTTGTAAAAATGGTCTTATTCAAAGATAGGCACAGAAATTGAAAGGGAATGATTCCTAGATCACAATCCTGAAATTTCAGCCCTCTAGGTGGTCTAGATCGAGAAATATTGGACTTCAAAAATTGCCCTCTAGATGCCGACTTTCATGGCTCTGGGACGCATATTAAGCGAGATATTCGCATTTAAAGTTTGAACATGGATTTTTGCCTTGTTGTAAAATTGGTCTTATTCAAAGATAGGCACAGAAATGGAAAGGGAATGATTCCTAGATCACAATCCTGAAATTTCAGCCCTCTAGGTGGTCTAGATCGAGAAATATTGGACTTCAAAAATTGCCCTCTAGATGCCGACTTTCATGGCTCTGGGACGCATATTAAGCGAGATATTCGCATTTAAAGTTTGAACATGGATTTTTGCCCATAACTTGTTGTAAAAATGGTCTTATTCAAAGATAGGCACAGAAATTGAAAGGGAATGATTCCTAGATCACAATCCTGAAATTTCAGCCCTCTAGGTGGTCTAGATCGAGAAATATTGGACTTCAAAAATTGCCCTCTAGATGCCGACTTTCATGGCTCTGGGACGCATATTAAGCGAGATATTCGCATTTAAAGTTTGAACATGGATTTTTGCCCATAACTTGTTGTAAAATTGGTCTTATTCAAAGATAGGCACAGAAATGGAAAGGGAATGATTCCTAGATCACAATCCTGAAATTTCAGCCCTCTAGGTGGTCTAGATCGAGAAATATTGGACTTCAAAAATTGCCCTCTAGATGCCGACTTTCATGGCTCTGGGACGCATATTAAGCGAGATATTCGCATTTAAAGTTTGAACATGGATTTTTGCCCATAACTTGTTGTAAAATTGGTCTTATTCAAAGATAGGCACAGAAATGGAAAGGGAATGATTCCTAGATCACAATCCTGAAATTTCAGCCCTCTAGGTGGTCTAGATCGAGAAATATTGTACTTCAAAAATTGCCCTCTAGATGCCGACTTTCATGGCTCTGGGACGCATATTAAGCGAGATATTCGCATTTAAAGTTTGAACATGGATTTTTGCCCATAACTTGTTGTAAAATTGGTCTTATTCAAAGATAGGCACAGAAATGGAAAGGGAATGATTCCTAGATCACAATCCTGAAATTTCAGCCCTCTAGGTGGTCTAGATCGAGAAATATTGTACTTCAAAAATTGCCCTCTAGATGCCGACTTTCATGGCTCTGGGACGCATATTAAGCGAGATATTCGCATTTAAAGTTTGAACATGGATTTTTGCCCATAACTTGTTGTAAAATTGGTCTTATTCAAAGATAGGCACAGAAATGGAAAGGGAATGATTCCTAGATCACAATCCTGAAATTTCAGCCCTCTAGGTGGTCTAGATTGAGAAATATTGTACTTCAAAAATTGCCCTCTAGATGCCGACTTTCATGGCTCTGGGACGCATATTAAGCGAGATATTCGCATTTAAAGTTTGAACATGGATTTTTGCCCATAACTTGTTGTAAAATTGGTCTTATTCAAAGATAGGCACAGAAATGGAAAGGGAATGATTCCTAGATCACAATCCTGAAATTTCAGCCCTCTAGGTGGTCTAGATCGAGAAATATTGTACTTCAAAAATTGCCCTCTAGATGCCGACTTTCATGGCACTGGGACGCATATTAAGCGAGATATTCGCATTTAAAGTTTGAACATGGATTTTTGCCCATAACTTGTTGTAAAATTGGTCTTATTCAAAGATAGGCACATAAATGGAAAGGGAATGATTCCTAGATCACAATCCTGAAATTTCAGCCCTCTAGGTGGTCTAGATCGAGAAATATTGGACTTCAAAAATTGCCCTCTAGATGCCGACTTTCATGGCTCTGGGACGCATATTAAGCGAGATATTCGCATTTAAAGTTTGAACATGGATTTTTGCCCATAACTTGTTGTAAAATTGGTCTTATTCAAAGATAGGCACAGAAATGGAAAGGGAATGATTCCTAGATCACAATCCTGAAATTTCAGCCCTCTAGGTGGTCTAGATTGAGAAATATTGTACTTCAAAAATTGCCCTCTAGATGCCGACTTTCATGGCTCTGGGACGCATATTAAGCGAGATATTCGCATTTAAAGTTTGAACATGGATTTTTGCCCATAACTTGTTGTAAAATTGGTCTTATTCAAAGATAGGCACAGAAATGGAAAGGGAATGATTCCTAGATCACAATCCTGAAATTTCAGCCCTCTAGGTGGTCTAGATTGAGAAATATTGTTCTTCAAAAATTGCCCTCTAGATGCCGACTTTCATGGCTCTGGGACGCATATTAAGCGAGATATTCGCATTTAAAGTTTGAACATGGATTTTTGCCCATAACTTGTTGTAAAATTGGTCTTATTCAAAGATAGGCACAGAAATGGAAAGGGAATGATTCCTAGATCACAATCCTGAAATTTCAGCCCTCTAGGTGGTCTAGATCGAGAAATATTGTACTTCAAAAATTGCCCTCTAGATGCCGACTTTCATGGCTCTGGGACGCATATTAAGCGAGATATTCGCATTTAAAGTTTGAACATGGATTTTTGCCCATAACTTGTTGTAAAATTGGTCTTATTCAAAGATAGGCACAGAAATGGAAAGGGAATGATTCCTAGATCACAATCCTGAAATTTCAGCCCTCTAGGTGGTCTAGATCGAGAAATATTGTACTTCAAAAATTGCCCTCTAGATGCCGACTTTCATGGCTCTGGGACGCATATTAAGCGAGATATTCGCATTTAAAGTTTGAACATGGATTTTTGCCCATAACTTGTTGTAAAATTGGTCTTATTCAAAGATAGGCACAGAAATGGAAAGGGAATGATTCCTAGATCACAATCCTGAAATTTCAGCCCTCTAGGTGGTCTAGATCGAGAAATATTGTACTTCAAAAATTGCCCTCTAGATGCCGACTTTCATGGCTCTGGGACGCATATTAAGCGAGATATTCGCATTTAAAGTTTGAACATGGATTTTTGCCCATAACTTGTTGTAAAATTGGTCTTATTCAAAGATAGGCACAGAAATGGAAAGGGAATGATTCCTAGATCACAATCCTGAAATTTCAGCCCTCTAGGTGGTCTAGATCGAGAAATATTGTACTTCAAAAATTGCCCTCTAGATGCCGACTTTCATGGCTCTGGGACGCATATTAAGCGATATATTCGCATTTAAAGTTTGAACATGGATTTTTGCCCATAACTTGTTGTAAAATTGGTCTTATTCAAAGATAGGCACAGAAATGGAAAGGGAATGATTCCTAGATCACAATCCTGAAATTTCAGCCCTCTAGGTGGTCTAGATCGAGAAATATTGGACTTCAAAAATTGCCCCATAGATGCCGACTTTCATGGCTCTGGGACGCATATTAAGCGAGATATTCGCATTTAAAGTTTGAACATGGATTTTTGCCCATAACTTGTTGTAAAATTGGTCTTATTCAAAGATAGGCACAGAAATGGAAAGGGAATGATTCCTAGATCACAATCCTGAAATTTCAGCCCTCTAGGTGGTCTAGATCGAGAAATATTGGACTTCAAAAATTGCCCTCTAGATGCCGACTTTCATGGCTCTGGGACGCATATTAAGCGAGATATTCGCATTTAAAGTTTGAACATGGATTTTTGCCCATAACTTGTTGTAAAATTGGTCTTATTCAAAGATAGGCACAGAAATGGAAAGGGAATGATTCCTAGATCACAATCCTGAAATTTCAGCCCTCTAGGTAGTCTAGATCGAGAAATATTGTACTTCAAAGATTGCCCTCTAGATGCCGACTTTCATGGCTCTGGGACGCATATTAAGCGAGATATTCGCATTTAAAGTTTGAACATGGATTTTTGCCAATAACTTGTTGTAAAATTGGTCTTATTCAAAGATAGGCACAGAAATGGAAAGGGAATGATTCCTAGATCACAATCCTGAAATTTCAACCCTCTAGGTGGTCTAGATCGAGAAATATTGTACTTCAAAAATTGCCCTCTAGATGCCGACTTTCATGGCTCTGGGACGCATATTAAGCGAGATATTCGCATTTAAAGTTTGAATATGGATTTTTGCCCATAACTTGTTGTAAAATTGGTCTTATTCAAAGATAGGCACAGAAATGGAAAGGGAATGATTCCTAGATCACAATCCTGAAATTTCAGCCCTCTAGGTGGTCTAGATCGAGAAATATTGGACTTCAAAAATTGCCCTCTAGATGCCGACTTTCATGGCTCTGGGACGCATATTAAGCGAGATATTCGCATTTAAAGTTTGAACATGGATTTTTGCCTTGTTGTAAAATTGGTCTTATTCAAAGATAGGCACAGAAATGGAAAGGGAATGATTCCTAGATCACAATCCTGAAATTTCAGCCCTCTAGGTGGTCTAGATCGAGAAATATTGGACTTCAAAAATTGCCCTCTAGATGCCGACTTTCATGGCTCTGGGACGCATATTAAGCGAGATATTCGCATTTAAAGTTTGAACATGGATTTTTGCCCATAACTTGTTGTAAAAATGGTCTTATTCAAAGATAGGCACAGAAATTGAAAGGGAATGATTCCTAGATCACAATCCTGAAATTTCAGCCCTCTAGGTGGTCTAGATCGAGAAATATTGGACTTCAAAAATTGCCCTCTAGATGCCGACTTTCATGGCTCTGGGACGCATATTAAGCGAGATATTCGCATTTAAAGTTTGAACATGGATTTTTGCCCATAACTTGTTGTAAAATTGGTCTTATTCAAAGATAGGCACAGAAATGGAAAGGGAATGATTCCTAGATCACAATCCTGAAATTTCAGCCCTCTAGGTGGTCTAGATCGAGAAATATTGGACTTCAAAAATTGCCCTCTAGATGCCGACTTTCATGGCTCTGGGACGCATATTAAGCGAGATATTCGCATTTAAAGTTTGAACATGGATTTTTGCCCATAACTTGTTGTAAAATTGGTCTTATTCAAAGATAGGCACAGAAATGGAAAGGGAATGATTTATAGATCACAATCCTGAAATTTCAGCCCTCTAGGTGGTCTAGATCGAGAAATATTGTACTTCAAAAATTGCCCTCTAGATGCCGACTTTCATGGCTCTGGGACGCATATTAAGCGAGATATTCGCATTTAAAGTTTGAACATGGATTTTTGCCCATAACTTGTTGTAAAATTGGTCTTATTCAAAGATAGGCACAGAAATGGAAAGGGAATGATTCCTAGATCACAATCCTGAAATTTCAGCCCTCTAGGTGGTCTAGATTGAGAAATATTGTACTTCAAAAATTGCCCTCTAGATGCCGACTTTCATGGCTCTGGGACGCATATTAAGCGAGATATTCGCATTTAAAGTTTGAACATGGATTTTTGCCCATAACTTGTTGTAAAATTGGTCTTATTCAAAGATAGGCACAGAAATGGAAAGGGAATGATTCCTAGATCACAATCCTGAAATTTCAGCCCTCTAGGTGGTCTAGATCGAGAAATATTGTACTTCAAAAATTGCCCTCTAGATGCCGACTTTCATGGCACTGGGACGCATATTAAGCGAGATATTCGCATTTAAAGTTTGAACATGGATTTTTGCCCATAACTTGTTGTAAAATTGGTCTTATTCAAAGATAGGCACATAAATGGAAAGGGAATGATTCCTAGATCACAATCCTGAAATTTCAGCCCTCTAGGTGGTCTAGATCGAGAAATATTGGACTTCAAAAATTGCCCTCTAGATGCCGACTTTCATGGCTCTGGGACGCATATTAAGCGAGATATTCGCATTTAAAGTTTGAACATGGATTTTTGCCCATAACTTGTTGTAAAATTGGTCTTATTCAAAGATAGGCACAGAAATGGAAAGGGAATGATTCCTAGATCACAATCCTGAAATTTCAGCCCTCTAGGTGGTCTAGATTGAGAAATATTGTACTTCAAAAATTGCCCTCTAGATGCCGACTTTCATGGCTCTGGGACGCATATTAAGCGAGATATTCGCATTTAAAGTTTGAACATGGATTTTTGCCCATAACTTGTTGTAAAATTGGTCTTATTCAAAGATAGGCACAGAAATGGAAAGGGAATGATTCCTAGATCACAATCCTGAAATTTCAGCCCTCTAGGTGGTCTAGATTGAGAAATATTGTTCTTCAAAAATTGCCCTCTAGATGCCGACTTTCATGGCTCTGGGACGCATATTAAGCGAGATATTCGCATTTAAAGTTTGAACATGGATTTTTGCCCATAACTTGTTGTAAAATTGGTCTTATTCAAAGATAGGCACAGAAATGGAAAGGGAATGATTCCTAGATCACAATCCTGAAATTTCAGCCCTCTAGGTGGTCTAGATCGAGAAATATTGTACTTCAAAAATTGCCCCATAGATGCCGAATTTCATGGCTCTGGGACGCATATTAAGCGAGATATTCGCATTTAAAGTTTGAACATGGATTTTTGCCCATAACTTGTTGTAAAATTGGTCTTATTCAAAGATAGGCACAGAAATGGAAAGGGAATGATTCCTAGATCACAATCCTGAAATTTCAGCCCTCTAGGTGGTCTAGATCGAGAAATATTGTACTTCAAAAATTGCCCTCTAGATGCCGACTTTCATGGCTCTGGGACGCATATTAAGCGAGATATTCGCATTTAAAGTTTGAACATGGATTTTTGCCCATAACTTGTTGTAAAATTGGTCTTATTCAAAGATAGGCACAGAAATGGAAAGGGAATGATTCCTAGATCACAATCCTGAAATTTCAGCCCTCTAGGTGGTCTAGATCGAGAAATATTGTACTTCAAAAATTGCCCTCTAGATGCCGACTTTCATGGCTCTGGGACGCATATTAAGCGAGATATTCGCATTTAAAGTTTGAACATGGATTTTTGCCCATAACTTGTTGTAAAATTGGTCTTATTCAAAGATAGGCACAGAAATGGAAAGGGAATGATTCCTAGATCACAATCCTGAAATTTCAGCCCTCTAGGTGGTCTAGATCGAGAAATATTGTACTTCAAAAATTGCCCTCTAGATGCCGACTTTCATGGCTCTGGGACGCATATTAAGCGATATATTCGCATTTAAAGTTTGAACATGGATTTTTGCCCATAACTTGTTGTAAAATTGGTCTTATTCAAAGATAGGCACAGAAATGGAAAGGGAATGATTCCTAGATCACAATCCTGAAATTTCAGCCCTCTAGGTGGTCTAGATCGAGAAATATTGTACTTCAAAAATTGCCCCATAGATGCCGACTTTCATGGCTCTGGGACGCATATTAAGCGAGATATTCGCATTTAAAGTTTGAACATGGATTTTTGCCCATAACTTGTTGTAAAATTGGTCTTATTCAAAGATAGGCACAGAAATGGAAAGGGAATGATTCCTAGATCACAATCCTGAAATTTCAGCCCTCTAGGTGGTCTAGATCGAGAAATATTGGACTTCAAAAATTGCCCTCTAGATGCCGACTTTCATGGCTCTGGGACGCATATTAAGCGAGATATTCGCATTTAAAGTTTGAACATGGATTTTTGCCCATAACTTGTTGTAAAATTGGTCTTATTCAAAGATAGGCACAGAAATGGAAAGGGAATGATTCCTAGATCACAATCCTGAAATTTCAGCCCTCTAGGTAGTCTAGATCGAGAAATATTGTACTTCAAAGATTGCCCTCTAGATGCCGACTTTCATGGCTCTGGGACGCATATTAAGCGAGATATTCGCATTTAAAGTTTGAACATGGATTTTTGCCAATAACTTGTTGTAAAATTGGTCTTATTCAAAGATAGGCACAGAAATGGAAAGGGAATGATTCCTAGATCACAATCCTGAAATTTCAGCCCTCTAGGTAGTCTAGATCGAGAAATATTGTACTTCAAAGATTGCCCTCTAGATGCCGACTTTCATGGCTCTGGGACGCATATTAAGCGAGATATTCGCATTTAAAGTTTGAACATGGATTTTTGCCCATAACTTGTTGTAAAATTGGTCTTATTCAAAGATAGGCACAGAAATGGAAAGGGAATGATTCCTAGATCACAATCCTGAAATTTCAACCCTCTAGGTGGTCTAGATCGAGAAATATTGTACTTCAAAAATTGCCCTCTAGATGCCGACTTTCATGGCTCTGGGACGCATATTAAGCGAGATATTCGCATTTAAAGTTTGAATATGGATTTTTGCCCATAACTTGTTGTAAAATTGGTCTTATTCAAAGATAGGCACAGAAATGGAAAGGGAATGATTCCTAGATCACAATCCTGAAATTTCAGCCCTCTAGGTGGTCTAGATCGAGAAATATTGTACTTCAAAAATTGCCCTCTAGATGCCGACTTTCATGCCTCTGGGACGCATATTAAGCGAGATATTCGCATTTAAAGTTTGAACATGGATTTTTGCCCATAACTTGTTGTAAAATTGGTCTTATTCAAAGATAGGCACAGAAATGGAAAGGGAATGATTCCTAGATCACAATCCTGAAATTTCAGCCCTCTAGGTGGTCTAGATCGAGAAATATTGGACTTCAAAAATTGCCCTCTAGATGCCGACTTTCATGCCTCTGGGACGCATATTAAGCGAGATATTCGCATTTAAAGTTTGAACATGGATTTTTGCCCATAACTTGTTGTAAAATTGGTCTTATTCAAAGATAGGCACAGAAATGCAAACGGAATGATTCCTAGATCACAATCCTGAAATTTCAGCCCTCTAGGTGGTCTAGATCGAGAAATAATGGAGATCAAAAATTGCCCTCTAGGTGCCGACTTTTAACCCAATTAGACGCATATTAAGCGAGATATTCGCATTTTAAGTTTGAACATGGATTTTTGCCCATAACTTGTTGTAAAATTGGTCTTATTCAAAGATAGGCACAGAAATGGAAAGGGAAGGATTCCTAGATCACAATCCTGAAATTTCAGCCCTCTACTCCAATATGTCCCGATCTACACCACCTAGATGAATGAAATTTCAGGATTGTGATCTAGGAATCATTCCCTTTCCATTGCATTAATATAACTTGATTTAAATATTTACAATTTTTCTTAGAATTATTATTATTGAAAGTCGAACAGAATTTTGACAAAAAAAATGTTCTACAATAAATTGAGGAATTTCAAGCCCAACAAGGAAATAAATATATTTATAATATAAATACATTAATAATCACTTACCATAGTTTCCAATTGCAATTATATTTCATTTGTAAAATTTTATTTGATTTATAGTCATTTTTCAACTTAGTGCACTTTTTATTTTATTGAATGTAAATTATTCTTTTCAAAAAAACACGATCAAAAAGTGCAAATGGCCAAAGCGACGAGCCAAGAAAAAATAAAAATATTATTTTAAAATAATAATTTACTACACATCATTTTTTCTTCTCAACTTAAATTTAATTTGTTTTTATTTACCTTTTTTTCAATTTTTTATTTAATAATATATTTCACTTCACTTAATTTTTGTTTAAATAAATGTACAAAAGTGTACACTACGCGGACGCACACTCAAAAAAGATTGAACAACAACACTGCGCGCGCAATTTTGTCTTCCCTTTTTGTTTCTATCTTTAATCGGTAATTGTCTAGAATAGCTACTTTTGCTAAAAACATAAAAAAAAAATTCGGAAAAAAGCTAAATCGGTGTATTTTTTCGTAAACTTTAATAAAAAGTCGGGGGAGGTGCAATTTTGTAACAATTGTTATTGTTATTAATTAAAAAAGTTAAAAAATGACAGATATATTTGCTCGATTGAACATTTTGAAATTGGAGCCTTTTGAATTGATAGCACGGCGTACTAACAGCTAGGTATGTAAGAGGGGCATGCTGCCCCCCTGCAACCCCCCTGCTTGGGCTCACTATAGGATTTGGGGTGGGTGCGAGTTTGGGTATATGCAAAGAACACGAATGGTGTCCGAAGGCTGGAAGTGTGAGAAAGTGTTCGATTGTGATGAATAATTACTGTTTGTTTAAAGAAAAACAGTTAATAAAAGGTAACAAGCAGTTGTGTTGTGATCGCGTACTTGACTTGTTTGGTAGGTGACGGTTAACGAAGAGAGTAAGTAAATAAATTTTTTTAAAAGATTAACAATATATTATTTTTATTTTTATGATGTCGAAATTCGATTGTTGCGGTGGATGTCAACATACGATGATAACATTTTTGGCACTCACATCATCGAAAGAAAAATTAAGAGACTTCTTGATCAAACATGGCGTTGTTCTGAAAAATCGTACTTGTCCAGAGTGCCAGAAAGTGTGTACATTGAGTAAATGCGGGACATTTTGGCGATGTCAAAAACAAAGAAGAGAGGTGAAGGGGAAAAAGAGAATTCTCTTGAAATGTAATTTCGTAGAGTCGGTAAAGAAGAATACGTTTTTTTCAAAATCAAACATGGAAATATACAAGATTTGCCAGTTCTCTTTTTTGTACATTTGTACCAATTCTCCTCGAGTAGAATTTTTGGAACGCGAATTTGGTGTTTCTCGACAGACTACAATAGATTGGGCAAGTTTTTTACGGGAAGTAATGATGGATTGGGCTTTGAAACATGATGACGGGACTCAATTAGGGGGGGTGGGAAAAATTGTGGAAATAGATGAGTCGAAATTTGGGAAAAGGATGTATAATCGAGGTCGAAAAGTTGATGGTCAATGGGTATTCGGGGGTATAGAACGCGATACGAAAAAAATGTTTGTTGAATGTGTCGAAAGTCGCGACAAAGACACATTACTGGCAATTATTAAGAAAAGAATCGCTCCCGGAACCAAAATTTTGAGCGACGGTTGGGCATCGTACGCCTGTCTCGAAAACGAAAGGTATGAGCACGAGGTGGTCAACCATTCTGAAAATTTCGTCGACCCAGAAACCGGCGCCCACACGCAAAATATCGAACGAAGTTGGCGGACGCTGAAATCAAAAGTTCCAAAATATGGGAGGAGGAAAAGCCATTTTGACGGATACCTCGCAGAAGTTCTTTTTTTGCGCGCATTTCCTGATCATAGGATGAAGGCCCACGAATTGTTCCGAGCTATATCCGGACTTTACGACCCATATAACCCCAAAACCGACGAAATGACCGAAGGAGAAAATGAGGAAATTGGAGAAGAGGAACATTTGAGGGAAGAGAATGAAGAAGCCAGTTCCAGTTTCGAGTGATAAGGACTTTTTTAAATTTTGTTTGTATTATAATTTTGTTGCAGTTAAATAAAAAAAGATATATTTAAATTAGTAATCGCATTTATTTAATTTTTTCTTGTAAATTCACCGTTCAAATAAACATGGTATCGAATGATCACGTCATAACTGTGAGCCATACTTGCTTTTTTTTTGTTGGGAATTTCTTTGATTTTAGTGCTCAAATGCAAAAGTTCTTTGCATATACCCAAACTCGCACCCACCCCAAATCCTATAGTGAGCCCAAGCAGGGGGGTTGCAGCATGCCCCCCCTTACATACCTAGCTGTTAGTACGCCGTGCTATCAATTCAAAAAAACTTGTTTTATGCTCCAATTTCAAAAATTTCAATCGAGCAACAACATCTGGCATTTTTTAACTTTTTTAATTAATAACAATAACAATTGTTACAAAATTGCACCTCCCCCGATTTTTTATTAAAGTTTACGAAAAAATACACCGATTTAGCTTTTTTCCGAATTTTTTTTTTATGTTTTTAGCAAAAGTAGCTATTCTAGACAATTACCCTTTAATCTATTATGAATAAATTTTGTTTAACATTCAATTATCACGGATTAAAAATATAAAAATAATAACAAATATAAAAAACTACTCCGAGCTAAAGCACTTCGCGGACGCGCACTCGACAAAGATTCAACAAAAACTGCGCGCGCAATTCTGTCTAACTTCTTTCTATCTATAATCTATTTCATTGCATGCCTATTATCCTCACTCGGAGCTTAAATGGGAAGGATAAAGCTTAGCGCTCAGACTTAGCAATTGAGTAATGTAATGAGTATTAATGCAGTGCAGTGCAGGTTCCAGGTGCATTGCAAATTCTCACTGTTCTTTTTTTTTAGAAAGAAAGAAATAAGTATTCTAATAATGAGAGAAACAAAATGGCTTCCACTGATTTGTTGTGTTGATTGGTCGTTGCATTGGTGTATGGCAATGGGTGAAGATGAAGATAATAATGGGAGAATATTATTTGAAATACTCAAGTTGGAAGAAAAAACGAAATAAATATGTACATACATACATATATGTATGTTAGTGGGTGGTGGAAAAGAGAAATGAAGGGCGATTTATGTTTTGCCTATTATTTCGGTGTTTTGTTATTTTAATTTCAATGATGAGTAAATTTTAAATATTTTAATGGAAAACAATATAAAAAGAATTAATTTAGAATCTTATTTTATATCAACGAATGAAGAAATTGTTTGATATTTAGTATAGGGAATATTTTTTTGTTATGTTTTGGTTTTTGGATAAGAATACTAAAAAAAACAGCTTCAGAAGTTTCTTTTTGTGCATTATTGTGGTGAAGAGGCTGTGATGCTCTCCACGCCGCCGATAACTTCATATTGTTGACCATAAAAATTTCAAATGATAATTTTGGATTTGGAATTTAATTGAATTCGCTACACATAGGCTACATATATTATACAAGAGCGGATCCAGACTATCAATCAGGGGGGTGGCGGGCGGTCACACACTTAACATAAAGATACGTTTTTGAGCACCTCTTAAAAATGTTTTTTAATTTTTCTAAAGGAGGCTGACAATATTTAAATAACAGAATGTGTATCTTAACCTAACATTTACATGTTTTAAGGGTTAATAGACAACTTTAGTTATTAGATTATTTTAGAACACTGTTATCTAGCAAGATTATGGTCTAGCTATTTTGAATGCTACATAATGAAAGCATTATAAGATTCCAACAGGATTATAAATATGTCATATTTAAGAGCTAATATACAATAGCTTAGAGGGTTTTTGGTGCATTTCACAAAGAAATGTTAGAAATTAATATATTCTGTTACACAAATATAGATGCAAATACCCAGAAAATATTCGCCAGAAAAATGTGATCTTTTTTCGTAGTAAAATAAAACAGCACCTGGTACCTATGAAGAATTTTCTGGCTTTTTTGTTGACGTAATTTTTTCGCAATCGATTTTCGTGATTTTACTAACGTTATCAGTCTGCTTACTCGTAGATTGGAGCTGATGCTAGAAGACAAGTTCTTAGAAATAACTGTTTTGCGTGAACCGTTTGAAAATAATTTTCTCTTAAAGGAGTCAACAAAATTGCCAATTTGAAGAGAGAAAAAATGTTTAGTTCTGGAACTTAAGGAATAAGTTGCATTAAAGATTTTTCAAAGCTTTTATATCAGTTTGATTTTCAATTAGCCATTAATTTAAGTGTCCCTTTTGATGTTTTTGGGACATTTATATCCTTAAAATTCCTGTTTAAATCTCAATTCTAGACAGGGCTGACATTTCAGGATTGTGATCTAGGAATCATTCCCTTTCCATTGCTGTGCCTTTCTTTGAATAAGACCAATTTTACAACAAGTTATGGGCAAAAATCCAAGTTCAAACTTAAAATGCGAATATCTGGCTTAATACGCGTCCTAGAGGCTTAAAAGTCGGCTCCCAAAGGGAAATTTTTGAAGTCCAATATTTCTCGATCTAGACCACCTAGATGGCTGAAATTTCAGGATTGTGATCTAGGGATCATTCCCTTTCCATTGCTGTGCCTATCTTTGAATAAAACCACATTATTGGATTAAGATATAGAGAATCTAATTAAGAAATTTTTTTTTGAAGAAAACTTTAAATTTTTAAATGATGTAATACACACACATGCAAGTAAAATATCTTGTACCAAAAACTGCTCTAGACGCTAATAATCAAACTTTAAGAAAACATCAATTTATTTTTGAAAATAATTTAAGGTGTTCTCTTAGAAAGTTATCACACTCACAGCAACACGTACCCCCCACTCCCCCCGTGGAAAAATAAAAATGTTCCTTTATAATAAATAATGCGTAGGTATACTAAATTTCTGAAAACATTCTAAGTACTTACACATTTTGAGAAGTTAAAATTCTTAGAGAATTTTTCAATATCTTTTGAATTTTTTAGCAAGGAATTCCGATAAATTAAAAAAAATTTGGGAAAAATGCAGAAGAACTTTCAATAGCTAAATTTTGGACAGACAAAAAAACATTAAAAAATAAACGTAATGCAGTCATACTAAAGCATTTGGAAAAGCTAAAAGTCTAAATTAAAAATGATGTAGTAGGACGTGCGTCGTATGTGTTAATATTTTTTAAATAGTTTTGTATCTGTTTTCAGTCAGTTTTTTATAAAACTGTCCTGTCGCTTAAGGGGGAGGAAATATGCCTCCCTTTCTGAACGATTTTTAACTTCCCTGAGCTCAACCCACAGGCTCTGGCGTTTTGATGCACCGTTCACCAATTACACCTATTCTATCAAATGAGGTTCTCAAAATATGGCTCTTCAAAAATGTTAAAGACATCTAAAACTCGTGTTTTAAACGCCTTTAACTGTATGATGATTTTTTAAAGCACAAAGCCATGTCTACTAAATACCGTTTAAATCATGTTTGTATCCTACTTAAATTATTTCTGGATTTCTTAAATGCAATTTTTGTTAAAATATTAAAGCAGAATAAATTTACTTACCCATTTAAAAATATAATTTTGGTATTATAAATCCAAACAACCTACACACAAAATTCACTTCTTTTTCAACACTACCGATGCCGAGATCGACCGCGAGACGCGACGCGATTAGTTGAATTTATGAAAAAATACAATTAAATTCAAATTTAACTTATTTAAAACAAATACCACTTCAAACTCGAGACCTTTTTCCTTAAAAATTCAACTTTAATACACACTTATAATTTCTATTCACTTTTTTACTGCATAATGAGAGACAAATAAGCACCAAAGAGAACAGATTCGAATTTTCAAATTTAACCACCATTTAACATTACAACATCTACCCACCGAACCGACCAACTAACGGACTCGCTGAGCTACGTGTAGAATGAATCAAAAGAATTGAATTCTATTCTAATTCACAAATTACAATATAAAACACTTAACCTTGAGATTTCTTTATATTTTCTTACATAAACTTTAAATTTACCGCTTACTTAACATTTTGTATAAAATTTTTGTATCGCACATAATAAAATAAATATTTTAATTAATTTGTTTCCTTTTCAATTCGAATTACTATACGATCGCGAGCACAAAATTTCACAAACTGAACTGACAGCAACCTCCGGTTAACGAAGAACGAAGATAAGGAAGAATGAATATGAAAAGAATTTGCGATGGCGAATGACGGCGATTTCGGTAAATTAGTAAATGGGTATGGGATTGTTGGTCGCGTTCATCATTACCTTCTATTTTCAGTTGAAATGCATGAGGTGCATTCACGATTCGATGCAGCTAACCTGGTTTCGTAATATGTATGTACAATGTACAGTACATATATATGTATGTTGAAGAAAATCGTACAACACTTTTGCACTTAACTATGCCCTGGTCTTATATCAACAGTTTAATACGATGTTAAATAAAATTTGCAATTATGTACATTATATGTATTTGACTACAAATGTCACTGCATTACATTTACATCTCTTATTCATTTCTAAAAATTTAGTTTCATGTCTTATCAACCTGTAGGGAGCGGAAAGAGGGATTTTAATGTAAAAAAGTGGACGGATAAGAATTTTGTATGAATTAGGACTTCAGTCAAGGAGCAGAATTTCAAGTTTATAAAGGAATTTCATCATTAGAAGATTTTTTTTTTAAGTAAAGCATTTAGTATTGTTTTTGAAACCAACAATACAAATATTTTGTAAGAAGTATCTGGAGCAGTAGTCGTTCTTAAATATCAAGCTATCAGCTTATGAAGTGGAAAATGAGAAATATAATTTTTCCTTATAGTTAAGTTGCATATTATCATCCTTCCTGATAATTATACCTGCAGCATCTTACATTAAAAATTAAATAATATTTTGCGGAAGCCAAGTCATTTAACAACAAAATTTTCAAATAACGAACAATTTTTGCCAGTGTTGAAAAAGATTAAAAAAGTGCGTTCCCGTGCTAGTAAAAAAATTTAACTGCAATTATAAAAGAATTGTTGTACCAGATCGTAAAAACTCTTCGAAATATAAACAACTAATGATAGAGTTCGATTCAGGTACATAAGGCAGGTTCACAAAATGCAATTCGTGATGTTTTATAAACAATAAATGTTTTTCACATTTTTTTTACGATAATTCTAAGGTAGAGGTTAGTGAAGTAAAGTTCCAAGTTTTAAATGTATGACACATAAAAAACTACTAGCTCCCATGGTCAAAATTTATGTTCAAAGAATGGAGTTGGATGCAAATGAAGTCCCTTATGTCTGAACCTGTCCATTGGAAAATGAATTTTAGACATTCTTTATATAAAACTAGCGGCCCGTCCCGGCTTCGCACGGATAGACAAAATTAGGTACAGATATTTAAGTTATAAGCATGCTAATTAAAACGACCACGAATCACTAAATTAGAAAAAATTGTATGCTTATCTTAAAGCCTCCCTGTACCCTACGTTGGCTGTGGTATTTCTAGGTGGCAACAAAATGTATTAATTTTCAGGAGATCCTACTCGAGAAAGTGCCACATACAATTTCCCGTAGGAAAAGCACTCTTTCCTGAAGTCGATACCAACTATGGAAAAAGTTTGTCCCTGGGATTTATTTATTGTTAGGGCAAAGGATATTTTTAAAGTGATCTGTAACCTTTTAAAAGATATGGGCAAATCAGTTGGTATCATTGGAATCCGCAGAACATGTGCGAGCTGACCAGCCACGGGACCTGTAATGATAGTTGCTACAATCACATTATCTCTTAATTCTTTGATCAATGGTCTTGTACCATTACACATATTGGGAGGGCTTAAATTTCTTAAAAGCATAACAGGTGTACCTAGCGGACAAAATTGTGAATCTAAACCATTCTCAGATCCCCTTGAACACACACAAAAAATTTCATCAAAATCGGTCCAGTCGTTTAAGAGAAGTTCAGTGACATACACACTCACAGAAGAATTATATATATTAAGATGATTATTTTTTTGCAATAAGCCAAATTTTTATTTAAAGCGTTTTGGAAAGTAATAAAATCAATATTTGAAGTTTAAGATGGAATGGAAGCGGAGAAGGAATGTTATTAAAACACAGCCAATTTGGTAATTTTATTTCGATATTTTATAGGAATCACTCAAAAATGTCAACATGGCAATAATGAATTTTGATAATTCAAATCTAAAATGGTTCAATCGAATTGAATTTAGTTCAACCATCTTATACACTGACGGAAAGCTCGGTGAAAGTTAAGTGTGATAGTAACTCAATACTTTAGCAGATTCCACAATGTTTTGAGATATTTGAATTTAAAGTTTGAAATCAATATACATACTATACATATGTACATATATGTATGTACATATGTACATATATGTATGTACATATGTACATATGTATGTACATACATCTGAAAATTATCATATTTCGAGAGTTTTAACTCTTTATTATTTAATAGGGAGTTTTGACAGAATATGGATTTTGTCACTTGCATAAACTTCGTGTATGTATCTCATTAAAATTGGACCTTAAAAGTTTTCATAAAACGACGAAGATTTGTTGTTCAAGTTATTTGAATAAAAAATCAATGTTGACCAGTTTTCAGTTAGTAATAGTTTTTATTTAATTTTTTTGGAAGAAACTGTTGGTTGGATTTTTCAAAAAGCTTGATATTACCAAAAACGATATTATTTGTTTTATTAAATTATCATGTAGGTAGTATAATATTTCCTACGTAAGATATTTGAGGAGACAAAAATCTCATAGACAGTTTTTTTAACAAAAAAAATACTAAAAATTCGTAAAATTAACTTTGAAAACAAAGAACACGATTGCGGCATATTTTTCTCATATTTTTAACCCGATTATAGAGTCTAAATTTAACATCCAGGTTAGACACATTTGATATTCATAAAGGATTTGGTCAGCTCTGTTTAGTTAGAAAAGGATTTAAGGTATATTCTACTATAATTCTGGTACAATTTCACTTCAACCTATAAAAAAAAATTCTTGTATAAGAAAAAAAAAATTATAATGCAAAAGCTTTGTGTTGTTGATTCGTGTAAAACAGTGCTTTCGTTTTTGTTGGGTTGTACCATTTCAACATTCAACAAAGTATCAAAATCTTGATCGATTGTTAAGTCTACTGACATTTAAATTTTAGTTTTTGCTTTAAATCTTTTAAATAAAATGTCTTGTTATGTAGTTTGTCTATTTTTGACGTTTTATAGAGTTAAGAACAGCTTGAACAAAGGTTCTGTTGTATTTATTTTTAGACCATAGGTTATCGTTTAAAAATGGGCTATGAATAGATAATATTAAATAATGTTAAGTTTATCTAAAATTAAATTCATGGATTTTGGCCCATTGACTTTAAACTTCTTTAACCTTAAACCAAATATTGAAGTTAAAGTTGTGTGCAATTTTAAACAAAATCCAATAAACTGTTTTCTCTATTTTCTAAAAAGAAAAACTTGAAATAAAAATAGATTTTGACTTAAATTATTTCAATTGAAAACTCGTTTGACAGTTTTATTTTGTTAAAAAAAATAGCAATAAACCATTAATTGATTTAACACTCCTAATATCTCATTAAAACAGCTTCAATTATTACTGATTGCATACTTTTTTAATTCCTTAAATGACAATTTATTTGCAAAACATTATTATTTAAAGAGAGTTAATATCAAGTTAATAGTGTGGGTTGCATCCCAGCCTATTTGTTCATAGGGTTTCAATTTTGTGCGGTTCGTTTCTGCAGCTTGTTGTTTTATTTTTATTAAACATAGGATAATAATTTTACAGTTAAAAATATTTGTATTAATGAATTTCACTACGATTCCATTTGAATTCAATCTTTCATTCATCTTTCTATCGCACTTAGCCATTTACCTGCATTTCAAACCAAAAAAGAAGATATATGATGAACGCGACCATCAATTTCCTGCCATGTCATAGTTTAACAAAATCGCCGCCATTCGCAATTACATATTCTTCTTCTTCTCGTTCTTCATCTTTTTTCCTTGTTAATCGGAAGTTCCGGTAACAGTTTGTAAAATTCTTATGCTCGCGATTGTGTTGTAACTCGAATTGAAAAGCAAACAAATCAATTAAAATATTTATTTTATTGTGTGTGGCATAAAAATTCATATAAAATGTTAAATAAGTGGTAAAGTTAAGGTTTATGCTAAATAATATCAAATAATTCCAAAGTTAGGTGTCTTTTATAAATTCTGAGTTAGAATTCAATTCATTTATTTCATTCATCACGTACAAAGCTCAGCGGGTCCGTTAGTTGGTCGGTTCGGAAAGTGGGTACATAGATGTTGTAATGTTAATTGGAGGTTAAATTTGAAAATTAAAATTTGGTTCTTTGGTGATTAGTTTACCTCTCATTGTGCAATAAAAAAGTGAATAGATAAAATACATGTATATGTATAAGTGAAGTGATTTTTTTTTAAATTATTTAAATTGGAATTTAATTGAATTTTCTTCATATATTCAACAAATCGCGTCGCTTCTCCCCGTGTCGGTATCGCGTTCGGTAGTGTTTAGTGTTTAGAAAGAAGTTGATTTTGTATGTTGGCTGGTTGCGGTATAATTTAAAAATTATTTATTAAAATAGGTAAGTCGCTTTATTTAATTTCAAAGAAAATCTCGACAAAAATGTTTTTGAAAAAATTTAGGTTAAAAATAAACGAATTTCATGTATGTTCGATATATTTCTAAATTTTTGTATAAATTATCCAGTCATTTAATTTCTTTTTGACAATTTAAACGAAAGTTATAATAGTTCGTTATATTTAAAATTATGCTGAATCTAGAATAACTGTTTCTTCCCAAAAAGCACATACATTTAAAATAAAAGTTATAAAGCGGATCGAAAATCCTTTAGCATAGCAAACATCGATTTTATTTATTTTAAACAAATTTTGTTATTTTTTGTAAAATGAGAAATTAAAAGTGTTAAAAATTCTTAATTTATAAAATATACATTTCAAAAATCATTTTCTTAAAAATATTTTCCTTAAATAAATAAAATAAATCTTATTTTGGGATGATGTTTCAAAAAACAATATAAAACAAATTTTCGAACTGCTTCGTTAAAAAATTTGTCTGTAAAATATAATCAGAGAATGGAAAGGGAATGATTCCTAGATCATTATCCTGAAATTTCAGCCCTCTAAGTTGTCTAAATAAATAAAATAAATTGGTCTAGATCGAGAAATAATGGAGTTCAAAAATTGCTCTCTAGGTGCCGACTTTTACCCTGTAGGACGCGTTTTAGACGAGATATTAGCATTTTAAGTTTGATAATGGATTTTTGCTCATAACTTGTTATAAAATTGGTCTTTTTCAAAGATAGGCATTTTTTAATTTATATATAATCCCATCTTAAAAGGTGGATCAAAAGAAAGACATCAGCCAGAACGAATTCTGAAAGTTCTTTAATGATAAATGGACAAGTCCAGAAAAATAAATTCTTTATTCTATTCGAAGTAGAAAATTGTGATATTTCTCTACGTTTCGTTTCAAGTACCCCCGGTATGTTCGGACGTTTTACCTAATTTACGAAGGTGTAGCTTTTTTTCTTTCTATTTAGAAGAGATATTGACTTCAAATAAATTTTTGTCTTACAGAAAACAATATAAGGATGTGTAATGAAGACATTCTTAATGCATTGAGTGTTTGTTTCTACAAAATGAATGAGTTAAAAAATAGATTCAAAAACTGTCACTTCTGATATTTTACGAAAAAAATATATTACCTTCATAATAATCGTATATTACAAAGAATGACGTTCTTGGTAACATTTAAAGAAGAATCCAATTGAAGATTTACAAAAAAAAATCAGAAAACATACTAAACTTTAATATTTTTGATTGCATACATTTTGAAGTTCTTTAAATGACGGATTCATTTAAAACAAATAATACCCGTGTTTTGTTGGAAAATCTATCCATAGTATAGTAGGGTTTTACACGAATAACAAAAACAATGTCCGTAGTATGAATACTACCGATAAAAGTTACAGTAGAATCTTACTATGGATGGGTTTTTGACATTTATTTTATACGAGTCTCGAATGGATCTTACATATGTGATTTCGTTCTCAAATGTTGGTACGATTGATATTGCATTTGTATCTCAATGGCTGTGTTCGTTGAGTAGTTGTGCATTTGGAATCATGTGTGTTTTCCATTTTGGAAAAAAATCAATCTATTACTGTTGATATTATTTACTTTTGTTAGTGAAAATGGACTAACTAGGCTTATTTTGCAAGAGAAAACAATAGAAAAGATAATTAAGTTTTGCTATGTTTCCACCAAAGGTTTATCTCAGTTTAGATAAGATAAATCTTTTTGGTGTTTCCACCGCATAAGAAGATTTAAAAATGATTAAGTTTGACAGCACTTTCTTAAATGCAAATGGTGTTTCGATGTTTCTTATGAAGTGCAAGTGAGATACATAGTTTGATTCGTGTTAAACAATAAAGAACTGAATAGTTCAGCACCATAATAAGAATATGCTACCTACTCCATGTGAAATTTATTTTTTAATTTGATTAAAACAAAACTATATTTCTTGCAAACAAACATGCAAATAAACAGACCATAACGTATTATCTGTAAACCAACTCCTCCACACAGGTTTTTCTTCACAAATTTTCTACTCGACTCCAATCCCCGACCGGAATCGAGGCGAATCAAGCTCATTTCAACTCGATTTAGGTATATAAAGAATTTTGGCCACATTCAAGCTCGCTTCAGCACCACACGTTAATGTAGTAGTCTACGAACAAACCCCCTTCTTGAAGTTTTTATTTTATGTCAAATTGTTTGGTTAAAACCATGATACAACTAAAACAGATAGCGCATTCCGGTTTCTATTTTTGTTTCGTTCTGCGCATCTACGTCACAAGCACTCAACGAGTTTGACGTTTATTATTCAGTATGTGAAATCAAAACAAAACAATGGCACTAATTTGTTTGGATATTTTGTTTATATAATAAAATGTTAATATTTCTAATATTTTTCATTTAGATAAATGGTTTTAAATAGTTAATATTTGTGTTTATTCGTAAGTTAAAGAAAATTTGTGGGTTTGAGTGAAAGAAATTAATAAAAAATCGAAGTAAATGAAGAGTATGGTGTATTTTTTTTCATTTTCATTCGGATGCATTTTTCTCCATAGAATTACCTGGAAGATTGTTTAAATAGTGATAAATGGTTAAATAAAAGATATGATGGTCTTTTTTAGTCAGTGGTTTTTCAACCTTTTATTTAATTAATAATTTGTTTGTATTTTCTTTTTCTGGACAGTTTGCTTTCAGTGATTTGTCTGTTTAGTTTTCACATTCGGAAGTACATGCAACAACGAAAGAAAAGCTTCATAATCTTCTCATCGCATTTGATCTTTGCTTTCTCGGCAACTTCAAGTAAATGCTGGATGTAGTTTGGACAGATATAAATGCCTTCACCTTCTCCATTTACGGCATTAAAAACATTTTGTAATGCAGCAAAGTGAGCCATCATTGTGGGATTTGCTTTAGACAAGCCTCCTTCGTCCAAGTGATTTACCCAAGGGCTTTCGTCTGGTTCAATTTGTTCCAGGTTTGGTATGGTGTTTTTAAAACGATGGCAAATGTAGCCAGCCAAGTTGTCCAAACCATTGTAAGCAAATGGGAGATTTTCTTCTGGCTCAGAAGCAATAGGCTTACTATTGTCGACTTTGACAACGACAAAAATCCTTCCTGAAAAAGCGAATATTGTTAAGATGAATCGATTATTAGATTGTGAGATTATTTATCCTCCTGGTCTTAGTCCTTAACTCTGTTTTGAGTTGCTCATTTTCTTCGCGTAAGGTTCTTCTAATAAGTTTATGAAAACAAATTATTTTATACAATTTCAGAATGCATGGATAGTACGATTAAGATTTTGTTCCTATCATAAATGCTTACAAATATTATAAGGTACTTACAATTGTTCATATAACGCATCAAGTTGAGCTTGTTCTAATTGTGGATGTGAATGTGAAATATTTCCCATCAAGCTATCGTTTTTGCATTGCTGTTCAGGCACATTTTCATGCTCGAGCTCAATGGGAACTTCCAGCAACCCACTTACTACTTCTTTTTGTTTTTTCATCTCCATTATTTTCGAACGCTTTGATGTGTCAGGCTCAGACGCTACAGACAGTTGATTTGGGTAAACCGTAGGAACTGCGTCTAATTTCAAAATCCGATACCGTGTGAATCCTGTTGATATAAATATATTTCTGATTCTTATTCTGAACTACTTTTTTTGTATTAACTTACCCATTTCATACTTTGTATTGTTTATAAAATCTTCTTTGAAAAATTGGAGACTACAAATTCTTGCAGTCTGAACATTAATTTTATCCTTGCGTTTAGTGAACAAGACCCACTGCTTCGAGAGATTTAAATTTCCTTTTGGAAATGTATGAAAACTGGAATCTTTCGTTATCTTATTTCTTTCGTTATTGTTGCAGTCAAAAACAGAACAAACACCCATGTTTATTAGTAAATGTTTTTTTTTTTTGTATAAATTATGAACAATATCACTTTAAATAACTTTATTGATTTAAAAATATTTTAAATTCACTTCCGTTAACATTCACAACAAAAAATAGATTGAAATTGCGCCAAATATACTAGCTCTCTTCAATTAATTGAGTGCTGGTGACGTCACGATAGTTTGACAGCCAAAACCTTACATGCGCAATGCGCTATCTTATTAGTTGTATCATGGGTTAAAACTTTGAAATCGACTATCACATTACACAGACGTATTTTCTTGATTTTGATAGTCAACTATCAAAAAATCAGCTTACACGATCTCATCCCTGGTCTGAATTTCGCTATTTTTTGGCAATTTCTCACTCAGACGATCCATGATGAATCTCCTGAACCTAACTGAACAAAAATTCCAACATACATACGTAGTTCGACAATTACCTATCAAACATAGAAAACAACCATACAAATTTCTCATGGTGCTAAGAAACGCCAGAATTTGTAACTGACATTTGAAATCCGTGATTTAATTGCTTAACGAAGCACATTTCAAACACGCACATTCGAGATACTACATCGAATCGTCACAATCTGAGACAAAACAATTAACTCCAAACTTAGAAATTCAAAAATGTTTCAAAGCCTAAAAAATATCAATTTCTTGTCTTAAATGTCCAGAGCACTTATCATCTTTAATACGAATGAAAAAAACTCTGACAAATGTTGACTGTTTTAGAATTATTTCTAGACAAAGATAGAATTCCATTCAAACTTCAAACTATACATTTTTTAAGTTAGGTTTTTGCATATACTAACTTAAATGCATAGCTTAAGCTCAAAACAGCATATGACGTAGGAAAAATAAAAATAACTATCATAGGTTATATTGGGGGCCGGGCGCAGGAGGATATTGGAGGTTTCTCTTCGTAAAATCGATGGTTATACTATTAAATTTACAAACATAAAAAATACTGTTATATTTTATGGCATTTCAAAGTGAGTAATAAAAAAATGTTAAAATAAATTAGGGTAAAACTTAATCAAAGTCGAATTTCAGAATGAGAAGACGTAGGAAAATGATTTCAAGATACAATAATGTTGAAGATACATTTTCGCCAAAATCCACGTTTTTAACCTAAAAAATCTAACGTGTTTCTAAGTACATACAACATTTTTAAAAACACACAATTTATTAAAAAAAAGAAAAATACTTTGTTTCAAGTTCAAGTTTTTCTTATAATATTTTTTAAAAGGTGTATGTGTACTATTGAAACGAAAACTAATAATAATTTACTTTTTTTTATAACGGTTAGTTAAGTTATAAGACCTATACAATTGTAATAACCTATATTTAACTAAAAAATATTGTAAAGTTAAACTAATTTAATTCTTACTTATATCGAAAGCCTTAAGCCAGTAAAATAAAGATGATTTTGGTACCTTATTTGTAATTTAACATGCCATATAAGCTTCAAAATCTCAATCGCAAAACGATTAAAAAATCGTTTTAATTACATACATATGTATGTATAAACTCTATTCCCAAACATTGTTCAAAAGTTTTAGAATCCTGTAAGGGATAGAATCAGTTGATATGCTGCGATTAGAACGATCTTAGAACGATTTTCAGTGATCGGATTTTCAAGGTTATTTTAAATTGACCAATTTATTTTAAAAGTTGATGGCAATTTCAAAAACTAATAACACACACTTATTTCTCTTTTGCTGCTTTTAAATAGTGTAAAATGGTGTTATTAGGTTTATGAATGAGATGCCATTCGAAAGATAATTTTGTTACAAATAATATAAATTTTAAAAAAATTAAATACCATTATATTCTTGACAAATAAACAATCATTTTGGTATATAAAACATTTTCATACGCTTACCACAAGCTGCAATATAGCGTCTCAAAAATTCTCCGAAAAAAATTCGAGCAAATTTCTAGACATTTGGTTGTTCAGATTTGTGTGAAATAATTTGACTAAAATTTTCACAAAAATGGTTCATTATTTCGTCAATTCTTAACCGATTTTCATAAATGACGCATCAAATAAAAGGTTACAAGAAATAAATTGTTTTGTTAAACTGAAACAACTATTTTGTTATCAATTTATTCCTGGCTGGGAGTAAATTAAGATTAAGAGAATTCCATCATTCTCCTTAACCTTATTTAAGTAGAAAATCAAGTGGGAATTTCAAAATTGAATATGAAAACCTTTCAAATGCCTTGGAATTATTATATTTATCATACAAACCATACAGTTTTCCAAACAGCGCCTTTTTTAATCTTTAAATCGTTTCAAGTAAAATAAGATTATTGCATTATCTATAATATTTCAAAAGTATTTGATAGCGTTTGAAATCAAGATCCTGTCGTATTAGATAGTTTAAAGAAATTCTTACATACAAACAAAACAACGTGTTGGTATAAAACTTTACTGAAAGTTAATTTTCTTAGCTTTACATTTTTCAATCTAGAGAAGAATATTTCGATCTGATTATCGGCTTCACGGTCTATGTTCGATTGAACGTTTAGCGTATTTGTTTCCATTTAAAAATTAAATACATTTTATTTAAAAATGTGTGTAGCCATTTTATTGAAACGATATAAAAATGTTTAAATACTGGTGCTTAGCTTAAGTGTTCCATTGTCCGTCTCCATAAGTGATTGAAGATTGAAAATTATATTTTCTTTTGTATAGTTTTTATTTTACTTAAATAAATAGAAATTATTTTTATACTCATGTTAAACATGTAATGGAAAATCATAAAAACAATTTTTAATTTTTTTTTACTCCTTATCAAATGGAGTTAACAATATGTGAGTTTTTCAGGACAGGAATATTTGTTTGATTCGTTGGTGAAGAAAATTATGTAGATATTGAGCCAGACACTTAAGCTGCTGCTCATTTTGATATTGATTTGAATGTATGAACATACAATCTAACTGCAGCAAGAAGCTGGGGTGGGGTCCAAGCCAGAGCGTTTTGTGATTGCCAGACGTGTAAATTCTTCAGCAGTTGTAGGATGAATTCCAACAGTGTTCAAAAGAATGTTCATTGTTAAGCCAGATCTAAAAATTGAAGAAAATGAAAAAAACACATTTATTAGAAATACGTAAGAACAAGTTAAAAAAGAGATAAACTCACTTCACTGCAGCTGCGAATCCTTGCATAACCTCACCAGCAACTGGGCCAATATAATGTAGACCTAGAACCTTTTGGTCTCCTGAACGTTCAGCTACAGCCTTAACATAGCAATATCTTACGCTCTTTTGAGGTACGAAATACTCAGTTGGTTTATAATATCCATGGTATACTTCAATATTGTCTTCGCCATACTTGGCGATAGCATTCTCTTCACTCAGACCTACGGAACTGTATTCAAGAGGTGAGAACACAGTTGTGGCTACGTTGTCATAGTCCATCAATTGAGTAGCACCACTGAAAATACGGCGTGACAATAAACGACCAGCGTGAATAGCCACCGGGGTCAGTTCGGGTTTACCGTGAATAATGTCACCAACAGCATAAATGTTAGGGACATTGGTTTCCTCTTTTTCGTTGACTGGAATCTTATCACCTTTGGTTACAACACCAGCGTTGTTCAATTTCAAATCATCAACAAGACCTTTACGACCAATAGCCCACAGAACGGTGTCGTACACATCGCTGCCTTCTTCGTTGGTTTCAGTGTTAACGTACTTAACAAGAAGTCGTCCATCTTCAGTTTTTTCTACAGATTTTGGAACAGTGTTGCGCAGGAAAGGAATGTTCCTCTCAGCCATAGCATCGGCAACAATATTTGCCATTTGTTGATCGAATCCACGTAGAATAATTGATCGAACCATAACTGTGGCTTCATAACCGAGTCCCTTAAGGAAACCAGCACATTCAAGACCAATATCTGCAAGAACATGGATAAGGTTAATATTTTTAATTTAAATTTTAGAAAAAGCGATCTTACATCCAGCTCCTACTACCAGGGTTTTGCCAGGTGCATGAGGCAAACTAAATATATCATCACTAGTTATTCCGTGTTCAACAGCTCCGGGGATATCAGGGTAGCGGGGACGTCCACCAACAGCAATAACGATATTTTTAGCTGTGAGCTCTTTCTCAGTGCCATTCTTCATGCGAGCAATAACGGTATTGGCATCTTTGAATGAACCCAATGCATTGATGTATTCGACTTTTCTAAAATTAAAAGAAATTGATTAGAACAAAGAATAACATAATAATCTTCTTTTATGCATCTTTCTTAATCTAACTAAAAGCAGGGGAGTAGGAACCTAGTTTTTTCGAATGAGAAAAATGTGCAAATGCTTATTATTTATTGTGCGCGCACTCAAGGGGTTATGAATACCCTTATGATAATTAAAAACACAGTGCGAGCAATTAGCAAAGGAGGATAGGATTAGAAAAGAGATACCGATGAACATGTCTGAACATTAACACTGGAGTGCACGCTTGGCCTACTATATTAGTATACAGTTACAGTTTTCTTCATAACTTAACAGTTTTTTAATAGTATTAGAATTGAAATAATTTTTTTTACTTGACACTCCAACCTAAAATTCATAAATTAAGTTTAAGGCTAATTAAATATTACGTAAAAATATTTATTTCATTTGTTTTTAAAATAAAAAATTATTAACATTATTAAATGGTCTACCATAGTAGGCCACGCGTGCATTGGTGTACAAAAATAGGGCGCGTGTACTCCAGTGTTAAATGTCTGGTGAAGCGTTCCTCATTCGTGTAGTGCGGCTGAAGAAGGAATCCCTATACTTAACAGTACGTCCGAAATCGGTCTCAAGGGTAAATTTGTGGGCATTCCTAGAAGTACGGGTATTACGGTTGAATTGTATGAGGGGAGGAATACAACTGGCTATTTCACTAAAGCATTGTTTGTGAAAAAATCAACAAAACAATGATAGGCATGATAGGCATGAGACCTTGCGGCGGTGTTCAAGAGAAGCCAAAGTCTCAGTTATATAACGAGTATAATGAGAATTATATCCAAGTTTTGGACGAATAAAAGCTTTGTAAATTATAGCCAGATCAGAAGGGGTAAAAACAAACTTCGTCGGAAAAAACCTTATAGACTTAGCAGCATTTTTGGCGATATGGAATATGTGATCGCTCCACAACAAGTGGTTTTTGATGAACATACCTAGAACTGAAAACTGTTCAGTCTCCTCGATACAAGAACTACCCATGGATAGTGGGTTACGCTTTTGCGACAGTAGACAGCATTAAATTCTACACGATTTTTGATCCCCATTGGACAATGCTGTCAAGATCAAAATTTAATGAGCTAGCTTATCATGAGCTGCCGTTGGTGGTCCACATCCGAAGAAGAAGGATGAGAATATAAAAACGAATATGAAAAAGCTGAGGGTACTGTCATCAGCGAAACAATTGAATGGGTTAGAAGTTTGAAAAAAAGATCATTTATAAAAATAAGGAAGAGTGTCGGAGACAAAACAAAGCCCTGGGACACACCACACCAGCGTTTATTTTGTGGATATACGGCCAAAAGTGCTTATTTTTGAAAATATTTATAAATGAAGATTTTTGGTTAAATGCATTTTATTAACTACATAACATTATGTACAATGTTATCGAAAAATTGTTGTGTTATTTTAATATTGTTCGTTATTTTAATTGAATTGAGTCACTGTTATTTTTTTTTTCAAGAAATGCATTTCAATTTTATTCATTTTGAAATGAAATAGTAATGATAATAATACTATTTCAGTGTTGTGACGTTAGAATAAATCTATTTTTAAAATCTATTGAAAAAAACATAGACATTAGAAAATTGACAGCATGTGAGATAAATATGTATTCCCTTTTGAAATACATTTTTGTTATGCAATCAAGCTAAAGGTCAATTCAGCACGCAATCCAAAATATTAAATTTAAATAAAACTTACTTGTCTCTAAGGTCGACTCTGGTCACCCAGTTAACTGATTTAATGTGGTTTTGCACAGATTCTACAAGTTTTGACCAATCTGGTTTGATTTTTTCAACACCATCAACTTGCCAACCATAAGCTACAGCTTCCTGTAATAATAAAAAAAAATATTAATATTTCGAAATATCACAATTTTGAAAAACAATTTTAAGCAACTTACATGAATTCCTTCACCTAACATAGCTGCTTGATGCATAAGTTTTTTAGGAATGCATCCGACATTTACACAAGTTCCTCCAATACCCCATTTGGTGCCCAATGTTGGTGTTGGTACTACATAATCCAGTACAGCTACTTTAGCACCATTTGCTACAGCGTCTTTAGCACAGGCCAATCCACCAGATCCACCACCAATGACAACCAAGTCATAATCATAATCTAAACGGAAGAAATTAAGAAATTGGTTAGAACTTTAGATAATTAGATTTTATGTAGCTTTTTATGAAAATTTTCAATTCTTCTTCCCCAAACTCACACATTTCGTCAGTTATATTTCATAAAACCGAATCCTTTTTCCCCCAACAAACTACATTATCGTTTAATTTGTTATGAACATGTGATATAAACACTCCCATTTCAAATGTAGTTAATAATTATAGATATTAAATTTTTAAATATAATTTTGCTAACTAATTATATTAGTTATAATGGGAAAATGTTGCTGTTAGTTTTCTCAATCACACTTTGTGTGATAATTTTATTCACTGTGAAGAGAATATGAAATATAAAAGTAAGGTATAATTGCTTTTGCACATACACTATACATTTTTCCGTTCTTCCACCACAAATCGCCAAGGTAACATTGGTCGATCAACATAGATGGAAAAAAATGTATAGATACATAGAAAATGTTCGTCATCCAGAGTAATTGAGTTTTACGTCAACAGGTTTGTATTACACATTGTTTTTACAACTTGCTATAATGTAGATGGAGGTACGAGAAGCTTTAATAGAAGAGTTTTTTTTTGGTTATACATACATATGTATATTTTCTTGAATCAATTCAAAGTTTGGAATACAAAAATATGTCTATTTGAAAAAAAAGGGGATACGAAAAGTTTTTTCATATCTCCACAAGTATGAACAAAATTCACGACCAAGAAATGATAAATAGATGGATATAAAGGCTATAACTTTTTTAGAAGTTTATCGGTGAGAACTATATATATTTCACGACCTCAGAGACTCAAAAATTATGAATATAACTCATTGTCTAAATATTTAAACTGAGCTTACACGTTCTACAAGTTCTTGGAATATTTACTTCTAAATTATTCATTTTAGTCCAGTTGATTCACAATAGCTAACTATGAGTGGCCTTTAATTCATTAGTGGCTTCTAAACCAAAACATACTTTTTCCCATTTACCACGGTTCAATACAGTCGAACTAAGTATTTCATGTACATATATCTTTGTTACTTGTTTTGCCATTTAAGTTATTATAAAGGTAATGGACTGTCAAGATGTAACGAAGGAATATTCAACGTCAGGGTTCTCTTGAATATGATTCAAACATATTAATATTTGATTTTTTGCAGAGCTCAAAATCGTATTAACATACACTAATCGAATCGTGCTTATGTGAATAAGATAATAGCCAATTAGATTCTTTACAATACAAAAAAACATGAGTTTTCCTTTGAAAGGAATGTAAATGCCTTATGAATGTTATGAAAGGTGACGACAATGAGATACTTGTTTCTTATTACGTTAACAATTCTTATAAATATAATACATACTTAAAATCTAAAACTGAAACTAAGTTGTTAAAAATTAATTTGCATTTTATACTTTTTATATCATCATTTGGTAAATTAATACAAGAGTGAAATTTATTATATTTAAATTTCAATTAAATGATTTAAGGAGCTATGTACACCATAGTTTGATCTCCTAAAATTAGTATTCAATGGTTTCTGGAGTCTTATACTTGAACGATTAAAACTGAAGTTTAAACTACCAAAAATGTGTCCACTTATTATTGCAACAATTAAACAAAATTGCAAGTAATTCCTATGATTTGTCAAAGAAGCAAGGTTTATGAGAGAAAGTCTTTGTGAGTAAGGCGGTAATACGAGGTGTGTTCAAAAAGTACCCGGAATTTTTAAATTCCGCTGGTCTGGAGAGTCCGAAGGTCAAAATTATTTTTTATTGTGTTGGTATACATGCCCCTAAAGTATGATGCAATTTTCAGCTATATTCACTCTTTACTTTGTCTGTGGTAGTTGCTAAGGTTCGACGTGTTTTTATAAGCTCGGCGATTTTTGCTGAAACTTCTGAATTTTGACCAAAAAAACAATCGCATGAACATCGCTCAAGAGCTGTTAAATGACGTCAACGACGATCCAAGTTTGCTTGAAAGGGTCATAACTGGTTATGAAATATGGGTGTACGGTTATGATGTCGAAACCAAAGCACTATCGTCCACCTGGAAGCATCTAACGTCAAGAACGAAAAAAGCACGTCAAGTTCGATCAAATGTGAAGGTTTTGCTTACTGTTTTCTTCGATTATAATGGTATAGTGCATCAAGAGTTCTTACCACAAGGTCGTACGGTTAATAAGGAGTATTACCTTGAATTTATGCGACGTTTGCATGAAGCAATCCGAAAAAAACCTCAGATTTATGGAAAAACAGTTCATGGCTTTTGCACCACGATAACGCACCTGCTCACTCGTCGTTGCTTGTTCGTAATTTTTTGGCCAAAAACAATACCGTAGTCATGCCCCAACCTCCATATTCACCAGATATGGCTCCGTGTGACTTTTTCCTGTTTCCAAAGTTGAAGAAACCCATGAAAGAACGGCGTTTTTCCTCGATTGAAGAAATAGAGGCAAAATCGCTGAGAAAGCTCGAGGACATATCAAAAAGTGAATATCAAGAGTCCTTCCAAGATTGGAAAAAATGCTGACATAAGTGTATTATATCTGGGAGTGACTACTTTGAAGGGGACCACATTGATGTAAACGAATAAATAAATATTTTCTTGAAAAAACGAAAATTCCGGGTACTTTTTGAACACACCTCGTATATGAATATCATGAAACCACGGAAGGGACAGAAACAAAAAAATCATTTCTGAGTGACTTCGAGTCTTGTGACGCGTGCGACGCGGCGCAGTAAGGTGACCATACTGTACAGGCATATTCCAGGTCTCACAAATGAAACAAAAAGTAATTTTATGACATATGGATCTCGGAAATCACGACCAAATCTCTTAATGAAACACAGAACTCGTATTTGCTTTTATAACTATGAACTTAAAACGTTCATTAAATGTTATTTTAGAATCTAAGACAACACCCAAGTCAGAAAATCCATATACTCTACTTAAAGGACAAGAATCAAACATGTAATTAAAAACGCTTGGAACTTTTTTACGTGTAAAACTCATTGTTTTACATTTGTCAACATTTAAAACAATACGATTATTATTGCACCATTCCCATTTTTAAAATTGTTCAGGAAACAAAAAAAAGTCTCATTTAGTTATTTTTTGTGTATTGTAATGGAGGGAACAGATTTGGAGAGGGATTTTCAGAATACAAAACTTGACATCATTGCAAAACCGAAAGTTTAATCAGATAAGAAGTTTTTGTCGCTTAGTACATTTTCGTGGTCACGACATTGGCGCTTGATACAATGGTAAATGGCGCTTAAGACACTGTAATGGTCACAAAAAATAAAGGTTTGAAATAAATTGTGCCGTTTAATTCATTTAAACGGCTACTTTCTACCCCGGGAAGATGACGCATTCCCATGGGAAAATTCAGGTGGGTCGATCGCTTTTACGCCTAAACTACTGAACAGATTTAAATGAAATTTACTAAGGAGATAGTTTGAGACTTAAGAAAGGACATGAGTTACCTTTGATCTCGGGAAAACAACGCATTCCCATCAGAAAAATTATTTTTCCGGGGAATCTGATCACTTTCACTAATAAATTACTAAGTATTTGAATAATATTTGGATAAAATTGGTATTACGGGAAAACAACCCATTCCCAACCCTTCTCATAAGTTGAGATTGAAGGTTGATGTTCCAGTCCCGTTAATGAGAAATCTTGACGCATCAAAGTTATGTAATGGTACACGGCTGCAGATTACTCACCTAGGACGAAATATTATAAAAGCTGTAATCATGACTGGATAGCAAAAGGAAAAAATGTTTTAATTCCCCGCATTCCGATAATTCCAACCGATTTGCCGTTTCAGTTTAAAAGAGTGCAGTTTCCTCTGAAAGCAGCATCTGCAATAACAATAAATAAAGCTCAGGGGCAAACGCTGAAAGTTGCAGGTGTGAATTTGAAAAAAAAAACTGTTTTTCCCATGGACAATTATATGTAGCGTGCTCACGAGTCTCAAACCCACAAAATCTTTACGTTCTGGCCAAGGAAGGAAAAACAAGCAACGTCGTATATAAAAATGTATTGCAATAACTTATCTTCTTCTTAAAATGTATTAACCTAACCTAACCTATGACAATCACACTTAGTATGGGCTCATCCCATCTCGGCACAATTCAAACATACGTACAAAAAATCTAGTAAACAATAACATAAATACAAATCTATATAAAAAGTAACAAAACATTGATTTCAAAACAAAAATTCAAAAAGGACACCTTAGGATTACTGATCAAAAATATAATACATACATCTTCTTCGTCTGTTTCTTTTAATTCGTCTTGTTTCTCACCGACTGTATTTATAATATCCTCGTATTCTTGTATGTACAGTGAGTGTCATTAATATTCGTTTTTTTTGTTTCTTTCTTAAAAACACTTTACTTTTCACTTTAAAGTTAAAAAAAAGTTAAGAACTAGTTTCTCTTTAACATATTTTTTATTTCATAATTTCAATTAATATTCGGTTTTTTTTACATACTTCTATTAATTTTTTAATTAATCTTTCTTACCATTGATTTTAATATTTCGTTGGATACCCTTGATTGGATAAAACTCTGTCCAGTCGCTTGGGCATGTTTTATATATTTTTTTGCACGTATTCAATGCCTATTTTGCTCCATTCATCTTGAAGGAAGAAACTTTCTTTTGAGCAGACTCTTTAAATCCTTTCGTTTCGGCCTGATATTGACAGTTTGGAAGAATATAGAATGTCAAGTTCATTGAATTCTTTAAGGCATTTCAGTAGCCTACTTCATAGAAAAATATTCAAAATCAAAGAAACCCATATATCTGGATTGTTATAATTGTAACCGACAAAAATGGAGCAAGTTCTATTTGGAAGAATGTGCTAGGCGACAATTTCGGTTAAACTATGCGACATCTTAAGACAATAAGGTTTTAAAAAATGTCGCTTAGCATAATTTTACTGGCGGATAATACAAATTTCAGGGAGCAACATTATTCCAATGAGAAAACTTGGCAGTTGTTACAATTATATTTCCTCTTTAGTTTCTTTTGTATACATGATAGGGCAGCGAAACCCAAGCCGAAATGTGGCGCTTAACTTCTAGTATAGTTCCACATTAAAAAGTCATTTTCGAAAAAAGTGTCGCTTAATACATTCTTACGGGAAGATATCGATATATTAGGATAGACGAATAGACATACAATTAAAACGTTGAGAAGAAGAAGAGGTTAAGTCTAATTTTTGAATTTGTATGCTTTTATTGCAAAATTGATTACGCTCAATGCAAATTTAGATTTCTGTCTTATCAGCATTTTTCTACGATCTTTAGTTTCGGATTGTTTTTAAAAATGTTTGAATCCAAGCAATAAAAACAATACAATACTACTTCATATTGTTTACATGAGGGAGTTAAATGCATACTTACACCCTTCCTATAATTTATAAGACTAAAGTATAGAAAATGACATATCATAATCAAATTCTTATTTACCACCTTCGATTAGATTTTCGTTTTTATGTTCTATACATTGGGCATTGATTGCACCGTAGAAGACAAAGATGCCATATTTATTGTCAGCGACTCAAATAAATTTGTACTTCCTCCTAACTAGTAGTGATACGTGTAGCACCTGTGACTCTGGCAAAAACTCGACAAGACTGCGTTCGAAGGAACAGCAAATTGACCACGAAAAGGCTCGATCTGATCTAAACGTGCATCGTGTATATCACTTTTAATGCCCTTGCCCAAACTAACAACAAACAAACGCATTTTAAATAAGGCAGATGTGATTTTCTAATATAACGACAAGAAGACGCTAAGTACTTCGCAGTGATCGATCACAAATTTCTAGCTAGCGATCGGGATTTCGGAAGAATAGAAAAGGAATTGCGAATGCATAAATGTATCTATACTGCTGAACAATACAGGGATATAACAATAAATGTCAAAAAAATAATACTATTGTGATAAACATGGAGAATCATCTTCCATCACTATCCTATCCAATCTTGAAGGCAAACTTAATAAGGGGAAGACAACTCAAACCATTGAAAAAATAAGCTTTCGAGCCAACATTAATTGAGTAAGAACAGACAAATATGGTTGTTCGTGTTCCTCTTATAAAGGATGATTCTATGTATAATCTCCACTTTTAAAGTCAAAAACGATTCACAAGCAAAAAAAAAAAAACGAATGTCCGATTTCATAAACAAACACTAAAAGCACTTTTATCTAAAAGCTTTTTAAATTTTATCAGGCCTTTAAATTTTTTCAGTTTCACCGAGCTTGAAATGGGAAATTTCAGGGATATTTTTGTTAAAATAGAGTTCTCTTCACAACCCTGTAAAAATAAAACCCCTTTTTTCTTTCTATTAAGCGAATTGTGTGAGAAAAAATGAGAAAGCATTATATGTTGAAATAAATGACAAGAATCGCAAAATACAACAATGGGCAGGTTCAGACAAACATAAGGGACTTCATTTGCAGTCAACTTCATTCTTTGAACGTAAATTTTGACCAAGGCAACTAGCTAGTTTTTCAAGTGTCATGAAATTAAAATTCAGAACTTTACTTCACAAACTTCTACTTCAAGTTCATAGTAAAAAAATTACCAAAATCATTATTTTCTACAAAACACTCCGCAGGCAAGCTACAAGTCTATCATGATTTGTATTTTGTATTTTACAGAAATATTACTTATTTCTTTTCCAAATTTACAAGGAACCTTTTTACAGAAAGCATTTAAGGAAGTTGTGCAGAAAATAAATAAATCATTGAATAATAAAGTTCAGCTTTTAGTTGAATTAAAAAACATGATCAATTGTCATTTTGACATAAGTTGACTTGACTTGATAGTAAGGGAGATTTTTCTTGCCCAACTTTCCAGTCAACTTTCCAATAAAGTTACCTTAATTGGAAGGCAATTTTTTGGCAGCTGGCCAATCAGATGCAAGAAACTTGCCTTACTTTCAAGTCCCTTATGTCGGCTGAACCTGCCCAATGTAAACTTCTTCAAAATCAAAAATCGTGTGTCGTTCAAAAATAAAATATGAACATTTTCTTCAGATGAAGATGACCAATCTAATATTCTAATTAAAAATTAAAATTATAAAAATGATATTATAAATGCAATGTTGAATTTGTTTACCTATTCATTCTGTATCTCCAAGTATTGAGAACACAAATTTTACAAAACAAAACATCAGCTGTCAATCTGTCATATTATTTTTTTAATGACACTTTTAAAATTTAATGAGCCAAAAATGTTCATTTAGTTTTAAAAGGTGATTAAAAGCTTGTTTACTTTAAAAACGCTTGGTGAAACCAAAATATCCCATTTTACAGTTTAAAATCCTGTTAAATGTATAAAAGCTGTTTATGAAATTGGGCATGAGAACATTAAAAATTTAAAGGAGCAAATGCAGTTCATTTCCCAGGAGCATATCTGTTTCAGATTCACCCGAGAAAAATATTAATAAAGAAACTAAAAGATAAAACATGTCACTTAACCCCTTCGTTTTTCTTGCCAATCAAGATGATTTTATTTTACTTTTTGGAAGAATATGTTAAACAAAACTACGTCTGAACAATTTAAATGAATTTTGATGATTATTAATATTATAAAAAAGTTTTAGTTCTTTACCAGAAAAAAAGTTAACATCGATTAATTTTGAAGCCTTGTGCCTGGAAACTTTACAATAATTGGCACTTCCTCTCAACCCTTCAATTGAGTATTCCTTTACTTCATTTGCAGAGGTATTGAAACAAATATATAAATCCTAACTGATAACTCCAAGCAATTGTCTGTTAGAAAAATCATCTAACCCGGATCATTATAACATTGTCAGAATTATGGGCGATTATTTTTAAAACAATTCTAGTAGATTGTAGAACAGTATCCGATAAAAAAAAAGTATTAAATAGCAAAATTTTCACCTGAGTGTTAATTAAGAGATAAATGCGAACGAAATAAGGCTGAATTTAAACAGCTTATCATTTCCATTAAAATTATTTAAATGATTTCTTGTCAATAATAAAGATTTTATAATGATAGAGACTTATTAGAAGGCCTTAAACAGTTTCGATAAGAAAATGCCCTAGAGTAGAAAACAGACAATACTTACAATAATTTTAAAGCTTATCACTTACATTTAAATTAAATTGTGAGTTGATGAGAAATATATATTACCAAAAGCACGTGTTTTTATTTTTTATATTCTCTAAACAACAACATCAGGATAGCTTAGCTAGAGACAACACAAACAATTGTCTTAAGTCAACAAGTCGAATTTTATTTTGCATAAATTATAATAATGTCTGTGATGATTGGCATTTAACTGAATGCATAATTGTTTGTTTTTTATTTTTTGAATTTTAATATAACGTATTTATATGTATGAATGTAAACGAATATGTATTTAAAAGAAAAGTTATTTTTAATCGACAAGGAATTTTACTAAATTAACTACTTTTTAAAGAAATATTGAAATAAATTTCATTGTTAAACAATTAGCTTGATGATATCATCCAAGTCAGTATCTAACAATCTATGACTAAGATATGTGTAGGTAACAATTTTAAATAATTTTTTTTGAAATACATTTCGAAACAAGTTATGTTATGTCATGCAAATTTAGCTACAATACAATATTGCTTCGAAACAAAAAAAAAACAATAAGGGTTTTTTGAACCAAAGCAACGACCACATGTTTAATGAGATATTGCAATTACACTTATTTACTAAACAAAAATAGGTAGATATGTATGTATTTATAATATAAAATGTATATTAAAGCATTTTCCAAGTAAACTCGATTAAATACGTCATTCAAGTGATATCATTGATGTGACCTTGAGTTCGGGATCGTATTTTTGCTGATTTTCCTATCTGATACGCGTACAATTGAACATACACGCAGTCTAGATAAATCCACTGATATTAATGGAAAGAGGTTTTATTAATGAAGAGAGAGAGATTATGGTTTGGAATATTAGATAAGATAAAGTTTAATATTTTACCAACGTGCTTATTGCATGAAAATAAAAAAAAAAAATATTAAATAACTTCAAAATACGTAAGAGCTATTTAAAAGAAAAATATTTAGGATTTAACATAGGACAGTACCGAGTAGGGTCTAGATTATTTAGAATAGGTTAAGTTTTTATAAATACTTTTTCTTTTACAAAAGCGTATTTGAGGATATAAGAATAGGATTTATCAGGGATTAAAGAATAACTATTGTAAACAAATTAACTTTAAGTTAAACTTCTCTTTTCTAATGACATTAAAAAAGCGTTAGTGAAATAAACAATTTAAAATAGGTAGAAACTTATTAGTAATACTTTTTTAAGTTAATTTTCTATTTTACGAGCTGTCTGATAAATGTAATTATTCTATACTGGGAAATCTTGGCGCCCAATAGCTTTCAAATTTGTAAACAAATCATTGGGCAGGTTCAGAAAACATAGGGGACTTTATTTGCAGTGAACGGAAAATAAGACCAAGGCTAAAAATTGAAACTTGGCTGTATTATTCTTACAGAAACTACCAGCAACATTATTATCTACAAAAAAAACTCCCTACACACTTCACAAGTCCATCATAAGTTGAGTTTTGTATTTTAATTTGACAAGGAATTCTTTTAGACAAATCTTTTAAATAAAATTGGGCACTCAATATGGAAAGAAAGAAAAAGTAAAGGAGATTTTTCTTGGCTAACTTTCCAGTTAACTTCCTAGAGTAAAGTTGCCTTATTTGGAAGACAATATTTTGACAGCTGCCCAATGTAATGCTCGAATCTTTGCCTTACCTTTAAGTCTCTTATGTCGATGGAACTTGCCCATTCTGAAGACAGCTAATTCCAAGAATAAAATGACGGCAAACACAAATTGAAACGTATTTCTTTGCAACTCATAATGTAGATGACAACATAGCTATACAAATTTTTTTACGGGCAATGTCTCATACTAGAAATTGAAAAATTCTTTAACGAGTAATTATTCTTTTCAAGGGAAAGCGTTTCTAAGTTAGTAAGTGTTTGAAATATAATCTAAGTTCTTTTTGAATCCTTAAATCATATTCAAACAGGAATAGTGAAGAAATCTTCGTTTTTTTTTCCTCCACCCCATAAAACTGGTACTTAGTTCTCTGAAAGCTTTTAAAATAATGTTTACAAGAAAGAAGGGCTAGTTTGTTCCTAGTGGTACAAAATTTGTTCAAGTATCATTAAAATAATAAATCGGGTGGCGCAACAGTCCGTTGAGAACTAGGGCCTAGTCACTTACAGCTCTCAACCATTCCTGAGTGCGAGTACTGTTGTCAGGGATGGAGGGGACCTACAGTTTTAAGCCGAATCCGAACGACTAACATGACAAGAATTACTCTTGGAGAATTTGTCAATTCCTCGCAAGGGGCACTACGCGTGAAAAAAACTTTAGATGGCATAGGCAGGGATCGAACCCAAGACCTTTGGCATGACCATCACGCCACGGGTACTAGCAAGTTCAAGTGTCATTGTTAGAATGAAATTCGTAAAAGTTTCCGATTACGATGGTATTCGTGATAGGCCTTTTTAAAAAATTTCCTAGATCAAATATTTATTTTTTTTTCTTTTCCTTTTTCTATTTTGTGATTTGCTAATTCCCTTTTATTAAAAAAAAAAGGTACCCGAACATAGGTACCTAAATAGTGACAATTCGTGAAAATAAGCTAAGCAAGCATTGTGCCAATGTTTTCCCCAAAAGTTAAAAAAAAAAACAAATACCCCGTTGTTAACTTTGATAGTTCAACATTTTCAACTCGGGTCCTGAGCTGACATGTGAATTGTGTTTAATCGTAACTATTTGACACTTCAACCATGAGTTTAGGAACGATGAGATGACGTCATATTGTTTCAAATATAAATAATCTTAACATTTAGGAAAACGTGGTGATGATTAGTGCGTTCGTAAGTCATGCCGGCACTGGCAGTTTTTTCACGGGTAGTGCAAATCCTCCAAGAGTAATTCTTGTCATGAAAAGTAATTTCTCAAATCAGCCGTTCGGATTTGGCTTAAAACTGTAGGTCCAGGAATGGTTGAGAGTTGTAAGTCACTAGACCCCCTAGTTCTCAACGGACTGTTGCGCCACCTTATTTATTTATTTGTTAACATTAGGAAGAACAGTCATCAGAGTTTCTGAATCAACAGCGGCTGCTTTAATTGATTCATAATTTACGTGATTTCTTTATACACACTTTGGTTTACAGAAGCGTTTCAGGATACTAGTTAAATCAATCATAGATTGAAGCATTGTATGCAATATAGGCCATCAATGTATGTAATAAATGTTAAAGACGGCACAAACCATCCTAAATTAACGAATTTATTTTTGGAAATGAATACCACAAGATTTAGCTGTCACCAATTTCGAATAAACGGAAAAAAAATCAATCCCTATTTCTAAAAACAAAACTCCAGCTTTTAATACAATTTCGAAGCATTAATGTTTATGACACTAATCGCAAGAGCCAAAGAGAAAGTTTTCTTTAGGGGCCGGTTATAGCTATCAGTAAAATCGATCAGTAAAATTTTTGTTTGTACTTTTTGAACATGTTACAGATTTATTTCTAGCAAAAGATTGATGCAATAGATGAATCCTATATTCAAGTATTTTTTCAAAAAGAAACAATGCATTTAAAGTTTTAATTAATTTATAAATCCATTTTAATTTTTTTAATGATGAAATTTCATTTTACTGAACAGCTGACTGCCAAAAGCCAAAAAAAATTCCATTTTGTTTTACTGTTGGTGTTCCAATTTTTTACTGTTCCGATCACATCATTAAAAATTTTACTGATGAAAGCAACAGTAAAAAAATTGTCTGAGGCGCGAAGCCTCAAAGTGACATTTATTTTAATGACGTAAATTTACTGATTGCTATAAACGCTCATCAGTAAAACATTTCAGATTCCTCCTGTTTCAAATTTTACTGATGGATTTTACTGATAGCTATAATCGGCCCCAAAAAGAACAAATACTAAACGGACCTAATAGCGATGACGTATCTCAATTTTATTTATTTTTTTTAACACCCCTGAACTATGAAATTCGCGACAAAGAACCCTTCCATCGCCTCAACCGCCCTCACACAACACAAATCATATCACACCATTCACGTACATATATCAAGGTCAATCACGGAATACGAAATGAACAAACCCGAAGTAGAACCGGCAAATTTCCAAATTCCAGTTGTCAAATAAACCGTGACGTCAATTTAATTTTATCAGAGTAGAGGAAAAATCTTCTCCGTTATAAATACTACATAACATAATTTATATGCCAATATGCATGACGACAATTTTAACCGGTTGCTCTGTCTATGACTCGTATTCGTATGTCTATGTCCACTATCCAATACTTGAGAATTGAGATACCAAAAACAAATTACGTAATTAAAAAAAAAGTTCAATAGTCAGTCACAGGGAAACCGCTCCAAGTTGTAGTAAAACAAAAACGAGACAGTTGATCGCGTCCATCTTGTGTTGTGAAATAACTCTTGTCATCGTGACGTTGCACTCTATCTCCCCCAGAAAACTATTGACTGACTATTCCTAGCTAGCTAGTTCTTTGTCATCATTTCATCACATCACTCTTGTGGCTTGTCTTGTTTCTACGGACGACGACGACAGCGGGACGGAAAATTAGATACTTACTATTGTGAGCAAAACACCTTCGCGAATAGCTTTCAACCGAGTTTCGAATCAAGGTTAACGTGGATCTGCGACTCCAAATAGTTAAAATCGACATTTTTCCCGAACGTTGGAACTTAGAACACACAAATACCGGATCTTAATCACATTCACACAAGCCAGGCTAGCTATCAATATCAACTAGAACTAATAAAAGTCTTAAAGCACAGAGATACAGATAAGCTTGTCGAGTTAGGTATATTTTTTTTTCGAATTTATTTCCACAACGAAACGAGGCAAAGTTTCTAGACAATTCTTTCAATTTTTTGAGTCAGATTTGTGCGAGGTTCACGATGAAATCGATTTTGATAACGGGCTGCAACCGAGGACTTGGATTGGGATTGGTCAAGACGTTCCTCAATTTACCAAAACCACCGAAATACGTTTTTGCAACATGCCGTAATATCGAACAAGCTGGGGTGAGTGTTTTCGTACTCGTTTCTTTTTCTTTAAATAGGTTCGTTTTTTTTTTTGTTCGTCTTCCGAGAGATGACAGAATGCGGATGGGTTTGAAGAATTGAATTGTTTTATTTTTCGAGTGTGATACAAAAACAAAAATGAAGTTCAATGTGACTTACTACTATTTCCAATTGGTGCCATGATGTTTATTAAATATGCAAAATGTAAAAGTACAAATAATTTACACACAATAATTAACGATGAATAAAAAAAGTTTTTATTTTAATTGCCGCAGCTAGCAAATAACTCGAACTTTAGTAGTTGACTGGAAGCAAGAGAATGATGTGTGAAGGAATTTATCCGCTCTTAATATATTCCATTTTGGGTTTGTTTGATAGTGTTCATGAGGGATGGGAAATTTTGTATTTTTCCACTGGAATAGGTGTTCATTTGATTAGAGAAATTTCCTCATAGAATTGGTATATTTTTTATTTTTTTTTGTGCTGATGATGATGACGACAAATTATTCTAATAATCTTTTGTTTTGTTACCTATTTAATTGTAGATTGTTTTGAAGATTGTAGGTTCTAGAAGGGTTTTATAATAATTAACGATCGAGTCATCATTTTTCGAATAGACAGAATTTCGTCATAATTGCCATTGCAACAGGAATGCACTATTTTATCTTTGCGTTTGTGAAATAAGTGTCTGTTTTGTTGTTTTTGTTTGTTTGTTTAAAACATGCAACGGTCTTTTTTAATCAGGTTAAGTTAAAGATGCTCGTAAATCCAAAATCTTTACAAAATACGTTTAACCAAATTCAAATTTGCAAAGTGCAAAAAGTTTTGTTATTTTGGAAAGTAGGTATATTTGTTCTTTTTGTTTCACCAAAAAATAAACTTTGCAAATTATACCTATTTAGAATTTTGTAGAGATTTTTATTCAAAGAGAAAATTTGATTTGTAAATAAGAAAATTTGTTTTGAAAAGTTGTCGAAATTTAATTTAAAAAAATAGAGGCTGGGATGCGACCCACACTTATAACTTCCCATCCCGTCTGTCGATTTGTGTTTCTTAAAAGGTCTGTAGGTTTTCGTGTTTTGTTAAAAATTTAAGAATAACCAACAATATTTTGCATATAATGAAATAGTTTGATTTCAAAATCTAGTTTTGCTAACGAGATTTTTAGTCGTTCAAAAATTTTTACCAATTTTAGTTACATTTCTTAAAAGTTTTTATTTCCTATGTAAACAAATAGAAATTAGATGAATGAAATTAATTTGAAGTCAATGTCTTCATTTGTTGACGAAATATCGAGAACCGAACATCAATCTTTACCAAACTTGCGAACTATTTTTTGTAGATTTTAATTTTGTATGAAAAAACTGACGTTAGATTTTATACAAAAAATTAGTGAATGTTGAAAACAATATTTTTTATAAAAAAAAAATTATTTGAAGCCTAGGTATATCTCAAATTTTTGAAAAGATATTTGAGTCGAAAATCAATTTTTACGAACTTTTAGTAATGCATTTCTTAGGTATTTATTTTTTGTTAAAATACTGTCAATTTGATTTTTCTCAAAATTGTATCGAATGTTCAAAACAGTATTTCTTATAAGATAAAATTAGTTTGAAGCTAATATCTCAAGGTTTTGAAAAGATAATTGAGTCGAAAATCTATTTTTTACAAACTTTCATTATAATTTTTGTTATGCTTTTATTTTTTGTAAAAAAAACTGTCTATTCAATTTTTCTCAAAATTTTACTAAATTTTAAAAACCATATTTCTCATATGATAAAGTTAGTTTGAAGCCATAATCTCAAAGTTTTGAAAAGTTATTTGAGTCGAAAATCAATTTTTACGAACTTTTATTAATTTTTTTTTTAGGTTTTTTATTTTTTGTAAAAAAACTGTCAATTCAATTTTTCTCAAAACTTTCCGAATGTTAAAAACCTTATTCTTCATTGCACAAAATTGTTTTAGAGATAAAATAATTTTTTATTCGTAAAATTTTCGAGCTGAGAAATATTTTTTTTAAATTTTTTTGATTTATAAAAAACCCGTTAATTGGATTTTCTTTTCCAAAAATACATTTGTTTGGTATCACGTTACAATATATAATATAAAATTTAATTCAAGTCTCTAGCGTTATTGGTTCGTGAGATATTTAGGGTTAACCAAAATTTTCACCTTTTTTTTAAACTGCTATGGTAAAAAAAAAACCATCTACGCAATTTTCTTGAGAGCCCTTTCTGCATCTTTCTGCATTATTATCTGTGTAACAAAATTTATTTAAAGTCGATATCTCTTCTTGTTCTTGAGCTATGGACGACGAAAAAAACGTCGCGATCGTACGGACGTACGAACGTACGTACACACGCACGCACAGACATCTTTCTAAAAATCTTTTATTTCAACTCTAGGGACCTTGAAACGTCGAGAAATGTCAAAATTTTCAATTCGACAAATCGGACCCATTACAATAACTTCCTATGGGAAGGTAAAAATGAATGAACCGCTTTATACCTCTTTAAAATGCTAAATAAAACCAAAAACGAGATTTTCAAAGCTACGTTAAAACACAACATATCCCTTAAAAATTAATTGTGTGATGAGTTTGTAAAGTAAAAATATTGTGTCTTCTAAATACAGTTTAGTATCTGGAAATTCTCATTAGTTATGAGACTTTATTTGACTCTATATGAAGTTTTGAGCCAACCTTGAATTCAATACTTTCGTATTTTTGAAAAATACGTTTTAGACTTAATTTTAAGTATAACCGTTTCCAATACAAATTTTGTTTTAATAGTACTCTGCAAAACATTTGCAACTAGAACCTCGAACATTTTTCTTTAAAAAAAAATTGTTCAGAAAATCAAACAGCAAAATTCTTTCTTTAATTTTCTAAACTTTTTTGATATTACGTTATAATTGTTGGAAAAAAATTGACACTCTTCACTTAAACAAAAAATAAATAACTAAATACTTTCATAGTTGTTGGTAAAATTGCTGGGCAAAACATTTGCAACTTAGATATTACAACTAAATTTCAAACTATTTTCTTACTTCAAGGCAAGAAAATGTTAATATTTCATTGCATACCCTTTATTTTTTATAACGGCTGTATATCTTCTGGGCATTGAAGCTATAGGGTTATTAATAACCGTTTTTGGAATGTCATTCCACTGTCTCTGAATTCTAGCGAATAGGTCACTTTTGTGCTTAAAAATGTTGCTCCCAATTCTTCTCTTCACAATTTCCCTCGTGTTCTCTATTGGGTCTAGGTCTGGGGATTGGGCTGGCCATGTTAAAACCTCAATCTTTTTTCTGTAATCCACTTTGTGGCCAACTTCGACTTATGTTTGGGATCATTTTCGTGTTGGAACGTCCATTTCCCAATGGACATAAGGCAGCATGGTGTTACCAAGGATGCCTACATAGTCTTTAGACTTCATTATGCCCTCCACTTGTCGAATTGGCCCGATTCCATGGCCAAAGAAGTAGCATAAGACCAAAATTAAACCACCTCTATGTTTGACCTTCCCTTTAGTGTATTTTGCATTTAGCCCCTCCCCTCTTGGCCTTCTGACATGTTGCTTTCCACCCGATCCGTGCATAATGAACTTTGATTCGTCAGAAAACCAGACCGTTTCCCAAATCTGGGGACTCCAATTGAGATGAGTTTTTGGAAAAGCCAAACGAGTTTTCACATTTTTTTTAAAAATAAAAATGGCTCTTTTGCTATTTGAAAACAACGCAATCCGGCCTACAGTGTGCGCCGTCTGATAGTTGATGGGTCAATGGGTAACCTAAGTTCAATTTTTACTTCCCTGGATTCCGTGGGTTTTCTTCGGAAGAAATTTGTTATTTTTCAATCATCTTTTGCTGTGGTGCTTCGAGGCCTTCCTCCTCTATGATGGCTAAACACCTTTCCACTTTTGATGATTCTGCAAATAGTTGATTTTTGAATGGAATATTTCTTTGAAATTCTTTTTGTGATGTTCCTTTTTTTAAAGTATGTACTCAAAATTCTGGATTTTATATTTTATAATATTATTTATATAATATAATTTTTTTTTTTCAATTTAAAAAGAATTTATCTTAAAAATCCGTTTTATCGATCAAAATTCCGGCTAAAACTAACTAAACAAATCAAGCTACACGTATAAACTTCCCAACCTCCAAATAAATCAGATTAACCGTTATCAAAATGAGACGAAAAGAGAATTGGCCACTAGTAGTGCAAATGTTTTGCACAGCTGAAATCATTATTGTTTTTGTAAAAGCAGTGCATTTGTAGAATTTGCCTGTGGATCAGTGTTTTAAGATTATGAACAATAAGGTGACACATAAAAAGTCTAGAGCAATAAAAACAATTTGATTGGAACAACTTTAATATACACGAATGTTCGAATTTTTGATTGGCGGTATTTCAAAAACTTGATATAATAGAATTATCTAGACAGCAAATGCGTTAGAAGAAGCGTTTCTCCTTTTTCTGTTGAAAACCGGTTTAGCATAAATGGTTAAGCGTTTCTTTTAAATTTTTTGTAAGAAAGTCGAAATCTAACAAGGTGAAGATTTTTTTAATATTATTTGAAAAATATATGTAAATATTTCAGCTGAATATTGAAGAAGGAATTATAGGTTTTGAAAACCATTATGAATTTTATTGAATAAAAAGCTCCTTTATAAATTTAGATAGCGCCAAAAAGCCTTATGTACAGGTTTTTCTAATTTCAAAAAGTAATAACTCAAAAACCTGACGTGATACATTGATTTTGAAGTCGGATTTGAATTTTTTACTGTCAGTATAAAAGCCTTGTCGACCACTGTTCTGTAATTAAAGTATTCAAGTTAATAAAATAGAAAGTTTTGCAAATATTTAAAAAGGGAAACTCAAGTGAAGAAATAAAAAAAACTTATTACTTTAGTAACACATATACTCTCTTTGTGTATTCTAACGTCGGGTCACTTTGATCTCTCTCTTCCATCATAAAACAAAACTCACCGAAAGAAACAAGACACATACACACATATATCTCGAAAGTTTAAAAGCTATATCTTTGAAATTTGCCATTTATTTATTTCATTTAAACAAAATATGTTTTAGGATCTTAAAGAACTCGGTTCTCAACACAACAACCTGCACATCCTTGAGATAGGTAAAACTAAGTCATTTATGATTCCATTTCCTTGACTTTATACTATTCTCTTCTTTTTCGATTCACAACAAAGATCTCAAACACTTCGATGCCTATGGTAAGCTAGTCACTGATGTAAGCAACGTTGTCCAAGATGAAGGACTCAATGTTCTCATTAACAACGCTGGAATAGCTTCAAAATCGACTCGTCTCAATTTTGTACAAGCTGATTCGATGATTGACAATCTAACCACAAATACCGTTGTACCAGTTATGATGGCAAAGGTAAGTACATTGATTTTATATAAGAAACATAACCTAACTTAATTCTCGAAGGCTTTTGCTGCACTTATAAACAAAGCTTCAAAGGCAAATGCTTCTCTGCCCATGGGTGTGAATAGAGCTGCCATCATCAATATGAGTTCGATTCTGGCCTCGATTCAAAAGAATGACTCTGGTGGCATGTATGCCTACAGAACTTCAAAAGTAAGTACCCATTGTTACAAACCAATCAAACAATTTAATCAAACTTTCAACTTTCAGGCCGGTCTCAATGCTGCTACCAAATCAATGAGTCTTGACTTAAAGGACGGCAAAATACTTTGTGTGAGCATTCATCCAGGTTGGGTGCGAACTGACATGGGCGGCCCAAAAGCACCACTGGATGTGGAGACAAGTACAAAAACCATCGTAGAAACCCTGATGACCATGAACGAGTCCCATAACGGTGGCTTCTTCGAACACAACGGAAAACCTTTGCCATGGTAGAAGAGCTAAACCGCATTTCAAATTTGGTCGTGCCCTTGAAACGTGGCATTTGTTTCTGTTTTTCATAAAAATATAATTAATTTGTTTTTTTATTTAAAATAAATATAACAGTAGTTGAATGCATGCATTTCCTTTCACAATGTTTTTGTTTAAATAAAAAAAAAATCAAAGCCAAGATCCTAAGTAGAAACTCCGCGCTGAGAAGTGGGTGTGTCGTGTGGGCGTGAAGAGATTTTTATGAAGACAACGACGACGACGAAACATCAAAAATGGCCTTTCACAATTCAATACAAGAACTCAAGATTCGTCCAGCTGCTGTTGTTGGGGAGACAATCAAATGTGTTGCACTGGATTACCTCTGTCGTTGGGGTTTGTAATTCGAGGCATTGCTGGAACAAGGACGCAGTTCGTCGCAGCCTGGGGACTACTGCTGTTGCTGGCCGAGGCGGTGATTTGGTATTCGTCAACAGTCGGAAGGGGCCGTGCATTGTTCGGTTGAAGAGTCAAGATTATGTGTCGTAGAGCTACGGCCCAGGTAGAGCACTCATTGGAATGGCTTAGAACCAGAGATGTGTATGTTTCCATTGCCTCCGCCATGCTATTAGTTTCTACAGCTAATTGGGAAGAAATACTCGATGGTTTAACAAACCGAAATAACTTCTAGAGAAAGCGAAAAAGTACCTTTGGCAATTTTATAGATTTTTGCCTGAACTGGCATGGTCAAGTTTCCTGATTGCCAGAGCTGTTCCATTACACCAACACGTCGCTGGATCTCATCAAGACGCACATTGGGTGATTCTTGAACTTTGATCAACTGCAAACGTAGAATTCCCAGAGCAAATTGCTGTGCATCATCGGGCAGCGGTTCTTGGAAGGGTGGTGTTGGCGGTTGAAGAGGAGACGTTTGAGCTGCTACCGCCGGAGGTTGGGATGGTGGTGGCGCATTTACATTAGGCATCGGATGTACAACAGCAACTGGGTGTTGACTATTGGACGCCCCCACTAATGGTGGCATCGCCAGGGGCAACGGCGCACTAGTCTGATTGGGCTGAACAATTGCCGTTGGTTTGGAAGTTGTTGGGCCACCCTGGAGTGGAAATGCAATTCTCTTGTTCAGATTCAGTTTGGTTTTGCCAGATGCTGGGAGGGCATTGAATTGTAAATTTGGTGGATCATTCCAACCTGGTGTATGTGTGCCTGGGCCTGCTTTGAAGATGAAGGAAGAATTATTCGAGCGATTTTTATTAATTGAAATAATTTATGGATGAAATAATACCTGAGGAAGTTGGGGGTGCTTTATCGGACATTTTAAACGGCACAAATGGAAAATAACTACAATTAAATGCTTTTTTATAAAGAAGAAAATTTTGTTTCGCAAAATAAATCAATCGCGATTGACGTTTTTACTAAACGTCACACTGTGTTCAGGGATAAAATTGACAGTTCTTTTGCATAATCAGAGATGTAGATGGGCAGACAAATGGAGTATTTGTTTTAATTAAATTCACAATCATGAGTTGCAGATGGATTCGGATTTTTAATAGTTTAATATTTACTATGTTACGAATGTGAAAATTAACATTTGCTTTCGTAGCCTTGTGGTGGCATTCTGTAATCGATTTGAAAAGCATGTTGACTTCAAAATTCACATTACTTGAGCCTCAGTAAATCATAACATAGTTCGTCTCTTTTCTTTTCACAATAAGTTAGTGGATAAGAAAGAATTTACTTATCGACATGATTATGTATGATAGAAAATCTATCTCAAAATACACACAATTCAAAAACCAAACGAGAGTTTGTATTTGAAGCAAATAATATTTTTTAAGAGGATTAATAAGCGTATATTGAAAAGAAGTAGCTAAATTAGCTCCTGTTCTTGAAACACTTCACCAGTTTTATCATCAAAGCTCGGCCTAAAATTTAGCTTCAGTACAAAATTCTCTCCAAAACTTAGTCAAGCAAAATTTTACCAAAGCATTTTAGTTGAGTGGTAAGTTCTAGCTAAAATTTTATATTTATTTTCATATTGTACATATTGAGCTGTCAAAATTGTTCATTTTTTAAAAGCTAAATATTGCCAGATTATTGAGTCTCGTGGGTAATAGGCAGAATGGTCGGTCGGGTTGAACTTTTTCAGAAAATTTGTTTTATCATTTAAAAATTATATCACAATACAAAATGAAAATAAATACAATATTAAATGCTAAAAACAAATTAAAAACCTGTTTTAAATAGTATTTTTTTTAACAAAAATAGTTTCAGAACAACCCTCTCTTTAATTTTCTACGCAACGTTGTTCTATCAAAATTTAGCTCACCTTTTAGCACAAGTTTGTAAAAAAAACGTGAATTAAATTTTATCTCTAGCTGAGTAATACTTTTAAGGTCTTAAAACTAGTGTGGAGCATAGGAGTAACCTTATCGTTTACAGTGTCCCAAAGAAAAAGGTGTAAATGTGTTAAATCACAAGATTTTGCTGACCGTTTTTGACTAGCTCTTAGAGAAACAAAACAGTCATGTTGCAAAATTACCTTTTGCGAACTGACTGCAAAGTTTTCACCATTTAGTTAATTTTAACAACTTGCGTTGTTGAATCATTAGAAATGGCATAGTTTTTAGCTGTCATATGTCAAAAGAAGACATCTTCAGAAGTGACAGCTGTCAAAATAGTATTAAAATGTAACGCCTTATTGCCTTATTGGAAAACATCTTAGATGAGAATTTTTTTTTAAAGGAAGGATGAATATTGGCATTTTTAAACGATCTTCATATTAAGGTAATAAGATAATATTTCTTATACCAAGAAAGACAGAGGAGAGCAAATCGAATATTTGAGATTGTGTTGTCAAGAAGAGAACTAAACGAAAGTGATGACGTACAGATTTAGTGCGAGATAGGATATCCATAATTCTTTAGACTAAAAGAAGAACTATGTCATTTTTAATAGTATAATCAAAATTATCTCAGAAATTGTATTCATTTTTAACCAATAACTCCTACAAAAGTCAAAAATGGTATTGAATACCAACGTTTTGACAACAATATGTTCGGGAGGAAAGTAGTACATTTTTGCATGTGAATATTAGATAGCAATATTTCGATTTAGGGAATTTTTTTTAAAACTATAGTTTGAGAGGAATTTAAATCATTTTGAAGTAAGAAAGAATAAGTGGTAATAGAAATTAATATAAGGGATGAGATAATCTGGATTTAAGATAACAAACTGTGAAAAAACAAGTCTTTAGGGAGTTTATTTAGTGTTGATTGGCAGCTGATCTATATTGAAAAAGCTGCAGTAAGGAAAAGATATGTTTACTATGAAAATTAAGGGTATCACACACAATAATTTCAAATAGCTTTTGGAAATTTTACAGTATCGTCCTTAATTCAGTATTAATTAATATTAAAACTATCAAAGCACTGTTAATGTCCACAGTGTCCATGCCTAAAACCTGACTATCAGGCGATATTGACACCCCCCAATTAATTCTCCCTATCAATGCGTTGACTCACAAAACTTTGACGACCACACGATTATACGAAAATTGTATGTGAACCGAAGTTCAATGGTGGGAAAATTCAAAAGAATTATGAAAGTTAGAATGCTTAATTATTAATTAAAACTAATAAATTAAGAAATCACAAACATATTGACGGTAAAAGGATGTTTTTTGTAGGGAATTTTTATTAAATCAAAAGGGACTATAACAATTTTTACGGGGCGTTTATAATCTTTACTTTAATTCTATCTAAACAAACAATAACTTGACTCGGTATTGATTTCTGACCTGTCAATGTCACGGTCATCATGGCCTGTCAATGTCACGGTTAGGACCGACAGTCTCAAAATGGAATCATCGTGTCCCAATAGCATTGAGACACACATAACACTGTCACAGAAAGGTCAACGCGTTGACTCAAAAATATGTGTCAACGTGAGCATCAATTTACGCGTTGACAGCAATTTTTGTTAACGATTACACAACATGACAGCCTTAGGAAATCAAAGCGTTGACCGTTTAAGTTGACCGTCTAAGTGTAGCTTAAGAAATTTTTTAGTTTATAAAATGGCAGGTAAATCGTAAGAAAGTGGCTAATTATGATCAAGATCCATAACAAACTACAAATAATGAAATAAAGAAATGACAGGATTTCTATTTTATATATGTAAGTAGTACAAAAAGTAACTATACCCCCAAGTAAACTTGTTCGTAATTTGAAAGTTTAAAGTGGATTCAATCTCAATCCATCAAATTTTTTGAAGTGTGCTCAGTCAAAAACCTTTGGGGAGTTCAGACTCGCAGTGCTTATGCAGGTCAACAGAAGATTTAAGTCTGATATGTAGCTTTGCGGTTTTGATAAGTTTATAAATACTCATTTGAGGAAAGGTATTTAAAAAAAAAAGTTTACTTTTGTAGTCAGAAGAGACTTTTTCCCCTGAAGAAAAAAAAATCAATAATTGTGGGATAATTTTTTAAAATCTCCATATAGTCTCAAAAGATTTTGATGATTCCAAAAACACCATAGTCATCTCAATACAAGGATAGTTAAAAAAATATATCAGACAAATTTGAAGAAGTAAAAAATAAATGATCATTTTGTATGAGATATTATCAGAAATACATACTTTTAACAAATTAGAAATAAAAAATATTACTCGGAGTACTCAAACAAACTTTTACATCATTTTGAGTAAAAAACAAACGATTTTTTTTTAAATGTTAACATATTTAATTTTTTTTTGGTAATGGTTATTTGACTCTGTATACGCAACATATTTATTTCTTTTTGCCCAAATTCGAAAAATTCTCCAACACAAATTGTAGAGTTTAAAATTTTCAAACATTATAGTATTGATGTTTTTTTATTTTGCAAATTACGGTAGTCGCTCTAAGAGCGCCTTTAATGCAATCAAATTTTTCTATTTAATCTCTGAAAATCGTATTACTGCTTCCAAACACAACAAGGGGGTTTTGAACATTTATATATCATTTTAGAATACACCGAATAGAAAACTTGTAAAATAAACCCACACACTTTATTTTGTTCTTTTTTCGTTGACTTTGATTATTTTTGCTGAGCTTCGAGAAGCAATTTATGTTGCCTGGAGCTTCTTAGACGATTTCATATTGAACAAATTGTGTAAGCAGAGTTTGACAAAAAGAGTTTATATGTTAGTTTAAAATATGAATTATAAGAGTCCATTTAAAAAAAAAAGAAAGACGCTGGGGTCAGTCGATTTGTTTTGCTTAAAACTTTTACAAAATATTCATAATAATATTTTGTGTGAGATAAATAATTTGAAGACAATATCTTTCTTTTTTCATTTAATACCGGAGTCGAAAAACAAAACATTTAAAAACGGAGTCAGTTTTTTGTTGCTTTTGTAGGTTTTCGTGATTTGTCAAAAAATGTTGTCAGTTGAATTTTTCTAAGAAAATTAACTAAAAATTACCAACAATATTCTGCAAATGATGAAATAGTTTCATTTCAAAATCTATTTTTTGAATTTCTTGAAAGTTACTATTTCTTATATAAACAAATATGAATTGGATTTTTGTAAGAAAACTTAACGCAGAATGAACACATTTTGAAGTCAATACCTTCATTTATTCACGAGATATCGAGAATCGAACATCATTTTTTTTTTTTTCAATTTTGCGTATTTTGTAGATTTAAATTTTTATGAAAAAACTGACTGTTAGATTTTTATAAAAATTCGATTGATAATGGAAGTCACTATTTTCTATAAGATGAAATTAGTTTGAAGCCAATTTTTTTATTTTTGAAAAGATATTTGGGTCGAAATCAATTTTTACCGAATTTTAGTACAATTTTTTTAGGTTTTTCTTTTTTTGTATAAAACTGTCAATACGATTTTTCTCAAAATTTTACCATATGGCAAAAACGTTATTCTTTTATTCATACAATTATTAACTTCCCATAGGAAGTTATTGTAATGGTTAAGATTTGTCAAATTGAAAATTTTGACATTTCTCGACGTTTCAAGGTACCTAGAGTCGAAATAAAAGATTTTTAGAAAGATGTCTGTCTGTGCGTTTTTTTCGTCATCTATAGCTCAAGAACCAGAAGAGATATCGACTTCAAATAAAGTTTGTTATACAGATAATAAGGCACAAAGATGCAGAAAGGGCTCTAAAGAAAATTACGTGGGTGGTTATCCCATGAATCAATGATGCTAGAGAATTGAATTAAATTTTATATTATACATTATAACGTGATACAAAACAATTATATTTTTGGAAAAAAATCCAATTAAGGATTTTTTTTATAAATCAAAAAAACTGAAAAAAAAATATGTCACATCGAAAATTTTACGACTAAAATATTATTTCATCTCTAAAACAATTTTGTGCAACGAAGAATAATGTTTTTGACATCTGATAAAATTTTGAGAAAAATCTAATTGACAGTTTTTTTTATAAAAAATAAAAACCTAAAAAAAACATTACTCACAGTTAAATTGAATTTCGACTCAAATATCTTTTCAAAAACTTGAGATTAAGGCTTCAAATTTTTTTTATCTTATAAGAAATATTGTTTTCAACATTCTGACAAATTTTGAGAAAAATCGAATTGACAGTTTAAAAAAAAAAAAAAAAACCTACAAAAAAAATTGATTTTCGACTCAAATACCTTTTCAAAACTTGGAGATATTGGCTTTCAACTACTTTAATCTTTAAAATAATATTGTTGTCAAAATTCAGTAAAATTTTGAAAAAAATCGAATTGACAGTTTTTGTACAAAAAATTAAAAACCTAAAAAAAAACAATACTAAAACTTGGTAAAAATTTACTTTCGACTCAAATAGCTTTTCAAAAATTACAAATATTGGCTTCAAACTTATTTTATTTCACAGAAAATATTGTTTTCGATATTCAGTAATTTTTTTATAAAAATCCAACAGTCCGTTTTTTCATAAAAAAATAAAATGTACAAAAAATAGTACGCAAATTTGGTAAAAATTGATACATATAGACAAACTTTTAAGCAAGACAAATCGACAGACGGGATGGGAAGTTATCAGTGTGGGTCGCATCCTCTTTTTTTTGGAGATAAAATCATTTTTTGTTCGTAAAATATTCGAGGTGACAATTATTTTTTTCTCAGTTTTATGATTTATAAAAAAACGTTAACTGAATTATTTTAAAAAAATATATTAGTTTAGTATAACATCACATTATATAATATAAAATATAAGTTACCAACTTAACAAAATTTATTTTAAGTCATTATCTCTAGACTCGTTTTTGGGATATGGATGACGAAAAAAGCTTCCCGAAGATACGTAGACACGCATAACAGACATCTCTCTAAAAATCTTTTATTTGAACTCTATAGGGACCTTGAAACGTCTAGAAATGTCAAAATTTTCAATTCGATAAATAGGACCCATTACAATAACTTCCTATGGGAAGTTAAAAATGTAATACTGCGGTAATACTTGTATCACTTTTTAATTTCAAAACAGTGGTGTCCGAAGCGTGATGGTTTTGATTTTTCCGATACACAAAAAAGGCAACATCGAAGATCCAGCCAATATAGAGGAATCTCGTTTTTGAACGCTTCCTATAAAATCTTTATTGCGATTCTACTAAAGCGGCTAAACACGTGGATAGACTCGAATAATCTATTACGTGAGTCTCGAGCCGGATTCAGGTCGGGTTACTCGACCATCGATCGAAAAAAATAAAAAGCTATACACTTTTTTTGTGGATCTTAAAGCTGCATTTGACTCAGTTGATCGAAACGCATTGATGTTCAAGTTGTTTGGATCCGGGATGTCGTTTAAGTTTGGATGAGTTATTCAGAACTTGTACGCAGACACGAGAGCAGCGGTATGGAATGGAAAACAGGTATCTGAATGGTTCCAGACGCAGTCGGGAGTAAGACAGGGCTGTGCTCTCAGTCCTAGCTTGTTCGCACTATTTATAAATGACATCACTGACGCATTACCAGGAGGTGTTAGATATGCTGGAGAGGTCATTAAAGCCTTACTCTTCCAAGACGATATAGTCTTTCTGGAAAACTCACAGCAATCCTTACAGCTTATGATAAATCGACTTTCGGAATACTGTAGACGATGGAGTTTGGTAGTGAACCTGAACAAGTCGAAAGTGATGGTTATCAAGATAGGTGGAGGAAGGTTAAGCTCAAGTGAACAATCGTACTTCAACAATGAGAACATATAGAAAGAGTAAAAGAATACAAATACTTAGGAGTATATTTTACCAAAAACTTAAGTAAAACTTAACACCGCAACGAAAAACTTCTTAAGGCTAAAACCGCGATTAACGTGGCATGGAAAGAATGTTTCAACAACAAAAGCATTGCGCATAGCAGTAAATATAAAGTTTTCGAAGTAGTATCCCAATCAATCCTGTTTTACGTAGCTCAAATGTGGGGAGCAAAGAAATTTGAGACTGTGGAAAAACTCCTGAGATTTTATTTAAAATGAACATTCCGCCTTCCTTCATGCACCCCAAACTACATGATAATGTTAGAAACAGGCGTATCCCCACTCTTCATAAAAACGTTGAAGCTGCAAGTCGATTACATTCTGGAAAGTACTGAATATGCCCAACAATCGCCTACCAAAAAAAGCAGCTTTACAAGCGATACAAAGCAAAACAGGATGGATTAAAGAGTGGATTGGGCTAGCAGAAGATACAGGTTTAACTTTAAATCTCAGTGAACAGAGTTGGTACATGGAAATCGTCACTGTACCAGGTAATTAGGCGTCTGGATGAAAATTTTAGAAATGTGTTCACAGAACAGGCATCCAGCTCACTTCATCGGATGATCTATAGCAGGCTGAATTATAATCTTAATGAAAGAAACTACTTCCAGGACATAAATACTGTATAGAGCAAATCTCCAACATGTTTCGGCTAAGAGGTGAACTGATAAACATAAATTACGTTCCACATCGCGAAGATCTTCCACTGTTCTGTGATATTTGCAACATGGCTGAACGAGAGGATATTTTCCATTTTGTCGGAAGGTGTCCAGTCCTGAGAGAAACTAGAAGAAATGTACTTGGTAGAGACTTTTTATCAGAAAACGAAACTTTAGCTCTCTTAAATGAAGTAGATGTGTCCCCTCCATACCTGACAACATCATTCGTACACAGGAATGGTTAAGAGTTTTGTAAGTCACTAGGCCCTAGTTCTCAACGGACTGTTGCATCTTCTCATTTATTTAAAAACAACGGAAGCGAAAATAACGATTCGATTTGAGTTAAACTTTTAATTTGCTTAAAAAAGAAGAAATAAATAATTTTTAATTAACTAAGATTGAACATTTTCTTTAAATAATGTTTCAAAAATTTCAGAAATGAGTTAATGAATGTTATTTCTTTAACATCAACACAAAGAAAAATTAAGAACTTAGTTGGGATCTCATTTTGCCATAAACTCGCCCTAATTATATGCTCCATTGAACCTCATCTAATCTAAAGTATTTCATGGATAAACAAAGTTCGACGATGATGACACAATTATTAGTTTAAAGTTTTCATAAATAAAATAGTGATTGTCATTTGTATTAATTTATATTATTTTTTCCTTATATTCTATACTACCTCATATGTGAGCATAAATCAATTTATTAGTACTATGGAGGGGGCAGAAAAATATATGTATGAAAAAAGTTCTACTTTTTCCCGCAAAAGCACAGAAAATAAAAAGAAACATATCCAGCTGAACAGAACTGAACATAAACTTCAAGCTATCTCTTCATATCTTTGGCCAACCAACTCAACCGAGCCAATGCTTAGCTATGCAAAAAATTTAATATCTCTAGGTCGGGGCTTATGGGTGGTATAGCTAGCGATGGTAGAGGTATAGAGTGAAGCTGGAGAGATGGTGCTATGGTGGTTTCCAGTTTTGGTTTCAGCTCGTGATGGGTTTGCTGAAAACTGAAACATATATTAATCGAAAAACTCTGCAGCCATACAAAGAACGAATGAATGAACGAACTAGAACGACCGCGTTAAGGAGATTTAAAAATAAAATACAAAAATTCCTGATGATGGTCTTGGTCTCTATATGTACCTATAATGGAAGTCCATAGACCATATAGCTAGTTGTTGTGTGGCGCAACTAGGACGTCAATTTATCTCGGACTTATATGTATGTAGGTAGATAACGTTAGCCGAAAAAATGAACTCTATATTCTCGATGCCAAAGGTGTATTCATACAACAATTGATAAGCCACTTAATTTTTCTTTTTTGAATCTTGTGGTGGTATCCTGATGGTACCTCCATAAACCTCCATACTAAATTATGTAGGTATGTTGATAAAAAAAAAAATAATATAAATAAACTTCGAGATACAACGTATCCTATGTATAGTATACCTATACTCCTTCAAAGCAATCAGATCCTTTTTGAACCCTCTTCCTACCTCTATTATGTTGACCTCATTTGAACCGAACCCGAACCGAAACAAACTAAACCAAACCGAACTGAAACAATACATGTCTACATATGGATGATATAGGATATAAGTATATAGGAACATGTGTCTATCTATAGCAAGACGAACCCAATGAGCTATTGGAGTGAGCTTCATGAAATCCTTATTTTCCCGTCATGCCTGTTTCTGGCCTGTGACTGTGATGATGAAATGACATACTTTTAAAGAAGATTAAGGATGGAAATCATTACAAAGGAGGCACAGAAAAGAAGCCAGCAATTCATTCGTATTGAAATAGTTTCCCATGGAATAGAAAATAATAATTAAAGGCACTAGATAGACAGATATAGATGGATATAGATATTCTTACATACCTACAATCTACATACATATACATTCTTTCTCGGTTCCTTTTCTGGTGTTTCCTTTTGTTTTTTGCTTTGTTTTTGTTGTAAATAGTCCTTTCCTATTCTTTTAGCCCTATTCCCTATACACTCTGAGTTCATTGTTACAACTCTTGGAGGGAATGGATGTAATATGTATACGTTTATGGAGAGGGTTGTCTTTAAAATGGAATTAAAGTCTTTTGTAAAAGCGTCACGTTCATGCGGAAACGGATCCGCTCGAACCTCGAAGCAGAGCGTAATGTATCAGTATCCGTCATGTGCATCCAATTACACTTTTTCATCCATCTATACTATACCTATCTTATCTGTTTCAGAGTCAGTAGTCAGAGTCAGAATCAGAATTGGAGTCAGGGATGTCGTTTTTTGTTTAAGTTCACAAGCCAGCGAACAGCGATTGACAAGCTGAGCATTTTCATAAAGCTAAAACAACGGTAGGTATAACATCAGGAAGGAAACAAAGAAGCAAGACTTGTAACATTTCCATACTCAAAAAGAAAACTTCCGTTTTATTACCTTTAACGCTGTTTCGACTCAAACGCGTAAAATTATTAGCATGTGGTGCAGGTGTTTACCACCTTCTATTTATCAATTATACCTTTCGTGCTGTGCCTTACTTTACATTTTATGTCTTAAGAAAGCGCGAAATTCACTTTGACAGGGCAGTAGATAAGATCAAAAGATTTGTGGATATTATTTTCGCATAAATTGACAGCTTCTATTGTGAATAGGTGTCAAATGAAGAATTGCAAAAGAACACCACATCAACATTCAGCGTTGATTGTAAAGAGCTTTTGAATGGCTGTCATATGAAATTAAGATGACATTAAGTAACATTTGATTACGTTTAATTTGAATTAGCAGAGGAATATTCGGGACTGAAAATTTAAACTAAACAAAAGGTGGTTATTCTTATTTTAATTTTCGACTTGAATCTCAAATGTCAAAATTTTATTGCTGTTGAACGTTTATACCTACTCTTTTAGCAAAAAAAATTCCTAGGTTCATTTAGTTCACTTAGTTCCATTAAGTCGAGGAATTGAAGTACTTTCTAAGAATAATACAATTGGAGCTGAGAGCAATCTAAGTTCAAACCGCTGGCTTAGAAACTTATTTTTCCATAAGTTTAAAAAAAGGGAAAACCATCTCGTCAAAACAAATACCCTTCGACGAATCGACAGCACTGACCAGATCCATGGCAATATCTCCACACTCCACGTATAATGGCTTTATAGTTCTTCAGCTAACACATCCAACATGTCGTTATGGTGGTGGCGCGAATTTGAGTGGATACACTGTTGTTGTTGCTGTTGCGGAGCAAAGAAGCTTCCGGTTAACAGTAAATACAGTGGGGAAAAAGTAAATTGTTGCTTGTGCGGTGAAACAAAACTTTATAATTTGTATGCTTTTAATAAAAATAGAAAAAAAAAAACACTATTCCAAAACTTACCAGCTTGTATACATAAATGTATGTAGATATGTATCTTGTATATAAAACTCTCTGTCAAAATTTAATTTCTAAAAGCTTTTGCATTCAATCAACTTAGCACACCATCATCAAAAGCCGCATTTTTAGGAGTCAGGACTAAACCTTACCGTGCCATCATTATTTTATCTTATACAAGCAGAAAAAAAAGGATATATACGAATATATATGTATGTATACATAATATGTACCTAGGCAAGCCGAGATTGGTTTTGATATTTTTATTTTCTTGGATTAATAATGTTATGTACCTAGGTGCATAACTGATGGTATAGAGGGTAAGTATATACGTATGTTTGAAATAAGCACACATATGGTGATGTGATGACTTTGGTTCATAGAAAGTCCTTAATAGGACCGTTTAATATTTAATTTTTGGAAATGGGAACATCCAAATGGATTTCTGAAATCAACAGAGTCGAAAAAGCAAAATATATACATACATAGTTTCATTCTTGAAGAGAGAGGTAAATTTGAGGAATGAATCAATAATGATGGAATGAATATTGACATATTATAGATTCACCTTCAGTTGCTTTTGAATTTCAACATCTCATAAATTTATTGAAGATTTTAGCTAAATGATTCTATTTGTAGGTGCATCAACTATTTAATAACAGTTCTGGGCAAATTAAAAATTAAAGCCGATGAGAGAATGGTTAAATAATTCATTACTGTGATTAGCAAACAATATTCATCGAATTCATTGACAAAGTTCTTTTTTTAAGTCAAAAATTCCGACTGTCAAACATTAATACTTCCAATAAATGCGATATAAAAATAAAACATGCTACAAATGTCATATTGACAACATAAAATTGACAATAAATAACGTCATTGTGAATGGTAATTTATTAAAGATGGCTGACAAAACTTGAAAGGTGTTCAATGTTATGCCTGAAACAAAATCAGAATACAAATTTCAATGAATTGTCAGTAAATCACTTCAGTTTATTTGTTATTTCAAGGCAGCTCAATGAAAATTCTAGATCTAATTGAGTTTGAGAATAATTGGAATAATTTCTATACAACGAAGACAAACGTTTTTGACATTTGGTAACATTTTTGAGAAAATTGTGGTTCGATTCGTATATTTCGAGAAGATGAAGGTTTTGACTTCAAAATTATTTAATTCTAAGCAAAATTTCGTTTTTAATATAAGATAATAAATATTTTTAGAAAAATCGAAATGGTGTTTTTCTATATGAAATAAAAACCTCAAAAAAAAAAATGCTGCTGAAATCGACATGTTCGCCGTCATAGGGCAGTACAAATAGTTCCCTAAGTATTGGAATCTTAAAATGTCTGATCTAATTGATGCCTTAGGTAGTCTAAGTCTCGAGAAGCAACCTGGTCGTGACAAAATATCCGCTTAAGTTTTAAAACAGTGCGCTAGTGCTCTCTGTAAACCATTTACACTTTCTTACTTTAACACCGTCACTCCAAAGAGGTGAATTTTTAAAAAATTGGAAAATTTTAATCATACAGCCTTATTATGAATATTAATTTGATATTCGATATTTTTCTATCAATTATTTGTTAAGTTGATATTAGGGGTATCAACTGGTTATTTTAGACCGATTGTGAATATTTATCAAAACTTCATTGTGAATGAGTTTTATTTATTTTGTTTGAAGTTTCACGTGTGAAGTATTTATTGTTGTTTGGCCACTAAAGACAAAATTCTTTGTGCGAAAATGTAAGTTGCTCTTATAAGAAATTACTTATAAATTACAGAATAGTTAGCAACAGAAAACAGTTAGAAAGAATTGTTGAGTTGATTTAAGAGAGTCCTTGTGTTGTAAGGGAAATGCTGAAGTAAACCCGAAGTAATTCACTTAGGACGACTGACACTGCTGCTTGTGCTATGCCAATACTTAAGTCAATTTCAATGCTCAATATTGGTAAATTACTTTAGCAAAGAATTTTAGTACCCCTGCCAATTTTAGTATATTTGGAAATTGGAATGGAAATTTTGAATTTTGATTGGTTTAAGTGTATGTACCTACTACCTATCATTAATATGGTTTAACACCTCCAGGAGGGCTCGTTTTGAAAGTCTAAACTTTTGAATGAATCTGCGGATTTTGGTTAGCTGATTTACATATGTATATTAGCTTCATCATAACTCCCTACCGAAGTCATTATCTTTTTTAACTTGTTTCCGTGTATCTAATTGTTGATATCCGTAATACCATGTCCATAAAAATCATAACGATAAAATCTACTAAAATTCATTCGATAACCAATGTCTATAGTCGATAATCATAATACCAACTCATACAATTTGTTGATACTCGTATCTATCAAGTATCTTGTTGATAGTTGATAGCTATAATAGGGCTGATAATTCTTTTCCATAAATCTGGACCCAATTAGGAAGTTTTAAACAACCCTCCGAATTTATAAACTTCCCATAGGAAGTCATTGTAATTGGTCTGATTTGTCAAATTGAAAATTTTGACATTTCTCGACGTTTCAAGGTCTTTAGAGTCGAAATAAAACATTTTTAGAGAGATGTCTGTGCGTGTGTGTGAACGTACGTTCGTATGTCCATACGTTCGCGAAAAGTTGGTAAAAATTAATTTTCGACTCAAATATCTTTTCAAAAATTTGAGATATTGGCAACAAGTTATGAAATTTTGAAAAAATCGAATTGAAAGTTTTACAAAAAAAAAACTAAAAAAAATACTAAAAGTTGGTAAGTTCAAACTAATTTTATTTTGTAAGGAATATTGTTTTCAACATTTGGTAAAATTTTGAGAAAAATAGAATTGACAGTTTTTTTGCAAAAAATAATAACCTAAAAAAAATTAATAAAAGTTGGTAAAAAATTGACTTTCGACTCAAATACCTTTTCAAAAATTTGAGGTTATGGCTTTAAACTAATTTTATCTTATAAAAACTATTGTTTTCGACAATCAGTAAAATTTGTTGAAAAATCTTACAAAAAATTAAAATCTAAAAAAAACAATACTAAGACTTGGTAAACATTTACTTTCGACTCAATTAAAAAATACAAAATTTTGGCTTCAAACTAATTTTATCTCACAGAAAAAATTGTTTTTTCACATTCAATAATTTTTGTATAAAAATCCGTTCCGTTCAGTCCGTTTTTTCATAATAAAATAAAATCTACAAAAAAATAGTACGAAAATTTGGTAAAAATTGATGTTCGGTCCTCTATATCTCGTGAACAATAGAAGATATTGACTTCAAATTAATTTCCTTCATCCGATTTGTATCTGTTTAGAAAGAAAAAAGAAATGCTACTAAAATTAGTAAAAATTGATTTCGAAATCACACTACATATATATGCACAATATAAATATTATATGCACAATATTGTTGGTAATTTTAAAAATTTTAAGAATAATTCAACTGACAACTTTTTTAACAAAACACGAAAACCAACGAACCTTTTAAGCAAGACAAATCAACAGACGGGATGGGAATTTATCAGCCCTATTGTGGCTATCAACTATCAATTATTGGATAACTGATAACTTCTATGAATTTATTGATAATTTGGTATTATGAGTATCAAATGATAATTTTTCACCCATTGTGAATACTAATCAATATACGATTGTGAATAGGTTTTGTTTGGTGTTTGACGTTTGTCATTTGTGTTGAGTTCTTGTGCTTTGGTCTATAAATAATTTCGGCGGAATAATGTAAGTTGTTTTCATTAAATAAATTTCTCTTTTTTCTTAGTAATATTTTGTTTATTTAGGAGTAGAATAGTAATTTATAATTTGTCGTAATACTGTTTATTTTAGCTTCCACGATAAACCTTCGTTCCTCAGTACAATTGCCTTCAAACAACAATTCTAGTGAAGGCATTTCGTTCTTCAATTTGTATATTCAATAAAAACTACAAAAAAACTTGTATAAATCGTATTTAAATTACAATTCTTTACCATATACGAATATTTGATACAATTGTCAACGAAGATTTTGTAGCTAATAGAATATTTGATGGGTATCATTATGTTTGATAGCCGTAATACCGAGTTTATCAATAAAGCTATTCACAATAGATATTTTAATTCACTATTTATCAAAAATATTGATAATTGATCACCATAACACCGATTCATTGATTTTGTTGATAATTATCAACTATTATCAAATATCGTGTTGAAAAAAAGTAGTAGGAATTAATGTAAAAACCAAAGTGGTAACATTGAAAAAAACTTAGTTTCCACCTTTACCTTTTTACCAAATTAAAAAAAATTGTGATTGTGATTTACAAAATACTTGTTTAATAATAAATATTTTATCTCAGAATCAACAAAAAAAAAGCTGCTGTACGGAGACTTTTTGGACTATGTGTAGTGTATGTCATTAGCTGATAGTTTGAAAGTGGATTCTAATGTGATTTTATTTATACAGACTTTGCCAAAGCCCTTAATCGAGTAAGCCAACAAATTATAATTGGTTATAATTAGAAAATTTAGGTTTTCAGTCGAATATTTTGGATTGGCTTCAATACGTTCCTATAAATAATATTAAGTCTCACCAAATTCACGTTTCCTTCGGTGTTCCTCAAGGAAGCCATTTGGGACCGCTTTTATTTTTATTTTCAATTTTAAGAAATGATATTCCACTTCAAATCAGATTTAGAATAATAAATAATTCGGAAAATGATTGAAAATATTTAAAAATGTTTCTCAAAATTGGTAGTTTATCGTGTAAGTTGGAATATTCGAATGCTCTCAAATACTTATGTATATGAAGCGTTTGATGGAATATTCGTATGTATGGTCATTTATTTCGTGGTACACTGTCAAACTTAGCTGTCAGTTGAAATGTCATAACAGTCAAACAAGGTACATACAATTTCTAAACTTACTACAAAAGTGATTGTTTGATTTCGAATGGTTCATATAAATCAACCGACTACGCAAGCAAGTTAACTTCTGGAACACAATGCAAAATCGGAGCTGGAGTCGTAACTGGAGTCGGAAAATCTGTCACAAGTTGTCGTACGTTTCACAAAAAGTACGCATACAATGTGTCGTACGGCTTTTTGATGTTATTTGGTATATTTGCAGTTTACAACCACATCAAATTTCTCAGAAAATAGTTTTTTGTTCATTTTTATTTCTTATTTAAATATTTGTCCACTTTTTTATTGAAAAACTATTAAAAAAAAAGATAATCACCAAGTTATTCACTTCAAAAATGGAAACGTCACATGTGTCGTACGTCAAAGTTAAAAGTTGGTCAACTCTTCCGACTCCGGCTGCGGCTCCGATTCCAGTTGCGTCACGTTGTGTTCGTACATTTGCATTTGCGTACATTGAATACTTTGACAGCTATTCCAGTTACGACTCCGACTCCGGCTCCGACACCATTGTGTTCCATCAGTAAATTGTAAAGAAATTTGAAGAGGGGGGAAATTTATTGATGTAGATCATCGAAATGCACGCTCGGTGAAACTATTGCTGCTGTTTTGTCAGTTTTCTAGCGTTTCCGGCACTTTAAACATAAACATGTCATATACATATTTCCTTTCTTGCCAACGATTGGAAATCATGACTTGGAATAAGCCACACAATACGACTATTTATAACTTTGTTGCGATTTTTTTGCGTCAATTTTTGGGGCGTCAATCAGCCACTAAGACATTTTGACACCGTTGGATTGTTTTCTGTGGAACTAAGTAAAAGATCGTGTTCAGGCAAATAATACCTGAACTCTAGCAGCGTTTTAAAAAAATAACAGCCGAGATATCGTCCGAAATTTGCGAAAAAGTGAACGAAAATAAAATTAAGAGAATCCCTTTGCGAAGTGATTATCTTAACTTTCGAAACCGAATTATTAATAAACAATTTAAATTAAGGGGTCATGATGCATGACCACTTGAGACTAGTTTCAAATTATTGACTTAAATTGGAAGAGTTCGTTTTATAAGGGCCTGTTATCGTAACATGACGATCCTCCTTATCACTTTTTTCCGACTCTGCATAAATCAGTGCTCTCAAAAACCAGAACACTTTAAAATTTATATGAATCAAAATTATTTGTATCTACAAAACCTAACCTCAGGAAATACAATTACAAAAGGCACTCAGTAAAAAAGGTATTAGCGTAATATGTAAATAGGTTACGTAGGTATGATAATCCATGATAAAACCATAAGAAAAAAAAAACATTTTCCCCGCATGAAAAGTCAAGCCATCTAATTCAACTCAGTTCCCATAAGAAACAACAACATAAAGGTGTACATACATTATCGCTTCACTCTATGTTCCATTAAAGTATATATTGATGTACCAAAAATCCTCTTTTCTTCTTAAGAAAAACTTTTACATGTAAAACCAAAGATTTAGGAACCTATCTAGCAGTTCACAACAAAAAAAGAAAACACAAAAATGAAAGAAAAACCAGCAACTTAAATAAAGTTTAATTTTATATATGTATGTATGTAGGTATGTAATAATAATGTACATACCTTACATATACATTATATAAAGTAATTCTAGCCCCTCAGGTGTTCCTTTTGTAAATCTTTTCTCACATCGTTTTCTTTATCAAATTAATCCTCGTAAAACTTTCAAAAAATCAATTTTTCTCACTTAACATAGTAGCTACACATAAGCTAGTATCCTTCCATATATCTATAAGTAGTATGATTATGTAGGTAAATTTCTCATGAGTCCTTCGTTTGCGTTTCCTACCGAAACTTAATACATTTTCCTAGTTACTTTATTCAAAGTTAATTTTATATTTTCATACCTTAAAGTACCTATAGCTACCTTCCTAGTTAGATATACATAGGTACACATCAATATTATTACCATTTATACAGTTCAAGCTCCAGTGCCTTACCTATGAGAGCTTCTATCCATTATATATACCATTATAGGTTAGTAGAAATAATTCGCGCCAAACATTTTAATAATATATACCTACACTACGTAGGTGTTTAACGTCGTTCATAGCTTTACCTGAAGGCAGGTACCTTGTCTTAAAATTAAAAAAAAAAATAAGTTTATCATGAGATGCAGAAATTTGAGTGTCAGCCGTCAGAATTAAGCATCCAATTCATTACTCAATCACTATAAGGTTATACTTTTTTGCATTTTAAAGTTAAAGTCTCTCAACTGTTAAGGTCGTTCTTATAGGTATGCACATTCAAACACACACAAACGCATACATTATAACCGCATCACTCACACACTCCAATCACTCCATCCTACTTCAGCAGACAGCATAACGATGCCCTAAAACCTAAATATACACAACCCATCAACACGATGAAAGGAATATGCACCACCAATTCTTAGAGCATCTCCATCATCAGAGGCCGACAAAGCTAAAAAATAAAAAAAGGATATACGAAGAAGAGCACCGCACTCAGGTGATGCAGCAGTGGCTGCTGATGGCCTTAAAAATGTATACACCAGAAAAAAAAAGTCTTAAAGAAAGTCTCAAGAGATAAAGTTGTGGGTATTTTCTATAATACGCCAAGTGGGGCAATATATCTCAGAAGTCTGAAGTGTGCATTGCGTGTGGTGTGCTTGTGACTTGCGACTTGTGATGCTGTGCACCGTATAGAACGAGGGCTAGGCTAGATGGATGCCAGGCTCACAGGATCTCAGTTCCAGATATAGGATGCTCTCTTTCATTGGGTATTTAATTAACTGTCATTACAGGCATCCTACACTTAACTTTTTGCAAAGAGTCAATAAAGCTCAGGAAAATCTGATGAAGCCTCTCCTCTTCGCCTACGCCCTGCCTCGACTCAATGTGAAGAAGATTGCATAAGAAACAATGGTTTCTGGTATATTCCTAGAGTGTGTGAGTGTGACGGTGTGTACGATGATGATGATGATGATGAAGGGCCTTGTGCCACACCTTCTCCATCAACAATCCTGGGGGTCACCAAGTCAGATATAATAACAAACGGCACAAAAAAACGTTATACCTTGTCGTTGTCGTTGCTCGTTGCTCGTCGTAGGCACCTTCATTGTCAACAATGGTTTTGTACATAATTTATTCCACTCTAATTCTGCAAAGTCATCATCATTTTTAGATATGAATTTGTATCCATATCCAGAGCTTCAGTTTCAGTTTCAGCTTCTGCTTCATACCTCAAACCTCGGTAATGTACCAACTATATTTTTGTATGGCACTTTCTCTATAGGAACTCATTTCCCGCACTCAGGCGGGAAAATATGAATGCAGCCAACAAAACGTTTAAAAAGTGGTTCTCCCATCATACTTTTCGTACTCTCATTTTTCCATTCTATTTGCATTACATTTTGTGCAGATTTTGCATTCAAAATTTCTTAATTTAGTCCTGGCGAATAAAAGAAAGAAAAAGGAACAAAAATTAAGAAAAAAAAAACAAAAAACAACAACAACAAAAAAAACTCACATGCGTCCTGCAAAATATTCTTTATTTTTCGTTTCCAGAGGTGGATTTAATTTGAACTTTTTTCTATACCTATACAAATTGTCTTTCCATTTACATATATACATTATATATGTATGTAGATGATAGGTAGGTTAGGGACTGTAAGTCAAGTTTTGTGTTCGTAAACTAAAAATGTACATATATCAATTTTTTTTTTTCTTAAAATTAGAAAACATACAAAATATCAGGGATTGTCTGTGGATGCTGGTAGCCTGTCTAAGGACTATAGGAACCTATGGCCATACACGGAGAAAAATAAAGCACTTAAGAAGAAGAATATCTTTACAAAAACACCAATCTGCTAAGAAGATGCTACATAAATGTTATAAGAAAATAATTTCAAGTGAAATAATTTCTCTTATCAGAATGAAATGACTTATAAGTCAATATTTTTCATCTTAAAATTATATTTCCTGTGTTTTAAGAAATTTAGCGAACTTTAAAAAAAAACTATCGGTTTGTTTTTGAGAAAATTCGAATTTTCGATTTTTGACCAAAAAATTTGTATATTTTGACTACTGTTATTTTTAGGTAAATAAAAAAAAAACGACCAACACAAATCTGTTCAAAACCTTTATTCAAAAATTTGAAGATAATCGACCCATTGCTTTGGACTATAGGGGCCAGGACAGGCCCAACTTTTTCGACTTCTCTACCATCGTAATGTCATGTTTGATTAAAATCTCGAGTTAGAAATTTTTCTATCTATCTATGTATCTATAAGTCGAAAGTTAAAATTGAATAGAAATAAACTCGTTATAGGCAATCATTTGTGAAAAAAGTGGCTTATGTCCAAAATTTTTACAATTATATTAAAAGTGTCTTATATGTACAAAATAAGTAGGTACAAGTTAAATTTTGTTTTTTAGAAAATTTGGTTTGGAAAATTGAAAAATTGGTCTAGGTGTATCTAACAATAACAAATGTAAGTAGTAGTTAATCATAAGAAGTTCTATAAAATGCGTATTTTTCAATATTATTAAAAAGAGCAGTTTTTAACTTTATATTGGAAGTTATTGTAATCGATCCGAGTTGTCGAATTAAAAATTTTGACATTTCTCGACGTTTCGAGGTCTATAGAATCTAAATCAAAGATTTTTAGAGAGGTGTCTGTGTTTGCGACTAAGACGAAGTAAAAATTGCCATTAAGCTGAAGTCTAACAAAGCCAATGGAGTACATATCTTGAATACAGAGCTCTTTAAAGCAGATGGAGATAATTTGGTTAGTAGCATGCACCAACTTATCTGTAAGAAATGGTCGGAAGGAAGCATGTCCAATTAATGGAACCTAAGTATTGTTTGCCTTTGCCCAATTATAGAGGCATCAGTCTACTTAACATTGCTTAAAAAATCTTCTCTGTCGTAATATGTGAACGTCTAAAGCCGATCGTCAACAACCTGATAGGTCCTTATCAGTGTCGTTTTAGACCAGGAAAGTCCACAGTCCATCAAATATTCACATAACGGCAGATTTTGGAAAAAACCCAAGAACACCAAATCAACACCCACCATCTTTTCATCGATTTCAAAGCCGCCATGTCTAGTTTTGGCATCCCTGCCAAACTCATCCGTTTGTGCAGGATGAGCATGAAGAATTCAGGCTGTTCCATAAAGGTTGGAAACAACTTAACAGAACCTTACGATGTCAAAAAAGACTTTAGGCAAGGAAAGAATAGTGCAGAGTTCCCACGTCAACACTAGAGGCACCATCTTTCAAAGTCTCTCCAATTACTAGCTGTATACTGATGACATTGATATAATCGGAAGAACACAACGTGATGGCAATGGGGCATTTGTGAGTATTGAGGCAGAGGCGGCAAAAATGGTTTAACGGTTAATGAGGGCAAAACAAAGTACATGATGTCGTCAAGAAAGGACTTACAACACCGACGTTTTGGTCAAAACATCACCATCGACAGATGTAACTTTGAGGTAGTTAAGGCCTTTTCTTACCTAGGCTGCGCTATGAACGCAGAAAACAACACCAGCGCTGAGATCAAACGAAAATAACTCTTGGTCATCGCTGTTTCTTTGGGCTAAGAAAGCAATTGAGTAGCAAAGCCCTCTATCGAGGGACCAAAGTGTCGCTATATAAGATCCTCATCTTCTCCGTCCTGTTATATGGTGCAGAAGCATGTACTATGACAAAAGTGGATGAAAGCACTTTGGGTCGTTTCGAGAGAAAAGTTCTTCGTGTGATCTACGGTCCCGTATGCATAGAAGGGGAGTGGAGGAGAAAATGGAACGAGGGGCTGTACGGACTGTACAACGACGTAGACTTAGCCAGAAGGGTATAAGTCCAACGACTAAGAAGGCTGGGTCACGTAGAGCGCATGGAAACCAATGCTCCGGCCCGGAAAGTCTTCGAATCCACACCAATAGGAAGACCCCGAATCAGGTGGCGTGCACAAGTTGAAAGTGACCTCACCCAACTTGGAGCGCGGAACTGGAGACATCCAGCTAGGGGCCGAGCTACATGGAGAAGTTTGTTGGACGAGGCCCTAGTTCACACAGGACTGAAGCGCCACCTTAAGTAAGCAAGTTTACCAATTTTTATGCGTTGTGCGATAGTTAAGCGATCTATTTTTGTAAATGTCAGACTTTCAACTGCAAACAAAATTGATTCAACAGCTTAGTTTGAAAGATGTCGAATTTCAGCCCTATACCTTTGAAACCGCAAAATGGATAACCCGTTAGAAAGTGAGAAATGAAGTGGTCCTAAGATTGAAAACTATGTAGGATTGGTGAATTGGTAAAAATTGTCGAAATTGTATTTCATGCTGTAAAAGCTTGTTTTCAATGTCTAAGATAGTTAGACAGCAAATTCACCGAAGAGTATGATACGATGACGATAGTTTGAGGCACATATTAGCATGGTCTATAATGTCAAACGTTTTTGAAAGTTTTAACATTTCTGAAAATAGATTTCTAAATGGTGAACTAATAAGCTGATAATAAAGCTCAATAGATTCCCACTAACAAAAAAAATTATAATGAAGATAATGACGCTTCTTAAAGACTAACTACTTTTTAGAATTCTGAAGTGCAGAAACAAGTGTTGTAAGCCGCCAAGTCGAATAAAGCTATTTTTGTATAATGTCTGTGAGTATTAACATACATTATTTCTAAGGAAAGACTTAGTTGATTTTCTAATATTTAAGTCAACAACATTTGGAAATGTTTGTATGGCCGCATTTGTGCTCTCCCAAATATTTTAATGGTTTTATTCTTCTATTCGATATGTTAAGGAATTATTTTTTTTTTTTTGCCAGTCCAATAAATATGTAGAAATTAATTCAATTCAGCACTGTTTCGACGTTTGTTTTTTCTCAGTGTATAAAAGGATTTGATACAAGATTAATCCTTGATTCATATGTATGTATGTATGTAAACTTTCTTGTATGTACAAGTGAAAATAAAACAACTTAGAAATAATCAAACAAATTACATCACTATTAAAACACATTTTCTCAGAATGCCCCTTTGATTCCGTGTTGGATACTTAAGTTTTTAAGCAAATGCTAAGCCGAGCAGTATTAAATAAATATACAATAGGTATACCTAGTGGAATTAAGTGAACTTTTTTGTTGATAAATTAATTTACCAACAAAATATAATAGGTCGAATATGAGAGTGTGGGTAAAAAGCCACCTTTTATTTTACACCACCTTTTATTTTACACTTCAGTTACGGTAAGTTATCCCAACGACGACGCATGAAAACGCAACTTCTTAGCTATTTTGTTTTGGAAAATATTCAAGAATATACATACATATGTATTTGTTTAAAAGCAATATTTTTCAAGATTTTCGATAAGTATGTTGCTTTAATTTAAAAAAAAAAACAATGATTCAATTTATTCAACAAGCGTAATCCAGATTTGAGATTGAGGAAGGCAGAAGACGTTTAAATTTGCTCGAGCCCTCGGAATGAACAGGAATGAAGTAGGCGCTTACTATGAGCTGCTCAAGGACACAAAAGAAAAGAACAACCTACTATCGTCACCTAGTAAAATTTTCAACATTTATGAAAGTGGTCTGCAATTTAATAATGAGCCCGGAAAAGTTTTGTCAACGAAAGGCTCAAAAGATGTGAATCATCTTACATACATCCTTGTATTTGCTTGTTGCAATTCAGATGGAAGATTCCTGCCACCTTATTGTATCTTCAATAAAGATCTACCTGGATGTTCAAAAGATGTTCAAATGGGCATGAACCAAGATCCTCTTGCATCTTTTGAAAAAGATTTTAAAATTCTTACGAACAAAAGTCATATGGAGCAACTGAGACAAATAACGCTAGAAAAAAGATCAAATACAAAGCAAAATAAAGGCGAGTAAATACAACAAGAAGCAAAACGAAGTTGAAAGTGACACCTTCGAGGAACAACTTTCACCATAAGATGATTCCTTAAGAGTGGCGAAGAGGATACAGTCAGCTTTTATCTCATTTGTGAACTGTACTTCTACGATAAATTCGGATCAAGATGTATCTGGATCCAAAGCTCTAAGTGCCAGAGATGGATGCACGACGTCTGCTTGCAAAAAAAAAACTGCCCGATATGTTCCATCTATCAAAATTCAAATTAGGCATACTAATTACCACACCAAATATTTGCTGGCATATCACCCCTTTAAAAGTGCCATACTCCCCTAAAGTGTGGATAAAATGCTACTTTTTAAGGTTTTGTTTTAAAAAATTTAAAAATTTAAACGCAATGTGGTTTTAAAAAAAACTTAATTTTTCAAAATTTGTATTTGAAAATCGTTAGAGCGGTTTTATTTTTATTTAACTTTTTATATATAAAATTAAATTTTAGTTTAAAAATATATGGGGGGTATCCTTTTGGAGCAATACAAACATTTTTTTTTTATGTTGAAATAAGCCAAATTAAGAATACATTTTTAAGCGAACATTTAAAAAAAATTTGTCGATTTGAATTTTTGACCAACAAATTTGTTTGGGGACTACTGTTATTTTTAGTCTTAAGAAATGAAAAAAATGTCTAACGCGAATCGATTAAAAACCTTTATTTCCAAATTTGAAGTCAATGCAATGGTTTGGGCTGTGGGAGCGAGGACAGACGGTCGGAATCAGGGGACCCACTTTTTTCTACTTCTCTACCATCGTAATGTCATGTTTGATTAAAATCTCGAGTCCGACATTTTTTACGAATTCAAAACTTGGTTTATAGTTCCTATATGACGGAAGTGAAAAATCTTGAACTAAACTATTCGACCGACTTACTAATGTGTTTTTGGTTTTAAATATAAGGGACAACAATTTTGATCCTTCTAGAATGCTAAGACTCCGAGATAAACGGCTTCATATGATTTCTTTTTGTAACTTTTTTGTAAGATGGTAACATCAACTGTAGGGTTCTCTTATCATTCAAACCCAATCAGGATTGAATGTTTCAAAATATCAATAGAAACATAAAGTGAAATTGATCTTTGTGAAAAGTAGGAGAGTTGATATTCTAAGGTTTGAGTAAACCGAAGTGATATATGCTATTCGTTTGTTTAACGTTGAACATATCCACATTTTAAATAGACGCCATAAATAAATGTTTCGTAATTTAAATTGTTCCATTTAATATTAGTTTTTATAAGATACATTTATGTTAAGTATCATTTTTTTAAGTTTGTTTTTTTTTCGAATTTTTAGAAAATGAATGTATCGGGTTTTTCAATAAGAGCGTACAAATTTTTTTTTTAATAAAAGAAAAACGGTTTTGGATACCAATGAAATTCTTAATTCTTATGAAAGTATGTTTGATGCCATTATTTATGGAACTCAGTTTATTTTCCATGGCCACCACGGGCACGCTTGCAGAAGTCCAGACGCTGAACCCAATTTTCAACGGTTTTCAAGCATAAATCGGCCGATACTGCTTCAATTTCACGTTCGATATTCGTACGAAGCTCATCAATCGTCGCTGGCTTGTTGGCATATACCATAGACTTGACGTAGCCCTACAGGAAATAGTCTAACGGCGTCAAATCGCACGACCGAGGCGGCCAAGCGACTGGACCATTTTGTGAGATAACACGTTCTCCAAACTTAGTTTCCAAAAAATTGATTGTCCTCCAAGTCAATATAATCTAATTGGGACCAAAAATATTCAGTTATCATTGAACGGTAGCGATACCCATTCACACTAACGTGCCGGTCTTGATCATCACCGAAGAAGTACGGCCCAATGACGCCACCGGCCCATAAACCACACCAAACCTTAATTTTTTCTGGATGCAATGATGACTCATGGAGTACGTGTGGATTGCTGCCTGACCAATACCGCATATTATGTTTATTGACGAAGCCATTCAGCCAGAAATGAGCCTCATCGCTGAAGATGATTTTCCGATGAAAATCCGAATCATTTTCAAGTTGTTGCTCAGCCCAATTCAGGAACATATGACGCTTCTGGTGGTCAAGCGGCTTCAGTTCTTGTGTCTATTTAATCTTGTAAGGATGTAGGCTAAAATCTTCGCAAAATTCACCACAACGACGTCACAGAGATGCCCAACGATTGAGAACGACGTATATGAGAGACACATTTGGGCTTCTGCAACTCAAGCAATATTCTCGACACTACGGGCACTTCTTTGTCTCACTGGAACATTTTGTACTGTGCCTGTGAATTCAAATTTGTCCACTAGACGCTCAATTGTTGATCTGCTAGGACGATTACGACGCACGACCATAAATTGGACGTATCGCTCTTAACGTTGAGGCCACTGACTCCGAATTTCGGTAGTAAATTTCAATAATTTCGACTCGTTGTTGGCTCTTATATCTTTCCATCATGAAATGGCAAACCTTACTGAAGAGAAATGTCAAAATAGTGTCAAGAAATATGGCGTCGTTTGCTGCCCCTGTCGCTCTACTTTTGTAGCGTCCCTGTTGAAAAACCCTGTAATTTGTTACTTTTAAATAATGGAAAGTCCCATTTTGTTATAAGATATGATATAAATATTTTAGGAAGTGTATACTTTATACATCAAAAAGCCACTGACACAGGATAAGAGGAAGTTTGAAAGTGTTTTTTTTAACTGGTGTAGCAATATTTTGTCAGATCACATTTAACTATCGTTTTGATGATAAGGAAAGATAAAAAAGAAATAGTCAAAACAAGTCATTTGAAATATTTGTCTTAAGCGATGTGGTAACAGTTTTGGCCGTGATTTTGATGAAGTGTGTAACCATTTATTTTGGTATTATTTTTAAAATAAGATTATTTAAACAAATTATCACAACTTAACTATGAAACTAACTGTTTTGCTTATGATCCTAGTTACAACTATTTGACTTAAAAATTATTTCTGCAATAAAACTGACGAAACAAACCTACAGGGCTGTTGATTTTAAGCTTTGTTATTTTACCAGTTCGGTTGTTGACTTAAATGCCGTGACAATTGTAAAACTGATGAACTTTTGTGAAGCTATTGTGGGTTTAGGGTCCATAATAAAATTTTAGACTTTTGACTTATGTATACACATAGTCCAGGAAAATAAGAATAAAATAATACATTGGAAACAATTCACACAAAGCTGAATTTGTGTGCATTGCTTTATTAGTTAATAAAAGGAAAGTACATTGAAGGGGAGGGTTATGGTTAGTTGTGCTTTTATTCAAAGATATGTTTTTTTATCGCTTAGCTCTTAAAATGACTGAGAGATCTGATATTCAAAAATATATTTTTCAACATAATCCAAAAATAGTATTTCCCCATTGCAAACTTTTCAAAGTTGAAACATTTTTGCTTGCGATGTATAGGAACCACATGACAATTCTTTGACGTTATGCAAAAAGGTCTTAAGTCAGAAACTGGTCACACAGACTCAATGAGCTTAAGACTTTAATATTATCAAATTGATTTTTTTCTATCTTATTGGCGAATGACTAAATTAATACAAAATTTAGCAGTTGTTGTAGAATCAAATTGTTAGTTAGAAAGAGACAAAATTAAATGGCCGTTACACCAATACACCAATTAATTTGTTTGAAAACAAACTTATTTTATAGGTACATTTTTAACTTCCCATAGGAAGTTATTGCATGGGTCCGATTTGTCGAATTGAAAATGTTGACATTTCTAGACGTTTCAATAGAGTCGAAATAAAAGATTTTTAGAAAGATGTCTGTGAGTGCTTGTGTACGAACGTTCGCGACGTTTTTTTCGTCGTCCATAGCTCAAGAACCGGAAGAGATATCGACTTCAAATAAATTGTGTTATACAGATAATAATGCAGAAAGATGCAGAAAGGGCTCTCTTTTTTTACCATAGCAGTTTAAAAAAAAGGTGAAAATTTTGGTTAACCCTAAATATCTCACGAACCAATAACGCTAGATCCTTGAATTAAATTTTATATTATATATTGTAACGTGATACAAAACAATTATATTTAAAAAAAATCCAATTAACGGTTTTTTAAATAAATCAAAAAACTGAAAAAACAAATTTGTCACCTCGAAAATTTTACGACTAAAATATGATTTCATCTCGAAAACAATTTTGTGCAACGAAGAATAGTGTTTTTAACATCTCGTAAAATTTTGAGAAAAATCTAATTGACAGTTTTTTTTATAAAAAAATAAAAACCTGAAAAAAACATGACTCAAAGTTGGTAAAAATTGATTTTCGACTCAAATATCTTTTCAAAACTTTGAGATATTGGCTTAAAACTACTTTTATCTTTCAAAAAATATTGTTGTCAATATTCAGTAAAATTTTGAAAAAAATCTTATTGGCAGTTTTTTTTACAAAAAATTAAAAACCGAAAAAAAATTTAACAAAAGTTGGTAAAAATTGATTTTCGACTTAAATATCTTTTCGAAAATTTTAGATTATGGCTCCCAACTAATTTTATTTTATCAGAAATATTGTTTTCAACATTCGCTAAAATTTTGAGAAAAATCGAATTGACAGTTTTTATACAAAAAATAAAAACCTAAAAAAAACAATACTAAAACTTGGTAAAAATTTACTTTCGACTCAAATAGCTTCTCAAAAATTACAAATATTTGCTTCAAATTCAAACTTATTTTATTTCACAGAAAATATTGTTTTCGATATTCAGTAATTTTTTTATAAAAAAAAATAAAATGTACAAAAAATAGTACGCAAATTTGGGAAAAATTGATACATATAGACAAACTTTAAAGTAAGACAAATCGACAGACGGGATGGGAAGTTATCAGTGTGGGTCGCATCCCAGCCTCTTTTTTTAGTAATAATTTTATACTAAAAAAGCATCGTCGCGCGCCGTGGATTAATTTAATGTAAATTATTTACTGCAGAAAAGAAAAAAAAAGAAGAAAAACTCTTCGTTTTCACGGCTAGGACGTGAGCGCCCTAAGCCCAGGTTTCATAATTCCAGTTTAAAGTCCGTCTTTTGGGTATGGCTCTACGCCTCCACATGGCGATGATGCTTTTGCAGGGATGACCGTGCAGAGCACAAAACCAAAGTCGTCGTTGTCATCATCATTATTATCATCATCATCATCATCATCGTCGTCGTCGTTGTAGTCGTCATCGTTGTCAGTGGGAGCAATATTCAAGGCCAGCAGCGCATAGGAATTTTCCTCTCTCTTTATGGTGCACACATTATCAAATTATTTCATTACGAGGACTATTGAAGAGATCCTCTGCAGTAGATAGGCCAACATACACGATACACCCCATTGTTGGTTCCATTGAAATGAAATGCTGTATGCGGTCTTTGCGCAGTATTCACATGAGAATCAATGTTAGGGTAGTCATCTCTCATCTCATCATCTCAGAGGAGTCGGATTTGAGCAGTATATTCTCTTTTGCCATTGCATTTTGCAGGCTTAACTAAAGAGTTTCAAAACTTCTCCAAGGAGAAAATTCCAATTTCTCCAATTTTAGCATATTGGTGAAAAACTCACGAAACCCCTTTTTGTGGATGATAATTCGGAATTCAAAATAAAATTTCCCAACTCCGAAAAGGAAATTTCTTTCCAAAAGGGCAATACTCTCATTTTCCCAAGCCTACTGCCTAGCCTATACAACCGGGAACATTATAAGAAATTATTATTTATGCCTAGCTGGAAAGCCATAACAATAGGAAATTGCATCGAAGACTACGACAACGAAGACGACGAACGATGGAGATTTAAGTGCAAGAATGAGGTAAAAGTGGAATAAGAACCAAAGCAAAGTTGAAATGTTGGATAAGGAATGGGAATGGGAAATGGAAGTCATACATATTTACAAAATACAATATCTCTAGCTTTCGTCGTCGTGGTTGTCTCTTGTCCCCCTTCTTGCTTGCATTTAAAGTTGGAGACAAGGAATTAGTAATCTTAATGCGATTACACATAAATCTGATAGAGTTGGTTGACTGCCAGGAGATTCAGGGATCTCGTTTATCACAGACAAAAATAAAATAAAAATAAATTAAAAAAAAAACCTAAAACACTTACATACATATAACTTACTATAAAAGGACACACAGAGTTTGCACTTTTCAGGGATGTGATGCGGTTCCTACGCTTTTGTTTTTTGGGTTTTACGAAACTTTACAAAACCATCATTTTCATCTCTAGGGTAACATCGTCGTCGTTGTCGTTTTCGTTGTCGTTAAGAGTTTTCAAAGTTACCCACGCCCATTCATCGATTATGCAATTCTATCTAGCGACTCGGACGGGACACAAAATATAATAGAGAATTGGAGAATATCATCCATTGGGATGAGATGAGGAGATGGAGGGAGATGAGACTCTGTATATGTAAATATATACATTCAAAAAAAGGATGCTTTTGTTTCTCAGTCAGCTTGAGTACAGCATCAGCTTTAGCACATATAAGCATCTCACAAACTGACGCAGAATAGAGGAAACAGCCATGAAAATTTGCTTACTCTTGGCAATTTGACCAAAATTTTCCCTTCTTTTGGACGTTTTTATATAAATTTTCTATTTTTCATGGTTACTATGGCAAAACTATTTAAAAAAAAAAACTACGAGTATCTATCTATAGAATGGCCAAAAAGTAAAAAGTCATTGATTTGTAATAACTCTTTTAAGGGTGTACTTTAATACCTCGCTGTATTGTATACCTACAGTAGAGTACAGTACAGGATAGGCAGTATACATGGAGTTTTGGTATCAGCAGCGGTTTTACCTGATTGTATTTTATTTTTCAACTTTCAAAATGGTACTTCTGCTAGTGAACTAATAACCGGCATAGCCGATGGACAGTAATAAAATCAATGAGAGGACAGAAATAAAAATAAAAACAATATCGATTAATTCAACTGAAAACGAGCCATACTCGCATATACATAGGAGTATGATGCCAAGTGCGAGGCGATAAGCCTTATTGTTGTGAAGGATTGGACAGGAAATTAAAATGGTACACTCGGGGATTAAAAATATAAATTCATTTGGATTGATAAGAGTTGGTGGCGACGACGACGACGACGGTCAGTCGGTGGGATGGTGAAGGGCAGAGCTTATGAGTTGAAAGGGATATGATTGAGTACCATCATTTCAATCGAAATATTCTTCAGCAAATACAAATGGGGGTTTTCCTGGAAATGAGGACGTTCTTGTAAGAACTCATCGTCCTCATAGTGTTAAACCTACATATCAAAGAACAATTCAATTCAATTCAATTCAACTTTATTAAGACATTTAAAAATCAGTACATTTGTTTAATCTTACGTTTAAATACAGCAGCCGACTTTAAATGGTATGTCTGGCTTATCAATTTTTGAAATCAAATTTATTTATAAATTTTGAAATAGCAATAAGAATTTACCTAATAGATAGATCAAACTTTTTATTCCGTACGCTTGCTTCCGGCATACTAATGAGCTTAGCTTCTATTGAGCACTTAATACTAATTTTAATTTTTTTAAAATATAACTTATGACTAAAATTAAACTAAAAATAAATACAAATACAAAAACAAAACCAAACTCTACGAAGAGTATCAAATTCATTTTAAGGTATTTATATAATATACTATATACATTGGGTGAGTTCTTTTGAAATATTTTCAATGAAAACACCCATCAAGTAAGTACATAAACGTTTAGCTTTCCTTTATCTCCTTATTGAACTATATATCGCTATATATGAAAAAAAACAGATAAATAAATTAAACGTCGGTCTATATAGCATATGTACTTTTAGTCGATAATCAATTTATCCTCTTAGATTTCTGGGCAGTGCCTTATCATAGAATGGCACAATTAAGTCTCTATTTGTATCCGGTCTCAGATGAGTGACTGATGCGCTATGCAAAAGGTTAATAGGAGAAAGGTAGTAATTATCATTGATACCTTCATTGCTATGAGAATCAAACACGGCTCTTACTAAAGGATTAGAATGTGAACTACAGTTTTGAAGTCTTTTCAACAAAAGGTCAATCTGATACACCATTAAAGGTGTTAGTTTGGTGGCTTCATACAAGGTTTTGTTTGAAAACCATTTTTTATTTTGTTTTCGAAACTTACCACTACAATATCTTAAAATTTTTCTTTCAAAACTCTCCAGCTCCTTAGCAACAGTTGGAGAAATTGAAAACCAGATACCAAACCCATAGGTTAATATGGGTCTTATAAGAGTTTTGTACATTAAAACTTTTGTGTTTCCAGGCAAATGTTTGGAATTCAATAAAGGTTTCAAATTGGATGTGACCATTTTTACTCTCATCAGGGATTTTCTGGCGTGTTTATTAAAGACGAATCTATTGTGAAAGTTTATACCCAATATTTTTGGTTCATTATTGAGAGGTACGCTATGACCGTTGATTTGTAAAGATAAAGCTTTGCTTTCTTTCACAGCTAGGTAGTGACCCCTTCCACTTGAATTTCTAAAGCAAGTAAGATTACACTTTTCTGGGTTTATTCTTAAACCCCATCTTTTAAAGTATTTTTCTAAGGTAGGAATTTTTTCTTTTATTTTGCAAAGAGCAGAGCTTGGTTTTTTGTCACTTGCTAGGATACTGGTGTTGTCTGCATACAGCAAACCACATGGCTCTTGAGTCATAAAATCTTTGAACGGAAAATCATGAAGGAAAATGTTAAATAATATTGGACCCAATATCGATCCTTGAGCTATGCCCGATAGCACTGCAATTTGTTCAGAAAAATCTGAACCTATATAAACAGAGGTAAATCTGTCTTCTAAAAAACTCTGGATAACTCTGGTAAGCCAACTTGGAAAACCTAGAGAAATAAGTTTGAATATTAAACCTTTGTGCCAAATATTATCAAAAGCTTTTTCAAGATCTATATCAAGACATATAGTGACTTTCTTACTTCTTAAGTTTTGTATAACTTTGTTGTGTAAAACCAGCAACGCATGTTCCGTAGAATGACTTTTCTTAAATCCAAATTGGTTATTGGGAATAATATTTAAATCATCGCATATTTTGTTGATGTGTTCAACTAAAACTCTTTCAAAAAGCTTTCCAACATTTGAAAGTAAAGAAACTGGGCGAAAATCTTTGATATCCTTTGCGTTTTTACTTTTTGCTATAGGGATAAGTTTCGCAACTTTCCATATTTTGGGAAAGTAACCATTGTTTATACAATGGTTAAATGTAGATGTCAGAGCTACGTCAAGGGAGTGGGGGCATTTTTTTAAGACAAAATTGGATATTTTGTCAACACCAGCAGATTTTTTATTGTTAAGACTAAGTCTTAAGTCATTAACATCAGTTGAAGATGTAAAGGGCAATTCATTTTGATTTGTTGTAGTGTTAACCGATGAAAATGTTCTTAAAGGTCGTTCTATTTGTGTTTGGCGGAACTCAAATACTCTGGATGTAACTTCATCTCTAAGGGTTAAATCATAATTTGGTGTATTCTCGGAATACAATTCCGAATAGAAGTTTTTAAAGGCTTCAAGTTTTTGCTCTGTATTTTCTAAAGAAATGCCGTCAATGCTAAGCACATCCTTGCGAATATCCGTACCAAACAATTTTCTACCCGTTATCTTGTCAATTTGTCTGAATGCTTGGGAGGAAGGTTTGATACTTTCCAATTTTTGTTTAAAACTTTCGTTCATTTCTAATCTTACTCTGTCCTTAATAATTTTATTTAAACACTGAATTCTAGAATTCAAATGTTGGTATTCCGAGTTTACCCTATTGAGATATCGATGGAAAAGTCTTTTCAACTGTCGTAACCATGTATTTCGTAATTTAAGAAGTTGCTTAGTATAATCAGATATATTATGGTATCTTAGGGTCTTGGTGTAACATATTTCAGAGTTGTTTTCGATACTTGAGGTAATTTTTTCATTTATCTGATGTATGAGTGAATCTATATCAGAGTTGGATACATTTCTTTGATTAAGAATATTTATTTGAGAAACGCGATTATGCAGATCATATCTGAAAGTTTCCCAATTGGTATTTTTAAAGCTTACATATGTTTCTGGAGGTTGCAGCAGTGGGCTAAAATCTGTAAAGTTAAATTCAAGTGAAATGCCATAATGGTCTGCAATTGTAGGAAAAGTGGAACATATGGAAGGATGCGCATACGCCATAGTGGACGAAATTAGGAAATAATCTAAAACTGATGAGGATCTCGGAAAAGTAGGGCTAAATGGAGAAATTAAATCTAGACCTAAGTAAGGACCATCGAAGAACCAATTGTGAAGTACGTTGCCATTTTGGTTACTTTTAGAATCACCCCATTCTGGGTGACGCGCATTAAAATCCCCTCCGATTATAACTGCATCAAATGTCTCAATAAAAGTGTAAAGTTTTTGTAATTCCCTCTTTAATGGTTCACCAGCTTTAGAAGGAATATATATACTTCCAATAAGAGTTTTACTAGTTACACCTGCATTGTCAAAGATTAATGTACCTAAGGCTACGGATAGTATGTCACTTGGAAAATTTACTACACTATACTTGTATTTTTTATCTATGATGATTGCAGTCCCTCTTCCAGAATCGTTTCGTATTATATTATAGCCATTAAAGATAGGCTTATGTCTAGAATTTAGTCTTGTTTCTGATATGAAACAAATATGAGGTTTTTTTTGGTTAAGCAAGTTAACGAGTGCCAGTCTTCTGTCATGCGAGATAATGGAATTAAAATTAGCTGATATTATTTTTATTTTAGTTGGATCCATCATACTACAATAGAAGCAACGAAGTCGAGATATGCGAACATTTTCTCTTCTTTAGTTTGTAATTCTTGGTATTTAGGCCAAAATTGACGTATTTTTACCAAAAGATCTTGGAATGATAAATGAAAAAGATTTTTTGCTTCGTTTAAGAAGTCGTTCAGTTCACCTGTTGGTGGATTGACAACGTTTGAAATGACATGTGCCTTAGCCTGGCGTGGCTTAGAGGGCTTAAGAGATGTTTTTGCCATGTCGGCAAATGAAACATTTGTGTTTGTAAAGCTGTTTATATTATCATGCACTAAAATTCTATTTGCATGAGCCGCTTGCTTGGTTCTCTGAGCTAGAGATTCTTTTTTATTTTTATATTTTAAATAGGCAGGACAACCCATATAACTAGCTGCGTGACCTGGTTGGTCACAGTTAACACATTTTGGAGTTGGAATCTCTTGATTGGATTCTTGAAGACTTTTAACTGATGCGATACAAGCTTTTGAATCATGTGATTCTCCACAAAGTACGCATCTGCTATCATATGCACAACATTCTCCAGAATGTCCAAATCTCTGACATCGAAAACATCGTATTACAGACTTGGCATGTGGTTTTTCCCAAAATATGCGTTGAGAGAGTAAGTACCTAATACATGTAAGATCTTTGATGGATTCACCTGGATCTAATTGGACCGAAAAAATGTTCAATTTAACATTCTGCTCTTTAGTTCTAGCCGTGGAAAATGGTGAAATTTTATAAATTTTGAGGTTAGGAGAAACCGCAACTAAAGCCTGTTTAACCTTCTCTATAGGAGTGTCTCCATCGAGACCCTTCAACAAGATAGTAACGCGTTTGTTTTCTTTGGGAGAGAACGAGAACGCACCAATGCCGGTTCCGCGTACTTTTTCTATTATCAATGTGTGAACATCAGAATTGCTTACATAGACCTTCGTTTTTTTATAACCAATATTTACAAATTTATGTTTCAGATCAGAAATTTTACATTCAGAAGCTGCAAGTGCAACAACATCACTCAAAAGTTCACAGTTAGCACCAAAAATAAATATTGGTGGGCAAAATGATATATTTTTTACAACACATTGATTAATATTATTTGATGAAATAATGTTAGTAGAATTATTAGTGGGCTTATCATCACTAACTTTAACATTAGGCTTATTATTTTCAATCAGTGGTTTTGGCAGAGACGGATCCAGATTTAATAAAGGAGCATAAACGTTGTTACGTAGATTTCCGTACTCTTGTGAATTAACAGATGAGTCATTGGTCATATTTTTTTGTTTTTTCCCTGAGTTAGGTAAGAAATTATTTGCAGAGCGTTTGAGATTTCTTATCACTGTTGTCCACTCGCTTTGCTCAGCGGTATCATCATTTTCTTCTTCCATGGCTTGACCTTGATTGTCAATTGAGTGTTTCTCTTTAATTGGTTGAGAGTTATCAGTTTTATCAAATAGAGCTGAGTTAGAGGAACTCATGTATTGCGCATTGCTTGCATTAGCACACCAAGAATGAGAGGAACTTTGGTTAACTCTTGTAATAGAGGGATTAACTCCGTTATTATCAAATATATTTTGAGTGTTTTTTTTATTTAGCACATTTTTATGTAAATTGTCATCGCATGTTAGAAAATATGCGTTATTTGTTTTTTTTATACTGTTTTCATATTCCAGCTTTGAAGCTGGAATATCAGAACTTAATTTTTCACTTTTCTCCACTTTTTAGAGTCACTATCTCAGGAGGGAAAAATTAATATTTGCGGGTAAGGCCGCTTTAAATTGGATAATAAGAAACCAGTAATCGCACTGTAACAAATAGGTACGTCTTATCACTTCGACAGATCGATGCGAACTCTCACATATCAAAGAACGAAAAAAAGAAAATCCTAATGAAATTAACAATGAGTATTTTATTTCAGACTTCAGAGAGGATATTAAATGTTTGTGTTAAAAAATATTGCTGAAGACATTGATCAAATTCTAAGAAATGAAACATTGAGACTTAAAGGTTATTTTTTTTTTGGAAGGGTTATTACTTTTATTTTATAATTAATAATTTATCATATAATTATTTATGAATTAAACTTTTGAGAAGAGGAAGAATCGAGTTAAAAATAAGACTGTTTAAAAAACAAAATTTTGTTAAAAAATGTTCAACAATATGGCCGAGTTTGAAAGTGTCTATAATTGTTGTGAATGAAAGTTGAGCTCGAATCATCAACATTATTAACAATAGAGGCTGGAATACCATTCACATTGATAACTCCTTATTAGTGATATTTTGCATAGTGAACCGAGCCATAATTTAAAAAAGAGGCTGGGATGCGACCCACACTGATAACTTCCCATCCCGTCTGACGATTTGTCTTGCTTAAAAGTTTGTCTATATGTATCAATTTTTACCAAATTTGCGTACTATTTTTTGTACATTTTATTTTTTATGAAAAAACGGACTGTTGGATTTTTATACAAAAATCACTGAATATCGAAAACAATATTTTCTGTGAAATAAAATAAGTTTGAATTTGAAGCAAATATTTGTAATTTTTGAAAAGCTATTTGAGTCGAAAGTAAATTTTTACCAAGTTTTAGTATTGTTTTTTTTTAGGTTTTCATTTTTTGTAAGAAAACTGTCAATTCTATTTTTCTCAAAATTTTTCCAAATGCTGAAAACACTATTTTTTATAAGATAAAATTAGTTAGAAGCCATATCTCAAATTTTTGAAAAGATATTTGAGTCGAAAATCAATTTTTACCAACTTATGTTAAATTTTTTTTAGGTTTTTAGTTTTTTGTACAAAAACTGTCAGTTTGATTTTTTTCAAAATTTTACTGAATGTTGAGAACAATATTTTTTGAAAGATTTAAGTAGTTTAAAGCCAATATCTCAATTTTTTGAAAAGATATTTGAGTCGAAAATCTATTTTTAACAACTTTTATACATTTTTTTTTGGGTTTTTATTTTTTGTAAAAAAACTGTCAATTCGATTTTTCTCAAAATTTCTCCTATTGTTGAAAACAATATTTCTTATAAGTTAAAATTAGTTAGAAGCCATTATCTCAATTTTTTGAAAAGATGTTTGAGTCGAAAATCAATTGTTACCAACTTTTGTTTAATTTTTTTAAGGTTTTTAATTTTTTGTACAAAAACTGTCAATTCGATTTTTTCAAAATTTTACTGAATGTTGACATCAATATTTTTTGAAAGATAAACGTAGTTTAAAGCCAATATCTCAATGTTTTGAAAAGATATTTGATTTAAATATCAACTTTTACCAACTTTGAGTAATGTGTTTTTTAGGTTTTTATTTTTTATAAAAAAACTGTCAATTAGATTTTTCTCAAAATTTTATCAGATGTCAAAAACATTATTCTTCGTTGCACAAAATTTAATTGGATTTTTTTCCAAAAATATACTTGTTTTGTATCACGTCACAATATATAATATAAAATTTAATTCAAGTCTCTAACGTCATTGGTTCATGAGATATTTATAAATCTTTTATTTCGACTCTAGGGACCTTGAAACGTCGAGAAATGTCAACATTTTAAATTCAACAAATCGGACCCATTACAATAACTTGCTATGAGAAGTTAATAATATCAAAGTATGCAGTACAAATTAAGCTTTTTTTTGTTGATGTTTTTGAGACATAAACCAATTTAATTTTGCAGTAATTTATGTTATTTTTTATTTTTTGTAAAAAGTGTCAACTGGATTTTTCTTGAAATTTCAACAAATATCAAGTGATTTTTTAAGAACTATTTAAGAACTAATATTTGGAAAAAACATAAAATCACTATTTGATTCGATAGTACGACCGATATAATTTAATGTTTAAAGATTATTTGATGCAAATGTTGGCCGCCGCAGCAGCTCAAATGGTCAATCCGCTTAGTCCAATTTTGGCATACATACAATTTGCAAACATTTTGGCCGATATCTCACAAATAAATTCTTCAATGTTAGATTTCAGTACATCAATCAAAACATAATCCCACAAAAATAGTCTAGAGGCTTTAGATCTCACGTTCGTAGCGGCCAAATGACCGGTAACAAACGTGAAATCAACTGTTCACCGAACTCGCCAAGCTATTGGTCTACTTTTACACGTGCTGTGTGGTATGTGGCAACGTCTTGTCGAAACCACATGTCATGAAAGTCAAGCCATTCGATTTTCCGCAAAAAGAAGTTTGTTGTCATCGATTGGTAGCGCTCAACATTCACAGAACGTTGCCATTCGCATCATCTTTGAAGTAATACGGAATAGTGATTCTGTCAGCCTATACACCGCACCAATATCAGTGACTTATTCTGAATGCAATTCTTCTAGCTGCTCTTCTCTCCAAATTTGCTACGTCAGTTTGGCTTGCTTACGTATGCATTTAACCAGCAATGAGCTTTGTCGCTAAAGAAATTTTTCTGATAAAAGAGTGGATCTTCGGCTAGCTTTTTAAGAGACCATTCAACAAAAATTCGGCGTTGCGGTAGGTCGTTTCTTCAATTCTTGCACCAGACCGTTTTTGAAGGGCTCAACAAATAAATTCTTCCTCAAAACTTAGTACGTAGTGGAGTGACAGAGGCCCAATTGCTGCAAACGCCGCCGAACCTATAATTCACGTTCAACACTGTCCGATTCAGTTGCGATATTATCTCTAGTTCGCACTCTAGATAAGCATATTGGTGGTATACTGTTCAACAATGTAAATTTGGTACGAAATTAGGTCACAATAGCCCGCTTCAATAGCTGGATTAGATTGATCATAAAATGGAAGAAACGTGTAATGAACTTTCTCAACAGAGTTCGTATTTTTATAATAAAATTCAATAATTTGCAAGCTTTGTTCGTTTGTAAGACGAATTATGGTTTAATTAAAGACCAAACTGACCAAACAGTGTTGCCAAAAAGAAAATACAAAACAAAATTAACATTTTGTATACGATGAAACAAATTTTAAGACAACTTTTCCTTTTCTCAAGATGTTTGAGTCGAAACTTATTGTTTACGAATTTTTGGTAGTTTTTTTTTTTATAAAAAACCTACCATTTAGATTCCAATGACAGATTTCTGTCAGTAAAAATTTGTCGGTGGCTTTCAATCAGGAATTTTTGTTCAATTACAGAAATTTTTAATGAAAGCTATAAACGACCTGCCAAAAAAATTTCAATGTTTGTTTTCAATGATGAAAACCAATGATAGCTATAACTGGTGCCTTACAACTCTCAACCATTCCTGTGGGCTAGTAAATTTGTCAGGGATGGAGAAGACCTACAGTTTTAAGCCAAATCTGAACGGCTAATTTGAGAAAGCACTTTTCATGACAAGAATTACTATTGGAGGATTTGTCAATTCCTCGCAAGAGGCAGTACCCATGAAAACTTTTTTTAAAATTAAGGTGGCACAGGCAGGGATTGAACCAAAAACCTCTGGCGTGACAGCCTTACATACTAACCACCACAAAATAAAACTTAGTTGAAGTAAATACCATTTTTTCAAGTGAAAATCGACCTCACCTAACTGCGCAGCTGAAGACATCTAGCTAGAATCCGAGATAGACGGAGAAGTTTGTTGGTTGAGGCCATTTTAATGATTTTTTGAAGGTCCTTTGTTGAAGTCGATATCTCTGCTGATTCTGGAGTACAGCCGTTCAAACTTAGGTACGTACGAACGTGCCTTTACACGCTTACACAGACATCTCTTTTAAAATAATGAATTTAGATTCAAGCGACCTTTAAACGTCAATAAATGTCAAAACTTTAAATTTGACAAATTGCAATAACTTGCTATTGGAAGTTCATATTTGTGTACACAAGTTCTTAAACGTGAGGCCAAGTTTTAAATAGCTTGTTAAACAAGAGTTATTGTATGATAAAGCTTAACTAGGCTACAAGGTTCTTAATTGAATTTGCTATTTTAAGTAAAATTATCATAACCCATTCTTCTATTCTTAAAAATTCTGTTTGGTAAAAAAATAGCCTGAAAAAGTATCGAACGCTGCCTATTTTGGAGCAAGATTAACATTTATGTCACAGCTCAAAAATACTCACTGATCTTAATAACATTTAAGGAATTTTCCTTAACAAAATCAATATCATTCAGTCGTCATCTAAACACACAATATTGACCGATGTAACTGATAGAGTTTACCCTGATAAATTCATTGTTTTGGGGCATTGTTTTATAAGTTATTATATTCATGATTTTATTTCTTTTTTCGTATTTCATAATGTTGACGGAAAGAAAGTTTCATATTGTATGTATTGTTCATAATGCAGTCAACTGAGACTTACATAAGTTTTCAAAAACTTAACAAAATATTTCCGAATTGTTTTTCTATTCATAAATTGTGATGTTAGAAAATACATAAAGTATCATAAATCTTAAATTTTTTAAGAAAATAACCATGAAGCAATGAAATATGTATACTATACATTACATATACATAAATGTGTATGAAAACATAAAAACACAAAATCATGGCAAAACATAAAATCGATGATGGTGATATAGGAAATGTTCAGCGGAAATGTTCTAAATGATTGAGAGGTCACAACTCACTATTAATACAAACAAATACCAACAAAAATAGCAGCAAAGAAATCCCTTGTCTGTGTTGGATTGAAATTAAAACAATAAATTTAACATACATCACAATCTAGGGCAAGTCCATAGAGGACAGCAAAAAAGAAATGGTATAACGATTAAGGTACCTACGTATATGTTCCTTACAAAAGTCTTCAAAAAAGGGTTATACTCAACAGAAGGTATATATACATATGTATAAATAACTTTAAAAGAAATTTCGTATATTGAAAATGAATAATTTTTGAATCGAAAAATGTATAAAGGTTTAATATGGTCATTTAAGAAACTGTTAAATTAGCATAAACTTATAAGATTATTCTGAAAATTCTTATATCTCAAATATGGAGGTATTTAAGAAATGGACTTATGTATGAGGTTTGGGAAGAAGGACTTCAATATTTATGTGCATACATATATTTAAAATATTATTTGGGTATCAACAATCTTACAGGGTATAAACAATCTTAAAAGATGAACTTATAGAAAAAAAAAAACGATGAAATTTATAGGTTAGAAATATCGCACAGCTAATGCACAGCTGATATTTTAGAAACAAGTTCCCTTCTCTATTCATGGGCATTTATATTTATATTGAAGGCAAGTAATGTTTAGATATAAAAAAAACCTTACTGTTATAACACCAATTTATTTGAATTAAAGGGCGTTCTTAATTTTACGTAAGTTTTGAATTAAGTCGAAAAAAGTAGTTTTATTTATACAGAATTTTCCAATAAAAGGTTTCATTTTGATATACAAAAATGAGTATTTTGTAAGAGTAATAACCTAATGTATATTTCATTGCAAAGAAGAAAAAAAGTCATTAACAATGGAATACTAACACCCAGTGGCGTCTTTAGACTTTTGGGGGCCCTGGGCCCAATAGGATTTGGGGGCCAAAAAAATTAGGTATAATATATTTTTTTTTTTAATTTTTTAGGTTAAAAAAATAATTTTAAAATGAATTTGTGTGTTTTTTTTTTTTTAAATTTTTACTTTTTATAAAGAACTAAAAAAACATAAAACAGATATTTTTTGTATACTTTTGTAATTATTTTTTTTTTAATTTACCTTCAATAGTTCAACATTTTTCTTTATAGTTGATTTTTGATAATTTTTTTTGTTTTTTTGTGTGTTCCCAATTTCATCCACTGTAAACAGACTTTACAATTTTGATATTATAATAAGATCTTCATTTACATCTTTATTGAATTCTTTTAAATACTGTACGAGGTGCAGGTATTCTATTTCAAGTTCAAAGTAATAGTGTCAACAATTGGGAAAATAAAAAAATAAAAAAAAATTGGGTGGCGCAACAGTCCGTTTGAGAACTAGGGCCTAGTGACTGACAACTCTCAACCATTCCTGTGTGCGAGTACTGTTGTCAGGGATGGAAGGGAATTGGGAAAATAGTTGATATTTTAAACTTTTCTTTCCCAATTAGCTAGACGGATGGTGCAGGACCATCAAAATATGTGGCACGCGAACTTTGTACTATTTTTCATTGCATAAAGTCATTATAATTAGCATCCGGATTCTGAATTTTGGCACACGCTTCAAATTTATAAAAATTCTCCCTTAGATCATTAATTTATGAAAGAACATAGTGAACAAAGCAAATTGGCAGCAACTTCAATCGTTATTGTTTCTTTTTGAAGGCTCTTGCTGGTTTTATGAATTCTTTGTAATATTGTGCTCCAAATTTCTGTTAAAACGAGGAACTCCAGTTTTGATATTTTCTAAGACAGGCTTAGCGCTTCGCTTTTTGTGTCTGGAGTTTGCTCTGGATCTCTAAAGATTGATGTCAAGGCTTCAGTAATTTGCTTATAACCATGATGGAGCGCGTTAACTGCATCAGCTCGTGCAGACCATCTTGTTTCAGAAAGGCTTTTAAGAACTCTATGTGAACCTAAACATTCATTTAATTTATTCCAGCGATGGGCAGAAGCAGAAAAAAAGTTGTATATTTTATGAACCACTAGAAAGAAACTTGTTGCCTCCAGCACACAACCAGCCGCATGAAGGCCTACTAAGTTAAGAGAATGTGCTGCACAAGGTACAAAGGTAGCAAATTCACATTTCTACTTTAACCTTGCTTGCAAACCAGAATATTTTCCCGATATATTAGACGCATTATCATAGCTTTGTCCTCTACAATCCTCTATTGAAATATCATGATTTTCCAGAAATGTCAAGATTGCCAAATATTGAAAACTGTTCTATCCGACTCATCATGGTAAGGTTAGGTTAAAGTGCCTGTCCATGATGGAAACGGACACACTTAGGCCAGTTTAATGGCCCATTGTGATACCACATGAATCTTGAGGCTTCCTCCTAAGCTCAATGGAACCAGTTTGAGTCCCTTACGAAACGTGAGAGGCTGATTATGCTGATATGATTTAGATCGTTTAGATCGTTAAAGAAGAATTCTCCTAGGTAATTCTTGCGTTTTTGAGCTAGAGCAGAGCCAGATGTTTTTTTGACCTGACACGTGGAGATGTTGTTCCACCTGGTGTTTGCCTTCTTCCTAGCGTCCTGCATTAGCCCTTCTTTTGTTTTTGAACCATCTGTATAAAAATGGATTGACTCGTGAAAGTGAGTATCTAGTAGTAAGTTCAGCGATTCATTACTTGAATTTGTCCAAGAGCCGTCTGAATTTTTCAAGTAGCTTGGCATCGCTGGATTAGTTGAAAGAATTTTCCGTAACCTGGAGGCTTTAGAAGTTTCTTCTATCGTGCCACAGAAGGATCGCCAGGAAGATCGCTTAGATTTCCTTAGTGCCTTCTTGTAAATTCTTAGAGATTCTTTATAAAAATCCCAGTGAGAGGCTAGTCTTGCGGCTTTTCCTCGGTTGAAGAGCTTCACGGGACGGTTGATAGTATGAAAAAATAATTTAGACACACATTTTAGAAAATCGAATGCCTTACAATTTTGAAAGAGATGTTAACACCATTGGATTTTCACGGTCTATAACTTAGCACACAGTCACGAGATTTGATGATACTGTTTAGGACACCAAATGGACGCTATGAGTAGCTTACTATCTCACTCTCTGACATATTTTTTCGACTAAGTTTACTATACTTTTTTTAAAATTAAATACAAAAGTATAATATGTGAATATTTTTAATAACTGTGGGTTAAAATGTGTTGGATTTAATTAAGATTTTGTGTATTTTAAACAGTTGCTAACATTAAATTGTTTGTATGTACAAAAATTAATGGGGACACCCTATAAATTAATAGAAATATTCCATTATTTTTGAATTATTCAAACATTTCAAACATTATTTATTTTGTTTAATTTTTTTTTTGAAAAAAATAGGGGCAAATATTTAACGCATTTTGGTAAGCTGTTGTCATTGACAAATATATATTTTAAGGTTTTTTGAATACTTTACAAAATATCTTCAGATTTATATATTTTCCAGTTTGAAGCAAATGGTACAACTTAATCTACAATTCTCACATACCCAAGCCATATAGATATAATAAAGGAATGAGTTCAGATTAGCTCCTCTTTGAAAAAAATATAGAATTGAGTTCTTGTTTCTGAATTGATTAAAAGGCTCGTGTATAAACTTATAGAATACATATATTTATTCATAATAACTTTATACACTGTAAATCACCGGATGAGGCCACAAATTTTGGAATCAATTTTCGCTTTTTATAGATGGTGGAAGTTTTGTACTTGGAAACGTTTACTACCAGTGAATAGGTACGTTTTCCACCATTACAAATTTATAAAATTAGAGGGTAAATTGGAAACGAGCGTTGAAATTCCCAAAGATCAAAAAATAAACTACTTAAAAAGGGGTTTAAAAAAATGTGCGTTACTGGGATGAGGCCACATGCATAATTTCAGAAAAAAAAAATTAAAAAATGACTTAAATATTTACATTTTATGGTTTAACAACATTTATTAATAACGTTGTTTTAAATTTAGAAAGGTTTTATTCGCCATTTTAGGATGTAACCTCTATAAGACGTTTTGGAATATAAACATTCAATAATCACATGAAATTTGGACCCACGAATCAAGAAAAGCTTTGATTAACGGTCCTTGTCTTCAAATTATTTGCACCTTCATAAACTTCATGGGAAAGCTATGGCCAAACGTTTTCAATTATGTTAAAGTGCGGTAAATATGGGCGCATTGGCAAAACTTCCTCGTCTTCTGATTGAATTCAAATTCTAACAACCCTCGAAGAGTGAATGGTTGTGATACGCGGCTATGATGTCTTTCCAAAATAAGCCCATTCTTTCTCAGATCAAGAAAATACAGGGTTTTTCAACAGGGACTCTATAAAACTAGAGCAACAGTGACAACAAACGACGCCATATTTCTTGCCTCTCTTTTGACATTTCTCTTCAGTAAGGTTTGCCATTTCATGATGGAAAGATATACGAGCCAAATACGAGTCGAAATTATTAAAATTTACTACCGAAATTCGGATTCAGTGGCCTCAACGTCAAGAGCGCTACGTCCAATTTATGGTCGTCATAATCGTCCTAGCAGATACAAAATTGGGCGTCTAGTGGACAAATTTGAATCCACAGACACAGTACAAAAATTTCCGTTCCAGTAAGACAAAGAAGTGCCCGTAGTGTCGAAAATATTGCTTCAGTTGCAGAAAGCCCAAATGTGTCTCTCACACGTCATTCTCAAGCGTTGGGCATCTCTGTGAAGTCGTTGTGGTGAATTTTGCGAAAAGATCTTGGCTTACATTCTTACAAGATCAAATTGATGCAAGAACTAAAGCCGCTTGACCACCAAAAGTGTCGTATGTTCGTGAATTGGGCTGAGCAACAACTTGAAAATGATTGGGATTTTCATCGAAAAGTCATCTTCAGCGATGAGGCTCATTTCTGGCTGAATGGCTTCGTCAATAAACAAAATACGCGGTATTATTGGCCAGGCAGCAATCCACACGTACTCCATGAGCCATCATTGCATCCCGAAAAAATTACGGTTTAGTGTGGTTTATGGGCCAGCGGCGGCATCATTGGCCCGTACTTCTTCAGTGATGATCAAGACCGGCACTGTGAATGGGGATCGCTACCGTTCAATGATAATCGAATATTTTTGACCCCAATTGGATGATATGGACTTGGAGGACATGTGGTTCCAACAGGACGGCGCGGCGCCACAAGCCACACAACGAATGTCACAATCAATTTATTGGAAACCAAGTTTGGAGAACGTGTTATCTCACGAAATGGTCCAGTCGCTTGGCCGCCTCGGTCGTGCGATTTGACGCCGTTAGACTATTTCCTGTGGAGATACGTCAATCCTAAGGTCTATGCCAACAAGCCAGCGACGATTGATGAGCTTCGTACGAATATTGAACGTGAAATTGTAGTAGTATCAGCCGATTTATGCTTGAAAACCGTTGAAAATTGGGTTCAGGGTCTGGACTTCTGCAAGCGTGTCCGTGGTGTCCATGCAAAAGAAACTGTGTTTCATACATCATAATGACATCGAACATACTTTCACAGGAATAAAGAATTTTATTGATATCCAAAACCTTTTTTGTTTTATTTGTAGCGCTCTTATTGAAAAACCCTATACAAGTGGTAACCAACGGGCTATCAAGGTTAACACTTTTTTTTTACTCGAAAGACAACGCGCTACTATTCACTGCTCCAAGTAACATGTTCTCTTGCAAAATTCATCTGATGCTCCTTGTGTACTTGCCTTAAGACAGTTCTAGTTTTAGTTTTCTTCTCTGGATATTATCACTTTTTAGTATTATCCTTTGAACCGTTCTTATTCTGGCATCATACCTAGCTTTTGGCCCTTATTTTAGTCGCTTCTAGAGTGGACTTTGATAGAAGTCGTGCAATTAACCGATTTTCCATTAATGTTGTTGGTTCTGTACCATTGTACCCATTTTTATTTTCCCATATTTCTGTGGATCAGCAATATAATTGCTTAACACTTTCTTGCTTCTGTTAAGTTTCCTTGCTATTTCACGTCTTGATAGTGCTCTTTTTGAAGTTGTCAAAGTCTTTCCGGAGCACATAATGTGTTTCAAATTAAATTAAAACTGTTGTTTTCAACGCTCTTTTGGATATTGTTTACACATTTTTTTTAAAGATTGCACTTATAAGGCACAAAATCACCAAGGTTGCAAATTTCAAAATGGATTTTATGACAAAAAAATTGTAAGCTATAATAATGATTTTTAGCTTTTACTGGAATAAGATTTGTATATTAATAAATTCTTTACTTTTTTAGTAATATTTTTTAGTATTAAATATCTTACAGAAAACCATCAATTCGGGAACGTTTTTCTAAGTTTGATAAAATTAACAAAAACAAAACAAATCACATAATTTAAGCTTTGTTTAATAACATGGGTATATTATTTATGTTTATTAAATAAGCAATAATGAAAACAATACATACAAAATCTTCTACAGGCAAAATACGTCAAAACAATGTCCGGGAATGTTCCCGAAATGACCGTTCACGAAATCACGATTTCAAATAAGCGAGCACTTTGATTATACGGCGGTCATCTTAAATATAAATATAATCTTTTAGTATCCTTTCTAAAACTAGATTTTGTATAGAAAATACGGTGCATTAAGTAATGACCGGGGTTAAATACCCTACATTTTTCAATCATATTTTGGACTTGTTGTTGAAGATTGTACATTAGGACGCGTTCCCGAAATGATTTTCTATGCGTATATATTGATTTCATTTAAAATTAACTTTAATAATAAATTATATTGTTTGATGGACAAACAAAACAAGTTAGTTTTAGTATTTTATTAATTTATTTTCTTAATTAAGTCCAGATTTAAGACATTAAATTGCTAGCAAAGCAAACTCTGTACCTTGATGATTTTAGACCATAAACTCCTGTACGGAAATATTTGCAATGGCCTCAAGTGATGTACCTTTTCATACGCTTTTTTTAGTAGTTTATTGTATGATATTGGGAAATTCCAACGCTCGTTTCTAATTTGCCCTTTAATTTTATGAATTTGAAATACGTACATTTTCACGGGTACAACACTTCCACCAGCAACACAAAGCGAACAAATTTTGTGGCCTCATCCTAGTGGTTGGCAGTGTATAAATACCTCCACCCCTCAGTTTGAACTATATTTAAATCGCTTTGTGTATAACTTCCATAGTTTATAATATAGCCATTAAATTAACCAAGAGTCATCATCTTCTAAAATCTAATTTACTAAAGTTTCTATATTTTTAATTACATATTTTTAACTATTTAAACATTAAGAAAAATCATCAAATATTATTTATTCATTTAAAAATGCTCAAAATCTAATTTAATGTATAATATTTTTTAAAGTACTCTTTAAGTTCACTGAAAGCTTTAGTAGCTTAAAAGTGGCTGTGATTTTTCAAGTAGATTATTTTAGCTTAAAAAAAAAATGGAAAGAAAGTAAAGTAAAAAAAAAAAAAAGAAAAACGAAAAACGCCATCAAATCCCTTTACAAACAACTATCCACTTAATATTGAAGAGAATCCACTTAGGTACATGATGGCGTCCGTTTTTTCGACACTTGTTCCGAACAACACCATGCGGATGGTGGATATATTCACCTAGGTAGGTAGGTGTATATATACATACAATACATACATATATATTTAAGTAACCTTTAGAAAAAGGTATAGAGTTTTAGAATGAAGGTAGATTCATTTCTAACCATGGTTTGTTCAAGGCTGACTCTTGAAAACTGTGTATAGTTGATGTAGGTACTATAGTAGATAGTATGTAATAAAAACAAAAATATTTATTTTTGTGAGGTGTGTTCACTTTTTAACAAATAAATTGACTTCAAGGGTTTTTAATATGTCAGCTTTTAAAAACTGATACGAGTTATTGTAAATTGTTAACATAAAAACAATATAAACTCAATTGGTATAACTTTTAATCATTTAAGTCAAAATTTACAACACTTATTGTTAACACATAGATTCGTGAGTAGGTACTTAATTTTATAGAAACTAAGTAGCTTAAAATGGTTGAATGGTCTATCGGCATTTTGATACTGTCGTAAGTGGTCTCGAAATCAATGAAAGGCTTTTGGCTATTGCTAAACAAAAAACCTGAGTTATGACCGGAGCCTAGGTTAGGTATGGTAATGGAAATATTGAATAGATATTATACTTCTCTGAGTTCAAACAGACGAAGGTCCGAAAGGTCTTCTAAGCCAATACAATGGAATGGCAATACAGTAAAATATATAATACATAATTTGGGAGAGAGAAACTTAAAGCTGCATTTTGAAAATTCAAATTGTAAGGATCTAAGAATCTATTAGCGGTTTCAGTAAAAGCCATGAATAGCCCAACAGTACCAACATCCTATGATTTCTCTGTATATACATACATATATTTCGAAACGAACCTATTAAAAACTTATTTAAACAAAAAGACCATCTAATCAAAAGAGTTAAAATTCCTTGGCAAAGTCTTTTGAAAAACCTTTTTCAGAGTAAGAAAAACTCCTTCAGCCACCAAAAAATTAGTATGCCGTTGAAAAAAAAACGTGACTTTACAATTCTTATGAATATAACTTTTTCGACTTTTTAAAAGAGACAGAGAACATAAAGAAATGTAAAAGAAAGATAGACACGAATATCACTGTAAGTAAGATTATTCCTTTCTATACCTTTTTTTAGTTGCAGAATAGGTAACCAAAGACGAAGTTTTTCATTTCCATACGATTATCTGATTTTTATATTAAAGATTTTGTTCCATTTTATTTTTCTTACAAAATCTTCTTTTAAACTTTATAATCCCAAGTTGCAAGCAAGCCTTGAAAAAAGAAATAGATATGTATATAACTGCTGCCGATTCCACAACATTGCATGAATAATTTCAGATAAATAACCAACTTTGGGCCAGTAGCAGAAATTAATAAAACGAAGAAAACCATTTCGCTTCGTCACAATACCCCAAGCTCATAAATCAGAGCCACCCCCTTAACCGAACATAAATTCAGCCAGCGAGCTACTAGAGTTCTGGTCTGTTCTGTGTGATGATTTTTTGTATGTTGTTGTTTTTGTTGTTGTGAGTGTGCTTCCTTCGTAAACCATATTCAGCAGATCATTCACCAAAACTTTTCCATTTATTCCGAGATTCTGATGTAAAAAACTTGGTCCAGAAAACCCAACCGGAGCAAAGCCACAGCTACAACATTCACCACATTGGAAACTATGTGAGATAAGGTAGACGGCCGGGCGGTGGCGTAGCGTGGATGACGTGGCGTAGCTCTGGCTATATGGTTATATGGCTGGTGTAGCGTAGACAGAGACTTGCTCCATTCTCCAAAAGTATAGTATAAACATCAGGATTTGTATAAGGATTGAATTAATAGCCTGAAATAACAATAGAAAAGATTGCAGAGAGATTGTATTAATGCAAATGGAAACTGTTTCGTAAATCTCTTGCGATAGCTTTATACCATGAAGCAAAAGCGAAGCACACTCGCTGGCAGCAAGTCACCATTTTTCAATACCATACTTTACAACCGCACATTCTCGCATTAAAGAGGCACAGAAACAGAACTCTGCTCCTGGATGCTCTCATATCTATATATATGTATAAATAGATCTTCTGGCTGGCTAGCTGATGCCACTTCACAGAAACGATTTTGCTTTTTGATGTACATACATATATTTTGTTTCTGTATAAAATAACTTTTGAAAAACCAACAACAAAATCGGCAACAAAAATGAAATATGAATCGAAAAAAATCTGAAATGGCTGACAAAAAAAAAAAAAACAACAATTGAATAAATAAAAATCTATAACTCACTTCATATTTAAAATTTGTGTTCCATGAGACGTGTCAAAGAAATAATGCATAACGACAACACACTATGGGAACAGGAACAGCCACGAGGTAATATTTCAGAGGCAGAAAACTACTCATTCATATGCTTAACGATGATATGGTATAAGAGTTGCCAAGTAATGAAGTTTTCATTTAATAATTAATTTTAATTAATAGCTTCAATTTATCGATATCACAACGTCTTTTGATACAAAAATGATTAGATGTTTATAAAGATTTCTAAGAAGGAATTCGTTAAATTTTATCCATCAATTTCGGTGAATGGGCCCTAAACGAAATGTCCACCGATCCCGATTTTCACAAGAAAATTTTGTTCAGTGATGAAGTCCATTCCCCATCCTCAAAAAGCCACTGTTTGGTATTCTTTATGGGCAGAGAATAAATCATTGGGTTATATTCCTTGAAAAATGGAGTCAGCCATAATGTTACAGTCAGTGGGAAAAGCTATGTAGCCATGATTAATTGCTTTTTCGTGCCTGAATTGCAGGATGTTGATGTAGACGACTTTTGGTTCCAACAAGAGCGGCGCTACATGCCATATAAACAATCTGTTTATTAAAGGAAACTTTTGGCGATCGCATTATCTTGCTTTGTAGGCCTGTGACATGATCTCCAAGATCGTGATATTTAAAACCGCTTTACTGTATTGTGTGGGGTTATGTGAAGTCGCTTGTCCACGCAAATAGTTCAGACGACCAGTGACGCCTTGGAAGAGAATATTCAGTGCGTTATTGCTCATATATTATACGGCAAAAATTGCTGCAAAAGGTGGTCGAAAATTTATCCTCTCGACTTAGCTGAAGTCAGCCGCAGCAGCCATTTTTCTATAATAGTTTTTCAAACATAATGGAAAATCCTTATCTTTACAACAAAACTTAATTCTTGGCAACAACACTCCTTGAAAATCACACGTTTAAGACAAAAACGTTGGATTGGAATTTAAGTCAAATGGATAGTTATACCGATATTGCAAAAGTCTTTTATTTGTGTGCATTTTTCAAATTTAATTTCTATCAAGAAGTTCTAAACGACTTTTGTGTAAAAGACTATTAAAAGATTCGTTACTACATAAATTATTTAAAATATAAGGGACTTTTATGGCTAACTTATTTTTTTATAACGTCCCATTCCGTCTGTCGATTTGTCTTGCTTAAAAGATTTATAAGTTTTTGTGTTTTGTTAAAAAAGTTATTAGTTAAATTACTCTAAAAAAATAAAAAATAACCAACAATATTTTGCATATGATGAAATAGTTTGATTTCAAAATTTATTTTTGTTAACGAAATTTTTAGTCGAACATCAATTTTTACCAAAATTTAGTAGCATTTCTTAAAAATTTTTATTTCTTACTAACTGACCCGGCAGACTTCGTACTGCCTCAATTGATAATATTATGTATGGCTATCAGATGGCATCCGATCCAATGCTATTTTGAACATGTTTACGTAATTGTTATTCTGATGAAGAAACATTTGTAATTCTTGGACAATGGTTCTCTTCACTGTTGGATTGTGAGTTCAACGATTATCAACTTCCGCATCTGAATTGCTCATAAAATAAATTTGTAAAAATTGATGATCTGCATCAGGTAGTGGTAACAGTGCCCCCAGTAAGTGATAAATTTGTCCTTGTATCTGTAATATTTTAAATTTTGTCCATTAATTATTTCATATATACAGCGTGTAACGGAAGGGGGGTATCAACCCTGAAGGAGGTGAATGTGCTCATGGAACTCAACAACTTTCCCCAAAGAACATAGTTCGAAATATGAAACTAAAATTTGGCCCTCCCTTAAAAAACTGACTACCGGCTGATTGATTTACTATGGGAGGGCCAAATTTTGTTTCATATTTCGACCCATGTTCTTTGGGAAAGTTGTTGAGTTTCATGATCACATTCACCTCCTTCAGAGTTGATACACCCTTTCGTTACAGGCTGTATATTTATTTTAGTACAAACTTGAATATTATAAAAAAATATTCTGGTATAATACCTTGAAAGTGGGCATGAAATTGTCCTGTATAATATGTGTAGCGCCAAATGATGTCATCTGGAAACAGTTATTATATTTATGAATGTTGGCCAAGAAGTGCTTAGAATCATTTCCAATCCCAGAAACTAAAGAACGTAAGGGATCTGGTGGTGGGACCAATTGTGGCAATTTTACTTTGCCTCCAGCACAACATAATCCAGTAGATTCACCAGTGTATTTTAACGCCTTACAATATTTACAAATTATTTTCATTTCCCCAATTATTACCGATTTGTCGGCACAATAATCAATTGCCGGATCATAGTGGAATGCAGCTCGTTCAAGAATCACAGGAGCACTGCCTCTGCGGATTCGCTCAATTTCATTATGTCGTGCGTTTGATGTGCACGAACTCGTTGCATTCTAAGCAAATCCCCTTCATTGTCACTCACTAAATAACGCAATTCTGACATAGCAATAGCAGAGATAGAAGAGCACACTACTTGGAATGTCACTATCACAAAGGATCACAAAAGTAAAGAAAGTTCTCGCGCACGTAGCGGTAATCGTCACTCACAAAGATAGAAGGATGCACTCATAGAATATCGTAACCATGATCGTAACACAATCTCGTCAATCGTAATACTTTTTTCCGTGTTCTGATTTTTTTATTTATTTTTTGGAGTTTACCTTTAAGCCATAAATCTCCGTGTTCTGAAGTGCGACAGAATGATTGACATATTAGTTGGTCGTCAAATCTAATGTCAAATATTGTGGTTGTGTTCAGAAAATTAATTTGTGACAAAACTTAAGATCTATCAAACTTAAAAAAATAATCTGATACAGTTACAACTGAAGTTAGCTAAAATTAAGTTTCGCGAACCCGACCAAATTAATTGGAAATCAGTACTGCTAATAGTTTATTACATTTTTTGTCGCGTTCGCGATTCAATTTTGTTTATTTTCGGAACGCGACATTAGATCCTCCAAAGCGCACGCGAAGACTATTTTCATAGATATGATTGAATTCGAAATTTACGCAGCGGTAATAAATTGCAAATTGACTCTTTGACGTTAGGAACACACCTAAATTGCTTAGACAACAGTGATTGATTATAATTTAATATGAACTTTATTGAATAGCAATAAAGCTCAAATTGACTCTAGAAAACATTTGTATGGGAAATAGAAAGGGTCTGTTTTTAGGGTTCTCCCGGAAATTATTCGATTTTTTCTCGCCTTTTAAACCTTCCCTAGACCTCCACGAACATTTCAAGACTAAGATAAGATAAATCCGTTCAGCCGTTCTCGAGTTTTAGTGAGACAAACGAACAGCAATTCATTTTTATATATATTTCTTATTCTTATAATGGGTGATTTTTTTGAGGTTAGGATTTTCATGCATTAGTATTTGACAGATCACGCGGGATTTCAGACATGGTGTCAAAGAGAAAGATGCTCAGTATGCTTTGACATTTCATCATGAATAGACTTACTAACGAGCAACGCTTGCAAATCATTGAATTTTATTACCAAAATCAGTGTTCGGTTCGAAATGTGAAATCCGCTTTTTTATCGACAAATTTTGTTCAGCGATGAGGCTCATTTCTGGTTGAATGGCTACGTAAATAAGCAAAATTGCCGCATTTGGAGTGAAGAGCAACCAGAAGCCGTTCAAGAACTGCCCATGCATCCCGAAAAATGCACTGTTTGGTGTGGTTTGTACGCTGGTGGAATCATTGGACCGTATTTTTTCAAAGATGCTGTTGGACGCAACGTTACGGTGAATGGCGATCGCTATCGTTCAATGCTAACAAACTTTTTGTTGCCAAAAATGGAAGAACTGAACTTGGTTGTCATGTGGTTTCAACAAGATGGCGCTACATGCCACACAGCTCGCGATTCTATGGCCATTTTGAGGGAAAACTTCGGAGAACAATTCATCTCAAGGAATGGACCGGTAAGTTGGCCACCAAGATCATGCGATTTGACGCCTTTAGACTATTTTTTGTGGGGCTACGTCAAGTCTAAAGTCTACACAAATAAGCCAGCAACTATTCCAGCTTTGGAAGACAACATTTCCGAAGAAATTCGGGCTATTCCGGCCGAAATGCTCGAAAAAGTTACCCAAAATTGGACTTTCCGAATGGACCACCTAAGACGCAGCCGCGGTCAACATTTAAATGAAATTATCTTCAAAAAGTAAATGTCATGGACCAATCTAACGTTTCAAATAAAGAATCGATACGATTTTGCAAATTTTATGCGTTTTTTTTTTTTAAAAAGTTCTCAAGCTCTTAAAAAATCACCCGATATAAACAAATACAAATTGGATGAATGAAATTAATTTGAAGTCAATATCTTCTATTGGTCATTGATTTTGTTTTGTAGATTTTTTTTTATGAAAAAACAAACTGTTGGATTTTTAAAAAAAATGTACTGAATGTCGAGAACAATATTTTCTGTGAGATAAAATTAGTTTGAAGCCAATATTTTAAATTTTTGAAAAGATATTTGAGTCAAAAATCAATTTTTACCAACTTTTAGTAATGTTTTGTTTAGGTTTTTATTTTTTATAAAAAAAACTGTCAATTCGATTTTTCTTAAAATTTGACCAGATGTCAAAAACGTTATTCTTCGTTGCACAAAATTGTTTCGGAGATAAAATCATTTTTTGTTCGTAAAATTTTCGAGTTGACAAATATTTTTTTTAGTTTTTTTTGATTTATAAAAAAACCGTTAATTGAATTTTTTTTTCAAAAAATATATTTATTTGATATCGCGTTACAATATAAAATATAAAATTTAATTTAAGTCTCGTTATTGGTTCGTGAGATGTTTAGGGTTAACCAAAATTTGTACCTTTTTTTAAAATTGCTGTGGTAAAAAAACCACCAACGCAATTTTGTTGAAAGCCCTTTCTGCATCTTTCTGCATTATTATCTGTATAACAAAATTTATATGAAGTCGATATCTCTACTGGTTCTTGAGCTATGGACGACGAAAAAACGTCGCGAAAGTACGAACGTACGTACACACGCACGCACAGACATCTCTCTAAAAATCTTTTATTTCGACTCTAACGACCTTGAAACGTCGAGCAATGTCAACATTTTCAATTCTTGTCGGAATCGGAACGATTACAATAACTTCCTATGGGAAGTTAAAAAAAAACCTAATAGAACTCTAGGTTTTATAAAAAGATTTGGTAGGAAATTGCAAGTTCTATATGTCCTTACAACTCTAAATGTGTCATTTATCAGATCATTCCTTAGTACGGTTGTATGATTTGGGCTCTTATTGCTCCACTCATATTCATAGATTTGAAGTTGTCCAAAGAAGGTTCTTAAGATTTACTTCACGATTTCTTTAATGGTCACATGGAATAGCTTTGCCTTCTTTTCTTGATATGCTGAAACTAATAGGTCTTCCATTTCCATCCTTAAATAATTACTGAAAGTATTTGCAATTTAGCTTTATTATTTCAGTTTTAAGTGGGTCCATTTCATCTTAATCAGTTTTGTGTCGATTTCACTTTAATGTTTTCCAAAATAACTTGAGGAATTGTTTGCCGATTCGATCAAATTTTAGCCGATCTAACTATGGTTTTAACAGTCCAATTAACCAGGTAATATTTTCACAAAGTCAAACTTTTTCGTAATTATTTCATTATACAAATGTTTAGAACAATAATTTACAAATATTTTCAGTGTTAATGCTTATTTGTTTTAAGGTTTTCATTTAGCAAAATAAAATTGAAATATGTGATGAGGATTATTCATTTAACTTATGAATTCTATAACAACTTTTATTAGAATCAAATTGTACTTCAAAAAAGTGTTAGGCATTGTGAGAATCTGTTCTTGAAAATGTGCCTTGTATTCAAATAAATCATTATTCTAAATTTTCCAATGAATCTTTTTCTACACAAAATTCGGTTATTCTATTAAACTTTTCTAAATTTAATGAACTAAACACCATATAACTAACATAACATGTGCATACATTTTTAAGTACTGTTAAAATAAATGAACTTAAATGAAAGTCATTTTTAAAATAATGATACAGACCCCATAACTCTTGTTTTTCTAAAAAGCTGGCAATCCTATTTGCTATAGCCATAATATAAATGGAGTACGTGTTTTGTTTCAATGCAAAATATGCACTCCTTTCCACTTCCACTTCCATCATCATTATCATTATCATCATCGTTATCGTCATCGTCGTCATCATCATAACAAATAAAAAGTGAAAGTTCTCTGGCAAAATGTAAAAAATTAATATTTTTTAAGGTAAAAGCTGTAGTAATGCAGGTGTACTTTACTTTACTTTACTTTACATTATATTATATGTGAAACAGTTTCTATATACATTATTTATGTTTACCATACATACATACGTATGTCTACACATATTCAGTTATATTTATGTAGGTAGTTAAAGAAGTTGGCTTTACGTTTTATTGCTGAGTTTTTGAGGAAAGGAAAAAATATAAGCCGGATAAAAATGAAAATGAAAAAAAAAAAATGTTATATACAATAAAAATATACTCTCGTATATGAGTTACTTTGAAAGGGTCCACAAAATAAAAAAAAGGTAAAATTTAGGTGGCACCTTGAAGCGGAAAATCATGAAAAAGCACACCATTAGGTGGCACTCTTTAAAGGGAAACCTTCCATTTTCCTGACAAAAAAGAAGAAGGGTTCTTTTGTATTTAAATTACAATTATGAGCATTCTTTTCCATTAAAGTTAAAAACTAGATATATAAAAAAGAATGATATATGTACATTTTATATGGTGTCACGTGCTAAAGAAGGTAAGTATATATAGAAGGTAAGGTATATTTTATGGCTTGAGTATATGGTTTTTAAACCATAATTTTTGATTATAAGGTCAAGCTTTTTGGAAAAGGTCAAATATTTGAGTGGTTTTTAAAGAAATATAGCTGAGATTGAGATCGTTATGTTGTCTACTGAGAATAGTAGGTATTTAAATTATATTTATGTACTTTAAAGATAAGTAAAAGGAGACTATTGGAAATCTATATTTGCAGAGCATTAAAGTAAAACGCATGTTTATAATGCAAGTAATGTTGTATATGGAAACAAAATAATTAAAAAATATTGGTTATAGTTACAACTAAGTTGTATACATTTTTTTAAAGCCAACACTTTTGTCTATGAGCTTGTTTTTGAATCAAGTCAAAACTATGCATAATTTTTGAAAAAAATTGTTCTAAACTCAAAATTTGTGCAAAAAAAGGTTTAAAGTGTAATTTTTCAAAACTTTCAGATTATATACTATTGTTTTTTTTTTAATTCATTGCTCTTATTTGTTTTTGATCAAAAACTGAAAACTAGATGATTTTATGTCTTCTAGTTCTTGAGAAAATTGAAAATTACCAAAAAAAATATTTTAATTAAATTACTTTTTCCTTGCATGAGTATTTACGTAGTCTAATTTTGATAGCAATAATCGAATATGGATTAAAATATACCTAGAGTAAATAAATATTTCTTAAATCCAGCTTATTTAAATGCAAAAGAAACTTTGCATGCACCCCATCTTGCACCCACCGCACCTTACACCCTCCCCACCTTGCACCCACCCCAAATCCTATAGTGTTCTCAAGCGGGGGGTTGCAGGGGGGGCAGCATGCCCCCCATACACATCCCACTGTTGCATACACCCAAACTTGCCCACACCTTACTGTTGCATACACCCAAACTCCCACCTACCATTATTACTATCAAAATAAGACCACTCAAGCAAAAAAAAAGAATTAAATTAAAATAGTAGTTGTGGTTATTTTCAATTTTCTCAAAAACTAAGAGACAAAAAATCATCTAGTTTTCAGTTTTTGATCAAAAACAAATAAGAGCAATAAAAACAATGGTACACAATCTCGAAGTATTGAAAAACTACACTTTAAACCTTTTTTTAACTTGTTTAACTAAAATTTGGGTTTAAAATTAAATTTTTCAAAAACTACCCATAGTTTTGACTTGATTTAAAAACTGGCTAATAGAACAGAAAGTTGGCTTTAAAAAAATGTATAAAACTTAGTAGTAAGTATTACCGTTATTTTTTAATTATTTTTTTCCATCTTTAATAATAATTTTTTTAATTGCCCCTCCCGCCTAAACGGGGGAAGATAGACCCCCCCTTCCATAATACAAAATTCTTGTTTTTAACTCTTCTTAAAAATTCCGTTAAAATATCTTGTCGCCTTAGTTATCGTATTCTTGCCGTAAAAATATTTATATGTTCATCAAAAAAGTCACTTAAAACTTGAAAACTAACAACTTTTTAGGAAAAAGGTAGCCTATTGGCAGTATTTTGAGGTACCTACATCATTTAATTTTGTAGAATTTTAATCATAGTTTTATTTTTATACAGAATTTTTGCATACAGTTTAATGACTCATAGGGTATTAGACTTCAACCCGTATAAAGAGCAATAATAAAAAGTTATAAGTGTGGATCACATTCCAGCCCCTTTTTTAAGAACTATTCTATTTACCATTCTTAAGGCCAACATTTTAAAATACTTTTAAGATTCAAAAAATCTATTTAATTCTTAGTGGTTTTGTACCTTCGTTTATTTCTTAATAAACCTATCTATTGTGTTTTAAAAGCACAACATATTTTGACTGTCGAAAAACCAATTCACCCACAAAGAGTGACTGTTTGTTGGGGTTTATAGACTGGCGTCATCATCGGATCGTATTTTTTCCAAAATGAGGCCTGTTAGGCAGTAACTGTGATTGGTGCTCGCTATCGTGAGATGATAACGAACGATGTCAACTGGCCGTCAAGATCATTTGACTTGACACTGTTGGACTTCTTTCTTTGGGGTCATTTGAAGGTGGTGAAAGGTGTACATCGATAAGCCAGTAACAATTTAAGAGCTAAAGGATAAGATAATTCAGCACATAAACGGCATATAACCTCAATAAATTATGCATCAGAGTCATCTATAATTTGGACCATATCGGATGGAGGTGTTCCGCCGAGGCCATTTGACCGATATTTTGTTCCATACATAATTGAACTATACCAATATGATTATAATAAAAAGAAATGACAGTAATTTCTTACATAATTTGTGTTTCATTCAAAATCAACGTCGGCCCTTAAAATTTAACCACCCTTTATTACGAAACAGTATTGTGATATACATACATTGTTTTGTTCATACAACATTTTGAAATACAGTATATTGAAGCACAAAGCTGAAGGTACATAGCATTACGATCAAACAGAATGTCATAAAGAATTTTATTCCTGCAGAATTTGTACCCACTCCCATAAACAAGCTATGTACTGTACATATATCATATGTTAAAATAATGAGATTTTCTTATTCTTTTTCTTGTAAAAACTATTTTTCAACAAATTTTTTAACAAAATACAAACAATAAAATATTCATAAAAATAACTTTTTCAATTTCTTAGAGAAAATTCTGTTCTGTTAAATTTAGGGGTAAAAAATTGTTTCAAACGTTTATATAAAAGCACGCAGTTTTACATTTATTTTCTAAAAGTTTCTTATATTATTTATTGAATTTTTTAGAACAAACTTTCAAAAACTAGAATTTGCACAATTAATTGACGTAACTTACGTCGTTTTCAATTGGCAATCTGGAAGTGAAAAAAAGCATTCTGAATGCGTTCAATTGGTCAAAAGTGACAGTTCTGATTCTGAAAAGAAGAGAATTTCCCTTCTGGTTTTAAAAACAGAATCAGAAGCAGAATCACTCACACATTCATAAATTTTAAATGTCACTTCCTCCATGTTTGCAGCACAAAAACAAAATGAAATTTAGCGCGAATACACATATATGTGACACATGTCATACTCAACCAGTACATTCTCACCAAACTTCAGATTCTTCGGAATAAAAAAAAAACTGTTCAATTGGGATTCCGAATCGAAGAACAATTCCAGATTGCCAATTGAAAACGACGTTAGTTAGGAGTTCTCTTTTTTCCGACAGTGAATTGCAAGTGGAAACTACCAAGCAAGTTCTATCGCGACAGTACTTTCATAACTTCTTGCGAGTATTTGCAAGTGCAATTAATTGCTAGTTTAAACACTTTTGCATCGACTCGCGACAGTTCTTGCAGCTTATCGAAACAGTTTCGTATATCTCGCGCAAGTGGCTGGTTGACGTCTTTGCTTTTAGTGGAGCGCCTGGGGGTTTTCACCTCGGATTACAGTTACAGTGAATGAATTAATATGATCGATGTGGGATATTGTTTTTTAAACTATAAATTGCAATGTTTACCCAAAATTTTTTTTGTGCACTCCATTTTTTCATTGTTTAAACAAATTCTTATAAAAAATTAATGTTTGACCATATATTTTCACTTTAAACAGTATTTTTTTTTTATTTATATGTTAAATCTTACCTGAATAGACATATAGGAACATTTTAAAAGATACCTGTGCATAAAAATAGCAGTAGGGATCTCGAACAGGTAGAAAAACGTGGAGGGGAGAGCGGAGCGACAGCTACTATTTACAATGCAATTTCTCGGCTGGTTTAGTTGCAAGTAACATGTGTTCTGTGAATATTGTGCTTATGTATTGGCTTTAAACTACTTTTATCTTTTAAAAAACATTGTTATCAACATTCAGTAAAATTTTGAGAAAAATCGAATTGACAGTTTTTTTTACAAAAAATAAAAACTTAAAAGAAAATTTAACAAAAGTTGGTAAAAATTGATTTTTGGTTCAAATATATTTACAAAACTATTAGATATTTTCTTCCAACTAATTTTAGCTTATAAGAAATATTGTTTTCAGCATTCGGACAAATTTTGAGAAAAATCGAATTGACAGTTTTCTTAAAAGAAATAAAAACCTAAACAAAAAAATTAATAAAAGTTGGTAAAAATTGATTTTCGGCTCAAATATCTTTTCAAAACTTTAAGATATTGGCTTTAAACTACTTTTATCTTTTAAAAAATATTATTTTTCACGTTCAGTCAAATTTTGACAAAAATATAATTGACAGTTTTGACAGTAATTTGAGAGATACGAGTATCAAGAACGGAACATCAATTTTTAGCAAATTTACGTACCATTTTTTGTAGATTTTATTTTTTATGAAAAAACGGACTGTTGGATTTTTATAAAAAAACTACTGAAATGCACATGATACAAAAAGAGTAAGCAAAGCATCACAAAAAAATAAGCAACTTCAAAGCAATGATTTGGTATTGAAATTAACAACAACGAAATCAAGGCTTTTAATTTATTGAATTAATCACTCAAAACTTAAAGGTTTTTCCAATAAGGTCTTAACAATTTACCCAATCGAAGAACGTGCGTCACTTCAACTGGTATATCGGACTGCAAAATACGCCATTATATGGTCTTAGCGATGCCCAATTCTTGAAAACGCCGTGGATGGTTTGCTATGGAAGCCTGTAAGATATTGCTCACATACCGAATATGCAGAATCAAATTTTTGAATTAAACTTGTTATTGAATGTTTTTGAACAACAACGTAGTGCACAAGACTTCTAAGACTGAGCTAATCTGATATGCGTGGGTTCGAATCCTATGTTGTGCATAAAAAGTTTTTCAAATAAAATTGGATTCATGTGGTATCACAATGGGCCATTAAACTGGCCTAAGTGTGTCCTATTCCATCTCGAACAGCCACTTTAACCTAACCTAACCTATAGTGGAAAATAGAATTTTGAAACCATCAGACTATTTAAGTTGCCTTTTTCCAGTAAATATTGTTGACAAATTTTAAGATTAAGGCAATTATCTTAGGTCAAATTTAATTAAGTCAAGTGGTTTTATTTGGTAGAAATTTAGATTCAAGTATATACATTTTCAATTATTGAAATTTTTTCTTGTATTTATTTTTGTAAAAATAAAAATGGAGTCCAAAATCAATCATGTCTTGTGACTTTAAAAAACTGTTGTTTTTGGGGATGGTTAAGATTTGATTTTTTATTTCAACTATATATCAACATTCTAGTTTAATACTTAAGCTTATTATTTGTAACACTTTATCTGCGTCGTAATAAAAGTAAAATTGAAAATTAAATCTAACTATTTACATGTTGGTTAAAAGTCTATTTTCAATGTTGCTACAAAATGTTTGCGCTTGCCTTTAAAATGAAACTTAAGAGAAACTGCAGAAGGATTTGTGAATTATTCGGATTAAATCGCAAGCCTTAGCGATGTTTTCATGTGTACTTTATCATTTGTAAAATAGTCAACAAACATTGAACACAACCAGCTGTCATCTATTGAATTGACTACCTTCACCGCTTTGTAAGCGCATATTTTTGTTTGCTATTCTTAGTTCTTTATTCATCAAAAGAAGATTATTTGTTTTCAAAAAACTATGAGCCAAAAACATTCACACATTTCTCTTTTTCGAATTTTAGTGCAATTAAAAAACCCCTACAAGAACACAGAAAAATCTGTTTCATAAGCCTTTCCCATCAAAAGTAAGCTGCTTTTCTTTAGTTTTTCATTTTCTTGTCAAAAGTGGATCCACGGATAGATGATGATGTTGTAGGCTGTGTTGTAGAGTTGAAGAAAACTTTTGCTTCTCCAAGAAGTAATCATTTCCAAAGAAAATTGTGTTTACCTACTTAGTTTTTGTTTGTTTCTTTCTTTATTTCAATACAATTTTACTGAAAGTTGGATTAAAGGTCTCAAATTCTAATTCTACCTCGGTTATTCAGTATTTCTATTTATGTATAGTTTTGTTTTGTTTTGGTTTTATTTTGTTCTGAACTCTTCCTTGATAATTCCCAACAAGAAGCTTTTACCCAAACGGTTTTTTCCCCCCATTGCCAAATAGCATTAACTTATCAAAAAGAAATACGAAAATGTAGCTATTTGTCTTAATCCATTTATGTTCAAACATACATTTCATCTCAGCAAAAACATTTAGTAACAAAAATCGGGTATGAAAGAAAAGTATGCACTGCAGTGCCCGAAACAACCTTATGGAACAACAACATCCTGGTCTCATATACTTACGGTCGCTACATTGCTACATTTTTACATATACATATGTATGTATGTAGCAACGTCCTCGTTTCGTTTTGGTTCGGCCGCATACAAAAATAGTACCTATAGAAAAATCCTTCCCAAATACAATCCTTTTTCTATCTCCATTGAAATATAAACAGTTATATAAAAATTTTATCCGTAAGGTAACAAGACGGTTTCATTTCGAAACACATTCAAACAAATTCCTTACATAACTTAAAATCCTTTTGCCTCCTGCTGCTTCTTTCCTTTTCACCGCCAAACTAACCCACACACAGAATATCCAAGTTTTATAGTCAGAGTTGAAGCCCATCATATCCATAAGCAGGATAGAAGCTCCAAAAAGGAGCAGGAGCACGAGCAGAAGGCTGAGGTACTGACTGTAAGGTAGTAGCGTAGAGGCATTGCAGGTAGGTTGCATACAACAAAATGAAAAGGATTATTTTCCCTTGGGGGAATTTTACTGGAGCAAAATAAAAGCGAAAGGATTTCCGAATTCATACCTTTCCTGGGCTTGGCTTGGCTTGGCTCTACTATGATGGCCGTGCCATGCCAACCTACATTAAACATCCGATGACGATGACGACAACGACAACGACGAGCGACGACGGCTATGAGTCCTTCTCTTTCTCTCTATCCTTCTCTCCAGTTCAGAACTCTCAAGATATAGGTTTCTTAAGGAGCTTTAATTGTACCCATTGGGGAATAGTCCTCATCGTGTCGTTCTATACTCCTTCATAAAATGTACACAAAAAAAAAGGAAACAAAAATAAGTAAAAATAATAATAATAAAAAGGAAGAAAAAACACAAAAACGAAACTAGAAAAGATTTTATTATTTCTATTTTGTGTCCGTTTTGTTTCCCACTAAAATCCATTTCATTTTAAGTGAAATAAATAACCTAAATAACCAGTGTCCTTAAAATGGGTTATCATAAATTCAGGCAAAGGAGCGGGTATACGCTGTATATATGGTAAGAGTATGCGATGGAAGCTGGAAAAAATAAACCCGAACTGGCTCGAAATTTTTCGGGCTCACAGCTACTCTATATAGACTGATACTCTGACTCTGGTTCTGGTTCTGGCTCTGGCTTTGGCTCTGCTTCTGAAAGGCACTTTGGACCAACGAGCACCAAAGAAACACTATCATCAGCCTTAAACAAAAGGGACAAATAACAGAAAATTGACCAAAGGGACAAGATTTTTGGTGTTGAAAGTTTGTGGTACAATGGATATAAATTTTCACTGAAATCTCCACTTCCATCTGGGTTACATTAAAGGAAAACGAACCCCATCTCATGTATGGTACATACACTCAAAAAAATTATATCTTCAAATATTCTTAGCTTATTATAGGAATGCACCAAAAGGTCTCAACTCTAAATCAACAAGTGTCTTCCATCAATTTGGACAAATTTGTTAAGGAAATCGTTGCACGCATCCTCGGTTTCACGAGTGGATAATTGTGTCCATTCGCTTTAAGTAATCCACACATCACGACCAGTTTTATAATTTTTGGTTATGTCAGCATCTTAGCTATAATTAGCAGTTATATATCTTTCTAATCTATGAAAGCTCATGGAAATGGGGATATAAATCACCCAATCTTCCCTCTGAAAACATCCTCCCAACCATCTTAAAGAGAGCACACGCCTCATCACCATATTACAGCACCAGGAGGATATGAGCAGTGTTTTTATTTTTTTTTATAAAAGGAACATTTAATTTTCTTGAGGGAGGGCTTTGTTTCTCATTAACTGTAATTATCTAAACACAATAATGAAAACGAGTCTGAAACTTAAGAAGCAGTTGTCAAAATAATAAATGCACGAAAAATCGTTATTACAACAAAAGCTAGAGAAACCGAAAACAAATTTAAATCTTCTCCTAGCGTTTCTGGATTAATGTTGGAGCCTAGTTGGTCAATCTTCATTACTACGCTAAATTTAAATGTTTTAGGAAAATATCCAAGAACTCACTGCCGAATGCCTTTCCTAATAATAGTATTATATTCTTCATATCATATACATAGGTTCGTTAAATACTGATATCTTTTGTGGATCAATCTTTCAAAATCTTATGACTTGAAGACTTGAACTTCACATTTTGCAATCAGTAGTCATTTTGTCTTTAATTGGTTTAGTGAAATTATTAGAGAATTTATGCATTCATTGCACTCGTTTAAAATCTTTGCATTAATTTCTAATCACTAACAAATAACTTGCTTTAAAAGAATGCAGGAATTTTAAATGAATGCAAATACATACATGAATTCCTACTCTTAATTATAGGCGTTAAATAGCGCTATCTAGGCGGCCAATTGACCGGTCCCGAACGTGAAATAAAATGTTCACCGAACTCGCCTCTCAATAAGTCCATTGTTGCGCGTGCTGTGTGGCATGTGGCACCGTTTTGTTGAAACCACATGTCATGCAAGTCAAGCTCTTGCATTTTGGGCAGAAAAAAGTTGGATATCATCTCACGGTAGCGCAAAACACCATTTACAGTTGCGTTACGGTTCGCATCATCTTTGAAGAAGTATGGTCCAATGATGCCACCAGCCCATAAACCGCACCAAACTGTGACCTTTTCAGAATGCATTGATAGCTCTTGCAATGTTTCTGACTGATATTCACTCCAAAATCGACAATTCTGCTTATTTACGTACTAATTGAGACAAAACTGAGCTTAGCCGCTGAACACAATTTTTCGGTAAAAAAGTGGATCTTCGGCCAACTTTCCAAGAGCCTATTCAACAACAATTTTACGTTGCAGTAGGTCGTTCGGCTTCAATTCTTGCACCAGCTGTATTTTGAAATGCATCACACCTAAATCCTTCCACGTTGTTGAGTAACAGAGGCCCAATTGCTGCGAACGGCGCCGAATTGATAATTGATGGTCATCATTAACACTGGCCGATACAGCTGAGATATTTTCTTCAGTTCGTACTCTACGTCAGAGAGAAAAAAACTAAATTATTAGTTCTTTTCTCTCTGCTCTACGTAAGCGTGTTGGTGGTTTAATGTCCAACAATGTAAATTTGGTGCGAAATTTAGTCACAATAGCCCGAATAGCCGCTTCAGTGGATCGATTAAACTGACCATAAAATGGAAGAAGCGCGCGATGAACTTTCTTAACAGAGCACGCATTTTGATAATAAAATTCAAGAATTTGCAAGCGTTGTTCGTTTGTCAGACGATTCATGGTTAAATTATAGACTAAACTGAAGATGTTTGACAGTGAAACTAAACACGAAAAGTGCGTCAGCTGTTTAAACCAGTGTTGCCAAAAAGATAAAAGCTAAAAAATCAGCTTTTAGATCCGTTAAAAATTGCAAAATGCTTTCGATAAACTAAGTGTTTTGACGCAATAATGCCGTCTAAATCGAACAAAATTGACGCAAATACAATATACATCTTACACACAAAACCATAAATAATGTTCCAATTTGATTAAACGGTTTAGAAGTCCCATAACAAAGAAAACCATTGCTGAACCTATTTAAAAATTCCAAAACGACGCTCTGGCGAATTAAAAATGCCCCTTGAGAGATAGCGATCTACACCGTGACCTTCAAATTGAAATTGTTGTAGAAGTGGTGAAAAACATGTATCAGCGACTGCAAAGTCATACTCCAAAATGGCGGCCATATTAAATATACGGGACAATGTTCGGAGATTAAGAAAACACCACGGCTCATAAGCTGATAGTCTAAAAAATATGAGAAAATATTCCAACTATAAAATTCCCTTAAACTAAGTAAGTTTTTTTTGATTTTATAAAAAAGTGTAGTCGTCTCCAATATCTTATATATAAAAATGAATCGCAAAATGTGTTGGTAAGCGCATAACTCAACAACGCCTGGACCAATTTGGCCAATTCTTTTTTTAAAATGTTCGTTGCAGTTCAAGGGTGGTTTTTACGGCAAGAAAAATTCTAATAATTGCCGGAAAAACCATTATAACAGCCCTTTTCTTTTTCCCATACAGATTTTTTCTAACTAAAACGTAGTCGGCTTGATTTGACTTGAAGTCATGTCAAATTAAAAAAAAGTGTTTATGTCGATTTGCCGGTACAAGCGTTGTTTTTCTTGGATTTTCTTATCTACTGAATTTGCTTTTGTCAACTGATAAACGACTGAAACAACTTCTTTTATCGTGTTTCGTGCAGTTTTTTAGTGCGTTTAGTGACAAAATAATTTATATTTGCTATGCCTCCTATAAGACGAAGCAATTTAGGTAGAAGAACCCGAAATGCTACAAACCAAGCTAATTACCGATCTAATCGTACTGCACAAGAACGTGATGACCGAATTGAACGTGAAAAATTCAGATATCACAAATGCGTGAAGCGCGAGCGCAACATTCAACTAATAATCGCGCAAGTTTGAATCGAGCAAAATTCGCTCACAAAATAAAATTGCACTTGCACTCGCTTCGTCGGGAATCGCAGCAACTTTGATTGAAGGTGGTCGAACAGCCCCTTAAGCACTAAAATTGCCATTAAATATGCAAAGCAATGAAACTCCAACCTGCAAACTTTTCGAAGAACTCTGCAATGGCAAAGGTTTTGCAGCAATGTAAATTGATTGTTTAGGATGAATGTACGATGGCACATAAGAAATCTTTGGAGACTTTAGACAGAACCTTAAAAGATCAACGAAGCAATAATAACAGATTTGGTGGTGCAACAATTTTATTAGCAGTGATTCCACGATCAACGCCAGTTGATGAAATTAATGCATTTCTAAAGTCCTCCAATTTGTGGAAACATGTCAAAGTACTTCATTTAAGGAAGAAGATGCGTGTCGAGTTGCAAAATGACCAATCAGGAAACATATTATCTAAACAACTCATTGACATTGGTAATGGTAAATTTCCTATAGACATGTTGACTGGCTGCATTAACTTTCCTCAAAGTTTTTGTCAGTTAACGCAATCAAAAGATCAACTTATTCAGAAGGTGTGTCCAGATGTTTCTCAAAATTACAGAAACCATGAATGGTTGAGTGAACGAGCTATATTGGCTGCAAAAACATAGACGTAAATGAATTAAATTTCAAAATACAAGAACAAATTACAGGCAAATTGAGGATATAAAAATCAGTTGATTCGGCTACTAACCAAGATGATATAGTCAACTATCCGCTGGATTTGCCAGGATTGCCACCTCACAATCTTCAATTATTAAAGGTTGGATCAATAGTTATAATTTTGCGAAATATCAACCAACCGCGTCTTTACAACGGTACATGGTAAGCGATAAAAAAAATTACTAAACAACGTGATAGAAGCAACTATACTCAAAGGAAAGTATAAAGGAGAAGATGTTCTCATACCGCGCATCCCAATGATTCCGACTGATGTGCCATTTGAGTTTAAACGACTACAGTTTCCAGTGCGGCTTGCTTTTGCTATGACCATAAACAAGTCCCAAAGGCAATCATTAAGTGTTTGTGGTATTAATCTAAAAAAACCATGTTTCTCAAGAGGTCAATTGTATGTTGCCTGTTCCCGTGTTGGAAAACCATCAGAGTTGTTTGTCTATGCGCCAAGTAATAAAAAAAAAAAACATCGTATATCACAAAGCACTACAATGATAATAGAACTGATTTCTGTTAATAATTATTATTCGCATGATTAACAATAAAGCTATATATTTACTATAACAATATATTAAAAACGGGTTTTTGAAAATCACAATCAAAATTTTTTTAAATTTGGTAAAAAGGTGAAGGTGGAAACTAACTTTTTTTCAATGTTACCACTTTGGTTTTTACATTTAAATTAGTACTTTAAAAAAAAAAAAACACTAAAATTAGGCTACTGTACGGAGACTTTTTGGACTAAGTGTATATATGTCTCATTTAATAATTTTTTATTCACAACGCCCTATCACCGGGGTGAAGGTTCTGTTCAAGAGAATTTTCAGCCACGACTATAAAATACGTAGGAAGAAAAAACTGCCACATTAATCTTTCAATCTTTATGACAGGACGAAGACTGTCGGTTCCGCTAGTTTCAAAATAAATATGAATTTTGAAGCAACTAAGCACACAACAAAAAAAAATAATTGTTAAACGAAAATTTTCAATTATAACATCTTGAAATCAAACATACATAACCTGAATCACCTGAACTGGTCCCTACTTTTCATTTTCCTAAAATGATAACTCAAAAACCCATAGCTTATATCGCAAAATCCATTACGGAATTGAAGTCAGTACAAAAAGTTAAAAAAACTAATAATCAACCCTCACTCTCATATGTCATAAAATTCAACCAATATTTGTCAAACTGTGTTAAATTGTATTCCAAAAATAGGATGCAATTAGTAGCGAAATAATAATACAAATCGGAAGTATTATTATCTGATTGACAACTATTAAATAATCATTTCTGCAAACAGGATATTTGATGAATCCCTTATTTCTTTCACCCACCATCTGCCAATACTTTTAAGTTAATGAAAATTTCGTTTTTCATTTGACACGAAAGTCTCAAAGATCCTTCAGTGTCAATTAGAGACGATAAAGTGACTTTTTGATTGACACTTCACCCGTTTTCAATTGTCGTCGGGTGTCGTTTCGGCGGCAGAAGCGGGCGGCGGCGTTATTTGAATTTGCTATCAATTTCAATTCGCCAAAGCATCAATGAGCTTTAAACAATTTCCGCTGAAGCAATATCTATCACAATACTGTTATATCCATATCCTTCTTTCGTTAACGATTAGATTCGTTCTCTGTTTGAAAACAATCATTTCTTACAGAATGAATTTTTCTAAGTGCACTTGTAGGCTGATTTTTGTCAACTTTTTTGTTGTTGTTGTTGTTGCTGTTTTTGAACTCCTTAACATCAGTTCAGTTGTTTTTGTTGGTCCTTGCCAAACAATCAGAATGGGGACATGTCCGTCCATTTTATTTCATTCCATTCCATTCAATTGTATTGTTGACTACAGTCGAAGTCGATGCAATGGCAAAACAAAAATAAAAGAAGAAATTTCAAAATTGCTTTTACAAGAATGCAATAGTTGATAATTAATTTTTGGAAGAGTTATACAAATTTCGAGATTGCATCAAGTCAAAATATGTACTTAAATAATATACATATATAGAAAATATTATAAAAGTAAAAACCAACAATGGTTTACGACGAGGAGTAGAGAAAAGGAAGGTATTCATTTATTTAAAGTTTTGATAAGCGGGACGACAATTACAGGGCATTGTGGAATTTATTTACCATAATAATGGTCTTAAAATTCAAGCTCTTCACTACACTTTGCTTACCCAATGAGAATAGCATTGACACGACGTGTTAGTGAAATTCCTTGCCAAGGTGGCAAAAGTAGACTTTACAACAACCAAGGAGAAGGACATTATAACAAAAATGTGAAGTATCTCGTCCTCATCTTCATCCTCAATCCTCATCCTCATCCCCATTCTCATCCTCGCACTACGACGACTAGGTACTTCTCTATCTTCTTCTATACTCAACTCATATATAAAGCAGCAAGTCGTTCATTCTTAAAGTAAGTTCAGGACTATAATACATATATTTATATTGTTAAGAAACTATAGAGCACGTTTGCTGGATAAACTGCTTTAGGGTAAGTCTATAAGGAAAGCCTACATGTACACATGAACATGACGACTACAACTACAAAAACAACAACAACGAGAACGTCGACGTCGACGGCTATGCCGATGATGATGACGACGACGTGAACAAGATGGTAAGTTGGCAAGACGGAGGCGGGTGGTGTAGTGTAGCATATGTAACACGTATACACAAGGGGACAAATTGTGCTGCAATTAAGTAACGATGTTCCAACACAATGAGAGAGCCCCCCATCATGCAATGACCTCGGAGTTGGGGGTACGGACAGACACCGAAAAAAATATGTCCATCAATCCAAGGAAAAATTACATCCCATTAATGATTTTTTGCATTAGTTTTGAGCCGATGTTCGATTTCATACGATTTATGATTTCCATTTCATCATCGTATGACAACAATCATCATCGTATGACAAAAGCATAAAACGTATGAAATGGTTACATCATGTGAAACATTCCATTTCCCCTTTTCATTGATGTTTGCTTCCATATAATTGTTGTCATGTTTCATTTGATGTATGCAATATTTACATAAGACTTGCATGCCTGTTGATGAAAATTTCAATGCAGATTATGTCATCACACATACAACATATGACTTCATACATAGAAATGTATGTAACCTTGCATAAAATGTATGAATACAGGCATACGATTTATGAATATGTTCATAAGAATATATCAAATCTGTGATGAATCGTATGAAACGTTACATATAATTGATGTAATTTTGCATGAAATCTATGAATACCGGCACACAATTTATGTTTTTTTCCATAGAATCTATGTAATGTTACATACAATGTATGTAACTTTGCATGAAATGTATGAATATAGGCATACGATTTATGATTTTCTGCATAGAATCAATGAAATGTGTAATGCAGCGTAAAAATATTTGGATACAATTTATGTAATTTTTCATGAAATCTATGAATACAGGCATACAAATTATAATTTTTTTCATAAAATTTATGAAATTTGTAATACAACGCATACAAAGTTACATAAATTGTATGTAATCATAGATACAATGTATTATCGTCTTCATAGAACATATGAAACTTGTAAAACATTGTATGAATAGTTACATACAATGTATGTTTTCTTTCATACGATGCATTACTGTTTTTCATAGAATGCATGAAAAAATAAATGCTTTTTATGAATAAAATTTCGTGAAATCTATGAATGCAATCATATGAAATATGAATATTTTTGCCCGATTTAGATATGCATTATTTCGTAAAATTAATACAGCCTTTCAAGCTTCGTATGGTAAATTACATAGTTTTGTATACGAAATATGAAAGGCTGCAGAAATTCTATGATATAAGACAAACAACCATAAAATATTCATATTCCGCATGTTTTCAATCATAGATTACCTGAAAAAAGGATTTAATAAAAAAATAAGGTAATTATTTTGTATTAAAGTATGTGTATGCATGTATGTATTTCATGAAAAATTATATAAAATGTATGTAAATTTTTTAAGCTTACCTATAGGTACTGTTTTTCAAAATGTATCTTCAAAAGCTAGTTCCATTTCTTCTTCTTTTCGACTTCCTGAAAGCTTAAATACTTTATTGAAAACAATACTTTTTATCAATTGTAAAATTATTATTATCTATAAATTTAGTGTATACATTTATGGCTTAAGACTATATTTACATTCATGGCTTAAGACTAATGCTTACTTAATACATGTACATACATATGTATTAATTTAATGTACATTACAAATATAACATGAAGATACAGAATACAAAAATATCAATTATTCTAATAAATCTTGAAACGATCGATGGACAAGATTTAAGATGAAGGACTCATCGATTTTTCTGAAAGTACAACATTTTAGATGATAAATTTAAGTTATTTAAATGAATATTCTTAATTAATCAAATGTAAGGTCTTAAAACAACTGCTCTTAAGAAGCAGTTGAAAAGAAACATAACTCCATCTACGTATAAATAAAAGTTTAATTTATTTTCAAAATCATCTAAACCAAGCATAAATGACTGAATGCCTTTACCTTTGCTCTTCAAAAATGATATGCGGTCGTCAATCTCCTGTACGGATTTACCCAATAATAGGAATGCCTGCTGTGAACTTAAAACTCTGAATTTGACAACACTCTTCTTTCCGCAGATATATTTTTTCACAGTTTTTTGGGTAGGAAAGAGGAAAATGTGCAGGTTCCATAACAATTTGACTGCTGTTGCATCTGGAAATAGAATACAAAAAAAAATATTTTATAAGTTAATGGTAAGATAAAAAGTTATCAGTTCCCAACCTAATAAGAAAGTATTAGTAGGTAAAATCACATGAATTCTGCGTACGAGATTTGTTAAACCAAATACTTATGGACGAAAAAATAAAGGAAACATACCATTGTTAACATCTTCCTCATTTATTGATTTCAACATTGGGTATGCTTCAAGAAAAAATTCATTAATTAACGAGCTTATTCCGGCCATCTAGCAAGTATTCCTGGACGACTTCCATAAATTGTTGCAAAATACTTGTCAATCTGGAAAATTAATTAATACAATTTAAATGATGTATAATTCTATAGATATGTATGAGAAAAAGTATATGTAGGTAGGTTAATTAAGGTACTTGAGAAAAGTAAGGTAATTAAGGTACTTGAGAAAAGTACCTAAAATTGATAGTTTCTTGAGGAATATTTGTAACATAAGGGTTTGAGACAGAATCACGAGAAACCAAAATCCTGAAATTCCAAAATTTTAAAAAGCCTAAGTCCCGACGACGCCGACCGCGACGTTCAAAAATATCGAACATTTCAAAATTTGTTTTTCATTACGAATCTAATTTTTTCTATCAAAGTATACATAACTATGTATGTATATATTTACATAATATTAATTGAAATGAAAATTGTTGATAAAATATAATTTTTTGTATAAAAGAACTTAATTTAATCTTAGCACATAAATGTAAAGTAAAAATTGTTTGTCTATTTCCCTTCGCTTTTTTGGATGATTTTCAAGTTTTTTTCTAACGTTTTACTTGTTTGAACTTTGTTATTTTTAATCAGTTTAGTAAATATTCGAATACTAAGCGGTATTTTAAAACAATTTTTATTTTATTTTCGGGATCTTGATTCACGAGCTGTCTGTCTCCCAAAAATGCACAATTGGTGTACTTATAATGGTTTTAATAATTCAAATAAAGATTACCAATCGGAAAAAATATCATCCAGAGAACTAGCTTGCCGCACGTTTTTCATCTTATATTGACTGCATGTCTGCCAACAGCTTCAGCAATTGATAATTTGTTATACTTTAAGCTACGTATTCACTCCTCTGCATCCGTTTTTGGACCTGTTGGTTAATAATATTAGATTATATTCTCATGTTTATTTGCAAATTTTGGGATACTTAGTTTTATACAAAGAACACAAAAACATAAGAGTGCTGAGTAATAAGAATGCATTAACTTTTAATTTAAAATTAATTTTCTCATAAATAGAAATTTAATTTGTAAATTCGAAACTCGAAAAGAAGGTTATAGAATGGTTTTAACATTTTACTAAAGTTAAAGCTATGTTCTTGTATTAAAACGTGATTAAAAGTTACTTACAGAACTGTTTGTTACGTGGTTTTTGTGGTTCATCAGTACTCTCAGACGCATCCAAAGCTAATGTTCGTTTAAGAAACGATCATCACAAGCTTTGGCATATATTTTTCCTCCTCTTCCCACACGGTTATATTCCAGGAAAACGATTTATTATTTCATTTTCTGATTTATAACTGGTTTTCAAGGACATGTGAAAATTAATTTCTTGAAAATAACAGCTCCAGTAACTTAGAATGCCGCAAAATTTAGGTGGTGATGTTTTCAGCTATGTTTAAAATAATTTTAAAAAAATGAGAATTTCAAAGATGCAGGATTCATTGTCTTAAATTCAAGAAAAGCATGTGTCCTTGCAAAAACGATAATTCATAGCCAATGTGTTATAGTTTTCATAAAACATGATAAAGTAGACTTACATATTAAGAATTCTATAAATGGTCTAAATTCCGTGACTTGAGAAGTTTTCTTCAAGCATCCTGAAAATTGTCGAATTGCAAAATTAGAAGAAGTTAAATCCTGCCAGTCGTTGTGTTCCAGGGACATTACATTTCACTTTATTTCTTGTTGACTGAAGCAGTGATCCGAGTAAATTGTTCTCTGAGGTGTTAAAAAATATGTTATCAACAACCTCTAGGTAGGTCTTCCATACGTTGGTGAATTTTCTATATACAAGTAGCTTTGGGATTGATTAAGGCTTTTTATTCTCTCTAAGTGTTCATTCATTCTCTTATAAATAATTTTCTTGTGCAGTAAACGGAACTGAAAGTGTACAAAGATATTTTTATAATTTTAAATTTTGAAACACGATACAAAAAAAATAAGTAGGTTTTTTCAATTCCTTGAAAATTCGTGTGAAAAGATTGGTAAAACTACATAGAAGATTCCAAGATCTATAATGAATGATTTCTACCTTACCGGAAGAAAAAATTCGTAAAACCAATCAACGGAATATTGATAATGCTTAGTTTTGCTAAAAATTGTTCTTGAAATACATATGTATTTTTTACATTTGTAATTGTGTAGATACATATAAATGCAAGCAGTATTTTTTATAATCAAAACTATTTATGTACCTCTTAAAGCAATAAAAACGTATGTTAAATGTACTTAAACTTCCCCCGCTTCCGATGACTTAGATAACTGTCGAACTTAACTAGTGGCCTTTATTATTTTAAAATATCAACAACGATAAGGTCTTAATTTAAGAATTCGTAAATATAAACATCATGTATTGTTGTATATAGGAACTTTCTAAAGAAAAACTGAAACAATTTTAAATTTAAGATGTTACTGCAAACCGCTTATTTTTAAGTTGAAATCATATAAAAACATGAAAAAGTTACTACAATCATAACAAAATAAATGAAAAAGTTCTTAAAATATGATAAAAACCATAAGTTTGTTTTCAAAAATATATACATATGTTGATAAAGAAAGAGGGAAGTATCTATAGTAAAAATTAAACCTTATCATACTTTAAATAAATCTTAAGTTATGCTAAATACACTCACCCTTAATCCGATGACAATTTTGTAGAGCTGTATTTTCAATTTTGTTTCTTAAATATTTGTGCTCCTTTTAAAAAAAGTCGTCAATGTTGAACAACTGGATGTTAAGTTTTTCTTTAAATAGGATCTCCTTTATCAAAATGATCAATTGACTAGGTTTCTGCTTATGGTCTGAGTACCTCCAGGTCACGAAATTTAAGAATAAATACAAACAAATTTTAAAAATACAAACTTACTTGAATAAAACTGTGTTTTATGTTAAATACACTCACCCTCAATCCGATGACATTTTATTTAAGTGCTTCTTAAATAAAAATAAAATGAATTTTGAACAGCTTGATTTGTAGATTTTTTTGAAAATATATGTTCATAGGTGCTCCTGTATAATATGATCAACAGGTTAGGTATGTATATGCTTGTGATCTAAGTACCTCCAGTTACCATTTTGATTGAAGTTTTAAGAATGCATGAAACAAAAAATAGATATGTAAATTATTAGTTGTAAAATATAAAAATTTATTTTCAGAAAGTGCAAAAGATTTTTGTGCAGTTACATTTTTGATACCACGTGTTTGAAATATACGTAAATGACAAAAAAAGAATATTGTAGGTACAGACTACCCAAAATATTCATTAAATAAACGAATATTGAGAACTTACCTCTTAAAACGTCTATCCTTTCTTTTTTGGGTTTCTTTATTTCAATTTTTATTTTCCGAAAATACGACAACGACCACAACTTCTTTATTTTTTTAATTCTCTAAAAATAATAAAATTATGCGGACGGACACGCAACGCACCAGCAATGCACGAACTCTTACAACACAAAATGGCCACAGAACAATGATCTCTCAATTGAAACGACGCGACACCATACTTTCTCAAATTGAAATTGGTTTGAACTAAACGAATGCTACATGTAAGCATTTTTTGACTTTGGCTTATATGTTATTATTTGTTGCATACAACAACAAATTGCACAGTTTATTATTTCGATTTTGCGTTTGATGTAATTTTTCATAAACGTTATGGCATTTTACATACAGAAAATTGTTAGATTGCATACAAAATATGAAAAACATCATTTTGAAGAAAGTTTGTCATCAAATGGAAACACCAGACATATTCTGTATGTAAAATGGCATACATTTTATTATTCTAATCTTCATATGACGGGTTGGTAACAAAAATTGAGTTGAATCCAGACAGCTTTGGTTTTGGCGGTATCCAATTAAATTCGGCCACGTGCATTAATCCTGAACTTACACTAGGATTTCGTAAATTTTCTAGACATGAAAAAAGTTGCGAATGATATAATTATGAAATTTTTATTTTTCAGGCTTTTTATTGAAAACAATTATAAAATGTGAGTTGCATCGGGAATATGAATATTTCAAAATCTTGAAAATGTATTATGTTAAAAGTGAATAACTTATTTTATTAAGTTACTTTTTGCAAAACAAAAAACAATCAGTTAAATTCGCAATGTTCTTGCGCATGGTTCTTATGAATTTAGCAAGATAAATTTTCGAAATTTGTTTCTATAGAAGAAAATTACTAATTAAAGAAGACATTTTCTAAGAAAACAGAAACAATCTTGAAAATTGGTTTTGATTAACGTAAAAAATTCACTAAAGTAGTTTTTTTAAGTTTGAACTTAAATGACATAAGACATAATTAAAAAATGTTTGATCTTCATTTTGGTTAATGCAACTTTTTTCGTAGAAATCTTGAAAATAAAGTTTGATATAAGTAAGTACTAATGTATGTATTTATTAGTAGCACTTGCATGTATATTTACAAGAGCTACTGAAACTTGCAGAAAGCAAACAAGCAATGAAAATCCTAAGATTTTCACAAAAGTTTCATACAACTTTTTAATAGATTTATTGAAACTTAGTTAGTTTCTAAGATTTTTCTTGCAAACGAAAAAGAATTTTACATAATTCCGTATGGTTGAATTGTACAACAAATATAATCAACATCATTTTGAAGAAAGTTTTTCATCACATGGAAACCATAGCCATATTTTGTATGAACAATTGTATACATTTTAAGGTGGCGGGTTTGCAACAAAAATTGAATTCAATCCAGACAGCGTTGGTTTTGGCGGTATCCAATCAAATTCGGCCACGTGGATTAATCCTGGACTTACACTAGGATTTCGTAAGTTTTCCAGACATGAAGAAAAGTTGTCAGAGATATATTGTTATGACATTTTTATCTTTCAGGTTTCTTATTCATTTACATAATCTGAATTGCGTGAATATGACTTAATTTTTGCAATACAAATCCTTACAATGTATTGTGATAGAAGTAAATAACTCTTATAATTCAGTTATTATCAGGATTTCTCTTGCAAAACTAAAAAACTCGATACAATTCATACGATTTACAAACATATTTCCTACTAGCATTAAAAAATCTAGAAAATTTGTTTTGATAGAAGAAAACTACTAATGAAAACAAGTTAATTTTGATAATAACAAAAACTTATAAATACAAGATATATTCAATATCAAAATTGGTAAAAAAGAAACAATTCCGATATTTTAATTTAAGTTTCATGCAACTTTTCCAATCGATAAATTTTTAGGATTTTATTGCATACGAATTTTTTTTCAATGAATTACCGCATAATATTCTAATTATTTACCAATAGAATAGGTACTTTTTGTGTCTATTATATTTTAAATTTGTTCGATTTGCAAAAACGAAAATTGTCCAAGAAAATTCGAGTGTTTCTTAAAGTCTCTAAAAAAAACAAACATAACAGTGTTGAAGTAACGTTTGATGCTATTGTTCATAAGAAATAAAACATTTTACATACATAATATGTTTTATTGCTTACAAAGTATGAAATACATCATTTTGAAGAAAGTTTGTCATCAAATGGAAACATCAGCGATATTCTGTATGTACAATTGCATACATTTTATGATTCTAATCTTCATATGGCGGGTTAGCAACAAAAATTGAGTTGAATCCAGACAGCGTTGGTTTTGGCGGTATCCAATCAAATTCGGCCACGTGGATTAACCCTGGGCTTACACTGGGACTTCGTAATTTTTTTAGACATGAACAAAAGTTGCGAAAGATATATTTATGGCATATTTATTCTTCAGTTTTTTTTATTGAATTAAAGTATAAAATGGGAGTTGTATGAATATGACTTAAATTTTACCAAGTTTTGCAATCAAAACCTTGAAAATTTGTTATGTTAAAGTAAATAATTCCTTAAATTAAGTTTTTATCAGGATTTTATTGCAACACGAAAAACATTGCTGTAAAGTTCTCAGTTTTTTGGCGCATTTTTTGTATGTATTTTGGAAAAAAAATTGGAATTTATTTTAATAGAAGAATACTATTAATAGAAGAAGTTTTTTTTTAAGAAAACAGAAACATTCAATATAATTGCGCGATTTTAACAAGTTGTGCAATAAGAATCTTGTATATAGGTTTTGGTTAACGTAAGAATTTCACAAAAAGTAGATTTTTTCAAGTTTGATCTTGAATGGCATAAAACTTCATTAAGAAAATACTTGATTTTTATTTTGGTTTGTACAAGTTTTTAGCTGAAATATCAATCAATGCAAATCCTATAAGATTTTCACAAAAGATTCATAAAGTTTTAATATAAGAAAATACTTGATTTTTATTTTGGTTTGTACAAGTTTTTAGCTGAAATATCAATCAATGCAAATCCTATAAGATTTTCACAAAAGATTCATAAAGTCTTAGATGTTTGTAAGACTTTTCTTGTGAACGTAAAACAAATAATAAAATATCAGGCATACATTAGTGATATTTTTAATTTTCAGTGTTGTTATTGGAAACTACAAAATAAATTGCAAAATTTTTGAACCAGTATTTACAAGAAAATCTTGAAAATTTTATGATGGTATTAGTAAAAAAGTCAATAAATTAAGTTATTGAAAGCGTTTTCTTGCAGCAAATGTTATATATGAAAATCTGACTATCTACTATTTTTCCAACAATTTCGAAATTTTTATAAAAGTTTTCACATTAAAATTCGTATGAAAAGTTTCAAAAATCAAGTTTTCACATTGTTTACATAAAAGAATTGTAAAATTTTAAACACTTGATGTAACGTGACATCAAACTTGACATTAAAATTTGTACGAAAAGTTTTATAAATGAAATGTAAAATTACATAACCTTTCATTTTCTAAAAGCTATGTAAAATTCCATGCATTTGAAGTAATCCTTCAACAAACTTCGTCATCACTTTTACATATTTTTTATGATTTATATCATCACATTTCCAATTTCCCCTAAAAATGTTCAAGTGAATATTTTGATGATCCCCTTTCAATAATACTATGAATTTTTCATACAAAGTATGCAACCTTTAATCATCATCATGAAGTTCGGATTTCATACCTTCTTAATATTTCATACGTTTTATGACTACAATCATCAAGCCGATTTTCCAACAACAGTTCTTAAGTAAAATATTTTGATGAAAGAACTTGCATAAAAGTTAGGACTTTTTTTCATGCAGTTGATGCAAAAAGCACTGATGTAGCGTTGATGATTTTTCATACTCTGATGTACGGTTGCATCAAATTTTGCTTACAACAACAACTATATGGAAACAATTTTGATGATTGTGAAATCATCAATTTCATGATTTTGACATCAATTGCAAAAATTCAACTGATGATTCTTACATCAAATTTATGATTTTGCGCTTATATTTGATGATTTTCAGTTGATGATCGCCGATCATAAAATCTATGTAACAAATTTTTTTCAGTGGAGTATACGGACAAAGGAAGTCCTTTTCTTAAGAGAGTAGAAAGCTATTTTCCGTCGTTGTAGTTGTCGTTGTAGTTGTCGTTGTCGTCATCGTCTTCGTCGATTAGTGTTCTTAGACACAATTGTTAGCCAACTATATAATACAAAAGAGATCCTTTCAATGATAGTTACTGAGTAAAGTTGTGAAGCCAAAACTTTTTAATAGGGCAGCATCACACAGAACAATTTTTGCTTGGTGTAGTGTTAAATTGAAAACAGAAGAACTGTTAACAGAAATGAATTAAGTTTACATAATTATTATTTCTAGATTAAGAGGATATAAAATTGATGTAAAGTTTATTGTTTTTTTTTTTTTTTTTTTTTTTTTGAAATGCATTTTCTTGAGAACTTTCATAATTGTTTGAGGTTATACTCACCATTTGTTGGAAAGTCAAAATTTTTTTTAATTTATACTAAATGGAATATATAAAATAAAGTATTACTAGAACTGTACATAGGTGTTTCTTTTTTGTTTTGTAACAAGGAAATAATTTTGAACAAATTTCATAGCTTTTGTTTCAAACATTCAAACTTTCCTTCTTAACTTATTCAGAAACAATTCCATTCATATTTTTAAAAGGTCTCAAAAATAGTAAAATGAGGCCACCCATGGAGAATGGCATGAACAATTTACATGTTTGCAATAAGGGAGTCCAGGGCTGACAGATGAGACCGATTCAAATGGCTTCCCAAAGTTCTAAGAACTGGTTTCCTTTCAAGTCAAAAAATTGTTTTCAGCTCTCGGGCTATCAGAGAGTTTCGAGATGGTTGATTATGTCAATAACATTTGTATCATTTAAATATAATTTGAATTTGATTGCAATCAACAAATAACTTAAAATTCAGAATAACTTAAGGCCCATAACTAGTTTTATTTAAATTCAATAATAAGTATTTTCTTTTTTGTATTAAATTCTTTCCACGCCTTACCACTTTGTCACTATCAGAATTCCACAATTTTTGAGTGCACATAAGACTAAAGTATTTCTTTATCTTTATCAACTTAATCGATACTAATTCACTTGGTCGTCAGACCTACGAATTCTGTGACAAAGTACCTTAACTCCCGATCGTTCTGCTTTCGTGAGTAAGTGGGTTCCAATTATTCCTCTTTTTGAAGCGTGTGTTTAATCCACTAAAACTTAGGTCCTCGTTTAATAGAGACAATTGGTTTTCTAACCCTTAATCTTATAGAATAAGATGTTTAGAATATTCGTAGTTCCCTAGTTATAGTTTATATTATTTTCGAGATATTGCGACTGCATAGCAGTTCTGATGCAAGATTTATTTGTTAAGCTGAGAAAGCTATTTTTTCAAACATTTGACAAAACTCGGAAAGTGCAAGGTTGGCGAAGTCTTGTTTGCCCTCCAAAGAAACTGGAAACTTACTTCCTGACTGGTTGCTGAGTAAAATGACAAGTTTTGAGGCTAATTATCTTCACTTTTTTAGTTTTTGGCCAAACGAATTCAACTTCGTTGTTATTTAATTATCAGCCATGATTTTTTTTAGAAAAATCAAGCATACATCATCCACTTAGTTTAGATGTTTCAAGTAGGTTATCAGAGTGTCTAGAATTCCTTGGTATCCTGCCAAGGTTGCAAACAGCATATCACTGATTTATCAAAAAAAAAATACTTCACTGTACAACGTGATATTTGGATCCGTCATAAGCCTCTTTTATAATAGCTATGAGTTTATACAGTATACCGGTCTTCACCAAAACAAGCTAGATAAATTATATTAAGGCTGTCCAAAGTTGTGATCTTTATTCGACACACTTGATCAATGCCGGAGGTTTAGCGTAAAGAATTGCTTCAGGATGTTTTTGTTTGCATTTTATATCTTGTCAACTGCAGGTTAATCCCAGGTTAGTTTATAACCCAAGTTATTTTTAAATAAGATTATTTTGTAACCCACGTATTTTCTGAACAAAGTTATTTTGTTACTAAGGTTAGCCATGGATAATTTAGGTTCTTTTGTAGCCCAGGTTAATTTTTAACCTATGTTATTTTTTAAACTGTTTATTTCATTACCAAGGTTATTCATTAACCTTTGTTACTTTTTTTTTTGTGTAAGATAGGTTATTTTAAAACCCACATTCTTTTGTTACCCAGGTTCATCCTAGATATTTTATAATCAAGGTTGTTTTGTTGTCCAGGTCAATTTATAGGCCAGGTTATTTTTTTAGCCATTTATATTAAAGCCCAAGTTATTTGTAACCCAGTTTATTTTATAACTGAGGTTATTTTTTAACACAGGTTATTTTCTAACCCGTGTAGTTCTTAAAACCCATGTTATTTTGTTGCCAAGGTGAATTGTAACCCATGTTTTTTGAAACTCTGGTTATTTTTCCGTATATTTTATGACCAAAGTTATAATTAATCTGGTTACTTTTGAACTTGTTTATTTTTAACCTTGTTTTTTTTTTATAACCCAGTTTTTTGTATAGCCTACGTTAATTTGTAACCTAGGTATTTTTTTTAACTCATGTTAATATAATATAACCTAGTTTATTTTGTAACCCCTATTCCTTTTAGACCCAGGTGTTTATTTGTATTCTAGTTTATTTAAAAAAGTTAACATAGATTATCCATGCTACTTTTTAACCCAGGTTTAAAATAATCCAGGTTAATCTTCAAGTCAGTTTATTCTATAACCCAGGTTATTTAATAACACAGGCTATATTTTAACCCACGTTTATTTGTAGCTCAGGGTATTTTTTTACTCTGGAAAATAAAAAAAAATAAAGTGCGCGACTGGATCGCACGAACTTGCTCCTGTATCCAAAGACTCATTAACACATAAAATAAGTTTGTCTTCAAAAATTTAAATGCCATTTAAATAATCAAAAAACCTTGATTTATTATTTTTTTTTGAAAATCGTTAAAGCGTTTTTTTTTTATTATTTTTGTAAATATACTGTTTTTCAATTTTAATTTAATAATAGTTTTACTATGGATTTTTTTAGAACTTATTAATATACGTTTTATATTTCATTTTTGTTGAAATATACTGAACCTTTTTTGAGATATAGAATTTTGAAAAAAAAAAATTATATTTTTTTTTAAATCCAAGAAGTAAAATTTGATATTTTTGATCATCAAATATTAATAAGACAATATTAAAGCTTGTCCAGAAAAAAATTGTTCAAATCGGTTCATTAGTTTTTGAGAAAATTTAGAAACAAAATAACAGTTCTATGGAAGATACCCATCTGAAGCAATATATGTGCATATAAATATTTTTTTTTAATTGAAAAAAGTCAAGTTAGTAAAAAAGTTTTTAGAGAAAATTTAATAAAAATCTCTAGGTTAATTTTTGAGAACATTCGAATTTTCGATATTTGACCAAAAGAATAGTATGGAGACTTCTGTTTTAGTCTTAAATAAAAAATTGAAAAAAACGTTTAACGCGATTCTGCTTAAAACATTAACTTTCAGGTTTAAACTCAATCGACTTAATGGTTTAAGGTGTAGGGACGAGGACAGACAGACAGATAGAATCAGGGGACCCACTTTTTTCTACTGTTTGATTAAAAGCTCAAGTTGAAATTTTGTACGAATGCAATACTTGCCATATAGTTCCTATATGTCGCAAGTAAAAATCTGCTACATGAAACAAACTTATCGAAAGAAATGGTTTGTAAATCGATTGGTTCGTTAAAATTACACAAACCGTTTGCTTTGATATATCATTTCAACACTTACTTACTTACTTAAGGTGGCGCTACAGTCCTGTGTGAACTAGGGCCTCACCCAACAAACTTCTCCATCTAGCTCGGTCCCTCGGTCCTGTGGGTGTGGATTCGAAGACTTTCCGGGCCGGAGCATTGGTGACCCAGTCATCTTAGTCGTTGGAATTTTATCCTTCTGGCTAAGTGTACGTCGCTGTACAGCCCGTACAGCCCGTCGTTCCATCTTCTCCTCCACTGCCCTTCTATGCATACGGGACCGTAGATCACCCGAAGAACTTTTCTGTCGAAACGACCGAAAGTGCTTTCATCCGCTTTTGTCATAGTCCATGCTTCTGCACCGTACAGCAGGACGGGGATGATGAGGGTCTTATACAGCGACACTTTGGTCCCTCGATAGGGATTCAATTGCTTTCTTAGCCCAAAGAAACAGCGGTTATCAAGAATTATTTTTCGTTTGATCTCAGCGCTGGTGTTGTTTTCTGTGTTTATAGCGGAGCCTAGGTAGACGAAGGCCTTAACTACCTCAAAGTTAAATCTGTCGATAATGACGTTTTGACCAAAACGTCGGTGTTGTAAGTCCTTTCTTGACGACAGCATGTACTTTGTTTTGTCCTCATTAACCGTTAAACCATTTTTGACGCCTCTGCCTCAATACTCACAAAAGCCCCCTTGAAATCACTCTGAATTCTTTCGATTATGTCAATGTCATCAGCATATGCTAGTAATTGGACAGACTTTTAAAAGATAGTGCCTCTAGTGTTGACGTGAGAGCTCTGCACTATTCTTCCAAGTACGATGTTAAAAAAATCGCATGACAGCGCATCACCTTGTCTAAAACCTTTTTTGACATCGAAAGGTTCTGTTAAGTTGTTTCCAACCTTTATGAAACAGCGTGAATTCTCCGTGGTCATCCTGCACAAACGGACGAGTTTGGCAGGGATGCCAAAGCTAGACATGGCTCTATACAGCTCGTCCCTGTATAGATGCTGTCATATGCGATATTGAAATCGATGAAAAGATAGTGGATGTCATTTGGTATTCTTGGGTTTTTTTCCAAAATCTGCCGTTATGTGAATATTTTATCGACTGTGGACTTTCCTGGTCTAAAACCACACTGATAAGGACTTATCAGGTTGTTGACGATGGGCTTCAGACGTTCACATATTACGGCAGAGAAGATTTTGTAAGCGATGTTAAGTAAACTATTTCCTCTATAGTAGGTGCAGTTTAGAGTGACTCCTTTTTTTAGAATTGGGCAAACAATACTGAGGTTCCATTCATCGGGCATGCTTTCTTCCGACCATATCTTACAGATAAATTGGTGCATGCTCCTAACCAAGTTATCTGTTATTTCAACAGTGTTTCATTTTTTAATTTAAAGAAATTATAAATAATAATAAATAAAAATACAATTCACAAAAGTCTACAGAAATGTTTCTTTATTTTTTCTTATTTGTTAAAATTGGTTCAGTGTGAGGGCCGCAAAAGGGAGACTTTACTAACGAAATAATATTTATGATGATAATAAAAACCGCACTGTATAATGTTGCTACATATACATATGTATGTTTATACATAAATATTTTCATTACATACATATATACACATTGATATAAGCCAACTTTTAGCTTGATATAAATTTTTCTCTCATAAAACCAAAACCGCACAATGCTTTTATGATTTCCATTTGCACATCGCTGAAAATTCTCCCTCGAAAACATTATTCCACTACGTCAAACCTGCAATAATATGCACGCCACATTGCACATTGTCATATATATGAGTACACTAGTTCTTTTTGTGGTCAACGAACCATCCAGTATTTCCATATAATATTGTTTATACTCTTCAAAATCCATTCTCAATTCATCCTTTTTGTCGATAAAAAAAAAAACATAAAATCCTATTTGGCAGCTTAAAGTAAAGAAGCAAAATATATACATATCCTTATACATATGTAGGATTATATATGATAATCCATCTGAGTTTAAAAAAAAGAAGAATGGTAGTAAAATCCCTTAAAGCACAATAACATTTCTATAGGCTTTCAGATAGATATAGGCAGAGCAGAGGTTTATAAGTTCCTTCCAATCCACTCAATACTTTTTTAAAGCAAATATTTGTGAAAAGTTTCATTATGGCAACATTTTTTCAATTCAACACAACAATGAAATTTGAGGTTATTTTTTCATAGTATATTTATATTCGAATGAAAATAAATAAATTTCCACAACACACCAAAAGCTCAGTCTATTTTTATTTGTATATGACGGCAGAGCCGTTGTCATCACAAATTCACAATATTCCAACTTTTTTATTTCTAGGAAAAATCCTTTAACGCTCACCATATTGATTGACTGAGTCTGGGCTCTAGAAGTCACTGATTGGATCTGCAGTCAAAGAATCACAACACAAGTTCTGACGAAAAAAGAGGAAAAACCAACTTCCGCCAAATGTACCACAAATTGTGCAAAATGGAGTTGCTCTGTTAAAAAACAAGCAAGCAAGCAAACAAACAACTGCAAGGCAAATGTTAAAGGATACAAAATAAAGGATCATATGGTAGAGTGCCAAAACTAACTATGTTTTCAAATTATAATGAAAAAGAAAATCTTGTTTTTTTAATAGTTCTAAACAAAATAATAAAGTTTTGATGTGAAAACCTTTCAATCTAAATTTTATAAATAAATCGAAAAATATACAATTAGTTTAGTCAAACTAGGTTTTTCCATTTCACAAATTTGTAACATAGGTCTTGACTTTTTAAACTTTTGTTGTTAAATGCTTCTAGCATTAACAAACTTTTCCACATATTATAGATGTTCACGATGCGATGAAATAAAATAGTGTAAAATTGCAAAATTTCATTCTTTTTTCTAAACAATTGTATTTTTGTTTTGCGATGGGTTTCGGGTATACCAAAAGTTTATAGCGTATATGGTTTTTACGTTGGAAAAATATCCCTTTGTAGCACATAATAAAAAATGTGCTAGATACATTTATTTCATTCAAACCATTATAACATTAATGTAACATAATGTTGTTCAGTTTGGTAGTCAGTAAAAATCATGGAATGTGAAAACCTTTGAATTTTTACAATTTGAATTTCGCAGTTAGAAAAAAGCAAAGAATGTAAAAAAGTGAAATATTATAATTTAATACAAAATTTACAGATTGTAACGGGTTATCCATTTTGGTTGGATGAGGTTTCAAAAGTATAGGGCTGGAATTCGACATCTGTCAAACTAAGTTGTTTAACCATCTTTTTTTTCAATTGAAAGTCTGACATACAAATTGTTAAAACCTACTACAAAAATGGTGATTCTGCCACAGACACATAACGTACCTTAAGAGGATATTAATGGTTTACATAGTCGTCCAACTATGCAAGAAATTGGCAATACATATTATGAAAAAATTATGAGACTGGATTGGTTACAGAGATTGTAAGGCCTGTGCATCATCGCATCGTTTCGCTCGTACCACTGAAAATATCGGTGCTGTAAGTGAAAGTGTTGCCGAAGACCTGAATGTGTCGACTGCTCGTCGTTCTCAGGAATCAAGACGCCACATTATGGCATATTTTGCATTTGGATCTACACCTACATACATTAATATAAATTCCAGCTCACACAACAACTGAAGCCAGCTGACCGTTCACAAAGTCGTAGATGCGTCAAATGGGTGCTTGAACAACAGGCGGTGGACGGCGCGCGATTTTTCGAACAAAATGTTCTTCAGCGACGAAGCACATTTCTCTGGACTTCTTTTTGTGGGGCTACGCGAAAGACCGTGTTTATGTAGATAAACCTTTAACTCTTGATCGCTTAAAAAAGAACATTTGTCAAGTTATGGCTGATATGTGTTAAAAAGTGATCGAAAATTACCTCAAAAGAATCGATGCTTGCAACAATTAGCGTGGCGGTCATTTAAATGATATAGTTTTTCACACATAATGTCATCGTTCAGACTTTATAATAAAAAAAAGAATCATCATGAAAACAAATATTTTATATGTGTTTTATTTAGTTTACTTATAAAACTGCAAAAGGGATAACCCTTTATTAATTTATGGAAAAACATTTCTGTTAAACTGAGTAACAAAACTATTAGTCGTATATTTTGTTATTAGTAAAACATGTAGGTGTGTTCATGCTAAAATGCCTAATTTTCTTGCAAAATGGTATTTATTAGACCTCACGATGTAAAACATGTGTCTTTATCTGATTTTTGACTTCTGGTAGTTGAGACTTTGTGTTATTTGGCCTCAACCAATGAATAAAGAATTGAAGATCTATTGAAGAGTATATTCAAGCCAAAAAACATAAGTTCAACACGCGAATGTTTCTTCTTTGGCAGTTCGCCAAGATCGAATAGCCCAATGCCCAATTTAAATGGAAATAAGTACCTATGTACATAATATGGTGAAAGTTTCCATAATTTAAGGGAGGGACACAAACAATTTTTGAAAAATGCTTTTTACTTTTTAGCATTAGGTCTTAATAAACAAAACAACTTTTTCAAATCACAGCAGAGTATTGAATTCGGTACGAAATTAACCAATATTAAAACTCGAGAACTCGAGATTTTAATCAAACATGATATTACGATGGTAGAGAAGCCGAAAATTGGGTCCCGCGATTCCGCCTAAACCATTGGGTCGATTGAGTTCAAACTTGGAAGTTAAGGTTTTCAGCAGATTCACGTTAGGCGTCTTTTCCATTTTCTTTTTTAGATCAAAACTAACAGTGGCCCCCATAAAATTTTTTTGGTAAAAAAACGGTAATTCGAATTTTCTCAAAAACAAACCGATAGATTTTTCTTAAATTTTCTCTAAAATTTTATTTTTTAACTTGGTTTCTTTTAGTAAGAAAAACATATTTTTGTATTGCTCCGGAAAGGTACCGCACATAGAACCGTTATTTTGTTTTTTTAATTTTCTCAGCAACTTATAAACCGATTTCAATCATTTTTCTTTTGAACGAGCTCTTATATTGTGTTAACAATTATTGATTATCAAAATTTCAATTTTTTTTTTTTGGATTTTTAAGAAAATGTTGATTTTTTTTTTCAAAATTCTATATCTCAAAAACGGGTCAACATTTTTTTACGAAATTCAAATGTAGAGCGTATATTTACAATCACTAAACAACTGCATACCAAAAATATTTTTAGAACAAAATTGAAAGATTGTATATATACAAAATTAATTTTAAAAAAACCGCTCTAAAGATTTTCGAAAAAAAAATTTTTAAATCCAGAGTTTATAAAATGGCATTTAAATTTTTGAAGACAAACTTATTTTGCAGGTATATATTTAAATCTTATATAGGTACTTTTTTAAACAGACTCTTTGCATACAGGAGCAAGTTCGTGCGACCCAGTAGTGCATTTTATTTATTATTCGCTTCTAATATAAAATTAATTTTTCTTTTTATAAAAAGCCAATGAGCGCAATTGAACTTTTAGAAATGGTTGTACATATATTGCATTTGTTGCATTGCAATTGTATACACTTCCAAAGAAATTCAGTACATTAGAATTTAAAATTCATGTTAACTCTTAAAAACAATTTAATTTTTGATGGCAACAATTTGTTTCAGTAAAAATATTTGAAATGCCAATTCAATGTCAAAGTCAAATAGAATAGGATACTTGTGATGTGATGAAATGTAGGCTTAGAAGAATAAAGTTCAATGTTGAAGTTTTTTTTCTAATGAACATAAAAAAACGGAAAATTGAGCTTTTAAGAATGGGTGCAATAATTGTATGTTTCAAAATTTTCATAGAATTACTCAAGATACCTTTTGTGTTCTACATTCTTCAGAAAATGTTAAACAAAATTTTATAAAATATAATAAGTACTAAATTGGGAAATTGATTACAAATAAAGTGTTCTTTCCTTAGAAACTAAAAATATTTGAAATTATTAAAAAAAAATTGTGAATAAGAACGTAATAAAAAAAAAAGAAGAACTTTTAGAGTAAGGCTCAGTAACTATTAATTACCTAACCTATAACGGAAGTACCAATTAAACTTAATTATCATTGAAACTGAAATTTCCATTTTTAATTAATAAATTAAGGTTTTTGTATTGTATTATCTGGTATTTAATCGGAGGATTTGAAAATAATCAATGTTTCAAATAATGTTCGTCGATCGGAAGTTTGGATATCCTTGATATAAACAAAAAAGTTTATAGCAAAAAAATATTCATTCGATCAAGAACTGTCTTGTAATATTAAAAAAAAAGTATGGAATATTTCAAAATATAGATATTGTGGTGATCTATTTTGAAAAAGTCAGGATTAAGTAAACAGCAAAAATAACCGAAACTCGTTTAATATTGGACGGATCGACAAAAAATGTTCAGATAATGTTTTTAAAATGTCGTACTTTCAGAATTCGTCGAAAATAAATAAAAATATATCCTAATAAAAATTCTGGCTGTATGTTTTCCCTTAAAAAATAAATAAAATTTTGTGTGTTTGCTATTTTGTATCCATTTAAATGATCTTAGTACTGTTTGTTCTTTTTCAGTACTATTTTTCTTCAGTGTTTAGAACAATTGATAAAAGTAGACTCTCATCACTGACACAGCATTATTAATCTCAAAAAAATGCCAAAGCGCTTGTCTTACAATGTTTGAATTTTTAAGTGTGAAGTGATGATTTTCTGACATTTTTTCAATAAAACCAAAATATATGTCTTCCCATAAGAAGTTTCATTTTAAATAGTCTGCTGTATCGGCAGCTGCCATTTTTAAAGTTATGACATTTAAAAAGTTAAAACTCTTCAACAATATACTGACGTTTTAAACATTAACTATAAAAAGGTGAACAGTCACAACTCGAAACATTAAAGAACTTTTCGGTTGTCGTGAATCACCTTTCCAATCGTTAGAAATTAAACTTGTGGACAAATTGGAGCTTTTGGGACAATTAAGTGATGTGAAGAATCGAAACCTTGTGCGTCCTTCAAGAACAATTGAGAACATTGCTGCTGTATAGTTTTAATGGAAACCCAGAAGTGGAATTGGGCATTCCCCAAACATTACACTATATCTTAAACCTTAAGTGATAAGGCTTTTAAAATTCAGTTAACACAAAAATTAAAGGCGTTCAATTCAGTTTATTCGGCTTTAAATACATACAAATTATCTTCTGTAATGAATGTAATTTTCATCATTTTTGGATTTGGAGCCGGGAGAATCATAGAATTATTTTTGAAAGTCCTTTTAATTTTCATCTTCAACTTGTCATTGTTTGGTCCGATTTTTGGACTGGCGATATTGGCGGGTAGTGTGCTTAACCTTACTTATAAAAAACTAGGCTGGTGTAACTGTCACGGTGAATGGGTTGATTATAATTAATAAGTTCTTTTGGCTAAAATTCGAAGACATTCATGTAAACCTTTTTTTATTTCGCAAGTTTGCAAGAAAAGTTTCTCATAAAGGTATTGGTATTGGGTTTGACTTTCGTCTTAAGATTAAAAGTAACTTTACATGTTTATATGTTTACAATATTTATTAATCGAGGCTGAAGAACCAAGAAAGATAATTATCTATTAGATTCGTTAAGCGTGTTGATCAAGTCAACATTATTAGTAAAAAAAATGAATTTGCAACTGTCTGGCAAATTTTCATTACTTTAAGTTATTTAAATCAATTAAAAACCGCAATCAACCAAAACAATTTAAATTGAGGATTTTTGGACTATGCGCATTAATCATAAATTTATCAAACACAAAATGCCAAACATTAATGAGCGTATACTCTGTAAAAGAACGGTCCACTCAGGCGTATAAGTTAATTTTCTATATGTTTTTATTATATGTAACTAGCCCGAAAAGTCATACCCTCTTTGTTTGGTTGTCAATCTGCTCCATTTCACTTAATTTAAGCTACAACTAAATTTGTTTAAAACCTTTTTATGCTTATTACAAAATGTTTCAAAATAGAACTCTTTTATTCTTGATTTGTATTATATTAATTAATCTTTGAACATAAGATCTTAAGCAAATTCGTGTTAGGCGTTGTTTTCCTTTTTTTAGAATAAAAATAACAGTAGTTTCCATACAAATTTTGCAGGTCAAAAATCGAAATGTCGAATTTTCTCAAAAACTAACCAATCGACTTTTATAAAATTGTCTCTAAAATGTTTGTCTTAACTTGACTTCGTTCAATAAAAAAAAATATAGTTTTGTACTTCTCCAGAAAGGTAACCCCGATAGAATCGTGATTTTGGTTTTACATTTTTCAGGAACCCAAGATGTTGTTACAGAAGAAGCAATTTTAATACAATTTTTTTTCTGCAAAAGCTCTTATATCGTCTTGATGATAAAAAATGTTACTTATATTTCTTTGGATTTTTTATTCAAAATTCAATATCTCGAAAATGGGTTATAATTTTTACGAAAATCAAATATAATGCGTATATTAATAAGCTCTTAATAATACTGTATACCAAAAATATTTCTAAGCTAAATTTGAAAAATTGTATGCATTAAAAAGCTATTAAAAAAACGATCTAACGACTTTCGAAAAAAAAAAGAATAAATCAAATTTTGTTTGATTAATTAAATGTTATTTAAATTTTTAAATGAAAGCTTATTTTATAGGTTTAAATACTATTTGTAAACAGAGTCTTTGAATACAGGAACAAGTTTGTGCGACTCAGTCTGGCACTTGGTTTTAAATTCTTTTCTAACGAGTTTAGGTAAAATTGTGATAATTTTCAGGGTTTTCCAATAAGAGGTTTCACATTAAGCACCCCGATGTTTGGATAGTTGTTAGTTTTTAGACTACCATCTTTTGGCATTGGACAATTTAAACTAAACAATTAAAACTATGCAGTAACTAAAGTTTACAACACATTCCAACAACGCATTAAAATTTTTAAAATTCATTAAACAAATTTTCAAAATTTTGTGGTAATTGTTCGCAATTTTGCAATAACAGTTTTTGTGATTTAATAATGTTAATACCAATGATCCACACTCAATTTAAGACTATAAAGATGAAATTCTTGACGCTATAGTAGACAAATTTCATTAAAAGGAAGGTGTGGAAGCTATTAAGCTGATATCGTTTTCTCTCTGTAATGAAATAAAAATTAATTTCTTCCTTTTAAAAAGTACTAGTTTTGTTATATCAAAATGAAACCTCTTATTGTAAAACAATATTGAAGATAGTAAATAAAAGAAATTCGTTGAATTTAACATCGGGTCTTTTAACATATCCTTTTCTCCTAAAAATATTATGACATATTACAAATTGCGATTGGCCAATGGAGTAATCACCATTAAAATCAAATTTAAAAATTGGATATTATTCACAATTCCCTACTCGTCTCGTCAGTCCCAGGTGGACTTCGTTTTCTTCTTAATTTGTTATTTATGGATGGAAATTGTTTTTTTGTGTATTAACTCAATATTTTTCTCGTTAAAAACAAACTTTCTTCAATTGCCTGATAAATCCCAATACATTTTCTAAAGACTCTGCAGATATATGTTACATCAATTTAAATTTAGATTTAAAAAAATACATCATGCATATAAAACAAAAATGTTTCATATTTTGAAAAATTGAAACCTGCTGGTGCCACAAGAACATTACATTTTTGCTAGAATAATTTTGCGTTATTTCGTTCTCACATAGAAGAAGATAAATTTGAAGAAACGTTGTTTTTTTTTTCTAAACGAACGATAAAAGTTTTGAGATTTTTTATTTTTCAAAACGACGAAGTGTTAATTAAACCAAAAAGTTCAAACTTTGCAGCTATAGAAGAAAATCCTTCCAGTATATGTATATGGCTGGCTGGCTGGCAAGTTATTGCAAAATGTAATCAAGAGTGGGGTTTTGTAAAGTTCTCAAAAACAAAACGAAAAAAAAAAATTAAAATTAAAAAAAAAAATGTGCTAATGGACACATTCTTACGACTTTGGAACTTCGCCAAGTTTTTGTTCTTAACTTGCATTCTCCTCCGTCTGGAGTTTTTCTATGAATCGTTTTCCTCTTGAAATACAAAATAATAATACAAAAACCGAAAAAAAAACAAACAAACTTTTAGGTACCTACTCTCATGTAATATGAGTTGCTTTCAATGCAGAAATCCAAAGTTTCTGTGCCGCTTACAGCACCGCACTACCGCACCACCGAAACGACTACTGCTTACCCCTAGATCCTGGTAATCATCATTCCTCCAGTTAACCACTTAAATAAGATCGCACTGCGTCAGGATTCAATCTCTGGTATTGCTGCTGCTATACTACACTATTGCCGTTGCTTTTACTGTGTAGTGGGTTACGTTCTCGTGTGAAGTTGATATTTATACGGTGTATGCTCTGCTCACCCAGTTTCAAACAAGTAAACAAATAGAACAAAACACAAAAGTGGGTATAGTTCAGTTCAGTTCCTGGCAATGGCGGTGTTGATGTTGATGACGGTGCAGCGCGGTGTAGTGTGTATAGTGGAGCACCCCACCACATCCACATCCATGCATTTGTGGAGCTTCAACTGCTGTGCATCCTATTAGCTACTTTGTTCACTCTCGAAAGCAGGGCTGAATACATAAAATGAGAGTATCACATTCCTCATGCTAGAACATATTCCTGTGTTCCTGGAATCACCGACGCCGCCGCGCCGCGCCGCACCAACAAGCCCATCGAGCAACCAGCACCTAGAACCTAGGACCCAGTGCCATATGGATATGCATATCATCATAACATACCATCACAGTACCTCTACATAGAGTGCTTGGCAAACTTAGCTATATAGAGAATCCAAGAGCAAAGAGGTTGGGCACCTGTGTGGCTGATGTGGCTGATGTGTCACCGCATGAAATGATTTTCTTTGCTTCGAGAAGCCTTGAGAATAGAAATAATGCAGCTACACAGCCAACACCATTGTAAGAGAGATATGGCTTCACTCCTCAAATGGTGATTAAATGCAAGAAGGACTCTTGTGACCTCAAGTGAGCCTTGCACTGCACACAAAGTTCCAATACGACAAATGGAAATGATCCGATCCTGATGTCATTCAGGAGTAAATTTCTTTAATTTTATGCACCGCATACGAATCAAGAAGTTATAATGTTTGTATATTCTTTGGAATAGGAATAGGAACGTTTTTAAGCGAAGACTCTTGAATAAGTATATGCTTCAGCTTCAGCTTCAGTTTCGAATACTTATTACCTCCTGAGGTGAATGAGAGCTCACAAATGGAGATGAGATATAATTAATTTACAGTGATTGAGTTGGTATTGTTTTTCAAGTGGTTTGACTTTAAAAGTCGGTATTAGAGTAATTAGTCCCTGTCTTAGTTCTTATGGTATAATTCAAATTTCTATAGAAAGCGCGTTTTTTTATGTGTTAAAGTTACGTTTTGTCAAATTTATTCAAGATTTATATTTTCGAAAAATTTCAATATCTGGAGTTGTGATGAAAAAAGTTCGTCGGATTTTTAGGGTTTTGCAGGCTAATAAGTTTTAAAAGATCTTCATATGGTGGAAAGAATAGATTCACTCCCAGGAAGACGGAGTGCAAATCAAAGAAATCTGCGTTGCATACGACGAGGAGACCAGAATTGACTAGCGTATTCGAGGAGAAACAAAGGTAATGTATAGGGATTTAGTGAGATAGGGTCTCGAGAATTATTTAGGCTAACGTTTGATGAACCAAGGGATGAGTTGGCCTTGTTAATTATATGTTCAAATAACTCCTAGGCCACAAATAGAAGAAACAGATTCATTGATAGTATTGTGCAGATAGGGAGATATTTTCGTTCGGGAGGGAAGATTTGAGCGTTTACGGCTGAATGTTATGAATTGGCATTTATCAAAATTGAGTTCTAAGAATTCTTTGTTGCACCAAGTCTAAAAATGAGTCACGATAATTTTGGAGTAATATAGAATCAGATTGAATAGAAAAAAGAGGCTGGGATGCGACCCACACTGATAACTTCCCATCCCGTCCGTCAATTTGTCTTGCTTAAAAGTTTGTCTATATGTATCAATTTTTACCAAATTTGCGTACTATTTTTTGTAGATTTTATTTTTTTTATGAAAAAACGGACTGTTGGATTTTTATATCGAATGATATATGAATATCGAAAACAATATTTTCTGTGAAATAAAATAAGTTTGAAGCCAATATTTGTAATTTTTGAAAAGCTATTTGAGTCGAAAGTAAATTTTTACCAAGTTTTAGTATTTCCTTTTTTTTTTAGGTTTTATGTCCTGTCAATTTGATCTTTAACTTATAAGTTAAAATTAGTTAGAAGCCATTATCTCAAATTTTTGAAAAGATATTTGAGTCGAAAATCAATGTTTACCAACTTTTGTTAAATTTTGTTTAGGTTTTTAATTTTTTGTACAAAAGCTGTCAATTCGTTTTTTTCCAAAGTTTTACTGAATGTTGACAACAATATTTTTTGAAAGATTAAAGTAGCTTAAAGCTAATATCTCCAAGTTTTGAAAAGATATTTGAGTCAAAAATCAATTTTTACCAACTTTTATTAATTTTGTTTAGGTTTTTATTTTTTTTTTAAAACGTCGATTCGATTTTTCTCAACATTTTTCGGAATGTTGAAAACAATATTTCTTATAAGATAAAAAAAGTTTGAAGCATAAATCTCAAGTTTTTGAAAAGATATTTGAGTCGAAATTCAATTTTTACCAACTATGAGTAATATTTTTTTTTAGGTTTTTATTTTTTATAAAAAACTGTTAGTTCGATTTTTTTTCAAAATTTCATCAGATGTCAAAAACATTATTCTTCGTTGCACAAAATTGTTTTGGAGATGAAATCGTATTTTAGTCGTAAAATTTTCGAGGTGACAATTTTTTTTTCAGTTTTTTTGATTTATAAGATTATTGGAGTTTTTTTTCCAAAAAAGCTATAGGAAAGTTTTTCAAAAAAAACACATACAATTAAGAAAAATGAATCAAATCTTTATTTGAATCGATAGTACGGTCCATATAATTTAATGTTTGAAGATTATTCCATGCAAATGTTGACATTGGCTGCGCCTCAAATGGTCTATCCGCTTAGTCCAATTTTGGCTGTTGTTGTTTCTTTCCAACATTTCGGCCGGTATCTCACGAATAAATGCTTCAATGTTGTCTTTCAATGCGTCAATTGAAGCTGGCTTGTCTGTATAGACATGACCTTTTACATAGTCCTACAAAAAATAGTATAAAGGCGAACTCGCCGTCTTGTTGAAATCACATGTCATGCAAGTCAAGCTCTTGCATTTTGGCAAAAAAAGTTTGATATCATTTCACGGTAGCGCTTACCATACACAGTTACGTTACGATTCGCATCATCTTTGAAGAAATATGGTCTAATTATGCCACCAGCCCATAAGCCGCACCAAACTGTGACTTTTTCAGTATGCATTGGTAGCTCTTGCAATACTTCTGGCTGATATTCACTCCAAAATCGACAATTCTGCTTATTTACGTACCCATTGAGACAAAACTGAGCTTAGTCACTGAACACAATTTTTCGGTAAAAAAGTGGATCTTCGGCCAACTTTCCAAGAGCCTATTCACCAAAAATTTTACGTTGCAGTAGGTCGTCCGGCTTCAATTCTTGCACCAGCTGTATTTTGAAATGCATCACACCGAAATCCTTCCGCAAAATTTTTCACGTTGTTGAGTAACAGAGGCCCATTGGCCCAATTGCTGCGAACGGCGACGAATCGATAATTGATGGTCATCATTACCACTGGCCGATACAACTGCGATATTTTCTTCAGTTCACACTCTATGTAAGCGTGTTGGTTGTTTAATGTCCAACAATGTAAATTTAGTGCACAAAAGCCCGAATAGCCGCTTCAGTGGGTCGATTAAACTGACCATAAAATGGAAGAAGCGCGCGATGAACTTTCTTAACAGAGCACGCATTTTGATAATAAAATTCAATAATTTGCAAGCGTTGTTCGTTTGTAAGACTATTCATGGTTAAATTATAGACCAAACTGAAGAAGTCTGATAGTGAAAGAAAACACGAAACGTGCGTCAGATGTTTAAACCAGTGTTTCCAAAAAGATAATAGCTAAAAAATCACCCTTTATTATAGAAGTAAACCAACTTAATTAGATTGTATGAAACGTGCCACTTTACGTCGTTCTGCTGTAACCCCATCTAATAATTTGAGCCTTAAGAAATTGGTTACCATCGTTCTGAAGTTCTCTTTTGCTTGTTAACATAGCCATTCATACTTTGTGCCTAGTCAAATGAATTATTTGATGTTTTTAAATTTTATCTTTAACAAGGTTTTCGTAAATGTAAGGTTATCCGACGATGAATGAATAAAAATTCTCGTAAGTCTGACTAACATAAATAGGTTTTTTGACTACACTATTTCCTAGCCCTTTGCAGTTTTTTTCTTAGCATTTTGTTGTAATCTCACTGCTCCAAAACCTAATTTTCTTTTATTAATTCATATTTATTCTTTGAGCCTATTCGGCGCTATCATCTCTAGTTCAAATATTGTATACATTGCTTCCACCTTTATAGAACATTCATTTGTATTTCAAAATCAAATTTTCACTTTAAAAATGTATTCTCTATAGAAATTAAACAAATGTTTATAAAGTGCCATTAGAAGGAGATAGATAATTTTTCCACTTCCAAGGATATATTATACATATGTACAATGTACATATTCATATAGAAAAATGCATGAATTGAGAAATTTTTCAATTTCAAAAATTTAACTTCGTATAATTTCAAAAGGCACATACAATCTAGATATTATTGCATTTTGCTACTTTATACCTTAAGGGGCACGCCCCCATTTTTTCTTTGATAATTCCTTTTTCCCGCCATCACACCGTTACAGAAATAAAATATCTAATCAAGCATCTGCTATGGCTTTTGTGCTAAGAAGAACACACATTCACCACTATTATCATCACCACTAACACTACCACCATTTTTGGATTTTTTTCAAAGCAAGCAGAAAGCACAGAAACTGCAGAAACAGAGTAAAAGGTAGAATCAACCGCACATACCGCCATCCATCTCATCGCCTTCGCCATCACCATCACCATTGCTATAGCCACCAACCAAGAACCAACCTCGACCTGAAGCCTTTGAGCAATTTAAAACGGATTCCATCCAACACACTCGTTAGCGTCCTTGAAAAGAGAACACAGCATCCTGGAGCTCGCTCAGCTCAACTCAACTCAGCTCAGCTCACCCTCATGATGATGGATTTTTCTATCAGTCAAGGTATACTTTATGCTTATACCCTGCTGCCAACTTGTATATCCAACCTGTGCTGTACAGTGTGCTGTGCAGTGTGCAGTGCAGTATGCATTAGGATCGTTTCTTTCTATATACTATAGAACCTAACAGAAGGATTTCCTTTCCTTTCTCCAGAATTCTGTCGGTTCTCATAATATTTTTGTATTCTTTATTTTGTATGTGCTTCTTCCTCTTCTTTTTGCTATTTCGCTACATATATACGTTCGTTTTGCTTCTCCTAAATGGAGCCAGTGAACCATTGAAATTGTGTTTAATTAGGATGCGGGCTTCGACATTATGTCAATTGCAATTGCATATATGCATGTAATTGCATTTGCATTAAATTAATTGGAAAATTCCGATTGCATTGGGTAAAGAGCAATTATTATTATTATTATTATTATTATTGTTGTGTGCTGGCAATTGTTGGAGCGCATAATTTGAACCTGAATATTGTCCTAGCAATTCCGCCCTTTCTCACATCATATATCACATAAATTATAATGAACTTTGTAACGTGGGTATCTAAGTTATCAAAATAGAATAAAATATAATAGAATAGAATGTATTGTATTGTTAACATTATCACGTTGTTTTTGTGTCTAAAAATATAGATAGAGAGCTTTTGAATTTAAATGAATTTCTAAAAATTTAGTTCATTCAACTCTAAAATCGTATGCAAACCTTTTACAAAAAAAAGACTAGTTTTCTTTTTGTCACAAATTATAAATAAATTGAAGCTTTAATGTTTTTATATCCCTCTGCAGGCGTTTCCTTTTTGCATTTTGCATAAGAACTCTTCAAAAATAAAATATTTTATGCATATACGTAAAGCTACTTAGTTGACATCACATTCCAAGTTATTTCGAAAACATTTTTGGGAATCATTTATTATCATGTTCCTAGTAAAATTTGCATAAGAAAGTCGTTGCTTTGATACAAAGTATCTACAAAAGATAGTTTTATCTCGCTGATGCTAAAGCGAAGGAATTTCAATGCGCATTCACCAGAGACATATTATGAAGATGTTGGTGTTTTGTTTTTTTTGCACAAGACATTTTTTATTTGAAGGAGAATGCAATGCATGAAAAAATGATCCAAGAAGAATTTAAAGAATTCCTGTTGAAATCAACGGTGAATTGGGGGATCCCCAGAGCCAACTTGAACGATATAATGTCCAGATTTTCACTGAAACTGTCAAAGTTAAAAATCGTTTTGTGGCAGTAAGTAATCATTGGAAAATTGTTTGAATAAACTGAGGGAGAGCATGAGAAGCGTGCAGTCGAAGATTTTGAGAGGTTCAAAAGCAGGACTAAAGTTCGAAAGTTTTATGAGCAGGTGAAAGGAAATTGGAAACATTATAAAGGGTCCGCCAAATAACTTTTTTTTTTTGAAAGTGCTATAAATAAAAACTGTTGAAAATTTCAAATCAAATTTCTTTTTTTATTTGAAAGAACAATCCTTCCGGTTAATAATGGAAAATAATTTCATTCAAATGGCTGCCTCGGCTGGCCATGCGGTAGCCTACACCATCGGTCCAATTTGTAAGCACATTATCGATTGTGTGCAGCTGTATTTCACCAATGGCTTTACGAATATTGTCCTTTAAAGCGTCAATTGTCTCTGACATGTCGGCGTAACATTTATCTTTTACGGCACCTCACAAATAATAGTCCAACGGTGTCAAATCGCAGCTCCGAGTTGGCCAAACGACATCAGCTCTGCGGCTGATAATGCGATCTTCGAAAGCAGGGCGCAAAACATCGAGTGTAGCTTCGGCTGTGTGGCACGTAGCGCCGCCGCCGTCCGGTTGAAACCAATTGTTGCCAATATCCTCCTCTTCAATTTTTGTGAACAAAAATTCGTTCAACATGGCCCGATAACGATCGCTATTGACTGCAACGGCTACTCCTTGCTCATTTCCGAAGAAAAATGGCCCAAATATTGTAACGAAGCGTCACACTCCTACTACCGACCGACACCAATCAACCTCCATCTACCGACCGACACCAATCAACCGCCATCTGCATACCCACCAAGTGAAATAAGTGACACCAACACGCAGCCGAAATACAAAAACAAAACACATGCGATATTGTTGTTCGTCACATTTGGTTCCTGCAGGAGAATTGTCTTATGGACCCAATGAAATCCGAAGAAATAGTAAGCTTGCTCGTGGAAGTTTATTAAAGGTTTTGGGCTTTATATTCATAAGCGCAAGTTTCCCTCGATATTCCCTTTCTCTATTAAGAGTTGATGGGCCGTTGCTTCATAGCGTGCTGTGTAGTAACAACAAACTATTGTGTTATTCCCCTTCACCCTTCCGGTGTCGACGGGTACTTGCCGAATTATTGTGTTATTCCCCTGAACTAATTGGACTTTGTATGGCGTCATACCAAGGTCTTTATGCAAAATTTGTCTCAATAATGTCTCCGAAATGTTCAATTGTTGAGAACGACTGTGAATAGTGTGAATTGATGTTGATGGCGCTTCATGCACAATTTCTGCCACAGCAGCAATATTCCCGGGTGTACGCACTGTTTTTGCCAGTTTCTTTCACTTTTTTCAGAAGATAACGAACATACGGAGCTGACGGTGCTTCTCTTCTTCCAAAAACCACACGCAATTTTCGCACACATTCTGCGACATTACCATGATTTTCAAAGTAATGGCGCAATTTTCCCAGCGTTGTTCAAGCGTATACACAACCATATTCGTTCAGCGGAAGGATGAAACTAATTATCTGTCAAATCATACATGAGCTAAGTGTTAACATTCATGAAATAAGCACTAGTTGAAAAAAAACCTTAGATGGCGGACCCCTTTAGAACCGCAGTCAATGCTGAGGATATGGAAGGGCCTCTTCTGCAGACTGCATAACGGATACGCACGTGGAACCGAATTTCGCTGTCAGTTAGTATGATGATTCATTCAATATAAACGACGAACGACAAAAATCCCGTCTTTTCGACTTAGACGGAGTAAAGATTGCCATTTCTAAGCTGAAGTCTAATAAAGCCACTGGAGCAGATGGCTTGAATGCCGAGCTTTTCAAGAGAGCTAGAGATTTGGTTGCACCAACTTATCTGTAAAATATGGTCAAAGTCCATAGTCGATTAAATATTCACATAACGGCATACTCAGGGCAAACCCCAAGAACATCAAATGGACACATAGGTACTAGCTTTTTATAGATTTCAAGGCCGCATATAACAGCATCTACATGGACGAAATGGATAAATGGTGTAGGATGGCCATTTAGAATTCACGCTGCCGGAAGCAACTTAACCGAACCTTCTTTGAAGAATAGTGCAGAGTTTCCACGTCAACACTAAAAGCGCTATCTTTCAAAAGTCTACCCAATGGGGCTTTTGTGAGTATTGAGGCAGAGGTAACAAAAATGGGTTAAGTCGTTAATAAGTACAAAACAAATTAAATGCTGTCATCATGCAAGGACCTACAACACCGATGTCTTGATCAAATGTCAACATCGACAGATGTTACTTTGAGGTAGTTAAGGCTTTGTCTTTGCAGAAAACAGCACCAGGACTGAGATAAAACGAAAAAATAACTCTTGCAAATCTCTGCTTCTTTGGACTTAGAAGTCAATTGAGTAGTAAAGCCCTCTCTCAAGCAATCTAAGATCACCATTATACAAAACACTCATCATCCCGGTTCCCATTTTCTGGGCCGAGACTTGGACCCTGTCAAAGAAAGATGAGAGCGTCTTAGGATGCTTCGAGAGAAAAATTATTCGGGTGATTTTTGGTCCCGTCTGCATAGATGAAGAGTAGAGGAGAAGATGGAACAACGAGCTGTACGGTGTGTACAGCAACGTAGACTTAGCCAGAAGGAGCGCACAGAAACCAATTCTCTGCCTCGAAAAATGTTTGTATCCACGGCTGAAGGACAGCACCGTGGAAAGTGACCTCACGACACTTGAAGTACCCGCAACTGGTGGCATTTAGCTATGGACCGGGAAAAATGGAGAAGTTTGTTGGGTGAGGCTCTAGTACATATAGGACTATATCGTCCTATGAAAGTAGGTCTTATGTTTTACTTGGTGCAAAACTAAATTGACATCAACCTAACAAGGTTCCCTTCAAAAAATTAATTAAAAGGTTTTATCTTGAATTTACTTTACACTTTACTCAGTCGTGAATTATGTGTGTATGTACATACATATGTAGTTATGACAATTTCAAATTTATCATTCAAAGTTTTCTATTATTTCTAAGACTTTTTGCTAAATGGTACTTATTCCATATATCACCATTTCCAAAGCCACTCAAAACTTCATAATATTCGAAATTTAAATTCTTACAACTAATTTTATGGTTAAATAAGGACACAATAAAAAGAAATACAATATTCACATATAACTTAAAGTTGGCAACACTATTTTAACTGGCAGCCATTTTATCAGCTGTCAAGTGATATGTTTTTAGAATTCAATACATTGAATAGATTGACGTCTGAACAACGCTTCGTATATATTTAGTGAATGGGCTTAAAACAAAATTGCCGTTGATCACAAGCAAATTTTGTTAAGCTCACTTTTGGTTGAATGGAAACCTCAATTAACAAAACTGCTGTATTGAACGTGATGGTAATTTTCGAGTGTATGTATAAACACCATAACAGCCACAAAACTGACTGTTTGGTATACTTCATGGGTTTGGGGAATAATTGGTCCGTACTTTTTTAAAAACGATGCTGACCAGAACATAACAGTTAATGGTGACCGCTATAGAGTTTTGATTAATGACTTTTTCGATCATCAATTGAACAACCAGCGGCAAAACATGTCTCAGAGTTTACGCCACAATTGAATTATAAAATGAAACGTTTTGTAACCGCATATTTTCACGTTACGGACCTGTAACTTAAGGGGGTATTCTAGTGTAGAGACATGAATTTCGCCCGGTTTTTGAAGCGTTGTATAAAGGAAACAACAAATATTTTTAGTAAAATTTGTTTTATCATTTGTTTATTGATTTGTTGTTCATACATAAAAAAATTAATAAAAAAAAGAAATAAAATTAACAAAGTTACAAGCAGTCAAAGTGGGGGGTCTAAATAAAAGAGGGTGTCCTACCAACCCTCCTGGTGATCTGAAAAACAAAAACCAGACGGATTCTTAATTATTATAGATGTCGCTATCGTTTGACCTTTGGATAAGTTAAAAAAAAACTTTTTAACAAAATGGCAGCAGTTTGAAAAAAAAAAATGTTCTTGTTGCATATTTTTCAACAATTCCGAATTTTTAAAAAAATACTAAATGAGAAGTTATATTTTTGGGCAAGGACCACACGATAAAGAGATGTATAAAGAACATCCTCTCCAAATTTGAAGTAAATCATTCTATTAGAACTCTATATATCCTTACCGCCAGCTCGAAAAAAGTAGTTTCGAGAAAACGCGTCCAGAGTTTTGAGACAAGTTTTCGTCAATTTTACTTATAGAATGATACAGAATACGTACATATTTTTAATCCATATAAAAATCCTTCCTCTACTTCAAAATACTGATTCGATGTTCTCTGATGAAGACGAGCAGTTCTACCCTCCTTTGACGCCTCTGAAGTCCGGAATTCCGAGCGCTCGACCTTCCTAGTTTCTATGACCTTCAAAACCAGTTTCTATGACCTTCAATTAACTTGTGAAATAATAGGAATATTAAAAAATCCTTTTAAACGCATATTCTTGAATGTCTAATCTTTGGAAATATGAAAAAAAAATGTTTGATTTTTTCAAAATTCTACACTAGAATACCCCCTTAAGATCTAACGCCGCTTGATTTATTAACTTCTCATGGGAAGTTATTGTTATTGTAATTCTCCACGTTTCAATATCCCTAGAGTTGAAATAAACGATTTTTAGAGAGATGTCTGTGCCTGCGTGTGTACGTACGTTCGTACGTCAGTCCGTCCGTACGTCCGCGACGTTTTTTTCGTCGTCCATAGCTCAAGAACCAGTAGAGATATCGACTTCAAATAAATTTTGTTACACAGATAATAAGGCAGAAAGATGCAGAAAGGACTCTCAAAAAAATTGCGTGCGCGGTTTTTTTACTATACCTATTAAAAAAAAAAGGTGAAAATTCACAAACCAATAAATCTAGAGACTTGAATTAAATTTTATATTATACATTGTAACGTGATACCAAACAAATAAATTTTTGGAAAAAATTCCAATTAAAGATTTTTTTATAAATCAAAAAAACTGAAAAAAAAATATTTGTCACCTCGAATATTTTAGGAACAAAAAATGATTTTATCTCCAAAATAATTTTGTGCAACGAAGATTTACGTTTTCACAATCTGGTAAAATTTTGAGAAAAATCGAATTGACAGTATTTTTTACAAAAAATTAAAAACCTAAAAAAAATTACTAAAAGTTGGTAAGATTTGGTTTTCGACTCAAAATTTTAAGAAAAATCAAAATGACAGTTTTTTTACAAAAAATAAAAACCTAAAAAAAAACTTAATAAAAGTTGGTAAAAATTGATTTTCGACTCAAATATCTTTCCAAAACTTTGAGATATTGGCTTCAAACTAATGTTATCTTATAACAAATATTGTTTTCAAGATTCAATCAAATTTTGAAAAAAATCGAATTGACAGTTTTTTTTACAAAAATGAAAACTTAAAAAAAAACAATACCTACTAAAACTTGGTAAAAATTTACTTTCGACTCAAATAGCTTTTCAAAAATTAAAAATATTTGCTTCAAACTTATTTTATCTCACAGCAAATATTGTTTTCGATATTCAATAATTTTTGTATAAGAATCCAACTGTCAGTTTTTCATGTTAAATAAAATCTACAAAAAAATAGTACACAAATTTGGTAAAAATTGATGTTTGGTTTTCTATATCTCGTGAACAATAGAAGGTATTGACTTCAAATTAATTTCCTTCATCCAATTTGTATCTGTTTATATAAGAAAAAAAGAACTTTTAAGAAATGCTACTAAATTTTTTAAAAATTGATTTTCGACTAAAAATCTCGTTAACAAAAATAGATTTTGAAATAAAACTATTTCATTATAATTATGCAAAATATTATAGGTAATTTTTAAATTTTTAAGAATAATTCAACTGACAAATTTTTTAACACAACACGAAAACATACAAACTTTAAAGCAAGACAAATCGACAGACGGGATGGGAAGTTATCAGTGTGGGTCGCATTCCATCGCTGAAGATGATTTTTCGATGAAAATTAGAATCATTTTCAAGTTGTAGCTCAGCCCAATTAACGAACGTCACAACGACGTCACAGAGAAGATGCCCAACGCTTGAGAACGACGTGTGAGAGACACATTTGGGCTTTATACAACTGATGCCTCAGTGGCAGCAATATTTTCGACACTACCTGCACTTCTTTGTCTCACTGGCACGGGAACATTTTGTACTGTGCCTGTGGATTTAAACTTTTCCACTAGACGCTCAATTGTTGATCTGCTAGGACGATTATGACAACCATAAATTGGACGTACCGGTACCGCTCTTAACGTTGAGGCCACTGACTCCGAATTTTGGTAGTAAATTTTAATAATTTCGAGTCGTTGTTGGCTCGTATATCTTTCCATCATGAAATGGCAAAAGGTTACTGAAGGGAAATGTCAAAAGAGTGGCAATAAATATGGCATCGTTTACTGTCCCTGTTTCTCTACTTTTCTAGCGTCCCTGTTGAAAAATCCTGTATATCAAGAAAACCGGAAAATTCACGTTTTGACAGATTTAAATCAAAAATATTAATTTATTTCACCAATGGAAAACATTATTATTTTTTTAATTGAGAAAAACACAATAAATAAAAAAAATTGAGAAAAGAGCAAAAGTGATTTTTTTCAAGCATATATGTAGCTTCTTAAACGTTTTCCGATATTTATTAAATTTCAATTCTGTTTCCTTCTGCAAGAGATACAAGATATAACCTAATTAAATAAAAGAAGAAAAAAAAATGTCAACAAATCTTGAGCAGCTCTATATAAATTCTCCTCATGTAGAAGTGATAAAGGTCTTATATTGCCGTGAATTTATCTCAAATATATACATATGTATGTATTTTTCTTTTTGTTGTTTGTTGTCATTTAGATGTAAGTTGAAACAGACAGATAAAATTAACGAATTTATTGTTAATCCCTTAAATGCTTAGCCACATGAACTATATCAGAAAATATATGTACATATGTACATAAATATACATACAAACATATATACCACACTTAAATTAAACTCAGTCTAGTAAAATTTATTTGGAATGCTTTCGTGTAATAAATATTCACACAATTTCTAGACTGTGTTAAAAAAAAAACGGAGGTATGAAGAAGGTATTTAGATAAATATCCAATTTAGACTTGTCTTTTCTGTCTCAAAATAATTTATTAGGTTAACATTCCTTATTTTACAATACAGCTATCTTTACGTTCTTTTAAATCCATGGAAATTGCCAGTGTCAAAAGATAAACTAATGTAATGTACATATATGAATGAAGGAACATTTTTAACCAAAAATAAATAATTAAACTCGCATTTTATTTTCTACAGAAGTCGGCTGAAAAAGATACAAAAATGAAAACAAAAAAGGTCTAAATAAGGAATATATACATATGTATACATAACACCAGAAACAGTAGGTAATTGAATTTTATTTTTTGTATGTTTTTCTAAATAAAAAAGTTCCTAACATATAAAACCTTATTCAACAATGTCATTTGCATAATTAAAAGCAATAAACCAAGCAAATCAGCTTAAGCCCATCACAAGGGCTTTATAAACAATATAAATACTCTAAATGACAAACGCCCATCAAATTTTGCTGAAAAAATAAATAATATAAAATAAAATGAAATGAAAACCAGCAGCTTGCCATGTAAGACGAACCACCCGGCCAGACCCGACCCGGGCCTGTACCATTCCATTCTAAATTTATATTTAAAAATTCTTCAATATAATTCGAGGATATCAATCATCCTCCCAAACGTATACAATGACAGTTAAATCTTAAGTAGCCCACGTAAACGAATCAAGTGAATTGAAATGAGTTAACTGAAGGAAAGTAAACGACATACACAAGGAAAGAAAAACAGAGAACTGTCACAAGCGCGGCAACTTACAAAAAGGATTTACATTTTTATAAATCGCCTCGCTTACTTGATACTCGTCGCTCGGTCGTAATGTATATCATCCACCAGGACGAAGCCGAAGCCGAAGCTGAATGCTGAACGCTGGAGCTGAATCCGGAGCACAGAACCGCGCGCCACACCGGGGCCAAGCCAAAAGGAGTGCGGTGTGTCTTTTTGTGAATTATATTCCCATTACTTGCCGCAATGGGAGTGAAGGTCGCTCGCGTCGTCGCTCGTTTTCGTGTCGTTCTTAAACATCTATGCCACAACCACAACTATGAGCACGAGCACGACAATAGCCTTTTCTCCACATAAAAGCATTTCTGGGCTGAGCTGTTCTGGGCAGGGACCTTAACATCAAGCAAACGTGCAGGGAATATTACTTCCACTTAGAGAGTTTTGGATTTCATTGAATCCTGAGAAAACTTTGAAAATCATACTCCCTGTTTCCCGTTCCGTTTGACATTGAGCGATATTGTGTGACAAAATTATCAGAGTTTCGTGTTTATTTTAGTTTCACTACCAATTTACTTCAAGAAATAGGTAGGTTTAGGTTAGGAACTACACCATACCATGCTATATAAGATGACCTCCGTTTATATACCTTAACCAAGACCAAAAGGCTGTCAATCACCAGTAAGTTGGTAAACTTAGAAGGATAAACGGTAACGGGTATACAACAGCAGCACTTTGTTGTTACGTCAAAGGATAGGGATAAGGATAATTCTGAACTTTCGATTTCATTTGATATTCTGGTAATCTGGTGTGTTGTTGCTGTGTATACAATAATTATCTCATCAAAGATGATGAGAAGTTATTGTCCAAGATGGCAAAATCTATGTGATGCTTTGTAAGTGTTGGAAGGAAAACAGAAACAGAAACAGAAACAAAACAAACAATAATAATTTCTCTGTTCGTGCCATCCTTGTGGGTAGATGAAGCATGGAGTACCTATAAATAAACGAGAAAACGAGTCCTTTTTTGCGTTTATTCACTTCTTAACAGCTTTAAGCAAAATATTACAAGAGCCGCAAAAGGAGTGAGAAGAGGGAAAAAACAAACGACACAACAGGGCGGCGTAAAATTTCCATCGAGAAATAATGGCAGAGTAATAAAAGGAGCTGCACAAAAGATATTAGGAAACTTTAAGGCCCGTGAATATGTGGGGCCATTGCATTTTAATTATTGTTATAGCTATATTTAAAAGGTATTGATACTTTAATAAATGTAAAATGTTTTTTATTAAAAAATGTTCCTGTTTATTTTAAGTTAAAGAATAAATAAAATTTTAGGTAACTCCAAAATTTTGAAACACTTGTTTTTAACTCAACTCATAATTCCACAGTTTTTCTTGCCCTTTGACTTGATTGCAACAAAACATTTCAGAAATAATTTTCTACCTAAAATAAAAGTTACTGAAATCAATGATGGTCAGCCCTAAAAATATTATGTGTACCACTTTATGAAGATATTGATTTCAAATAGTTAAAATAAAACTTGTCTCACAAACATATTCAGAACTTCATATCTTATCTTAAAATAATACAAGTTTTAGTAAGCCCTACTTTTGATAACAAAAAAACTCTTTAAAAGGTGATTTCAAGGGTAAACGTTTTTGATTCTTGATTCACGTAACAACTAGTAAATGAAATAAATTAAAATTAAAACAAATTAAGTTTCTGTTTTTATTGTTTAAATATTAGTTTATTTTAACAAATAATTTTTCACTTGATTGATCACAAGTTTTTGAGGAAAAGGTCTGAGAAATAGCTTCTAGATGTATGTTACTAACAAATTCTATATTATAAGATCTGAACTCATTTTTGTTCAGTCTGAAAAAAGGAAGCTTTTGATACAAAGTAATAAACAAATTTAAAGACACTGAGTTACAAAAAAAGTGGCGCAAATATGTAAAAAGATTTTTTTTTAATTCAGTATTATTCATTAACATTTAATATCATTAATTTATGTCCAAAATAATCAAATGCGAAGAACTTTTAAATAAAACATAAAATAAATGAGTTTTTGTTCACTGAGTAGTGGGTATTGTCTCCCCTAACATCTATCAAAGCTTTAATCTGCCTCGGCATACCTTGAATAAGGTTGTTTACAATTGCGTGCGTCGTTCGAATTATCCCACTCCTCAATCTGACCAGATCTCAGCCTACTTAGTGTCTAGGGAAGAGCAGGGCGCTTCCTTATTAATTTTTCCAGTAGATCCAAAATATTGTCGATGGGATTCATATCCGGGATAATGCCAGGCCAAGCCATCAAATCGATTTCTACTTCTTCCAAGTAGTCCTTAATGCACCTGGCAAAGTGAGGTCTCGCAATGTCTTGAATCAGCAAGAATTTTTTACCAATAAATGGTGCGAAAGGAACCACATATTCTTCCAAAATGTTGTCGATGTAATAATTGGAATTCACGGATCATTCCACTATGCACAGCCCAATTATTCCGTGCACGGAAATTTCTGTCCACACCATGACTGAACCTCTCCAGAAATCTTCCCGCTGGGAAACTTGTGGAATTGTATCTCTCACCTGATTTTCTCCAAACTCTATTACGTCCATCTGGTGAGCGTACCCTAGTCGACCTCGGTTCAATTTTGCTGAAGGCGAGCAAATTCGTGCTGTATCGTGAGTCATGGTTTACGACCAGATCACTCTCAATTAAACGCCAACGTTTAAGCATTCAAAGTGATCCCTCTCACTGATTAAAGTCTGTGAGACGCTTCAACCTCTGCTTGGTGGACGATCTCGAAGGCTTTTAGGCACCTAATATCTCTGCAAAAATAAAGCGGTATATTATCAAAATAATAACAACACATCATAAAATATGACTGCGCCTCTTTTTTTGTAACTCAGTGTACTTATGAGTTTAACTGTCACGTCTTAAACGGAGGTACGCAGATTGTTGGAAAAGTTTGATGTCCAAAGTGGATTCAGATAAGGCTGTATACTTTTACCATTTCTATTCTTATTGGTGATCAGTGACTACGCAGACGATGTATGCTTGCCAGCTCATAGGATAATGTATCTCCATCAAATGGCAACAAAGATGGAGAGAGATGCAGAAATCGTGGGACTAAAAATCAACACTGGAAAAACTGAGAACCTCCCACTTCTCCTGTTTGATAAACATTGCATCCAATTGATAAAATACAGAGTTTTCAGTGGGTTGGAGCAACAAATGTCTTAGACAAAGCAGGCTTGAGAGTGGCCTTTATTTATAGGTGTTTGTGAAACATCTTACCGATTTTCTGGCCCAATCGTATATCCAATGAAGAACTTTATATGATTACTGGTCGGGAACCCATTGACAATATTAAACGAAGGAGCAAGTGACAGTGGATTAAACACAAGTTTCGAAAATGTGTCACTTACTCAAGAAGGCAAAAGAGTGGGAAGACCAATAAGAATGTGGAGAAAAACTGTCGAAAAGGAATTGTCGAGATTGGGAAATAGCTGGAGAAAGCTGAAAAAGTTGAGGCCCACTAAAAATCGACTAATGAATAATAAGTTCTGAGGACTTAAGTAGAAAGTAAGTAGTATCAATATGATATAATGAAATCCAAACATACAGAGTAAATAAAAATTAACTGTACACTCAGGCGTATACGTGCTTTTATTAATTTATTAATTTTTCATAGTAGAAACATATTTTTTTCAGCTCAGAATATGGAACATTACCCAAAGAATTAAGCCCTAGTGATTAACAACAAACTCTCAAACATTCGTTTGTGCGGGCTATCGAAGGGACGCAAGGGAACTATGATTTTTTAATGAGTTCAAAATAAAAATTAAATGAGCACTTTGTCAAGACACGAGCTACTCTTTGAAGATGTGTCAATTTCTTATACAGGCAGAAATTTTACTCATTCCCCTGTTATGACACATTTACTATCAAATATAATTAAATTAAACTTATTTCAATTCGTTAAGAACTAACGTGAACAATATTTATGTATTTATAAATGCTTGAATATTACTTTACATCAAATTTTAATCCAAACTTTTTTAAAACATTGTTTTAAATTTGGAATCTTTAAAATTGTCAATTGGTGAATTTATTATTCAAAATTAATTAATTGAGAAGACTATGAACACTAGAGTAGTCGTCCGCGATTCTGTAATGGTTTGAACTAAAGTCTCACTCCAAAGTGACCCATCCCGCGACTTTTGGGAATGAATGTGAAAACGGTTGTTAAGTTGTACTATAGAGATGTGATAGAGGGTTTGGTAAGGTGTTTAACGAATACTCTATTTAATAGAGATAGTTATATTCTTCTGTGTAGTACCCGTGACATGATGGTTAGTGCGTTGGACTGTCATGGCAGAGGTTCAATCCCTGCCTGTCCCATCTAAACAGTTTTTTATACGAGTATTGCCTCTTGCGATGAATTGACAAATCCTTCAAGATTAATTCTCAATTAAATCTCAACAAATCCAAAACGATGATCTTTTGGAGAGGAACTGGACCTTTGACTGCAAATGAAAAATGGTACTATGGTGAAGATTCAATCCAAAATGTCAAAGAATACCAATACCTTGGTTTTACTGTAACGAGCAACCTGAATTACGAAAAGCACCTTGAGAAAAAGCTATCGGCTTCCAAAAACGCTGTTGGTACAGTATGGCAAAATATTTACGGAAATTCGGATCTCTCATTCAGCACCAAATATCGAGTTTTTACCGCAACGTCTCAGCCCATCATGTTGTATGCTGCAGAATCATGGGGCTGGCGCCCTTCGGAGACCACTGAAAAACTCCTCCGATTCTTTTTAAAACGACAGTTTCGTCTACCGGACACAACACCAAACTATATATGCTTCTTATCGAAACTGGGTTATCACCACTGTACCTAAAATCACTTAGATTACATTTCAATTACATTGTTAAACTGATGAACAGCCACACCGATAAAATTGCAGTATCAGTCATAAGGTCCCAAAGTTCATGGTTTGAAGAATGGAAACATTTAGCAGACTCGTGCGAAATTCCTTTCAGCTTTACTTTGGAAAATGTTACAGAGTGGAAACCTTTTCTCTGTAATTTACTGGAAAGCCTCCATTACAAAGCAAGGGAAGACAACATAGAGAAGGCGAGAAGCTCACTTCACAGAGAAATAAATTCAAAACTCCAATATGATTTAGGACAAGGCAACTATTTCAATGACAATTTTAGCTGTGAACAAATATCTTTCCTGTTCCGAGCAAGAGTAGAGTTGTTATCTTTAAACTTCATACCGCACCGCAATGACTTAGCTCTGATTTGCTCCATGTGCAATACCAACGAAAGGGAAAATATAGTTCAATTCATCGCAAAATGTCCAATTCTGGCAGAAATCCGACGACAAATATGGCAACAAAATATTTTAGAAGAAGTTGATCTTCTAGCGATTTTTAGGTCCTCTCCATCCCTGATAACATTACTCACACACAGACATAATTGAGAGTTGAAAGTCACTAGGCCCTAGTTCTCAACGGACTGTTGCGCCATTTAATAAAAAAAGGACGTATTCTTATACACGCATCTGGTAAGACAAACAAAGCCAAGAAAATACAAAAGTACCTTAGAGTCAATATCGTAGGCTATAGATATAGAAGCTAAAGATTGTGTCTCGGCAGGTCCATATTTAAATCTTTAAGATTATTTTAAGGGATGGAATTAAAGCTGAGGTTGCTCTTTTTAAGTAAAACTATAATTTTTATAGAATTAAACTAATATTATGGCCAAACAAATGAAACAACAATTGATACAAAATATCATATAGTTCTTGTCGTTTGGTGTTTAACGCTTATAAAAGAACTTTTGGTAGGTTTATGTAAAAATCAATATTTTTATAACAACTCGAACATTTTTGAAGAAGAAATAATTTGACTGTTAACAGTCTAATTGTTTTTTCCTGAACACCGTTTATTTTAATAAATATGATTTAAAATCATAAAAATAAATATAAACCAGCATAAGTGTTCATATATGCGTTTCGCCCCGATGTAATGGTTGGGCTCATCAGAAGATGATCATAACACCTTGTCTTTGAAGACTTGTAGCAAATATATAATTCGAAGTTGCTCTATGTAGCTCGGATTATATGGAATCTCGATTTATTCGGGAAAATATGCGTCAAGACAAGGTGTAATGGTCATCTTCTGATGAGCCCAACCATTACATCGGGGCGAAACGCATATATGAACACTTATGTTGGTTTATATTTATTTTCATGATTTTAAATCATATTTATTAAAATGAACAATTTTGCTGAGCTTTAATAAAATTTGAACTAATTTTTAAATTTCATTGGAATTTTATAATTTACTTTAAATAAATTAAGAAAAACAAATTTGCGATGGTCGTAAAAAACACATAAAACATTTAAAATAAAATAAGTGCACACTAAATAAAACAACAAATCAAATGAAATCCAATTTGTATCTAGGTTAAATCACATATTCATTGAATTCAAATGGATTTTTATGTACATATGTATGTATGTAAAATGTGTATATGTGTAAATAATGTATTATGCAGTAAAATATTCTTCATTAATCTGCCAATTTATCACTAGGAACTGTTGCATTTAACCTATAATGTGTCATTTAAGTTTGATATTTTTGTTTACAGAGGCAATAATAATAATAATTTATCATAAAATGTTTATTTATGCTTTTGTATAATAAAATTTATTTTTTTTCTTTTAATTTGTATAATGCAGTAAAATGAAAAATTTATCGGTTTAGCATTGGGAAACAAAAAAAAACCACTGCAAGTATTTCCGTCAAATAATTTCGCTCTTTTTCTAATTTCTAGTCCTTGTGTAAAAAATCATATAACGAACGAAATGTTTAAAGTTCATATTTCATTACAAAATATGGCGGCCCAAATTATCAGCAGAATTTCAAATCGGAACTATTTCGCTATGCGTACACAAAAATCTATTGTTTAGCTAATAAATTATAAGAAGAAAAAATGAAGCTACTTTATAAAGTGTGATTCAAGAGGACCATAAAATCCAGAAATTACTCATTGTTATCGTGACTTTATAAACTATAAACTGTAGGCCTAGGCAAACCTATACACCCACATTATATAAATATAAATCTTAAATTATGTGTAATTTTTTTTTTCTGCGCCTAGATATTTTGTTATTTTATTAATACCATCCTGTTAGATGATGTAAACAACCAGTAAGTATATCCTTGTAGTATATAGTGAGCGGTACGGAGCGGCAGCGGCGGTGGGTGGTGGTAGGTGGTAGGTGGTGTTGTAGGCAACATCAGGAGGAGCAAGTTATATTGGATAAGCTGTTCTATCAGCTGCAGTACAGCAGTATAAGGCGTATAAATCATATCCCGAAGGAGTACGTGATTCTGAATAAAAACCATTTTGCCTTCATGCCTTACCATTTTCTTGGCAAGCAATAGCAGGGGCTGGAAAAAATCTCTGACTTTTTTCTTAAATGAAGAAAACAAAAAAAAAACTATAAAGAATCTGTTTGTACACTCAACACACAAGATGATGATGGCGGCGGCGGCGGTGGAGGCTGGGTGCGAGAGTGCGAGTGTGACTAACGCTCAAACAATTGTACCAACAGAGGGCTCCTTATGATGTTCATGCTCCTTCTCAACTACGTCGTCGTCATCGTAGTCGCTCGTCGTCACAGTCGTCGTAGTCGTCGTCATCATCATCATCATCTTATGGTTCGTGTCCGGTTAAGTGTATGGGAGTGGTACCACTATGGGAATAAACAAATGGAAGACGGAAACACGGTAACCACTATAGTAGGTTTCTTTAACGGTCGAAGATATAAATTCTTATAATAAAGGTAAAATTTTTAGTTCTCAGAGATCTAAAACACAATTTTGATATTTTGACCGTTAATGCCACAAGCGTTGTTTTAACAATATTGTTTACTTAACATTTCCTTTTCTATGGAAATCATAAGCTTCTGGCAAAACGTGTAAACTTTATTGTTTACACTGCAACAGACTTAGATTTTGACCTTGATTTCAGGAAAGAAATTAACTTTAGTATTTTGCTTTAAAATTTCTTTTATGTATCTTTGTTGTTTGGAATTCAAGGTTTTTGATTTGGTGTAACGGCCTTTTGTTCATCTCTCTCATTTAATACTTACAACTTGAGTCTAGAACTACTGCTAAATAATACAAATTTAGTCTTAAGACAATAAGACCGAAACATTCATATTTGTTTTGATATTAACGTCTTAAGTTCACAACCAAACAACATTAATAAAGAACCTTAAGCAAAATGTACATGGTATGAGTAGTTAGACGTTAAGTGGAGAACGGAATGTTTTTTTCAAATTGTATCATTGTCTGACAGTAAGCTATTAAGGAATCTGACAATCATGTTTGTTTTAGCTGACAATAGTGTAGTCTTGCAATTTACTGTCAGAAAATGTTTCATATTCATAATTTGTTGTCAGACTCCTGCAAATTTGTATTGTTGTCGTTTTTGTCAGTATAGAAATCCTCAAATAATATAATATTTTCACCATCAAATCAACCAATCTCTTTAAATTTGTTGTCTTTTGAGCTCCAAGCTATTTTTGGTACATCAAGCTGATAAATCGTCGAGATCTGTTTAGAGGAGAGATATGTCTTCATGAATTGACCATTTCAATGTCGTTAATTATGGTAAAGGATAAAGAGGAGCGGGCCTTAATGACTACCTTAAGGGTTCACCAAAAGTGGCTAGAATTCTATTTCATGAAAAGAGGTTAAAAACCTAAAGAGGAGAGTGGGTGTGTCCAGGCCAAAGGAACATTTTTGTAAAATTCCAGAAACATTTAAGTAATACTTCAGAGACATTTAAAAAGCGTTTCAGAAATAGAAAAACATTTCTGAAATGTTTGCTTTGGTCTGGACGTTTGCGAAACATTTCTGAAATGCTGATAAAATGTTTTTTTTTTGTTTTTTATTTCGAAAGTGAAACTTTATTTATTTCCCAAGCATTTTTATAGGTAGAAAGTGCGTTATTAGTTTTAGTATAAATGATAAAGCGTCACGAAAATTGTAGAGAAACAAGAATTTTATCCAATTGATAAAAATATATGAAATAAAAAACAAACATCTAAAAAAAAAAAAACAAATATACCGAGGTTTTGTCTCAAATTTCCAAAAATACAAATAATTAAGAAGAAGAAGTTGAAAACACAAATATTTCTTAAAGCGTTCACCCCAAAAAAAAAAACAAATCACAAACATTTTTTGAAATGTTTTGAAAAGTTTTTAAAATCGGTTCGAAAGGTTCTTTTTAGAACAAAGTTTCAAGAAATGTTTCTCTGGTGTGAACTCACCTTAAAATTGTGAGAAATTTTGTCAAACGTTTCACTGAAGTCAGTTGAGACCATATCAACTTCATTTCACTTTTCAAATGTCTTAAGTTGAATGAAACGTATTCTAAAAGCTTTGTGGTGCTATTTTTGTTTTGTTTTTTTTTAAAGCAATCAGTCTGTACTAGTGTTATTAATATTGAAGTTATGAAATTATGTATGTTACTTTCAAGTTTAGAACAACACTTTGTTTTTATTTTATACTTAGGAAGTTTTTAATTTCATATACAGCTGTGGACAGCTAATTAGAAACACAAATTGAATTCACTTTTAAAGCAGTATCTGTATTCATTTTTTTTTTGTTTAGCGAGCCGCCTCCATGCTTAATTACTGGCAAAACATATTAAGGCCTTTGGCCTTATTTTAGTTTCGTCACTCCACACTATGTACTTCCATTCGTTTGTTGTCCAGTTGGCGTGTGATCTTGCGAACTCTATTCTTAGTCTACGTTGCCTTGCGGTTACTAATGGTTTCTTTCGAGAAATACGACCATATAACCCAACTTCCACCAATCTTCTTCTGATTGTGCGTGGGCCTATCGGGACATCAAATGCAATCGAGAGTTGGCGTAGTATATCTGTGGAGCTTATTTTTGGGTCTTTTTTGGCCATCCTACTAATTGCTCGATCCATTTGGCAGCTTGTCTTACAAGCCCGTTTATTACGAGGTACATTTTATGCAGTCCCGAAGTTTTGAAAATGCTTAATTGCATTCAAAACTTTCTTTACAGAACAGTTTATTTGAGATGCAATTGCTCTATAGGATATTTTAAGCTTCCAAAGCTCAATAATCGCTTTCCTTGTAGGAGGATCACAACTCTTTAATTTTCCCATTACAATTACCTCCAAAATTTAAAAATTATTCTTTAAAAACATTTGCAGACAATTCAAAATTTTCTACTTACCAATGCAAAATAAAAAGATTATTTTTATTTCACTCAAATCAAATCTAATTAAACTGTTTCTAATTAGTTGACCAGTTGAAACGAACACGTTTTACACTCTACCTTGATTTTGTTGTGAACTATGCAAAGACTTATGCAAAAATGATGCTTTTTCAAACAATTATCTAATAACGCTTGCATTACACCGTTTAGGATACCGCTATTCTAGTCACACATGACAAAGTGAATGTGGAAATGAGAAGCAAGTAATGTTTCTAATTAGTTGTCCACAGCTGTATGTAACTGACAAACATTTTTATATTTTTCATTCTATTTGAAACTTTTGTATAAAACGGAACTAATTCTTTTAATAAATTGTGTTTATTGTTTATTTATAAAATACCACTCTTTTAATAAATGCAATTGATTATGGGACCAGCAGATGTTTTATGAATAATAATACATAGATAAATTATTCAAAATAATTTTTGTTTTTGGTTTTCTGATAATAAGTAAAATATAAGAGGAAATATAATCAGAAATGGATTTAGTCAAGCATGTTAAACTCTTAAGTGGTGAAGCTGATTGGCTGATTGGAGGAAAAAGCGAGATCTTCTGGATTATCACGAGGGAGCTGTTGATGACATCGATGAAAAACTAGTGAAACCTTATGCTCTGGGTCCGACTGCCAAAGAACCTGAGAAGATGGAACACATGACAAAGAGCAATTTGTACAGAAAAGCGAATAGTTATTCGAGGTCAAAGATAACTAGTTCTGTAAAAGATTCAGTTTATCAAAAAATAATGGACAAGAAATTTTGATGCATGGAATGCATTGAAAAATCAGTTTGAACCAACGTCAAAATATGTTATTCAAAATATGCACTGATCTCTTTAGCTACAACTGGAAGAAAGGCGAAGATGTTTCCACCCACATAACTCAGTTGAGAAATGTATGGAAAGAGCTTAACAACGGTCTTATCGCTAAAAAGCACAGTACGTTACTAGACGTTACAGATTCAAAAAGCGTTAATAGCAAGAATAGACAGTAAAGGTCAAAGAAAAACTGGTCAATAACTCAGGAGTCAGGAGACTTATGCAATTACTGTAAGAAGAAAGGACATTGGTTGCGGGATTGCAGAAAATGGATATCTGATGGACGTCCAAATAGAGCTAAGCCAACAAATACCATCAACAACAATTTGATCGATGTTAATGCTTCATTAGTTTCTGTCTGCAACGAAGTTCTTACTTTTGAAGAAAATTCAAACGATTAGTGGATCGACAACGGGTCAACCAGACATGTGACGAATTCAGCGGATCATTTCTATGAACTTAAAGAATTTGATAGCCCATGTAGCATTCAAGCAGCTGGAAAAGAAACACTTGGAAATAGAAGTCACACTAAGGGATGTTTGGTATGTAATGTACCTAATGTTTAGATTAATCTCTTTTCAGTTTTAGCAGTAAAGGACAGAAATGAGAAAAATGTTTTTAAGTCATCGGCCACTAAATACTGTCTTCAAGTAGATTCGAAAACTTTGTTGTGTGGTTATCGCAAGACGAACGGATCTTTATACAAAGCAGATATAAGAGCTCTTGTCAGCAACGAAAGATTTGGTGGAAACGTTGCAGTTGCAGAAAACACAACGTTACAGCTTTACCATGAGAGATGGGGACACCAAGACAAACGCCATTATAAAAGAAAGGCCAGAAAGAGAATAAGGAATAAAAGTAAAACTAGATAATAATATCTGTGAGTCATGTATTTATGGAAAGATGCATCGATTGCCATTTGGGACTCGAAGAAAAGTAACTCAACCAGGAGAGCTTATGTCAACTGATGTTTGTGGACCTTTTAGTGATTCTTTCAAGAAAAAGCGATATTTAGTTGAGTTTAAAGATAGTTTTACAAAATATCGTTATGGATTTGCACAAATGAACACAATCAGATGTTAAGGACGCTCTGAAGGAGGTACTTTCACACACAAAAGGATTGGGTCACACAATAAAAGAACTGTTAAGTGATAATGTTGGTGAGTTCAACAATGCTGAAATCAAGAAGATGTTTCGAAAAAATGGAATCGTGCAAAGGCTAACAGCACCATATACACCTCAACAAAATGGCGGAGTAAACGAGAGAACCGGACTATTATAGAGATGTCAAGAACCTTCAAATATTTAAACTCAGAAGTCAAATTTCCAGAAGCTATCTGGGCAAAGCTTGTAAATTCTGCTATATATGTATGTATGTACGTTTTGAATAGAACCGGAAAGTTCAATAAATGGAAAAAGTCCATACGAACTTTGGATGGGTAAGAAACTAAGGATAAGACATCTCCGAATAATAGGATCTATTTGCTATACTCATGTACAATGTACAAAGTGGCAACCATGAATAAAAGACGAAACTGAAGGCAGCTGACTGACGATGGGCGAATACCATCAACGATGCCAACCGACGACGACGACGCAACGGAAGGAAGGAAGAAATAGCGCTTTTGTACTTACAAACAAGCTAACAATCCTTTGCCATTTCTCTTTGTATCTTTTTCCTTCATACACACATACATTTGAATGTATTTGTATCTACATATAAAACTCCCTTTTCATTCACTTTCGTTGTGTAAATATAAACAAAACAGATAGTTAGCTAAATGAATGCAATCAATTTTATTAGCTTTTTTCGGGGGAAAAAAAAGAGAATAACGATGATGATGGCAGAGCCCCAGAAGCGGCAAAGTCAAACTAAATTCAAAATGTTAAATATTAAATCTTCAGCTCGCAACTTGCAACAAAGAGAGTGCAGTCATTTGTATCATTCCATTTGTGTCCAAATGGATGGATGCAATGACTAAGTATCTACTCTCTTGAGATCTTGTTCTTTCACACTGGCACTTGCTGCTGATGCTAAAAGCTGAAGCTGAAGTCGAAACTGATGGTTTATATATAAATGGTTCATGGTGGTGCTGGATCTGGATTTTTAACTAGAACTGGGTCTGGGTCTGATCCTGAGTCTGGGTTGGGTGCTGAGAAATGAGAAATTTATTAAGTTTTCAGCAACTCTGAAAACTCAAAGAGACAAATGATTGAAGTATTACTCTTCCCTTGTCATAGCTATACCTACACTCGTCGTCGTGTCGTCGCTCCTCACTTATTGCTCATAGCATTTGGTTTTGTTCTTCGACTTGACATATACCCATACCCAAACGTAACGACAACTTCGCGGGTGAAGCCGAATGAAAATGAATCTCAATCCCAATGGTGTTGCTGGCTGAGTGGCATTCAATTAAATACAAAAAAGAAGCATCTTTTTCGGGTGCAAATAAAAACTCTTTTATAGCAATGTGCAATATCCGCATTTTTCTGCATGAAAGAATATGATGGCATTACCAATTTTCTTTCACAGATGAAAAGATGATGGCAAACACTGGGTGCATTCCTATACATCGTCATCATCATCCTACCTGGGTGCCTTCTGATGGTACCAGTGCTGGTGCTGGTTCTGGCTGTTAGCTGCTATATATGTATATTTAGCTGCTTGATGGTAAATTTTAATGTCTGCCTACTCTTAGGCTTGGCAATATAACTTTGTGCATCAAAGGGAAACGATAATGAAGTGGATTTGCATCAGTCATTGGAAATTGGGTCAGATGACAAGAAGAGAAGACGACGACGATGAGGTGTGCCATTGATGCTGGGAAGGATGATAATGATGGTTGTTTTGCTGTTGCTGTTGCTGTTGCAGTTTCATTTGCATGTGCAATTGCAGCGCCTTTTTGATGATGCGCTTATTCACCTGACTTGCTTGCTTGTATAGCCCTGTTTATAATAAACTCATCTCGGCAGCAACAGCAGTGTGATGTCAGTTTCAAGAAATAAATTTAATTAAGTGGGCGTGAATTGAGATCATGTCCAACAGGAGCACTTTGGTACTAATAGTATTAGTAAAATGCGGTTAAAATGTGACACAAGAAGTCACAGTCAATGTCATTGCAGAATGAATCCTATGTAGGTTAGCTCGTGTGAATTTTATAATGTGGGTCTACCTATATTATGGAGTGGCATTAAGTTGAGAACATTAAATTGCAACTGACTAAGAGATAATATAAAGGATATTCAAACTAAGTAAGTTTCAACCTATGCAAGAACTGCTTAACCTTGACCTTGAACTTCGTAAAATAGAAAATAAATACTAAGACAATTTTTACTCTTTCACTCATTTTATATTCGAAAGATTACAATCACTTATGCCTGTTTTTATTTTGAAATTGGATATACAATTTTTGAAATATTGACATGCCCAAAAGAACAGAAAAAAGGCTTTAAAGAAAAAAAAAACAGCCTGGAAGAACTTGACTTGTGAAATTGAAGAAAGCTGAGAAGTCCGCACCAGGCTCATGAGAAAGTAATCCGTGACTCTAGCACGTTACGCACAAGAGAGACCAACGTCACCAAGTCCATCCAGATACTGATTTACGCACAATTGGTCAAACAATTATGGTAGTGGAGCATGACTTTGAAGTAGTGCAATCCTTCAAATACCTTGGTTCAATAGTAGCAGCGGATTACAAAATAATGGGTTTTTAAATTGGCGCGTGTAGATTTTGGCGCAACGTGGTGGACATTTTGTTTAAGTGGCATCTGTCAAAACTTTTGTTTATTATTCAGTTGTTTATCCGAAATGTAGTACCTGTGGCATGATGGTTAGTGCGTTGGAATGTCATGCGAGAGATCTTGGGTTCGATCCCTGCCTGTGCCATCTAAAGTTTTTTTCACGGGTACTGCCTCTTGCGAGGAATTGACAAATTCTCCAAGAGCAATTCTTGTCATGAAAAAGTGCTTTCTCAAATTAGCCGTTCGGATTCGGCATATAAACTGTAGGTCCCCTCCATCCCTGCAATTACTCGCACACAGGAATGGTTGAGACTTGAGAGTTGTAAGTCACTAGGCCTTGGTTCTCTACGGACTGTTGCGCCACCTAATTTTTTTTTTTTATCCGAAACCTTCATGGCAAGTTACGCGATTGGACAGCACGTTCAAATGATAAAACTTTATTATCAAAATGAGTATTCGTTTACCGTTGACGTGGTGGCCCTTCACACTCGAATCTTCATTGTTTGGTGGCCAAATTTTAGACGACCGGTTCAGTAAACAATCAACCAACATCCGTACAGTTCAAGGAACTTAAGATCGGCCGAGAACATAGTCACGGTCCGTGAAAGTGTACAGCAGAACCCGAGGCAGTCTATTCTTCATCGTGCACAAGAACTCGGCCTTTCGCAGGCTTCAACTTGAAGAATTTTGAATCGGATCCAACTGACCCAGAAGCTCAAAGTTCATTACCATAAACAACGCCGTTTGTTCGCTGACTGGGCTTCGAATCGTTTGGAAGAGGGCCCCAATTTTGGCCGAAAAATCATCTTTAGTGACGAGGATGAATGACTGTGTTAACAAGTATATGGGACGACAATAACCCACGCGAGGTTCACCAGGTGATAATGCATTATCAAAAAGTTACCGTTTGGTGTGGATTTTGGGCCGTCGGCGTAATTAGTCCGTACTTAAGGCGGTCACCGTCAACAGCGAGCGCTACATAACTATGATAAATACATGTTGTTCCAGCAGGATGGCGCTACGTGCCATACAGCAAACGCCAGGAGATCTACACACACCAACTACCCGCTCTTATTGAAAAACCCTATATAGAAGAAGAAATACGTGGGCGGTTGCTTAAAGTCAACAGCGGCTACTTTAGTTTATTAAAGCTTTTTAAATCCAGAAACCTTACTATTACTTCTAAACTGCTGCTTTACAGGACTATAGTCCTGCCAGTAGTAAAATATTGATCCGAGAACTGGGTTCTTAATAGAAGGCACTTGGACCTCTTAGGTGCGTTCTAAAGTAAGGCCTTGCAGAGAATAGTTGACCCTTTATGTGAGGTAGGGCGATTCCGGAGACTCTACAATCAAGAACTGTATACAATCTACCTCGAAGTGATGTTGTGACAAAAATTAATCTCGGTAGACTCCGGTAGGCTGGATACCTAGCTCGTTTAAATGAAGAGGAACTCCCAAAAAATTCAGAAACAAATTTGTTAGAGGTTGAAAATTTTCGAGTATTGCAAGGCAACTTTCACGTTAAAATCCGGTTGCTAAGTGTCGTCGTTGTTGGAACGTATAAACCTCAAAAACATAGTTCAATGTAAACTCAACTAAATTGCAGACTTATACTTATATCTATCCTTGTTCGTTAATATATATCTTTCTTGCTCACTCTGGAATTGTCTCCAACTTTCAAATTAGATACATAACCGTTTTTACTGAATAAATACTTTTACTTTGTTTTTGATCTCAAGAAGTTTGTGTCGTGTTTTTTATATCAGTCGTCACTTTCAAGTCCTGGCTATTCGGTACGAAAACCGTCCGTCACTTTAAACAATTCAAATTCATGCTTTTAAAATTTCACTCCTTCCGACGTAAACGAATACCACATCTGGTTCAACAAGGTGGGGCAACTGCGCAAATTCTTGGCGATGTCTTGATTTTACTGTGACAGAAGTTTGGAGGAAGATTAATTTCAGGAAATTATTATATAATATAATTGAGTCGAAAATCAATTTTTACAATTTTTTGTTAAAATTTGTTAGGTTTTAAATTTTTTGTAAAAAAACTGTCAATACAATTTTTCTCAGAATTGTACCAAAAGCTGAAAACGTTATTCTTCCTTGCACAAAATTATTTTGGGGATAAAATCATTTTTTTTCGTAACATTTTCGAGGAGACAAATATTTTTTTTTCAGTTTTTTTTGTCATTTATAAAAAAAACGTTGATTGGATTTTTTTTTAAAATACATTTGTTTGGTATCACGTTGTAATATATAATATAAAATTTAATTCAAGTCTCAAGCGTTATTGGTTCGTGAGATATTTAGGGTTAACCAAAATGTTCACCTTTTTTTAAACTGCTATGGTAAAAAAACCACCCACTCAATTTTCTTGAGAGCTCTTTCTACATGCTTCTGCATTATTATCTGTATAACAAAATTTATTTGAAGTCGATATCTTTACTGGTTCTTGAGCTATGGACAACGAAAAAAACGTCACGAACGTACGGACGTACGGATAATTTCAACAAACAAATTCAATACTATTTACAAAATTAAACCCAACTAATGAGATCAAAAAGTGTAATCAAGGCGAAACTTTGTATTTCCAAACAAGAATTTGATCTAAAATACTGAAGAAACCCATTAAGTAGTGTGGTTTATGTTTTTGCTCCAAGAACGCTAAATAGTTTTAAAGTGGTCTTTTTCACCACCATCATCTTAAGTTTTAGTTTTCCAGTCTTCTTCTTTCCCCTCCAGCATACTTTAACCATAATGTTGTTTACTCTTAAACCCAAAACAAATTCCTTATCGCATGAAATTCTTTCAAATTGTAATTTTCCGTCTTTTGCACATGTTACCTTTCTCAACACAACAAAATAAAGGGTTAATCTTAAAAATAAAATTAAAAAAAATGAAAAAATAAAAATAGCACAAAATGAACGTAGTAGGTAGTATAATGTGAGAATACACATACATACATATACACACATCAAGCTATTTAACTATGTATGTATGTGTAATGCCCTTTAAAACTAAAGGTCCACAACGCAATGAAAATAGTGTGAAGCAGGTGTTTTAAATCTATATTTAAGATTAGTTGTTGAAATGAAAGTTTAGCTTTTATGAGGGTTTATTGCCCAATAAAAAAAATAAAAATGAGCACTAAAATTAAATTTTGTCACTATTTACGAGTAGTAAAAATGTATATATGTAGTTACAACACAACATCATCTTTTTTCCAAATGATTTTGCAATTAAATTTTAAATAGAATATTAAAGAAATTCCTAAATTTATTTTTGGATAACCTTTAACATATATTTTTCATCCTTCGAAACTTGATAAATTATTGTCTGTTTATGTTTTGAAATGAAAATAAAACATTTTATTCAGTATATTTATGTAGTATGGCCGGAGTGTTTTTTGAGTAAAGAATTTAACTGATCGCTTTTGAACCGCATCTATTTATCCAAATGTGCACAATGTTTCTTTGACATATTAAATGTATACAAAACTCTTGGAGTGTGCGCCAATCACACTGGTAGACAAATAATTCTAAAAACAATCAAGAAAGGGTTCTTCTAGATACAGTTTCAAACATTTCAATATCTTACTTAGATTTAGGAAATTCGAATTAGTTATGATTCTTTATTTGACTCTTTGTGAAGTTTTGAGCAAACCTTGAATGTAATACTTTCATAGTTTTGAAAAATACGTTTTGGAGTTAATTTTTAGTGCTGATTTCGAAACCAAACATAAATTGAAATTATTTGCTCAAATTTGAAAAATACCCGTTTTCAACATAAATTTTATATTTTTTAATATATTTTAAAAACTTGATATAATAGAATTTTTATCAGACATCACATTCGTTACAAGAACAAAATATTTTGAAATCGTTGTGCCTTTTTCTGTTGAAAATCGTCTTAGTATAAATAGTTTGCGCTTCTTTCAGATTTGTGTAACACAGACTTATGACGATTTTTCAAATCTAGTATATAAAATTCCCCTGTCACGGTGTTAGTTGCCATACTCCCCTAAAACGGCATAACCAGTTTCAATGAAATTTTGCATATACATTCGGTAGGTCTGATAATGATAATAGGATTTTATCTATTTTGTATATTCCTACTCTTAAGTGCTATTGTTTAATTGCATTAAACTCTTACACGGTGCAACGATCTTACGATAGTATTCAGTGAAGCTATGTACAATGAAGCATTGATTACTATTGAGGATCATAGCAATATCATTGACAACTTACCACTCAATCATTTCGGTATGCATTCACCAAATCGAAATACATACTGTAGAAATGGCAGAAATTGTTGCTCGCAATGTCCCACTAATGAATGAAGAACAAAGAACGATCAAATAATGGTATCGCATTGGCTTTTGCATTTTCAGGCATTGCGGCAACTTTATTGGATGGAGGCAGAACAGCTCATTCAGTATTCAGTATGCCACTAAATATTCAAAATAACCCAGACGCGGTGTGCAATATAAAAAAAAACAATCATCTATGACCAAAGTGCTGAAAAATTATCATCTGGGATAAGTACACTATGGCACACAAACATTCGCTTGAGGCGTTGAACAGGGCATTGAAAGATATAAAAAACAACGACAGACTATTTGGCGGCACTCTGTTACTCCTTTCAGGTGATTTCAGACAAACACTTCCCGTTATTCCGCATTCCACGTACGCTGATGAGATCAACCCGTGCTTTAAATCATCGCCACTGTGGCGTAATGTTGAAAAAGTACAACTGAAATTATATATGCATGTTCAAATCCGCTGAAACATTCTTAAAACAACTGTTAGATATAGGAGACGGAAAAGTTACTAAAGATGAAACTGGATGCATAAAATTACCGGTCGATGTCTGCAAGATTATTGATTCACAAGATGCTCTCATTGAACAGATATTTCCCGATGTACACAAACAATATACAAATCATGAGTGGCTGGCAAAAAGATTAATTTTAGCAGCAAAAAATGTGATGTCAACGACTTAAATCTCAAGATACAACATATGTTACCAGGAGACTTGGTGTCATACAAATCTATTGATACAGTCTGTGATGCCACCGAAGCTGAAGGTTGGATCTCCAGTAATTTGAACCCACCAAGGTTGGGCAACGGCGAACGATCAGTAATTAAAAAATTGATGAAAAATATTATCGAACCCATAATTCTAAATGGCAAATTCCGAGGTGAACATATAATATTATTACCGCGAATCCCTATTATACCCACAGATGTGCCAATTCAATTCAAACGCCTTTAATTTCCCATTAGATTGGCATTTGCAATGACTATCAATAAGTCTCAAGGCCAAACGATGTCTGTCTGTAGCTTAGATTTGAGCACTTCATGTTTTTCACACGGACAATTATTCCCGAGTTTGCAAACCATCCAGTTGGTTTGTATTGGAAAAAGGTTTAATCACAAAAAAAATATTGTACACTCTGTTCCATTAAGGGATTGATATTGTTTTTTTGTAGTATTGTCATAATTAGCGATATGTATGTATATTATTTTAAAGACTTATTTTTAACAAATTAAAAAAAATTGTTTGGTGATTTGTTATTTTAATATTTTGTCACCGTTTACAGTGCTCTATACCTCTCCCACTTATATACCACATCCTTACACACTTACAATAAGATATTTATTTCTAGCAAAATATACTCTAGAAATTATTTATATGACAAAACAACGTTTGTCGGGTCAGCTAGTATTATTTAAAATATTATTAATATTTCAACCTGATATTGAAGAAAAGGATTATAGATTTCGAAAACCATAACAAATTGTATTGATTAAAAGCTACTTCCTCAATGTTTTTTTTTGTAATATTAAAAAGTAATATCTCCAAACCTTTGAAGTAGGATTTGAATTAAGTCTCTCAAAACCCAATTGAAAAAGTGCAATTTTATTGCCAGTAAGAAAACCTTGAAGCTGAAGCACATAATGAGGGTTTGCAACAATAAGTAATTCTTATTCTATCCAAAAACATCGAGTTGTACACTTGGGCGTATATACGCACTTTTTTAGTAGTGTTTTAAAAATAATATTATTAACTAATGTGTATTCGATCCCGAAAAACTACATCTCTTGTCATTTAATGTAAATTGAGATTTTGAATGTGAAATAATTGATACTTTTGCAAGTTATGACTTAATCCAAATTAATTGTTGTGTGAATAATTTAAATCGTGTTCTGGACCTTGTTTTTGTTGACAGAGAACTAGCTATATCTGTAGACAAATCAATATGGCTCAAAATCACCAAGGTGCAGAATTGGCTTCGCTAGCAATTTAATGTCTTAAATCTTGACTTAATTATGAAAAAAAATTAATAAAATACTAAAACTAACCTGTTTTGTGTTTCTATCAAACAATATAATTTATTAATAAACTACATTTGAAATGAAATCAATATACACGCATAGAAAATCATTTCGGGAACGCGTCCTAATCTACAATCTTCAACAACAAGTCCAAAATATAATTGAAAAATGTAAGGTATTCAACCCCGGTCATCACTTAATACACCGTATTTTTTATACAGAATCAAGTTTTAGAAAGGATACTAAGAGATTATTTATTTTTAACTATAAAAAATGTAAAAATAGTTTGTCCGATACCACACAAGTCATTTCAGTGAACATATCGATAATCGATCAAAAATAATTTTAAGTGAACGCAGCCATTCGGTGTGAAGCGTCAGTCGAGGTAGAGAACAATAGCAAAGCCGGCTACCAGAGTATTTATCGTCAAATAAATTTTATCTACATGGTAAGTACCTTTTTATTCATTATTCGTAGAGCGTACATCAATAGTCCGTCAATCCGTGAACGCATTTATTACATTTAATTATTGATGAAATTCTTTTCTACGACACGAAATTTCAAAGTTACCTCAAATATTTTCCTATTGACAAAGTCAGATCGCATTTAAGATGACCGCCGTATAATTAAAGCGCGCGCTTATTTGAAATCGTCATTTCGGGAACGGTCATTTCGGGAACGTTCCCGGACATGATTTTTACGTATTTTGCTTGTAGAAGATTTTGTATGTATTGTTTTTTATTATTGCTTATTTAATACACATACATTGTTTTCATTATTGCTTATTTAATACACATACATAATGTTCTTAAACAAGAACATGGGCTACTGCTCCATCATCGGGTGGATAAGTATTCCACCCGATGATGGAGCAGTAGCCCCGAAACGCGTAGTGAAATTATAATTAAAATATAAATTAATAAAACTTAAGTTGTTAAATTAAAATAAAATTAAAATAAATTAAAATAAGATTATCTTACTTTATTTGTTTATTCTTATAATTAACATTTTTAGTTAAGGAACACATTTCACCGCTACAACATGGTTTCGTTGGAGGAAGATCAACAACGACTAATCTTTTTATTTTCTCCAATTTCGTTTTAAATAATTTCGAAGAATGACATCAAATTGATGTAATTTATACCGATTTTTTAAAGGCATTTGTTAGAGCAAGTCACTCTATTTTAATGAAGAAATTGAAAAACTTTGATTTTCATTCTAAGATTTTGAAATGGTTGGAATCTATCTTAAGGGTAGAGTTCAATTTGTTTGCATTGACAAAGTTCTCTCAAAACCAATTTTGGTTTCATCTGGTGTGCCCCAAGGTAGCCATCTTGGACCCCTTCTTTTCCTAATTTTTATAAATGATTTACCTAGTATTTTTCTCAGTTCTGGTCAACTTCTTTTTGCCGATGACTTAAAGATTTTTCGTTGCATAAAATCTATTAATGACTGACATCTCTTACAAGACGATATTTCGAAATTATCCCAATGGTGCACAAAAAACCAATTATATTTAAATGTCGCTAACTTTCAATGTTTTACTTTTTGCCGCAACTTTTCTGAAATCATTTTTTACTAAAAAAATTGAGAATCAAGTTCTGGGAAGAGTAAGGGTGTAGTTTTTGACCCTAAACTTAAATTTGTTAGGCACATTGAATTTAGTGTATCCAAAGCAAATTCCATGCTCGGTTTTATCAAACGCAATAGCATAGCCTTTAAAAACCCTTTTGCTCTCAAATTGCTTTTTACCTCATATCTGATTGGTCTTAATCTTGGAATACTGTTGCGTAATCTGGAACCCTTTTTATAACATTCAATATATAAGAGAACTGAAATATGTAGTTCAAAAAAGTTTACAGGATTCACGATTCAAAAATTTGGGTGGAACATCGAAACTTCATCATACAAAACTAGATGCCAACTTTTAGCTATTTAATCACTTGAAAATAGATGCAAAATGTTGTCAGTGATGTTTATAAGTGATATTTTACCATATCATATCAAATGCCCTTTTTTTGTTGTCTTTAATAAATTTGTATGCTCCATCGCGACAACTTCGAATACTTTATTTATTTCGAGAAGATGTACACAGAGTTAATTACGCGAAAAATGAACCAATAACCCGCTGTGTCAAAGAAACAAACTTAATTTTAAATTGTATTGATTTTAATTTTCAATTAAGTAGATCTTCTTTGAAAAATAAATTTTTTTTTTTAATTTCAATTGATTTCATATTTTGATTATGTATGAACAAATTAATTACATATATATTTTTATTTATATTTTATTTTTATATATTTTTCATATTAATTATATTTTAAGTATTTATATTTAACTTAAGTTTATTTAATGAATTGTACACATGTAAATATTTATCTATAGTAGTCTAATTGTAGATTTTTAAATCTCATATTGATGAATAAATAAATATTTTAAATAAGCGTTGATTTAAAGATGATCGTAAGACTTCCTTAGAAGCTTGGTGGGTGAACACTAGAATCCGAAAGAAAAATAACATCAATACAACACACTTAAACACAGCTCCAGGGATACAAGTTGGAGGCGCCTATAGTTGCCAAAAAAGCCGGATATTTTTTTTAAACCATAGAAGCATCAAATATCAAAGTCAAAAGCACATTTTTGAAACTTCAACAATTACTGAACGACATTTTAGTTTTTATTTTTGACAAAGTTTATTATTTGTAGGTATTAAACAAAAAAATTCGAGGGCAACGACCTAGTCACTGATAAAGCATCAGTGCCCATCGATCACCGAAATCCAAGCATCAGTGAGCGCGGTTAGTATAAACAGATGGGAGACCGTCTCGAAACCTACCGCGTGCTGTTTTCATGTGTTCTTTCTGTCTGTTGTCCTTTCTCTTCTGTCCTTCTGTCTTGTATTAATGTCTTGTGTTGTTATCACCTTTTATAGTCTAGTCGCTCAAGGTGCTGTGTTCTCTACTCTGTACATTTATGTGCTGAAATAGTGTGTAATGTATTGTAATGTAATGTAAAAAAATCCGAAAACGTTATATAATTTCTGAACGAGGCAGAAATTTAAAATACAAATTTTTTAAAATCGCAAGCTATGGTTTATTGTTCAAATTTGTATTCCAAGTCGAGGCTGTCAAATGGCAATGCATACAATTTAGCTATGTAACTTTTAAAAGCAACAAAGTAGTAACATGAAATAAAGAGAATAAATCTATCAATTTTCTTCCTAATTTGTATCTTATTTTTTTACAATTTTAAAAAACTTTGACTAGATTCAACTTAAAGTCTTAAGCAGTATTTAAAAAACAAAACGTAGACAAGACGAGACTACAACTTTAACTATTCAAAAAACCAAAAAAAAACAGCAATAATATGACCGATAAGAGATTTTGTTATAACTGTCTTTCCAATAAGAAATTCGATTTTAAATAGCCCGGTTTTTAGGACAGCTGTGACTTTTGAATGAAATTAAAACAAAAGAAACCCTCCGAACTGCAGCAACCATTGAGGAATCAGTCTCCTTAACTTTGCATACAAAATATTCTCTGCCGCAATGTCCGAACGTCTAAAGCCCATCGTCAACAACCTTATAGGCTCTTATCAGTGTGTACTTAGTCCAGGAAAGTCCACAGTCGATTCAATATTCACATTAAGACAGATCCTGGAAAAAACTTAAGAACATAAAATTGACACCCACCATCTTTTCAATTCTAATTTTGAAATGCCTGCCAAACTCGTCCGTCTTTGCAAGATGACTATGCAAAATTTTGCGCTCCCCGACAAAGTTTGGAAACAAGTTAACAGAACCTTTTCACGTCAAAAAATGCTTTAAACAAGGTGATGCGCTGTCATTTGATTTCTTTAACGAACTTTAACACTAGAGGCGCTATCTTTGGCATGTCGTCATAAAGAAAGAACCTACAATACCCGCTCTTGGTGAAAACGTCACCATTGCAGTTAAGGACTTTGTCCAACTAGGCTCCGCTATGGACACAGAAAACAACACCACCACTGATATCAAACGAAGAATTACTCGTGCTAACCGCAGTTTCTTTGGTCTAGGAAAGTATTTGAGTAGTAAAGTCCTATCTCGAGGGACCAAAGTTTCGCTATACAAGACCCTTATCATGCCCGTCCTGCTATACGGTGAAGAAACATGGACCATGACAAAAGTGAAAAGTGAAGGTGAAAGGATGAAAGATGGAAGAGCTGTACGGGTTGTAGAGCAACGTAAACATAGCCAGCAGGATAAGAGTCCAACGACTGAGATGACTGGGTCACGTACAGCGCTTGGAAACCAATGCTCTGGTCTTGTATGTCATCGAATGCTGTGGTCTATTAAGTTTTCAAATCTTCGCTAACAGGACAGACACAGTGAGGGAAGGCAACGGATCAGATGGCGCGCACAAGTGGAAAGTGACCTCATCTAACTTGAAGTGCGCAACCGAAGACACATAGCTAGGGACTGAGCTAGATGAAGAAGTTTGATGGGTGAGGCCCTGTAGTTCGCACAGGACGCCACCTAAATGAAGTAACTTTTAAAGCTGGCATTGTTGGTGGTGTTATTGGAGCTTATACTTATTCAAAATTGACGATCGTTCAACTATTACTATGATTTTTTATCATTTCAATAAGACGGCGAAACAGAAAAGTTTACTGACCACGTTATTTCTCGAAAAAGTTGTCACCTTGGTCACCGATATACTTTAAATATAGTGATCGTAAAAGTATCAGATGCAAATGTGCAATTTGGTCACGAATAATGTCCTCAAAAGAATATGTTACTGCCCCGTGGCTGTGGCGCCAATTCTATTGATATAATTTTTCATTGTTAATGGCATACCTTCCTCTTTACAACAAAATAAAGATTCATTGATTTTATTCTCGAAACCTTTTATTGGAAAACGCTGTACCATACATAAACAAGCACGAGATGAGACTGAACTTTTTCGATTTTTGACAAGACATGTCTCAAGGCCAGACCTGGGCTCAAATCAAATCATGTGGAAAATTAACAATCAATAAATTGTGTATGTATATGTATGTCCATTTATTTATTGGAAAATTTAAAAATTCTTCAATCACTTTTAGAAAAAGATTTACGGATATATCCATTTTATTTCATTTTCCAATTTCCGTCTTAAAAATGATTGTATACACATACTTCGTCTACAAAGCTAAATTGTCTTTATTTTTTATAAATTGTTTGAGTCTGTAAAAAGACTAAAAGAACTTGTTCTTCAATTTTTTAAAGTGATACTCAAAAGCTATTATGTTTGTATGTCAAAATGTTATAAGTTAGTTCATATTCAAAATATGTTTCCAATATATAATCTACATCACCATATACTATGTACGCTTGTATGAATTGTATATGTATGGTTTTTGATATAAAAAAAATAATTTTCTTTATCCAAATACAGGACATCGTATACCGTCATAAAAAAAATAACATATACAAATTTTTGATATGGGTATGACATTTTACAATCTTTGCCACCAACACACAACGCTTCCCCTCGATCTCCTCTTCGCCCAAAACGAAGATATGGCTTTATCAAAATGTCATTTGATTGTTCCACACTAAGATTCTTTGATATGGCAACAAAAAAAAACTTTTTTCAAGAGCCAATAAAAGTTTGATTGGATATAATTTTTGTAGAAAGGATTCGTCGATAGGAACTTCCTCTCTATTTATTTATGTAACCTATCTCAGATATGTGTTTTTGGGAGGACAGGGACAGCTTTACAAAAGGTTAAAAACAAAGCAACAAGAAAATACAAGTAAAGGTGTTGTTAGGATATAAAATTTGATTATTACACATAATATCGCGGCAGATATGATTCTAGAGAATAGAGATCTCAAGAGGGAATGATTTTCTCAGTCGATAAAACGAATAGGTAAATACAAAACTGCCTTTATACAATTACCATATTGAAAATAAACTAAATTTTATTTGAAGTTTCAGCCCTGGAAATGGTAGGAGTATACTTTCTGACTCAAATGAAAAGTATAAAGATTTTATTGTTTCCCTATTTTAGTTCAAAAACAAAAGAACTGATTTTTGTTTTGAACTTAAGGGGTTAGAAATAACCTTAAAGCTTTTCACATTCCTGTTGTGAGCCTGAAAAAATAATCTCTGTACATTGTAGTATTTGCATAGTTTGAGAGTAAGGGAAGGCATGCACTATTCTATTCGACTAAATACATAGATAGTCAGTTTCTTTATTAACTTCCCATAGGAAGTTATTGTAATGGGTCCGATTTGACAAATTGAAAATTTTGACATTTCTCGACGTTTCAAGGTCCCTAGAGTCGAAATAAAAGATTTTTGGAGAGATGTCTGTGCGTGCGTGTGTACGTACGTTCGTACGTCCGTACGTCTGTACGTTCGCGACGTTTTTTTCGTCTTCCATAGCTCAAGAACCAGAAGAGATATCGACTTCAAATAAATTTTGTTATACAGATAATAAGGCAGAAAGATGCAGAAAGGGCTCTCAAGAAAATTTCGTGGGTGGTTTTTTTACTATAGCAGTTTAAAAAAAAGGTGAAAATTTTGGTTAAACCTAAATATCTCATGAATCAATGACGATAGAGACATGAATTAAATTTTATTTTATATATTGTAACGTAATACAAAACAAGTATATTTTTGGAAAAAAATCCAATTAACGGTTTTTTTTATAAATCCAAAAAACTGAAAAAAAAAAATTGTCACCTCAAAAATTTTACGACCAAAATATGATTTCATCTCCAAAACAATTTTTTGCAATGAAGAATAATGTTTTTGACATCTGATAAAATTTTGAGAAAAATCTAATTGACAGTTTTTTTTATAAAAAATAAAAACCTAAAAAAAAAAATTACTCAACGTTGGGAAAAATTGAATTTCGACTGAAATATCTTTTCAAAAACTTGAGACTTAGGCTTAAAACTTATTTTATCTTATAACAAATATTGTTTTCAACAATCAGTAAAATTTTGAAAAAAATCGAATTGACAGTTTTTGTACAAAAAATTAAAAACCTAAAAAAAATTCAATAAAAGTTCGTAAAAATTGATTTTTGAATCAAATATCTTTTCAAAAATTTGAGATAATGGCCTCTTACTCATTTTAACTTATAAGAAATATTATTTTCAACATTAGGACAAACTTTGAGAAAAATCGAAAAAATAAAAACCTAAAAAAACAATACTAAAACTTGGTAAAAATTTACTTCAGATTCAAATAGTTTTTCAAAAATTACAAATATTGGCTTCAAACTTAAATTATTTCACGGAAAATATTGTTTTTAATATTCAGTAATTTTTTTTATAAAAATCCAACAGTCCATTTTTTCATAAAAAAATAAAATCTACAAAAAATAGTACGCAAAAATTGATACATATAGACAAACTTTTAAGCAAGGCAAATCTACAGATGGGATGGGAAGTTATCAGTGTGGGTCGCATCCCAGCCTCTTTCTACATTTATAAAACCATACCAAATCTATAAGTATACCGATATCATTTTCTAGTCCAAGTTTCATTTTTTTTTTTAAATCAGTATTTAAAAAAAATTCTGCTAACTGCCGGCAGAAAGGAAATAGTTTTTTTCAGTAACTAATCTATGATTAAGGTTCCTTCCTAGAAGTGGACGATGGACCTCTGATCTGATGGACCTCGGATTAGATTTATTTAATCTAAACTGAGATAAACCTTTGGTGGAAACATAGCAAAACTTAATTATCTTTTCTATTGTTTTCTCTTGCAAAATAAGCCCAGTTAGTCCATTTTCACCAACAAAATTAAATAATATCAACAGTAATAGATTGATTTTTTTCCCCAATGGAAAACACATCATTCCAAATGCACAACTACTTAACGAACATAGCCATCGAGATACAAATGCAGTATCAATAGTACCAACATTTGAGAACGAAATCACAAAAGATCCATTCGAGACTCGTATAAATGTCATCCGTAGTAAGATTCTACTTTAAATTTTATCGGTAGTATTCATACTACGGATATTGTTTTTGTTATTCGTGTAAAATCCTACTATACTATTGATAGATTTTCCAACAAAACACGGGTAATGACTTATTAAACAAAATAAGAAGTATTTCACAAAATTTCGAAGCACAATTTTTTAAGATGTTGGGATAAAAACCTAAAATTTCTGGTTTTGCTGATGGAATTAAACTCACTAGACAATTGAGAACTTCATCAAAACCTATCTGAATAATGCTAAAATTTAGTATTGCATCTAGTGCAGCACAAACATTAGATGAGTTGTAGATACCTTGGAAGTTAAATGCAAACATAGTTACAATTTATTTAGGATCAAAAGATGTGAGACTACAGTATTTTATTGTTGTTAAAAACCCACCATCCTGCGCTTGGAATTAACAAACTTCCAAAACAGTTTTGTATTATTTTTCAGGTTGTGCTCCAAGGATTGAAGTATATATACAAATTTTAAAAGGAATATAAATTCTTTTCGCAATCTACTAAACTCATTGTACCTATCTAAGGACAATGTTTTTTAGAAATGCTTATGTGGTTTCAAAGATTTAATGACATAAAACTAAATATGATATTTCTACATAAGCTTATTGTATTCCCTAAAACCAACACAACATGTCCGTAAAACCGAACTCAAATATTGAAATCAAAACTGACACGCTTAACTTAATTTTGAAATGGGTCAGTCAAAAGCAGCCCATTCATTTTAAAAAGAAATAACAAAAAAATATATTTTTGAAAATTTTGAAAATTAAAAAAAATCTATAGTACAAAATACAAAATAATATTTTGTATACCCACACTTAAAACATGAACGAAAATCAAAAAATTATCAGTGAAAAAAACAGCCTAGTCTTTCTCTCTCTCAAAAGTATCAACAAATTTCTAAAAAAGATATTTTAATTTCCGTTCTGGAATTGTATTCTTTGAATCTATGTATTTCAATTTATTTCAATTATATTAAGTTCTTTTCTTCTGCACACAACAACGACTGCGACTGCTATACCCCAAACCAGGATGACAAGGACAGTCAATTTCGGGGATGTCCTGACCAGTAGCGCCAGCGGCCGACACGGCGGCGTTGTCATCAGCAAGTTGTTGGCGTTGGCGGCTGTGGTGGCGAAACCGGAACCTATTTGGTTAAATACAACAAGCATCACAATTCGAAGTCAGGGTTTTTGTAGAGTATATACTGCAGATGCACCTCTCTTCCCCTTTTGCTACTTCCTATAGCATGTGCGCAATCGAATCTGCCAAGGAAATGGTAATTGAATTTTCACGTGAGTGGACAAATTTAATGCAACTAATGCATTCAATTTTTATGCCGGGTTCTTTATATGAAATTCTCTGCAACGAACGCAAAAAGGTGCAACAAAATTCGACCTACCTGTGCCTAATATATACCATCCTCGTCGTCGTTGTTTCTTCCCTCAATACGTCCATGTCCAGTCTATATAACAGCACAATAGAGGGTTTCAATGATGAAAGCTAGGAGCTTGGTCTGCTTGTTATTTGGGATGCTGACTTTCGACTCCATATTTTTATAAACGAAACGAAAACTTGATGGAGGAGCTGAGTTTTGTTTGCTCGCCTTGTTATGAAATAAACTCCTTATGGCCGAGTGGAGTATACATATGTATGTTCCTACCTAAACTACACTTTAATATGAACACACTGGAACTATGGTATCTATAATGGCATTATGCCATTGGGGTGTATCCTCATCAACCGAGACACCTCAAACCTCATTCATTCAACCCAAGGACGAAGACGAGGACGAGGATGTGCTGCGATTGCGATGCGATGATGATGATGACAAAGGTGTGTTGTGTACAGTTTTGTAGGGAGGAGGGTAGTAAATGGGTGAATGGGTTAATGCATTATTGATTGATGTTTGCTAATTTCATTTTGACTGATTATGTGGCGTTGTGAAATAGACAACGAGGCAATAAATAATAACCAAATTATTCCCCATGATGCGAGAGGAAGCAGCAGATGTTGTGTTGTGGTGTTCTAATTTGTTATATTGTTGTATACATTATTATACAGTTGGTCGAGATAATTTAATTAATATTGTTTGTCTCCTTTTCTCTTCTCTTCAATCAAATTACGATTTTTTAGCTTAATTGCTTCATTGAGAGTTTACATTTGAATTAATTTTGTTTTGTCTGGGACTTAAACAAAAGAAGATAATAATAAAAAGTTTATTACATTTTTTGTGACGACAACTCATAGAAAATTGAGGATTAATGACTTAAAATTCGCAATAAATTAAGTGTACGTGTTGTTTATTGGAAGGAATGGAGAAAACGTAAAACTTCGTAAGGCCAAAACAAGACTTATTATAGTAATTGAATCCAAATTAGTTAATGACTCTATACTTTTAAATAGAATCGAATTGTCTCAAAGATGATTCTTTTTTGAGGGTTTTTTCCTAAAGCACCATTTGAACTATGGTAGTTTTCTTTTTACAAAACTTTTGTTTATAATCAGGGAAAAGACATATGTAAGTACATTGACTAAGACTAAGACTAAGACTAAGACTAAGACTAAGACTAAGACTAAGACTAAGACTAAGACTAAGACTAAGACTAAGACTAAGACTAAGACTAAGACTAAGACTAAGACTAAGACTAAGACTAAGACTAAGACTAAGACTAAGACTAAGACTAAGATTAAGACTAAGACTAAGACTAAGACTAAGACTCAGACTAAGACTAAGACTAAGACTAAGACTAAGACTAAGACTAAGACTAAGACTAAGACTCAGACTAAGACTAAGACTAAGACTAAGACTAAGACTAAGACTAAGACTAAGACTAAGACTAAGACTAAGACTAAGACTAAGACTTAGACTAAGACTAAGACTAAGACTAAGACTAAGACTAAGACTAAGACTAAGACTAAGACTAAGACTAAGACTAAGACTAAGACTAAGACTAAGACTAAGACTAAGACTAAGACTAAGACTAAGACTAAGACTAAGACTTAGACTAAGACTAAGACTAAGACTATCCTAAACAAATTTTGACCAACATGTTTGATGTCATATATGTGATGCATCATGTTTGATGCAACATCGACCTAGATTTTATATGCAATTACTGAGTCCATACAATTTTTCCTCAGTGAACGTTTACCGTTTACATACTCCTGAGAGGAGTATGTATTTTCTTCCACTTCCAACAAAACTCTAAATAAAAACGTTTGTATATCGTCGTCGTTCTTTGAAAACTCCCTAAGTTAATTTTTCACAAAAATGAAATAAATACACCAAGTTCATGCAAATGACAAAATTTATATTTTCTCAAAACTTCCTAAGCTCAACGATGCACCATTTTTAAATTATGAAGAATTTAAACTCCCAAAATCTATTAATTTGCATGTTGATTTCAAACTTTAAATGCAAATATCTCAAAACACAAAAAATGGACTAAGGGAGTTTTAACAGAACGGCGACGATATTTTCTTAACTTGACTTATTAATTAATTTAAACAAAACTTTACTTCCCTTATAATTACGAGAACACAGTGTTGAGAAAATTTTTCTGACTTAATTAATACTTAGTCTTGAACAATATATTTTCAAAATTTCTTAAAGTTAAGTGTTAAAATTTTGAACGATAATAATATGATAAACGATAAACGTATATTAAATACTTTGTGTCCATAAATAATTTTACTCAAAAAAACTTGATTCTCATGGCCACAGAACACATTTATGTATAATAAAAGTTCTAAGTGTATAACTTTAGGTAAAGTTCCTTAAATAGAAAACAAGTAAACCTTATTTTCTGTAAGTATCTATAAGTACCTAAGTAAGTAGTTTCTGATTTTCATTAATATAGACGTTAGTTTAGTCCATTATTATTTACTTAACTTTCTCAATTAGATTAGGTATGATGGCATTCAGCTGATGAGTATATTTTATTATATGTAGGTTCTTACCTGAACAAATCGCAATCAACTGAGTTAAAGGCTATATAACATATTGATTAAAATTGGTTTGTAAGTAAAAGAAAATAAATAAGGGTGGCAAGTAGAAGTTTATATCTAAAAACGCTGTAAAATGAACCAAATTAAATTTGTGTCTATGTATTATAACTTTATTACAGTAAAAGCCCACATTTCCATCAATTATGGAATATAATGCAGTTCAGGTGACTGCCACAGCTGACTTTGAAGTATCACATTCTGTCACTCAAATTGTTCGAAACCTTTTTAAAGGTCTGTTAAAATGGTTGTAATACCTGCTGTTGAGCGAAAATGAAATTTTCCAATACTGTCACCGCTCCACAATCCGTCCAAACTGTCAGTTTCTAAGCGTTTGCTTAGAAAAGAGTTCTGAACAAACCCCGAGCATGTTTTAAACATCTTCTGAACAAAGTGTGTTCTCAGCACTTAGAATTACTTTTTGGAACAAACCTAAGCACTTAACTGTCAATATTTGACATTTCTCAATTTACTTGTAATTTTCTTTTACAAAAACAAGAAATAACATTTAAAAACCTTTAATGAAAATGAAAATAAGCATTCAATTTACTTTTTTTTAAGAATGAAGATACAAATTCTGTTGCCTGAGTTCCAGCATTCAACTTGGTCTACTCATTTTTATTCTGAATAAGATCAGAAAACGTTCGGAAAGAAAAAAGAAACACAAATTTGAATCTCTTTTGAATGTTTAGAGATACAAAAACAGAATATATTATATGACAGATCAGGCTCTGTTCTGATTTCTGAACTTAAAAAAAAAAACGTCTTCTTTGAGTGCATTCGCTTCTCTGCAATAAGGTTTTTTAAACGAATAATTCAAGATGTTCATTGAGCTGTTGCGATAAGCAGCCACCACCTTTTTCCTTTAATAACGCCTTATTTCCTTTAGCGGAGAAATGATACTGACATTCTGTCGAAACTTCAAGCGGAAAAGAGCTATCAGTGTGAAAATAACTTTTGATTAAGAAAGAACTAACTAGATGACACACCCTGTACAACAACAAACATGTGTGCATTTTTCATCTAAGAAACAGTTTCATATTTTTATACTCATATAAAGTTTTTTTGTATTCAATAAAGGAATGAACTCTAAACCTTCGAAAAGTTGCAGTTAAACGATTCAAACTAAGGTCGACTGCCTAGAATAATGCCTTTCATTAAGGTTGGTCACACATCAAGCAATTAGTTTTATTTTCCAATTAGTGACACCCGCTTGAGTGCGGCATAAAGTTATATATGAGTGTAATTTCACATTGTAACTTTTCCATTCAAAACTACTTATGAATCAAGAAACAACAGACCTAACAAAGTCATAAGGTGACTGAACGTCCTTATCCTGTTGAAAGCCCTCTTATAGGAATGGTACATACATATATGTTAGGTATATAACTTATAAGATTGTTAAATTTGCGTAACGTCGAGCGACGGTACTGGTTCTGATTTTGATGTATGATGTACAGTACATACATATGTATATGCAGTGCATGAACCCTTAAGGACTCAGACGAAATCAAAACTTGATCCGCCCACCATCAGAAGAAAAAATTCATGTATCATAAAAGTAGACAAAATTAATGAAAATACTTAAGTTAGGTACTCTGTTTTTAAGCTTCTTTAAAAAAGGAGAAAAACAGTAAATTTTCGAAAATTGATGGGAAAACAACATCCGTCAACAAAGCATTCAAATCCTCCCAAGCTATTTGAAAAACAAACTTACTCGTATCAAACTTAAGACAAATCTCTTTAAGTCGAAGCTTCAATTAAATGCAGTTCGTCTACCTCTTCCTAGCTATACATGTACATAGGTTTGTAAGACTTAAATTGGAATTGCAGTGAATTAGTTTGCTAGAGGAATTTGTTTGTCTTAACATTCGAGTAAATGCATTACCTAACAGCTAAAGGCATCAAAATCCACTTAAAGTGTCCGTTCGTAGTCGTCCTGTCTCTCAATTGAAATATCTACTAGCTACGAGTATGTGTGACTTAGCTATACAAAGATTTAGAATGGACCAAAAGCATCATATGCACATTTTCCCGCAGGACTTCTTTCATCATTTACACTCATCTTAAACAGTAGGAGCATACGGTATAGCGGTATAACGGTATATACCTATCTTGTTGATGAATGAAGTAGAAGTTGGCTATAAAGGATGTAAGTTTGTAAACACTTGGTAGAAAAGGTAAAGAAAGCACACGAAGTAGGTGGGTTGTGGCACTGGGGTAGTGATGAAGAAGAAATTCAAACAAAATTAAAAATTTTCATTTCTCTTCACTTTTTTCTGTGTGTTTTCTCATTCTCGTTCCCGTTCTCGTTTTTGTATACATTTTCGTCTTTCGTCTTTCATTTATCGTCGAGTTGTTGCCTTGGTCGTTAGAAAAAATAAATAAAACTTGGGGTGTAAGCATTCAGATAAGAGAAGAGTGATAAAACGAAATGAGCAGGCGGCTCGGCTGTAGGAGGGAAAAATAAAATACTTCAAACTAAACTGAAAGAAAACCCAACAAAACCAAACGGTACATAATTAATTGATTGTTTTTGCACTTTTCGTGAGAATTTTCCTGAGTATAACTGTGGTGATGGGGGTGGTTGTGGGGGATAGAGAATATACGGGTAAATGTTTGGAATATAATGACTGTTACATTGTGATGATATGATGGTGAAAAAGTTGTCCGAAACACGGATTTTAGGATTCGGATGAATGAAAAATAATTAAATTGGTAGGTCTGTAGATATTCAGTGAAGTGGAACTGAGATTTGTATTGTATTTATTTATAGTAGGACCCATACTTAAGTTAAAAGATTTGTTTTCAATTTAAGTAAAAATTATCCAAAAAGAGAGAAAGTTTGAATTTAAACACTTTTAGATTTTAGAAAAAAAAAATAAGTGTATTCAATACCTTTTTCTTTTATATTGTGCGCGCACACAAGGGGATATGAATACCCCTATAATGATTACACACAGTGCGAGAAATTAGGAAGGGAAGATAGGATTGGAAAGGAGATACCGATGCACATTGGTTTTGAATGCGTGGGAAATATTGAGTATGGTAAAGCATTCCACATTCGTCGAGTGTGACTAAAAAAAGAATCTCTGTACTTTAATGTACGTCCGAAATTGGGCTCAAGGGTAAACTGATGGGAATTTCTAAAAGAATGGGTATCACGGTTAAATTGTTTGAAGGAATGAACGCAACTGGCTATTTTGTACGGGTGCTCAAGAGATGCAAAAGTTTCAGTTAAACAACGGTTACCTATCAATTTAATTTTAAGTGTGTTATTGGAGCACCTGCCCAGATATGGACGAATAAAAGCTTTATGAATTACAGCCAGATCAGAAGTGGTAAAAAACTTCTTACACCAACGGAGAAAACCTAAACACTTAGCAGCGTTTTTGGCGACTTCATTTATGTGATCACTCCACAAGAGATGGTTTGTAAGGCACATACCTTGAACTGAAAGCTGTTCAGTATCCTCGATGCAATCGCCACCCATGGATAGTGGCATTATAGGAAAGTTACACTTTTGAGACAGTAGACAGCATTGAGTTTTCGAAGCATTAAATTCTACACGGTTTTTGATTCCCTATTGAACAAAGATGTCAAGATCAAAATTTATTGAACTTATCAAACACTGCAGTTGATAGTCCACATCCGAAGGACAAGGATGAGAATGTTAAAACGAATATGAAAAGCTGAGGGTACTGTCATCAGCGAAACAATTTAGAGGGTTAGAAGTTTCAAACAAAAGATCATTTATAAAAATATGGAAGAGTGTCGGAGACAAAACGGAGCCCTGGGGCACACCAGCGTTTTTTTTTTTTGTGGATATCAGATTTGAACCCGTGCAATACTACCTACTTGAATGTTTTTAAACCGAGTTCTACAGGTATATGATTAGATGTGACATGTGAATAAATGCTCGAGTTTAAAATATTTTTAAAATGAAGCTCCAAAGATAAACCAAGAATTACTAGATCGAGTTTTTAATTTATTTTAGTACTTCGTCAAGAAATTGGCCGTTAATAACGTTTGGATTCATATTTTGGTTTTTTAAGGATTTCCATATCGTAGTGGGTTCAAAGAATCAAATGCTTTACTGAAGTCTATAAATAGAATGTATATTGGTTTCACTATCACCGAGTCCGAATTTCAGCAGACCATTTTTGCAAATGTTGCTTGTTTATGTACTTTAAAAATAAAATAAATTAGATGACGCAACAGTCCTTTGAGAACTAGGGCCTGTGTGCGTGTAATGTTTTCTGGGATGGAGGGGACCTACAGTTTATATGTCAAATCCGAACGGCTAATTTTAGAAAGCACTTTTCATGACAAGAATTACTCTTGGAGAATTTGTCAATTCCTCGCAAGAATCAGTACCCGTGAAAAAACTTTAGATGGCACAGGCAGGGATTGAACCCGAGACCTTTAGCATGACAGTCCAACGCACTAACCATTATGCCAAGGGTACTACAACATACAACTATTTACTTTATCGTGATGAAAATGTTGAATTTACTGAATAAATTGACAATGAAAGGATGCGTTCACAAAAAGTTGTCAAGTTCCTATTGGAAAGTCCGATAGTATTAGAGTTTGGTCTTAACTATTAAATTCTTTTAGTACATTAAGTAGAGTGGAACAAAATCTTCTTTTTATAAATAAATTGCAATGCAAGGCTTGATATCTTTAGAAAAATCCTGATTCACTGTAAACAACATAGCTATAAATTTTATTACATCTTTCAGCTCAAAAAGAAATTCACTAAATGTCTTTAAAAAAGGGTCCAATATTTAAAAACAATGTACATATTATGTACTGTACATATTATGTACTTACAAATTCTCCTCCTATTTACATAGACATGTACATATTTCATGGCAAGGGATAAGGCTTTTTAAAAAACTTCATTGGTATCCAATTCACTGGATTTTGGTATTATTTTTTTGTATTTTTCTTAATGCCAATTGGAGTTGAAACATTGAAAAAAGGAGCGTTTAACCCTTGTTTAGAATTATAAGATAAAGGGATAGTAGAAATTATTAATTTTTGTTAAGGGTATAAAGCAGTCAACTGTAAACATATCCAAATAAAATTTTCTAGAAATGAATTAAACTTCTTGGATTTCATGCCACGTTAGAAATAAAGAATTCCATTGAAAAAATAATACTAAGACAACGTGGTTTTTTGGGTCACTTAGTAACTTTTTCTCAAACTCAGACATAAGTTATATTTAAATATTTATAAAATAAACTGTTAAATAAGTAGTAAAAAAGATTTTGCAATTAAAGGGTTTTATTTTGAATAGGGTCGTCGTGAAGCTCTTTGTCAGAGGGATATAGAAAAAATGGTGGCTTTTGAGACAGGTTTAAGATTAAGAACTGAATGTGTTGCTCAATAACAATTGAGAATATTCCTGGTAGATACCGTAGTGTTGACAAAACCCCATGTTTGTTCATTCTTCGTCCATCTTTGGAATAGAGCATTCCACAAATGATAAAGCAGAATAAATTTGATTTAAGGTGTCGGTTTTTGGGCACTATCGGGCATAGTTCTGATCTTTTATGTGGAGTTTTTCAAGATAGGAAATGGTGGCTTTGGTAACAGATACGGTAGCAATTAATGAAAAATCGGATTTGGACGATTTTGAGAAAAGGAAGTTAGAAGAACTTTTTAAATCAATTACCGCAGGTGTACGGTGCACCAACATAGTTGAGCACAAAATCAAAATGCGCCCGCGATTCAAACACATAGCGATTTTAAAACCCCAGAAGCTATTAGATGCTGGAATGATAGACACGTCAAAGAGTCCTGGCCATCGCTGATTCTTCTCGTTAAGAAGGAGGATGGTCGCTTTCGGTTCTGTTGTTGATATAATGCGGATGCTTATCCACTTCCGTTTTTTCAGCGATTTTGAATAATCTCGATAGATATAAAATCTGGTTATTAGCAGATTCCATTGGAGGAGCAATCGCACAAGTACACAGTGTTACCGTGCAAGAGCGTAGTCTGTTTCGATTTGTAGGATGCAATTCGGGATACACAATTGACAGTCAATATTGAAAAGGTTCATTGACTATGTTCTGGATCCTGATCTAGAACCATTTGTCTTTGTGTATTTGAATGACATTATCAGCATCATTAATTCTTTCGAAAAACACTTAGAAATTCTCAAGACAGTTGTTAAAAGGTTAGGAGACCCGGAAAAAGTGAAAAGCATGATGAGGATTTCTCTACCGATAAATGTGGAGGAAATTAAGTGTTTATCATTAGGGACTATTTCTTGGTATCGACGATTCGTACCAAATTTTGCAATTTTAGTTAGGTCTCTTACCGATCTCTCGTTGGACCATTCGGCTAAAATAATTTGATTTCAAGATCATCTAAAAAAACGATAAAGAACATTTCGTTCCTGATATGTTTTCGCGACGAGTTCCAGAAGTAGCTGGTGTCTCTCAAGTGGAGAAGAAACTATTAGCACACATTATGGTTAATCACATTTATGTTCACAACGAAAGTGAAGAATAGAAATTAGTTGTAGGTAAAACCCATAGGGTGAAAATCTTACACAATTGTCATGTTGCTCGGCTCTCAGCACACATGGGTGTGAAAAAGGCTTTTGAGAAATATTACTGGTATTTAGAATAAAGAACAAGAAGCTCTGCAGATTTTAAAGGTTCAAAAAGAGCCTGGGATGCGACCCATACTGATAACTTCCCATCCCGTCTGTCGATTTGTCTTGCTTAAAAGGTTTGTAGGTTTTCGTGTTTTGATTAAAAAGTTATCAGTTGAATTATTCTAAGAAAACTAAAAATAATCAACAATATTTTGCATATGATATAATAGTTTGATTTCAAAATTTATTTTTACAAAGAGATTTTTAGTCCAAAACCGATTTTTACCAATTTTTCGTAGATTTTAAGTTCTTATGAAAAAAACTGACAGTTGCATTTTTATAAAAAAATTACTGAATGTCGAAAACAATATTTTCCGTGAGATAAAATAAGTTTGAAGCCAATATTTTTAAATTTAAAAAAGATATTTGAGTCAAAAATCAATGTTTACCAACTTTTGTTAATTTTTTGTAAAAAAAACTGTCAATTCGATTCTTCTCAAAATTTTACTGAATGTTGACAACAATATTTTTTAAAAGATAAAATTAGTTATTAAAGCCAATATCTGAAAGTTTTGAAAAGATATTTAAGTCGAAAATCAATTTTTAACAACTTTTGTTAATTTTTGTGTAGGCTTTTAATTTTTTGTAAGAAAACTGTGAATTCGATTTTTCTCAAAATTTGACTAAATGTTAAAAACCTTATACTTCGTTGCACAAAATTGTTTTGGAGATAAAATCGTTTTTTTTTTTCGTAAAATTTTCGATGTGACCAATATTTTCTTTTCAGTTTTTTTGATTTATAAAAAAAAACCGTTAATTGGATTTTTTTCCAAAAATATACTTGTTTGGTATCACGTTACAATATATAATATAAAATTTAATTCAAGTGTCTAGCGTTATTGGTTCGTGAGATATTTAGGGCCAACCAACATTTTCACCTTTTTTTCAAATTGCTATGGTAAAAACACCAATCTTGCAATTTTCTTGAGCGCCCTTTCTGCATCTTTCTGCATTATTATCTCTATAACAAAATTTATTTGAAGTCGATATCTCTACTGGTTCTTGAGCTATGGACGACGAAAAAACGTTGCGAACGTACGGACAAACGGACGTACGTACACACGCACGCACGGACATCTTTCTAAAAATCTTTTATTTCGACTCTAGGGACCTTGAAACGTCGAGAAATTTTCAATTTGACAAATCGGACCCATTACAATAACTTTCTATGGGAAGTTAATAAACACACGGTCAATCAGCAGCAACATCGTTTATTCGCTAATTGGGGCCTTGCAATGCCTTGCAATGCCTTACTATGATTCGGATTTCAATCGAAAAATCATCTTCAGTTATGAAGCCCGTATTCAACTCAGAGGCTACCATATAATAAGTTGAATTGTGAAATTGTTGAAAACTTTCTCCACCCTTAACGGGTCACAGTTTAGTACGTTTTTTTGGATGACGGATTGATTCGACTTCATTTATGGATTGTGCAACCGAGTTTTAATTTATAATATCTTATGGCTGGAATTAGAAGATATTAATGTTAGTGACGTGATCAAAAGTGGTCATCGATATCTTGTGATTTAACACCTTAAGACTTCTGTGTGGACATGTGAAAGATACAATTTATGCGAATGCTCCACAATCGATTCAAGAAATTAAAGATAGAGTTTGTGAAGATATCGAGGACATAATCTAAGATGTGATGAAAGTGTAGACGACATTTTTCACTGTAAATGACATATCTTCGAAAAAATATCGTTTTTCTTTAGCAAAAGGAAAAATCTTATTGTATTAAAAAATTTCTTTAACGTATCGAACATTTCTGACTGCTTGATTTATAATTCAAATAGCATAAATTAACAACCATTGTATATTCTCATTCCATTTGTTTTTAATTCTATTAAACCTTAAATAATAATAAATTATTTCTTCTAACAACAAACTTTATTAATTTGAATTATTCTTGTAGTATTCAAGGACATAAATAACAATTTTTTGACTTTCAAGTATGTATATTCTTTAAGAAAACTTTATTCGTACTTTATATGTCTTTAGTATAAGTATCTAATATAACTTTGCTATAAAACTTCTTTATCAATTTTGTGACACCTTAAGCACTTACATATATTGAAAGATCCTAACAACTTAAAACTTTACTATGTATTCTAAGAGTCCTTAAAATAGACTCCCTATGATGGCTCTATATTTTACACTTGACATTCATAAGAAACAAAAACTCAAGAACTTTCAAAACTTCGTTAAATCGAAATATCATCTATTTTTCCCTTGCTCTTTCATCTTTTTAGATTATTATAAACTTACATCAATCCACACTATACAACTAACACCAACACCAATACCAATACCAACATTCTTCCATATAATAAACTCTTGAAACTCAATCAAAAACTTTCAACGGTTATGTAAAAATTTGCATTCCATATACCAAACATTTCCTTGTTCGTGCTCCTGCAGCTGATCCGCATAAACTTCAAAACCATCGCCATCATTTTCCTTCTGAAGAAAAACCAGTAGTCTTTTGATGACGTGCCATGCCATCTCATATCCATACAAAAACCCAACCCAAAACAACCCACACACGTTACCTACTGCTTAAGTTAGCTAATCTCATATCCAAAGCGATTTCGTTAGATAAAATAAACACGCATGCAAAAAAAGGGAGGAAAAACTTCACAAACTAATAAACATAATTCGCGCTCAGCAACCCTGAAATATTCAAAATAAGTTCACATTCTAAAATTCTCAAACCACCCGCACTCCTTCCAACAAAAAAAAGTCTCAAGGGGCAAAAAGGACGATGGAGAATGAGGATATTGCAAACGGGTACTGCCACCCCTGCAGCTAACAGGATGGGATAGAAAAGCTATATTCAAAAGTTTCTCAACACTTTTACTATGATATTTAAACAAATCCTGTGACTGGTAAGTTGGATCTGGGTGGCTATTATCCTTTTTCCTTATGGATCAGCGACTTCCTCCTTCGCATACATATGTAGGGTAGGTTCTCCTATATGTTTATTCGATGTAGGTTCGAGTTCGACAAAAATAATGCTGCATTGGGTTACATTATACAGTGATATGCTAAGGGAAAACATTTTCGATAAATTTCCATTTATTTGTAATTTTTGGCTCCGCATCGCATGAAAGTGTATAACAGAACAAAGTTCGCCTAGCGTTTCGCTTATGGAAGTCACTAAGGTAGAGAGAAAGAGTTAGGGAGCGGCAGCACGGAGGAAAACTCTTGAGATGTCCTTTGATATGAGTATATGTCATGCTAAAGTGAAGAACTAAATACGTGTGTAAGTGCAGCGACAAACAGTGTATAAGAAGCACTGTGCACTGCACTAAGGATATAAGGACTTTGTTAAAACATAGGTTTGGTAGGGTTTGGTTCAGTTTTCAGTCTTTAGATCGGTTGGGGTATATGAAATGGGAAAACTTTTGAACTTCCGCCGAACTTTTGTCACATCTCTCCTTTTAACCTATCTCTTCTGGATTCGCGCTCCGCACCGCCTACACTTGTTATGAACTACAAAGCACAATGGCCATGATGAGTTTTCGGTTCGCATTGGAAAATTATTGTATTTTGTATTATATTCAACAACAAAGGAAACGATCTATAGGGTGTGTGATAATTTTATTGGTATATGCACAGTAGATATATAAAAATCAGGTCTTTTATGAGAAATTAATTCAAATAGACTTTTTTTCAGAAAAAATAGTGTTTAATAAAATAGATGAGTTTATTAGTTCTTACTCCAAGCAAACATTTTGGACCAAATAGGTAAACATGTTTAGTAGAATGGTGGTAATGGTTAAGTTTATAAATTAGATAGGTATAAACACTAAACAGTGATCTTTTAACATTAGACGTAAAGTTATACCTCAATATTTAGTAAGCATAAGTTCTGAGACAGATAATTATTTTACATAAGATTGGTGGCGCTACAGCTCGTTAAGAATTGGGACTTAGAGACTTTACAACTCTCAAACATTACTGTGTGTGAGTTTTATAAGTGCTGAAGCGGACATTTAATGCTGAATCCGAACACAGTTTCTTATAACTTTTTAACCCACACAAGTACGTATCAAAATTAAAATTTAAGGTGATGCATTATCCGAATTTTATCGTATTGTAATGTGTATACACTCTTTATCTCTTTTAATATCGTGTTATAGTAGAATAACATCGAGAACATTCAGCGCATACAAGAACCTTGAAGGGGCAACATCTAGTGATTAAGAGGAGAACTCGCTTCGTTAAGCATCGAGAACATTCAGCGCCTAGAAGAACCTAGTAGTTTCTCGAACCGATTTGAGGTATATAACAGAGCTCGTTAAACGGCTGCAGGAATGTCTGGAGCAGCAAAATAAAGACCCACATACGTTTGCTTTCGAATTAGAAGCAAAAGTGGAAGAGGTAAATGCAAATGTTGCCTTATCTAACATGATATCAGTTCTTTTAGCCAAATTTAAAGAGAATAAAAAGAATGTCCAAAAGCAACTAGAAACTCAAAGCAAACAACTAGAAGCCCAAAGAAGTGACCAAAAGAAAGAACAGCAGAATATTTTAGAGCGATTCGACGAACAGAAAAACCTTTTAGAAGGCAGGTGTGCGGACTTCGAAGAGAAAATCAAAACTGTCGACGAGCGCGTCGAGAAACAAAATGCACGTTTCGAGAAAATTGACTAACAAATCGAAGCCATCACAAATGAACTAGAAAAAGTGCCAAAGATGAAAGCTCGAGAACCTTCTGGTGAGTGCTCAAGCAAGTGAGAAGTGAATCCTCCAAACTTTGATGGGCAGATTCCGTGGTCAATCTACAAGAAACAGTTTGAAGCAGCAGCGCTAACAAACGGCTGGGACGATCACGTAAAATACATTGCTCTTACGCTTGCTTTAAGAGGATCTGCTGCTGAACTGCTACAAACCATTCAGCAGAGAAGAATGGTGACTTCACAGTTCTAGTAAACGCAATCGAACAGCGGTTTGGGGATAGCCACATGACAGAAGTCTTCCGAGTTTAGCTTAACAATAGGACACAGAAAAGAGGTGAAACTCTGCAGCAGCTTCAGGCAGGTATCGAGCGATTGGTTCACCTGGCATATCCAACAGCTGGTAACGAGATAATAAATCAACTTGCTGTTGAAGCCTTTGTGAGAGCTGTGAGCGATATAAATCTCCAAAGGGATATCCGCACTGCCGGAAAGCGAACACTACCAGAAGTATTGGCTTTCGCTCTGACGATGGAAGCTGCAGAACAAGCTTCCCAAAACGTGCATCGTGTAAGAGAATTAGAAGTCCAAGAATGCTCTTGTCAGAAAGTAATTCAACTGTTCAAAGTAACACCAACAATGTTGCTTCCGAAGTTGTTTCCCACCCGGGAAACGAATAAGAACCAACTTCGAGGGGCAGAAGCTGGTTTCTGGTATCGATGGCCCCAGGAACGACATCCAGGTTTCTCAAACGAAACGTGACAACAAGAGCAGACCATGTAAGCAAGACTGTAAGCATTGCAGACGACAAGAAGAAAAAGTAGTGGTTACTGTCCAACGAACCAGAGCCGATCCCATTTATGGCTGGAGCAACGACGGGTTGAGAAATGCTCAACAAGAAGACTCAGATATCGAACCCATCCTCGCATGGAAGGAACACCAGGAAAAATCAGAATGGGCAGAAGTCCGACTCTCAAGGCCTATTGGGCACAGTGGGACTCGTTTCATGTCCAAGAGGGTGTCCTTCGACGTAAATGGGAATCAGCAGATGGAAAGTCTTATCAGATCGAAGATTATTGACGTTCTGCGAGAGATGCATGATGGAGTTTCAGGAGGCCATCTAGGAGTGATTTTACGGGCCCCTAGAAAATCCCGGGCCCGGGGGTTCCCATCTCCCCCCCCTCTCGATGGGGCTGCTCTTAACTACCGCTAGAGCTCAAGTCGGATTCTTGGGGACATTTTTTGGGTCATCACCAGACATCCTTTAGTAAGTGTGCCAAGTTTCAAAACTGTTGGATTTTTTTTGAGGTGAAGGCAATATTTTTCTTTCATTGACTGGACTACAAGGGAATGTTTAAAACTCTGTCTCGGGACTTATATATCTGTTCTTCCACCACATCCAATTGTTTCTCTAAAATGCCGAAGTTTTGGACATGTTATTTAATTTCTTCACAGTTTCTCTAGAAAGTCTAAAATTTTCTTGAAACTATAAAAACAACTAAATTATTTAATTCAAAATTAATAATTTTGAAGGTTAAGTGTTTATCATTTACATCATTCTCAGAATATTTATTTACAACGTCCCTTACAAAGTCTGGAACCCAATTTTAGTTTTTTTTTTTTTTTTAATCATCAAATCAATCAAATCTTCACCTATTGATTCATTTTCAGAAGAAGAAGATGAAGTTAATGAATATATCAATTGGTTTAAAATTGCTTCAGAAATAGATCACATATTAAAAAGAAAAACTTGTATTTGTTAAGCTGACAGCTGAAAATTGTACCTTTCCTTTAAGCATTAAAACTTTTTTGGGTTTTATCAAATTTCAAATTAAAAAGAAGGGTCTGGTCTTATTGCCCAATAAATTAAATGCCACAAAGCCCAAAATCAATATCATATTCCCCAAATCAGTTTCAAAACATCATAACCCGGAAATTACTAATTGACATATCGCCCAAAAGGTGTCATGTATTTCAAAATTTGGGCATTCCGACAAAAATTTTGTTTATTTTGGGCACTGCGACATTTTGAGTTTTAAATTTTATCGCCCATACGAAAACATTAAGCGAAAAAATTTCACATCGCCCAAAAACTCGAAACGTCAAAAAAGCTATATTCAAATGTTGGGCTTTATTTCACTTTCAGAAAGCGAAATAACGTTAACTTTTAAAGTGAAATAAAACAAAATAGTTTGCTTGCTCACAGTGCGTATAAACAGTGTAATATGTATAGGGAGGCATGCTGTTCCCTCCTACTTGGACTCACTATTTTTTGTAGGCGTCTCAAAGCTTAACCAACCACCCAAAATCTTTTAGTCACTATGACATTTCTAAATTTGTACGTTTCAACACTGAAAGTTGATTTGGGTGATATGACATTTTATTAGTGCTTTGTGACGTTTCTCTTTGTGACGTTTCTCTTTTCTCTTCTCTTTTTGGGCTTTATGTCGTAACTTTATGAATTTGGTTATATGTCGTTGGGTGATAAGACATAAGAAACGATAGAAATCATAATGGTCTTAATGCCTAAAATAAATGTCACAAAGCCCAACCCTTATGTCATCAAACCCAAATTCAGAATTAAAAATTCTTTGGAGCAAATGACAACTAACAATTTGGGCGTTCTTTTATTTAAAATTTACATTCGCCTTGGGTGTTTTAGCGATTTTTTTTTTCCTTTTTGGGTTTTGTGGTGTGGTTAAGGTTTTGGGCGAAAAGTCCTGAAGCCGAAAACCCAATAATATAGCAATAAAGTATTAGCAACTTTTTGTCTCAGATTGACTTCACTGTCTAAACGTAATTAACTCAAACCAATTTCATCATTCGCATCATGTTAAACCTATAAACTAAAGCCCTTTTACATCAAAGCAAAAATTCCATGTACAGTACATATTTGAAGTCACTATCAAAATTACATCTCTATCCTCAGCCTATGTACAGTACATCTAGATTCTAGGGCAACTTATGTATACTAGGGAGGGTATATTTTAATTGAATCTAGTCTCATCCTATTTTATTTGGTTTTATTTGGATTTGAGTTTGAAAGCAAATCGTACATAGAAACAATATGCAATATTTAACTTTAACATTTATTTTGTACATTTGTTTGTACATAATTTTCTTTTTTGTCTAAAAATGTATATTCTTTGAACGGATCACAAGTTATTGTGACATTGAGTTTTATTGTTTAACGTTGTAATGAAGTCATGTTTAATGTTTAAACAAAAGAAGAACATCACAGAAGAGCACAAGAAAAACATACAAAAATACTAAAACATTACAAAGGGTGCAAAAGAACGGAAAATGTGGAGCAAGGCCGAGCGAAAGGCAGCAAGCCGTTTCTCTTCTGGCGCTAGTTCCCGCAAGTGAGTGTGTGTTTGTGTACTGTGTGCTGTGTGCGAGTGTGTACTCTGTGTATCTTTATATGCATTAACTTGGCTTGGCTGGTAATGGGCTCGAGCTTGGGGATGTGTTTTTGACATCAACCGGATGCGCGTATTAAGAGTTTTATATAGTTGCGGACAAAAAGGAGGAAAATGTTAGTGGGCGGGGGGAGGGGCGGTGAGTTAATGTAGGTGGTTGGGTTGTGGGCTTATGTCTCTTAGGACTCTGTTCTGCGATATAGTGCACAGAGTTAGGTTATGATAATGTTTTTTTTTTCTACATAAAGGACACAACAGGAACGAAAGTGGGGCATTAGGGTTGATGATTTCCTCGGTCAATGCCCAAAGACAATCAGTGTCATAAGGGATTATATTCATTTGCGAAGCCTTGACAGAGGTAGGTATAATTTGTTAAACAGCGTTTTAGAATTTATCTTTAAATTAGCTTCCTACTATCCCGACTATGCTACAACATGGGTTTACACAAGAAAATGGTTGTTTTTGTGAAAAGTATGTACCTATGCAAAAGTATTATAAAAATAAAATGAAACGAAAATCTGAAGGAAATTTAGAAAGTGGGGTTTTTGTTATTTAAATAGGTAGAAATAGAAAAGATTCTTGAAGGAATGTTTTTTTTTCCTCTTTGTTTCATTTACATACACGAAATTATGTTGAGTAGTTTATCTTTGATGAGAGTGATGATGAAAAATATGCATATAATGTCTTCAAGGAATTATCATATTATATTATATCATATAGGTATATTTTGAGATCATCACACATTCTTTTTATATTAACTTTGAAGTTATGATTTGAAAGGAAAAATGTTACAATATGAGCAGAATTAAGGTTCAGAGAAGGATACTCTTTGAAGAATCTCCGAAATATAAGTGTCAAAACCTATGGGTATTAAGTATAATCAAGAGATCTTATGTCTATTTAAACAACTGAGCAGAATCTTATAAGTGAAATTTAGTTCATCCACTGTATCGCTATACGACGACGAACGGCGGCATCCCGTGGAGAAGCAGACTACACTAAGGCCCAAAGCTGTAAAGTTAAGGGACGTTAAAGAAGTATGATCAAAGTAGAAAATGATTTGTAAGGACATCATAACCATAAGTTTAGCTTCTTTAATAATTGGCAATTGAATTACCTTTCCGGTATCTTCAAACATGATCTCTTTGTAAATATCTTAAATTTTGTTTCCAAATAGGTTCGTTGGATTAAATTTCAATATCCCCAAAGCTGGTAGCACTTCTAGTTTAAAGACCTGAGGCAAAACAGGGAAACACTGGGAGCAAATACAATAACAAGATATAGCGAATTTTGTATACGACCGAGTTACAAGTAACCTGTTTCGAAGTTCTCTGCCGCCAACACAATGTAACAGCGGCAAAATTGCCAAAATGCAAATATATAAGCCGCCTCTGATGTAAAATAAAAATAAATTAGGTGGCGCAAAAGTCCGTTGAGAACAAGGGCCTAGGGACTTACACCTCTCAACTATTCCTATGTGCGAGTATTGTTATCAGGGATGGAGGGGACCTATAGTTTCAAGCCGAATCCGAACGGCTAATTTGAGAAAGCACTTTTTATGACAAGAATTACTTTTTTAAGATTTGTCAATTCCTCGAAAGAGACAGTACCCGGAAAAACAACAGAACCCAAGACCTCTAACATGACAGTCCAACGAACTAACCATCATGCCACGGGTAATACTCGCCTCTGATGTGCTGGGTTTTAAACAGCCGCCAATAGAAGGACGAGAGCTACTCACTCACAAGCTCTATATGTAGAGGAATAGAGGAACACCGACTTTTTAGAAGCAAAGAGAGAGAGTGTGAGAAACGTGCGGTAGATGATGTTGAGAGGTTTAGAAGCGGAAATGAAATTTGAAAGTTTTATGAGCAGGTGAAACGAAATTAATAAGTAAATAAACCCCTAACCGAAAGCTGCATGGACGAAAGTGGAATCAATGCTAATGATATGGAAGCACCACTTCGACGGCAAACCGAATTCCATTGTTAGGCAATATGGATGACAAAAGCCAACAATCCCATCTTCCCGACCTAATGTTTAGTCTGATAGCTGGAGATATTTTGATTAGGAGCATGCAGCAACCTATTTGTTAAATATGGTCGGAAGAAAACATGACCGATGAATGGAACCTCAATATTGTTTGCCAGTCATTGAAAAAAGGAAACCATCTAAACAGCACCAACTATACCTATAGTTTCTCCTTCAACTTGGAATGCGCATCTGGAGACGTTCAGCTAGGACCGAGTTATAAAATAAGTAAATCAATTTTATTGAAAGTTTAATCTTTTTATTGTTAAGATATTCTCTCTCTCTACCTGCAAGAATGTGTAAAAGACTTAAATCAATTCGGTTATTCTTTTGATGCTAATACAAAAACAAAATTGCCTATTGCTAAACCTAAGTCATGTGCATTGAATACCAGTAGAAACATTCGTGATACAACTCGTGTGCAAAGAGTTACAAAGGTTAGTGAACTTTCTGTTCGCACATCTTCGCCTATGAATCGTCTTTCTACGAACCGTAACGATCGTTCTCTTGCTGGCTGCTCTGGCTTAAGCGCTGTCGGTGCATTAAAAAAATCCAAAGCTAAAACTAAAATTTCATCTTCTGTCCCAAATCTATTATCGGTAAACTCTAATTCTGATAAGAATGTTGATGATTTGCCAAAAGGAAATTCTGGACTTTTAAATGATGTTGCTTTAAATATTGGGGTTGCCGATGCTGTTGCTAGATCTCTTTCATTATCTGCGTGTTCAGATAAGATTGACAAGAATCAATCTAGTTTACCTGTAGAGGTGACTGTGCTGGCTGATGTTTACAATACTGTGGCTATGATAGGCTCAGTGGATGACGATAATTCGACTGCGAATGGTGAAGCTTCTTCTGCTGAAGTTGTTGTTGCTGCTGGTTTAGTGGATGACGATAAATCAGTTGCAAATGATAAATCTTCTTCTGATGATGGTGAAGTTGTTGTTGCTGTTGCTGCTGTGGGTGTCGTTGATGCTGATTCTGATGCTGAAAGGGATGTTTTTGCTGGTGTTGGAAGTGGAAGTGAAGGTGTTGTTGTTGCTCATGACGCTGTTGCTGCTGCGGGTGTCATTGTTGATGTTTCTGTTTCGGAAAAGGGTGGTTTTATTGATGCTGTTCATCCGGAGAGTGGAAGTGAAGGTGTTGTTGTTGCTAATGATGGCCAAGTACAAACAAGGCCTAAGCAAATTGGAGGAACCAATTTCCTTGTGAGGCATAATTTTAAAATTGCTAGAAACCTTAAGTGGTACCATCTAGGGAGTTTTCATTCATCTACAATAACTGATGAAATAATAGATTTTATTTCTACCAATTTGTGCATTCACCCAACTACAATATTTTGCCATAGGCTTGAAAACCGCACTCTTCCGCATCGAAATACAATAAATTTTAAAGTTGGAATCCCATATGAGACTGCAAAAAAAGTCTTCGACGCATCTTTTTGGCCTATTGGGATTAAAATTCGTCCGTTTGTGTATATTCCAAAAAACATACCTGCGGAAATGGGTCAACAAATGACGTAACAACGGAAACTAACTCAGCTTTAAATGTATATGTATTACCATAATGCTAGTGGAATTCGTACTAAGGTAGCTCAATTGTTTAATCTCGCTTGCCATTCCGATTATGACATTATCATCATCACTGAATCTTGGTTATACAGTGGAATTTTATCCACAGAAATATTTGACTGTCGCTTTTATAATGTCTATCGTATTGATCGGTGCAAAACTTCACTTGAACGTGGTGGTGGCATAATAATTGCTGTTCGCACTACACTTTTCAGTGATGAAATTACTCTCCCTGTTAAAGATTTTGAACAAATCTGCGTTCGTGTTAAGACTGGTGCAAAACATCATCTTTATTTTATAGTAAGCTATGTTCCTCCAAAAAGTAGTTTAGATTTATATGAAAAGCATATTCAAAATATTGAATTTATAAATTGTAAATGCTCAGTTTTGGATAATTTAAGTGTATTTGGTGATTTTAATTTATCAGATATTGTTTGGACATGGTCCCAAAATGATAAAACGCTTATTGCTTGTAATTTAAACCGAGATTTTGAAATTTGTTTTATTGATTTTATTTGCTCATTAGGCCTTTGCCAAGTTAATTCTATTACTAATTGTTTAATGAAAATATTAGATCTTGTTTTTAACGTTAAATATTAGATCTTGAATTTAACGTTAGTGTTATTGAAGCTCCATTTTCTTTACTTAATAATTCTCTTCACCATAAAGAAATTGTTATTACTATTGTTATGTACGACTACCAACAAATCGAAGCCAATTCTTATGTAAATTCATTTAATTTTTCTAAAACTAACTTCATTGAACTAGAAAATTTCTTTTCTGGCATTGATTGGAATATTGAACTAAATTTTTTTGACTTAGGTCGCGATTATAATCGTTTTACAGAAATTTTGTTTATGGGCTTTAATCAATTTGTCCCGCGTGTACAAAAACGGAAATCTTTGAAACCTTTATGGTATAACAAAAGGCTTTTACACCTTAAAAATATTAAAAATAAAGCATTAGCGAAATTTAAAATAACAGGATACCACACTGATTATATGGTTTTTAGTAACCTTAGACGAGATTTTTCAGTATTAAATAAGTTTCTCTACAGAAATTACATTGTGAATATTGAAAACAACATAAAAAATAATAGTAAATCGTTTTGGTCTTTCATAAACTCCAAAAGAAAGTCATCTGGGATTCCTCAAAATGTTAGTTATAAAGGAGTCAATTCGTCAAATGTTGATACTCATTTGGAACTTTTTGCTAACTTTTTTGAGTCTGTTTACTGCTCCCCAATTAACACTTTTGTTTCAAACTTGGAAGAAAAAGTTGACATTGGTTCAATGGAATTGACTTTCGATGAGGTTTCAGTAGCGCTTCACGCCCTTAAAATAAATAATAGTTGCGGTGCCGATGGAATACCATCAAGCATTTTGAAAAATTGTAGTGATTCTATTTGTTTGCCTCTGTTGAAATTGTTCAACAACTCATTGTCCATGGGGTTCTTTTTACCAGAATGGAAAGAATCATTTCTTGTTCCTATATTCAAGGCAGGTTCTAAAAATCTAGTAGAAAATTATAGAGGAATCTGCAAGCTCTCAGCCATCCCCAAACTTTTCGAAAGTTTGGTTAAAGATAAAATAGAATTTATGATAAAGGAATGCTTATCTGAGTCACAACATGGCTTCGTATCAGGTCGGTCTACTGTGACTAATTTGGCTGTTTTCTCTTCATATGTCCTAAATGCAATGGAGAATAAATGTCAAGTAGATGCTATTTACACCGACTTTAGTAAAGCTTTTGATTCGGTAGATCATATTATTTTACTGAAAAAGCTTCAATATTTTGGTTTTCATTCTGAGATGCTTCAATGGATCTCGTCGTATTTAGAAACCAGAACTCAACGAGTAATTATTGACCACAAAGTTTCGAGAAGTATAAAATGTACCTCTGGCGTTCCGCAAGGGAGTCATCTTGGCCCTTTACTTTTCCTAATTTATATTAATGATATAGTTGACATAATACAAAATTGTAATTATCTGCTATATGCTGATGATTTAAAATTGTACTTTAAAATTAAAACCATCGATGATTGTGTAAGAGTTCAACAAGATTTGGACCATATTTCTACGTGGTGTTCTTTGAATAGTTTGAAACTTAATATTGGAAAATGTAAAGCTATATCATTTTCCAAATCTGCATTAGCTCTTAATTTTCCATATAAAATCGAATCGAATCTTTTGACTAAAGTGAACAATATCAAAGATCTAGGCGTTATTTTTGATAATACTTTTTCTCCAAAAAAGCATATAGATTTCATTGTGGCTAAGGCGAACACCCTAGTTGGTTTCATTAAAAGGAATAGTAAGGATTTTAAGGATCCTTACGTTTTACTAACCCTTTATACCTCACTAGTTAGGTCAACAATCGAATATGCTGATGTGATTTGGAACCCATGCTATAGAGTTCATTCTGATAGAATTGAACAGGTCCAAAGGCGGTTTACTAAATTTGTGTTTTGTAAAATGCGTTGGAATTTTAGTCCAGACTATAAAGCTAGGTGCCAATTGCTCGGGATAAAATCCCTAGAATCTAGAAGAAAAATTCATGATGTAATGTTTGTGAGAGATATACTTTGCTATCATATAAAAAGTCCGTTTTTGCTTTCTCAGATTTCCATTTATGTACCATCTAGACAGTTAAGAACAAGTTGTTTCCTTTTTGAAAAACTGCATAGAACAAATTATGGAAAAAATGAACCAATATCACGAGCAATTTCCTCGTTCAATGAAGTATGTGTTATTTTTGGTTTTCATTTATCTCGAGATAAATTTAATATTGAATTATTGTATAAATTTATATTTTAAATAAATAAGTAAAAAAATGTTTGTAATTGCATCTGTTAAGCAAATCGCTTGTAGATAAATAAATAAAAAAAAAAAAAAAAAAAAAAAAAAAAAAAAATATTCAATTTCAATGTAGTACATATCAACCAATATAATTCTTCAACTGTGTTTTTCCTAGATAAATATGTGAAAATGGGCTATTGGAACATAAGGTTGACCGTTTTGTCGTGGCTAGAAATTTCAAAAAAGTCTAACCTTGGCTCATCTGTGAATACAAATCTATTTTATTTTTAAAGGGTATGGGTAAAATAAATCAATTTATTTTTGATCTGAATCTGTCAAAACAGACATGTTCCCTGTTTTTGCATTCCATGGAGCAAAATAAAAGTGATTTATTTTTGTTTTAAGAGATGGGTTTACCCCTCATTGCACTTACAATTACAAAAAGATGTAAAGCTGGAAATTTGACAGCTCTACCGAACTCGTTAAAACGAACACGAAGTTGCACTAATACAATGAAAACAAAAAAAAACAACAGTTACAATCGACTTCCATGCGCCACAAAATAAAATCAATCCTTGATGGAAATCTGAATTTACCCATAGAAAACCAAATAAGTTATATTTTGAGTTGTCACTTTTAGAATAATTTTGATTGTACTTTGACATAATAATCGATGTTTGCACGTTGTTGAACTTTATTATCTAAATGCGTGCCCTGTTGAGAAAGTTCATCTCGCGCTTCTTCCATTTTATGATCTGTTTAATCGGAATATGGGCTGGCGTAATCATTGGGCCGTATTTCTTCAAAGATGATGCAAATCACAATATAACTGTGAATGGTTAGCGCTTCCGTGTAATGAAAAAGTATTTATTTATGAAATTGGAAGAGTTTGACTTGCATGACGTGTGATTTTAACAAGGGGTGCAACCAAAAACACTCCATTACCAAGACCGGAATCTTTCGTACGTTTCACTCTCCAAAACCCGTTTGTTTACATTGTTGTATCTGTAATTTTGACAATTAGTCCATGAATAGATGTGAGCAAAAACAAAAAAAAAACGATGCCGTGGGCTAGCGGCACTTTGCAAAGCAAAAACAAAATGGAGGGGTTAATAAGTTTTTTTCAGGTTTTTCTTTTTAGTTTTTTCGATGAAAAAGTCAGTTTTAAGCTTTAATTTTGCAGGCATTTTGTAGATAGTGAACCAATGTACCTTTTTGTATTGAAAAAAGCATGTTCAACATCAGTTTATTATAATTAATTCACTAATTTACAGTAATCACAACGAAATTCTTTAAATTTCATAATAAACCTCGGATTTTTGTATCAAAGATGCGTTCGAAGAACCATCAATTTAAGGGTGCGAGTGCAATTTTTGTATTGAATTCTAATAAATTTTCGTTAACGAACGGCCCAAATATTTTGTTTGCAAGTAATTAAAATCTGTATCAATTTAATTAATCCAAGTATATTTATAGTTTGTATATTTAAAAAAAGAGTTATAATCGAAAAATATCTTATCCATAACATTCTTGATTGATGGAAGCATACATGTATTTGCTATCAAAAAAAAACTATGCATCAAAGGAACACAAATGTTTTAAAAAAGTAATCAGAACGATTATAGCGAACCTGTTGAATGTATGCAGAGCAAATAAAATGTAAATTTTGACATATATCACAAAATGAAAACGTCTTAAAATCGTTCTGAATTCATGCACAACTAATTCAATAGAACATGTAATCGTCATGAATGTTTATTGTTGACGTACAGAAGTTTTTTTTAGTGAATTTCCACAGTTCAACGCAAAATATAATTTTCATTCATTCCTTAAAAATGTTTAGTTACCAAAATTCAAGTTTACTTATTATTGTTTGAAAAGTATGTTTTAGTAAAAATGCTGGTAATAATGAAAAAAATTAATGAGTTTTACGTATATGTTTTTGTTTTTCGTAATATAATAAATACTACCGTAGATTACGTTTTATAAATGCAGAACATAGAAGAAAATATACATAAACAATAGTTTTCAGATATAAAGCATAGGTTAGTGTAGAAAAATATTTTTGAGAAAGCCAATAATATTTTAAATACGTTCATTAAAGAAATACCTTCATCAACTTTTTAGAAAAAAAAATTAGCATTAATAGCAGCCAATTATTTCATAGCATAATTTATTTTTCAGATTGTAAAATGTCTAGAAATTTTCATACGCTACAAAATTCGTAATTTTATGCGTAAACATAAAAGATAACAATATTTAGTCAAGAAGTGTGGATTTTGGCGCGTATACCATTTTTTTTTCTATTGGGTGTTCGGTTTCCCCATACTGCAATAAAAAAAAGTTACTTAAATCTATTTATTGCACTCATTTAGTTGGTATTGTGTGGAAACATATTGCCTATTTCTATTCCTTAAAGATGCTTTACACAAAGCAACTTATTTTTAAAACATGGTTCCTCAAATTTGTATTCCAAAATCTAACTACAAACAAAATTCTAACTCTAACATAGTCCCTTAAAAAGAAATTTTCAGGAATATTTCTGCAACAATCAAAACTAAAATTTGGTCTTGCAACTACCGAACTGCTTAAATGATGAAAGTACTAATCTAATTGAGGAATCTGAACTAGCTAAAGTTGGCAATGGAATTTCACAAGTATGCTTCTAGTAGTATTGTCTGTACAAAAAAATACGGAGGCACCCGCCTATTGTTTCCACCTGAACTTCTAACGTCGCCAAGAAAATGCTCTAAGCAAACTACAGCTGAAAAAATTGTCTGTTTTGTTGTTTTACAAAGTATTGAGTTACACTTTTGTCCATTTCTAATTATACTTAACCAGTTGCAGCGCATATTGCGTTCGCAAATAATTTAAGTAAACAAAATACAGCACTAATAAATCATTTACTATGTATTTGGTCAATTTTATTTTATTTAATCTACATTAACAACATTTATTTGTATTGAAATTAAAAAGCTATACAAATCTTCCAATTTAAGACCATGTCAGCACTTCAGATTTTGTTGGTTAGGATTGTTTAGTTTTTGAACGAGGCCATGAAACATTCAAAATGAAGCATTTACATGGGGCTGATTACTATAACGAAGCGTTTTGATGGGCCGAAACACTAAATGTGAGAATGTGTTTGGTTTTTTGCATCATTTCACGCACACTTTCTCACATTTAGTGCTTTCTAGCTTGTAGGCAAACCGAAATGTCAGTCTGAGATTCCGGTCTTGGTAATGGAGTGTTTTTGGGTGCAACATACAATGGTAAACAATCGATAAACAGTTAATTTTATGTTTTGGCCGAACAATTGGCTGCCTAGATCGTGCAATTAAACACCACTGGACTATTATTTGTGTTCATGTCTACAAAGCGACGAGCCTACTTCGATTGACGCACTGGAAGTCAACATTGAAGCATTTATTCGTGAGATACCGACCGAAATGTTAGTATTTTTTGTTTTAATTTCTAATAGCTAAAAACCTACAAGTTAAACTACAGATTGAATTAAAACTAAAACGTTCTAAAAAATATAAAATATGAGATTTTACAGAATCAAAATACATAATTGGCACTCTTTGACAGCATCTCTTCGTTTACTTGTAATGTAAAATATATTGTTATGGTCTTCTTCTATCAAGCACTTATCATATGCACAATACGTGTCTGTCAAACAACATAACAAATATCAGATTGTTAACGCTTCTTAAGAGTTAAATCAAACAATATAATAGCTTAACTTAAAAAGATATTTCAGTCTTAAATAGCATTCTTTATTTCTATGAGACTTTTATACGGTATTGGCAGTAAAAGTTGGATATAAAATCAATTCCTTAATCTTCATGATGATGAGAGTAACAAACTCTGACACTAGACAAATTTTCCCTCTTCCAATGAGATACAGCTTCAATTTGTTTTTAAGGCACAATTTATTCGTAATCAAATCTTCCATTCAAATTAATACCATCAATCTGTCTCCATCCCAGAACCAGATCCAGAACTGGGGTTAAACGAGACGAGTAGGTTTATAAGGTATGCGTAGCGTACATGTATTGATGACGCGTGATGGTGAGGTGATATCTTGATGATAGCAAAGCCGATGTGATGAGTCTGAATAATTTTATATGCACATATGGATGTATTTTCGTATTGGCACAATACGAAACAGTTGTTGTACTGATGGGAATTGTATCATGGCAATTGTGTCACCACAATTGACAGTTATATCTTTTCACCGTGTTATGGGTGCCTTAAACAAGAGTTCTTTGAGAGCCACAAGGGAAGTTATATTTCTTCCGCGTAGTTTATTCCTGCAGTCCCCTATATACATACAATTCCTTTTTTTTAATGAAATTTGCAACGCACGAGATAATAATAATACAAAAATAAAAAGGAAAAACATTCTTTTGCAAGAATCGCATGTGTGCACAATAATGCGAGATTAAAATATTAATCACCTCCATCACAAATTCAGATGTCAAAAGAGTATAAATCATTTTCCTTCAACTCGCGCTAATATTGCTGGGCTGCATGATTTTCCTTCCCATTGCCATCACTGCAGTTTTTGTTGCAATCACAACGACGACGCACGATGATGTTGATGACGATGACGACGACGGGCTTCAAGTTTCAACTTCAAGTATACAGCATTGACGAGGCCCTCATAATATTCAGTGCAGAGTGTGTCATTTTCTGAATATTAATATAAATTCCAACCCCAGCGCATCTGACGCGACCGACGAAGTGACGCGACGCTACGCGACGTACATACATCAGGGTAAAATCAAAGCCGCTGTAAGCAGTGTTAACTATTTGGCATATCATGTTAACATGATGAGATAACACAGATTCGACTACACTACATTCTAACGGTCTCTCCGAACAGCATACGCATCATCTGCATTTACAGTTTTGGTATCCATATTGCGTTTGCGGTGATGGTGACGTTGGCGTTGTTGGTGCTGGCGTTGGAGTTCGTCGTCGACGACGGTGGCAGAAGGGACTTTTCCTCTGTGTCGGCTGTAATTTGCATCGCGCACTGTTGACACAAGCACTATACTACTACATAATATATGCATATATAATGCTACATAACATGCCAATCTTGTTGAATCTGTAATCCCCAATCCCTTGTCATTATAAATAGCTACACATCTTTGTACATATTTGTTTCTCTTTCACTCTTTCCCAGAACATTATTGGTTCGTTGAACAATAGCAATTAAAATGTGCAAATAACCAGAATTGCAACAATGCAACTGTGACATCCTACAACCGCTACTTCAATTCAGTTCAGATAGAGGCTACAAAAGTATTAGAATATCGACAATCGAAATAAATAGTACCAACATACAAAAGAGAGGCCTGCCACGTCTCATCGTCATCGTTATTCGGCTTTAGGCTTTAGCTTTGGTTTTTCGGTACTACAAAACAACAAGCAGCCGAGTTCGAGTTGCTTCGTATAAGTGCAACAACTGTCATCGCGAAATCGCCAGGCATGTGTGTCAATCATTAATCAATGTGTCAATTGGTTAAAGTTGAAATGTAGGTGGTGCTGGTGCTTGTGCATATTCATGGCCGTGCAAAATTGTTAGTGATAAAGTGTTAGTATTATAGATATAGTTATCGGTGCTTTGAATTTATTCAGTCCTGGGTTGTTGCACTTCCGTTTTTTCTATTTTCTTTTCAGATAAGTTATGCAAATAGAAACTCACAAAACCGTTGCATTTATCTTTGAAGTTAGAAAGTGACAGATGACAGATTGATTTATAATACCTTTGTAAAGCTACGGTTACAATGATTGCGTAATCTGGCGAACCAGTTCTTTTGAGCACTCTTTAAAATTATTGTATCTCAAAAGAAGTTCTTAATTTTCCAATAGCTATATTTTGTTTAAATGCAGAATTAGTACATTTGTCAATAATTTATGTCATGAGTTCTTGTGAACTTATGTAATATGAACTATAGATCTTCTCGGATTAACATTGTTGGCTTCTATTGGTATGAATAAATTGCATCTATAGGAAGATATTGATATTGAACCCCCTAAAGGGTTTTCCGATAAGGGCTTGAAAACATGTCAAATGGTCCATCGGCTTCAATTTTTTAGCCAGCTAGATCTCGTATGGGTGTAAGCCAGGATTATTACGCAAAATCCGCCATAATATTGCCTGAGCGATGTGGAATTGATTGACACTTCTACCAACCCGATTGGTAATAAATGGGGCTTACAACCCAAGACCAAGACCCAAGAGGTGTGGCAGTATTGTTTACTGCTTTAGATAAAGCTATAAACCGCGGCAAATTAAATAAAGTCCAACGTTCAGCTTGCCTATGTATAAGCTGATCGCTTCGCACGACCCCATCTGCGGCACTGGACACCTTACTTTACCTAACACCTCTTGATATATTTAGCAAACAAATAGCTGCAAGCTCTGCTATTCGCCTCAAATCTTCGTCGCAGTGGATTAACATCTACATTGGCCACTCCGTAATTCTAAGGTATTTATAATCAATTCCAAGGCACACAGACTACACCATCCCCCAACTGCAATTCGACAGAAACTTCCAGATTTCTTTACCTTCCAGATCTTTCTGGGAGGATATTTCATTCCTGGGAAGACGAATAAATCCATTTTTATACAGATGGTTCAAAAACAAAAGAAAGGGTTGGTGGAGGTGTGTACTCTGAACGACTGAAAAGTCTCTCATTCCGCCTTTCCAATCATTGTAGCATGTTCCAGGCGGAACTTTTGGCGATAAAGGAAGTCTTGTCCTGGCTTAAAGAAAACGTGATATCAACATCTGATATCCGTATTTTCTTAGATAGTCAGGCTGATGTCAAATCTCTGGACTTTGTCTCTACAAACTTTGTAACAGTTCAAAACTGTCGATCATCTCTAATGGAGATGGCACAACAGCTTAATATTCACCTTTGCTGGTTGCCGGGCCATAGAGACATTCCAAGTAACTGTAAGGCAGATGAACTCCCCAGGAACGGTACAATACAACCCATTCTACCACGTTTGGCAAATGCTGGCATACCAATAGCTACTTGTAAACTAATGCAGGACGCTATGAAGAAGCCAAACACCAGGTGGAACAACATCACCACGTGTCAAGTCACACAATACATCTGGTCAACACTAGATTTAAAGCGATCAAGGTGCTTGCTATCTCTAAGCAGATCGCATATGAGCTCGATAATAATAGGTGTCATAACCGGACACTGTCTAATAGGACAGCATGCCAAGCGCCTAGGCGTATTCTCAAATGACTTTTGCAGAAGCTGTATGGACGAGGAAGAGGAGGAAACAGTTCTTCACCTTCTCTGTACATGCATTGCTCTAGCTCAAAAACGCAAGAATTACCTAGGAGAATTCCTCTATAAAGATCTAAACGATCATATTAGCATTATCAGCCTCTCAATGTTTTAAAGAGGACTCAAACTGATTTCATTGAGCTTAGGAGGAAGCCTCAAGGTTCATGTGGTATCACAATGGGCCATTAAACTGGCCTAAGTGTGTCCTATTCCATCACTGACAGCCACTTTAACCTAACCTCTACCAACCCGTTGTCTCACTGACATGGCAATATCAGACAACGAATATGTAGACTATAGATGATATAGGGCGAAAATTACAACATTGGAGAGCTCTTGTGGTCACCGGATCCGAATTTCAAAGTTTTTTTTTAATTACATGCAGACGTTCCTCGCTCGTGGATGAAAATGTTGAGTTTACTGAATAAATTGACAGTAACAGTTCGTGAAAGGGTGCGTTCACAACCGAAATTTAAAGTTTACAAGTCCCTATTAGAAAACTCGATAAATCCCGTGGTAGGGATCTTTCGTGAAAAGGAAACAATTATCAAATGTTTACTGGTTCAGCCTCTTGTGAGAAGGCATTTCTTGAAATCTTAATGATCTTTTTGAAAAAATATGTTGATGGCAGCCCTAGATTGATAGATTACCTATTTGCATAACAGTTTTGCATTCAAAATAGACATTTTTCAACCTCTTCGCATCAGGTACCGTTTCCGGAAGTTATTTTGTGTTGCAACTGGGTGTTGAGGGTAATAAATAATTTTTTCCTTTTGATTACAAAGATCGGGACTACCAGTTGGCAACTGGTGAATCATTAGCAATGTGATTGCTGGAAATTTGGTTAAACATACCAAACATACGCACAAAAAGCAAGCGCAAAATGTTTTCTGAATCGCATATACCACATATGCTATGCCTATTTACACGCTATCCATGAACTGAACATTGCCGCGATAAATTGGAGGTGTGGAAACACACAGTACAGTGAAATTTAATGTTTCTACGTTTGTACGTTTACGTATAGAGTGTGGAAAAATTCAACGGTCCTTCGGTGCTATAACACGACAACGGCAAATGACTATGAGGACAACGATATGGCAGTTTTATAACTAAACTAGGACATTATGCATGCAGATGCGAGATGCATCAGAGCCTTATGGTGGGTGTCAGTTCGCCAAAACATTCTATAACTGTATAATAGATGGGCTTTGGGTGCGTTGTTCTGCTTTATACACGAATTGCTTATACCATTGTATAATGCATATTATAGTCTCTTGTTTGGGCAAATAATTTATGGTAAATGGTAAACAAGCAGAAACAGGATGTGTGTGTAGGTTTTTATTTTTTAATTTTGATTCAATGACCTATCTCTTTGTAAAAATGTATGCGCATAAATGTTTGGCTATCAAAAAAAAGCCCAATAATTCAATCATCATCGCCGTACCGCGGCCATGTCGGAAACAATTCAGGAAACGAAGTTTACATTATAAACATTTTTGAATGCAGTTAACATCTAGCTTAGGGCGATTTTGGGTAAGTTAGGCATATTCGTATGATAAAACGTTTTTGACGTTTTAAAAGATAAAAATCTGATTAACGTTATAACAGTCCAGGAAAATTACATATTCACTTCGAAAAAATTCCAACAGAGCTTAATTTGTTGTTATTATACGTCCTTAGCAGTCCCTAAAAAGTCCTCTTTTTTTAGAGACGATGAAAGAGGTACAATGAAACTATTTTAGGTCTTTTTGTAGCGGATTTAACAAAAAACCTTTAAAATGAAATCTGTATCATGAATACCGAAGTATCGTTGGATTCTAAAAAAATCACTGACTGCGAAAAGTACAGGAGATCTATAATTTGCTTAGAAGATGTTAGGTGCACTACGAAAAAGGTTATGAACATTATCCAAAAAAATTAACAAAGGTATTTGAAATACCACCGAAAAAGTCTAAGTCTTCCTAACCCATCTTGACGAAAAATTGAAGTTTGGACTGCTATATTTTAAAACTCATTAAAGTATGTTTTGTCTAAAGGTTTTTCTCAGATAGTTTTATGGAAAAAAATACGCTTCTTAGAAGTTATTAAACAAAATGCAAACATAATTTTTGTTTCGGTGCTACTCTGAAACTTTTGTAAAAAAAAATTCCAGACATAACTTAACAAGACAATTATCCATCCAAAAATATTTAGTACATTTTTTGACTAAATGCACACGAAACCTTTTTTTAAAGCGTACTGGATTTTCACCCCCTAATATGTGTTGCTCTGATCTTTTCGGAAGTTTTGAAGAAGTATTAAAATAGTTCTATACTTAAATTCAGCTTTGTCAGAATTTAGTCAAAGTAAGATCATTTTTTTTGATAATTTTCCTGGACTATGAGTAAGGGTTTTGTAGTACAACGCCTTTTTGGTACTTCTTGAAAGGGTTTGATTCCTCAATTGCTTAATAAGCCCAAGGAAAGAACGATAAGCAAATTTAATCTTATTTCATTTACGCTTGATTTAAGAGCTGATGTCATTTGCAAAGTAAACAGCAGTGCGAAGTTATACCTGTCAAAATTCACGGTTTGACCACGTCTGCTATGAGAATAGATTCTAGCCGATGACAAAATTGCTATAGTCCTCATTAATAACACGAAAAATTCTGTTCTCCTCTAATTATGATGCTAGAAAAAGCAGCCGACTATAACTACTCGTCACACGCTGTCATCAAGAAAAGGCCTACAACACCGACGCGACGTCTCGGTCATAACGTCACCATCGAAAGACGTAACTTTGAGGTAGTTAAGGACTTTGTCTATCTAGGTTCCGATGATTGCAAAAAACAACAACACCAACGCTGAGATCAAACGAAGAATTACTTTTACCAACCGCTGTTTCTTTGGGCTAAGAAGCCATGGAATAGCAAAGTCCTCTAGCGAGCAACCAAAGTGTCGATATAAAAGACCCTTATCCTGCTATACGCACAACTGGAGGTGAGGCCCTAGTCCTGTGTGAACTAGGGCCCCACCCAACAAACTTCTCCATCTAGCTCGGTCCCTAAGCTAGATTTCTCCAGTTTCGCGCTCCAAGTTGGGTGAGGTCACTTTCCACTTGTGCGCGCCTCCTGATCCACGGTCTTCCTCTACTGCACTTTCCTGTGGGTGAGGAATTGAAGACTTTCAGGGCCGGAGCATTGGTTTCCATGCGCTCTTCGAGACCCAGCCAAGATAAGTCTACGTCGCTGTACAGCCCGTACAGCTCGTCGTTCCATCTTCTCCTCTACTCCCCTTCTATGCATACGGGATCGTAGATCACACAAAGAACTTTTTTCTCGAAACGACCCAAGGTGCCTTCATCTTTTTTTTCGCCCTCATTAACCGTTAAACCATTTTTGCCGCCTCTGCCTCAATACTCAAAAAAGCCCCCTTGACACCACGCTGAGTTCTTCCGATTATGTCAATGTCATTAGCCTATGCTAGTAATTTAATTGGACAGACTTTTGAAAAATAGTGCCTCTAGTGTTGACGTGTGAGCTCTGCACTACTCTTTCAAGTACGATGTTAAAAAAATCGCATGACAGCGCATCACCTTGTCTAAAAACTTTGTTGACATTGAAAGGTTCTGTTAAGTTGTTTCCAACCTTTATGTCAGAGCGTGAATTCTCCATTGTCATCCTGCACAAACGGACGAGTTTGGCAGGGATGCTAAAAATAGACATTGCTCTATGCAGCTCGTCCCTGTAGATGCTGTCATATGCGACCTTGAAATCGATGAAAAGATGGTGGTGTCGATTTGATGTTCTTGGGTTTTTTCCAGGATCTGCCGTAATGTGAATATTTGATCGTCTGTGGACTTTTCTGGTCTAAAACCACACTGATAAGGACCTATCAGGTTGTTGACGATGGGCTTTAGACATTCACATATTTACGGCAGAAAAGATTTTTTAAGCGACGTTAAGTAGACTGATTTCTCTATAGTTGGTGCAGTTTAGAGGGTCTCTTTTTTTCGGAATCGGGCAAACAATACTGAGGTTCCATTCATCGGGCATGTGTTCTTCCCATATCTTAATGATAAGTTGGTGCATGCTCCTAACCAAATTATCTCCAGCTGCTTTAAAGAGCTCGGCAGTCAAGCCATCTGCTCCAGCGGCTTTGTTAGACTTCAGCTTAGATATGGAAATCTTTACTTCGTCTTAGTCGGGAGGACGGGATTGTTGACTTTTGTTGTCTATGTTGAATGGATCACCCTGCCGAACAGCGGAATTTGGTTCGTCGTCGCCGTTATACAGTCTGCAGATGTGGTTCTTCAATATCCTCAGCATTGACTGCGGTTCCACTATGATGTTTCCACTTTGGTTTTACAGCCTTTGATTCGAGGTATATGTATACTTGTTAATTTCGTCTCACCTGCTCATAAGACTTTCGAACTTCATTCCTGCTTTTGAACCTCTCAACATCTTCGACCGCACGCTTCTCATACTCTCTCTCTTTCTTCCTTCTGAGAAGTCGGTGTTCCTCTTGCCTCTTCTGCTCATAGAGCTCGTGAGCAGCTCTCGTTCTTCTATGCAGCGCCGCTTAGCGTGCCTGTTGTTTGGCTGCATTTGCCTGCCGACATTCCTCATCAAACCAGGGGTTCCTTATTGGTGGCTGCTTGAAACCCAACACATAAGAGGCGGTTTCTTTGATTGCATCTTGGCAATATTGCCACTGATTCTTGATACATTATGTTGGCGGCAGAGAACTTTGAGAGAAACACGTACTGGCTACCATGACGTTTTGCCCCGCAGCAAAATCTATGAGCCTGAATCCATTGTCGGAAGTGTTGTCGTGCAGGCTGTTTTTCCCGATAATTCCACCAAAGATGTCTTCCCTTCCTAGTTTGACATTAAAATCGCCCAGGACAATTTTAATATCGTAGCTAGGACACTGCTCATATGTTTTGTGTAAAAGCTCGAAGAACATATCGTTGGTGTTGTCATCCTTCTCTTCTGTGGGGCGTGCGCGCATATTAGGCTAATGTTGCCAAATTTAGCCTTGATGCGGATGGCCATGAGGCTCTCGTTGATGCACCTATAGCTCAAGACTTGTTGCCTAAGTCTGGCTCCAATGACAAAGCCGCATCTAAATATGAGCTGTTGGTTTTCTCAGTAGCAGTCACTATACTAAATATCGCACACTTCGCTTATACCGCATTAAAAAAATGCCTTTCTGTCAGATTCATGTAGGCTTTAAGAAACCTCGTTTAAAAAGCCTCTTTAGAGTCTTTTTACGCACCCTCTATGCAACGTTTGTTAATACGACTGATTGTATGCTAACTAGAGGAGTAACTTATCATTCTGATGGTCTTAAAATAGGGAGCATAGACATAGAACTTTTTAAAGGTATGAGGCGTTATACCTTCAAAGTCAATCCTAAATTTTATTGGAAAGCATTATTTCCAAAGATGAGTTCTCAATCTTTAATACATTATTCAAGAACTTAATTAAGCACGTTAAGTCCAATGTTTGCTACTTTATTACAATCTTTTTCTTTAATTTAACTTGCAAAATTTATTTGTATACCTAATTGATTAAAGTAGAGATATTTATTATATTTATGGTCAAAATACAGAAAATCTAATTGAGGGATGTAGTGGATACGTACAGCTCCTCTACTCCTCAAATAATGTGGACGTGGGATTTAGGCAATATAATATTTTAATATGCCAAATGTATTTGCACATACATACATACATATATACAGCAAGGATGTGCTGCCATCAATAATAATTAGGTTACATTGGTTATATATGTTTCCATCTGGGAATGGTATTTTCTATAGGAGTATATGACTATTTATACAACATTTGGGAATACAATATTCCCATTCATGACATCTGTTAATAAAATACACGTTTTTTTCCCTCCTATCTCTCTTTACATCATCAGGCTTATAGTATACAGTTGTTTGTCGTTTATCAAGAGAAGTTATATTTTTTATTTGGCTTTATTCTATGGATTGAAGAATTGGGTAGGCATAAATATGAATACACTCTGTTCCAATTACAATGGGCTTAACGTTTACAAAATCGAACTCAGACTTGAAATTCGTTAAGGATTATGTTTAGATGTCCTAGTTTCGAAATCATCGATAGTATTTTAGAAGTTTGTTTTTAAATGTGTATAAATTTGTATTAAATTGTTGATCATATTTTCTTAAAAAGAAAGTGTACAAAAATTAAATTAAATTAAATTAAGTATACGCCTTGATGAACAAAGTGAAATATAAGTAAGCATAAATATAGGTATAATTTTTCATGTAACATGCAAACGACGATGCTAGGATTATTTATGTTTGGAATATAAGGTTTTTGACGAATTTTTGTTTTATAGAATTAATAGTAGATCAATGGCACTGAAACTTCTAAACCTAGTACATAAAAACATTAAATTTCTTGCAAAAACTGATTTTTCGGCCAAAATCGGGGTCTTCTTACAAAAAATTCGAAGCGAACAAACGGCGTTGTCTATGGTCATGAACTTTGAGGGTCAGTTGGATCTTGTATGAGTGCAAGCCCAAGTCCCGACGCAAATTAGCTAAGTTGAATTCTGCCAAAGACCGAGTTCTTGTGCACGGCGAGGAATAGACTGCCTCGGGTTCTGCTGCGATGTTCTCGGCCGATCTTGCGTTCCTTGAACATACGGGTGTTGGCTGATTGTTAACTAAACCGGTAGTTTTAAATTTGGTCACCAAACGTTCTACTATAGTCAGCATTAGATGAATTAACTTCCCAAGCGAACTCTCTACATTTAGAGATGTTAGTGCAGATGTGTCCACGTTGTTAAAAGCACCTTTGATGTCAAGGAAAGCAACCATAGTGAACTCTCTATGATGGAGGGAATATTCGATGGTGCGTACTAAGGTGTGTAACGCTGTTTCCACCGATTAACCTTTAAAGTAGGCATGTTGAGACGAAGACAGAAGTCTTGTATCAATACTTGCCCTTAAATGGATATCAATCAATCTTTCCAAGGTCTTAAGAAGTAATGATGATACACTTATAGGTCGTAGATCTTTAGGATTGACTTGCGAGCAATTACCTGTTTTGGGTATAAAAACTTCTTTCCATGCCGAGGGAATATGGATCAGATAAATACAGCTGGTAAAAATTGCCTCAAGGATTGGTGCTATAATGTCTGATGTTTTTTGTAGTTCGGATGGTATTATTCCATCTGGTCCTGCAGATTTAAATGGTTTGAAGCTGTTGAGAGCCCATTGTAGCTTGTCCCTTCTGATCAGACCTTGTGGATATGTTGTATTGGAACTTGAACGAATATGATTATTGCAAGTTTCGGTAAGAAAACTACTAGGAAAGTGAGTATCCAGCAGTAAATTCAGCGATTCATTACTTAAATGTATCCAGGAGCCGTCTGCATTTTTCAAGTAGCTTGCCATCGCTGGATTAGTTCAAAGAATTTTCCGTAACCTGGAGGCTTCAGAAGTTTCTTCTATCGTGCCACAGAAGGATCGCCAGGAAGATCGCTTAGATTTCCTTAGTACCTTCTTGTAAATTCTTAGGGATTCTTTTTAGGCATCCCAGTAAGAGGCTAGTCCTGTGGCTTGGGCCCGGTTGAAGAGTTTCCTACATTCTTTTCTGAGCGAGTCAAGCTCTGAGGCCCACCATTGTGGTTTCCTCTTTCCTCTTATGAGTATAAGTGGACAAGCAATTTCTAGCGATCTATTCATAGCTGAGGTGAGGTCAATGACTTTGTTGTCAAGTTCGCTAGCGTTTAAGAAAGGACTACATAGCCCAGGTTTTAGTAAACTTTGTAATGAGTTCCTGTATGTAGCCCAGTTAGTTTTCCGATAATTTCGAAAAGTCAATGGACTAGAGTTTTCATGCACATTGATATTCAACTGGATATATGTATCTATGATTAGAGAACGAGTATTCCTTGCATACTTTCCAGTCCAAGATCATATGGTTAATAGTATCGGAGACAAGAGTTATGTCTAGGACTTATTGTCGAGTTTTAGTGATAAAGGTTGGTTCTTTTCCAACATTACTTACTAAGAGGTTAGTACCAAAAATATAATCAAAAAGAGACTCACCTCTGTCGTTGATATTCGTACTTCCCCATACCGTGTGATGAGCGTTAACATCACTCCCAATAATTAGGCGGATCTTCTGCCATTCCGCTTCAGTGATGATTCTCTTCCAAGGGTTTTACCAGAGAGAGGGCCAAGGTGGCCATGACCAAGATACGCCGACACAAGCCAGAATATTCCTTTGGTTGTTTCCAGCCTAGCTACGGTAATATCTCTATCATTGAAATAATGGAGTAAAAATACATTAATGCTACTTTTCACTGATATGCAAGATCTAGGTTCACCTTTATCTGTCTCATACAGTGTGCAGTACCCAGAAGTCTTGAGTCCTCGAACAACCATGGCTCTTGGATCAGGAATGTCTTCCTCGTTTCTTGCCAGATGAAGAATAAATGAGGCCGAGGCCTTTATGGAGTGTTGGAGATTAATCTGTACTAGCTGCAGCATTTTGGCTACAATTAGGCAGATCAACCTCCACCACGGTCTGGTTTTGAGTCTTAGGATGAACCCAAGAGTTCGTCCTTAGAAGAAATTACCCACTGAATAATCGGTTGGGTGTGAAGCTCCCTGCGACTCGCTGCAAACTAGACAATAAAAGGGTTACCTAAGGCTTGTCTGTCATGCACTTAAAAGAAATGGATGGTGGAATAAACGGGGAGGAGAAAGGTACTTTGAAACCCAAACATTACGATACGTTCCTGTACTTGAGGTTCTAACTGCGCTCGGGAAATCTTTTCTCTACACAAGATTGGTACGGAGACTATTTAAAGGTAAAAAGCGAATTGCTAATGAAATTTCACCTCTCTATATGAAATATTATGCCATAAGTTCATGTGAGTTGAGAGAAAGTGAATGAAAAAAGTCTGTACTATTTATTTTTTTCGGCCTATGGCCATGTTTATGAAATGGAAGTACTCACTGAATCGGCTGTAGTAAAACTCTTCGTTACCCTTCCTCTTTAAACATGACACTGTTGATTCTTAGTTCCAATGTGATATGTACTGAAATATTTGTTGCTATTTTCTATTTCTATAAATAGGTCATTGTTTTCAAACGGTAGTAAATAAAAAATAAATAAATTGGGTGGCTCAACAGTCCGTTGAGAACTAGGGCCTAGTGACTTACAACTCTCAACCATTCCTGTGTGCGAGTACTGTTGTCAGGGACGGTAGTATAATACCTATATTTGTGTAATACTAAAATTATATAGTCATCCTTCCATAAAATAAGGAAGTTAATTAATTTAACAATGCCCATCATAGGTATTTAAAATCAATGGTGCTAAGGAAGGGTTATGCCTAGTGACAGTCTATCTACCCTTTCACAATACGGTTGTTGTATTCGTTTTATAGGTTAGCTATAAGCAAAATAATAAAATGTGTCCTTTCTCTTATATAAAAATAAAAACAAAATAAGTATGTCCTTAAACAAATGAAATGGAGTGTTAATTTATCACTTACATCCTTACGTGCTCCATAGCGCACTCACATCCTAAACACACTGACAATCGTTATCCTCTCGCCGGTCGGTGCTTCCATTATACCAACTCACGAAATGGATGGTAAAAATTCGTTTAGGATTTGTTTGCAAATAGCATCGACCCTACAATATATGAGTTACGTTTTCAATATTTTCCAATAGTTAGTTGAACCCTGTTACGATGTGGCATTTTGTAAAAAAAAAAAAAAGAACATATCATTGATAGCACGTGGTTCATATTGATTGAATATTTTTCTACAATCTGCATTAATATTATGTACATATTGTTGTATTGTATTATTCATATAATTTGGTTTAATCAAATTTTTGCCAGAAGCGTGCGCATACACAAAATGATTTTATTAGAATTTACTACTAACCTAATAATAATTATTAGGAGTGTAAATATCTCTACAAAATAATCAGCCTTATTGTGTATTTAAAAATTCAGAAAATATATTAATAAATATTTATGGCGATTTTATTCAAATTATATGAGTTGAATAATGAAGTAAAATAGTACTATCATGGAGAGGAACGACCAAAACGACGACTGGGCAGTCGTCAAGGAAATTATTCTGGTAGAGTTGAGTATTAATAAAATCACTAGCAGCGCCACCAGCACACCCATCAATGTACTAAAATTCTATATTCCATGAGAATATCTATAAAAAAGATTTTAGATTTTTATACAATGAATAAAATTAAAGGAAATCAAAATGAAATGCAAATAAAATGAAGTGAAAAGATATGACATAAGATATTTTTGTGATTTAAGCTATTATAAACCATGTTTATGGTTATAGTGTAATATATTAAACTGTTCGCCAACAGTGTTACCGCTATGCGACTTTAGTTGCATTTTGAGCCTTTTTTGTGCCTCATGCGACCATGATGCGACTTTTTAAAAATTTGTCTATTTTGACCCTTTTTAAAAAACTATGCGACTTTGTTGACCCCATCTCTATAAAAATACATTGAAAAGATAAGTTATTTTCTTAATTCATACAAAATTTCCAAACTTCCATTGAAATAAGAACATAACTAACACTGTCACACATAATTTCAATCTATAAAATGGAATCAAGTTGAAATTGTTTGGGTCGACTCGATCACGTGCGCTCACAATCGAAATCTTGCTATTCTAGCATAAACATTCATTTCAACCTTTCGACTCTGCATATAAATGGTGTTAATAGTTAACAATTTTAAGTTTCCATGAGTAATTTTGGTTATTTCACCACTCCGTTCCTCTTTAACAAAGTTTCTCAATTACTTCGTGTTTGTTCGACTGTGGTGAAATTTGAATAAATTTAAATAAATTCATGAATTCGAAAAAAAATATCTTTGTCAAGATTTACCTACCATTTTGTTGTCTTTTGTGTTTTTGTGTTTCGGCCGGCGTTCATTTGTTGGGAGCTCATTCTCGATATTGTTGGTCTTTTTATAAAATGGATAGGTAAGTTTTTATGAAATATATCTAAAAAATTTATTACTCGTATTTATAAAGAAAAAATAGTTATTTCAGCGCTGAAAATAATTGTGTGTGTTTAGAAAAAAATACGTGTTTAGGAAAACTACGCCATGGAATAAGAATATATTCCGCACTCAAATGGAACAGTAAGCACCTGCCTTAATTTGAGTTCAGAAAATTCTTATTCCATGGTGTAGTTTTCCTAAAAACGGAAGCTGAAATAACTATTTTTTTCTTTATATCTAAATACTAGGTATAAGAATTTATTTTTCTTTAGAAGGTATACCTAATAAAAAACTAAAAAACAAGTCATTTTTTTTTGCAATTCATACAGATTTCGTTTGATTTATAGGTATGTATTAAAACAAAATTTAAATGCGACTTTTTTTTCATTTGACTTTTTTTTGCGACCTTTTCAAAAATCCCAGCGGTAACACTGGTCGACAACATTACGTATTTTTTATACACAAACAAAAGAATGCCTTTTCAAAGGATTAAGATGCCCCGAATTCAAATCTCATCTTTTTATTTTTCTACCACATCCGGTTTTTAGAATAAGCTATCCTAACCTAACAATGATTATTATTATTATTATTCATGCTTTATTCACTCTTAAAAGTATACATTTTTTTTTATTTTTTTTTTTTTTTTTATTTTTTTTTTTTACATTTTTATTCAATAAGTTTGATGAGTATAAGCCTCCCCCTTCGTCTTCCACAATTGTCGGTCTAAAGCTTCTCTCCAATAGTTTGGGCAAAAATGCTGTATTTCGTTTCTCCACCTTTTGAGTTGTCTTCCTACATTTCTTTTCTTGTCTCGCGGGGTCCACTCTGTTGTTATTTTGGTCCATCGATCGTCTGAAGTTCGGAATATGTGTCCAGCCCAATCCCATTTAAGTCTTCTTGTTCTTTGAAGAACATCTTCAAATTTCGTTTGGTTTCTTATGTTTTCGTGGTTAATCCGTTGGGGTAACCTCACTTTAAGAATCGATCTTTCCATCGCTCTTTGGCAAGATTGGAGCTTATTTTCGAGGGCTTTCGTAGATTGCCATGTTTGGCAACCATATGTCAAGACTGGAAGAACCGTCGAGTCAAAAACACATTTTCTTGTTTGGGTTGAGATATTAAGATCCAGCAGATTCTTCACATTCCAAAATTGTCTCCAAGCGCTTGCTATTCTATGGTTAACATTTTTAACGTCTTTATCGATGAATGATATAGTTTGACCTAAATAATTGTAGTCTTCTACGTAGTCTAAAGCGATATCATCAATTTTTATTATGGAATGGTTGCCATTTGACATTATTTTGGTTTTTTGTCGATTAGTGGATAAACCGACTTTTTTGCATTCTATACAAAGCTCGTTTAGCATAGTTTGTAATTCATGTTTTGACGTGGCGATTAAAACAATATCATCTGCAAATCTAAGATTTGATAGAAATCTACCGTTTATATTCAATCCCTTGTTTTCCCATTCCAAGTTACGAAAAATCTCTTCCAAAGTTGCGGAAAAAAGTGCTGGTGAAAGTGGATCACCTTGCCGTACTCCACGTGTCGTCTGAAACATTGGTCCTGTACTTTCCGTTTTAATGCGCGCAACATTATCTTTGTACATGTTTTGAAGAACACGAACAATTTTCGGTTCCACACCTTGTTTAATTAGCGCTTGCCATGATAAAGACAACCAAAAACGTTTTTTTTTTAAGGCTTAGTATAAAACAACATATGTATGTATATGATGTTGAATATTTAAAATCTAAATCTTCTTGATACAGTCATTTTAGTATCTCACTTAGTTCTGAGATGATGACTTATGGGTTTTCATTTGACTCCATCTGAAGTTTAAAAAACCTTGAATGTAGTTAAATAACCTTAAATATAATTAATTTATTCGTTTTAGTGTTAATTTTTAGTTCTGTTTCCGAATCCGAACTCCGATTTTAGCTAAATGTGCTCAAACTCAGAAATACCCGTTTTCAACAATATTTTGCTATTTTTTTTAAATATATTCCAAGATCTTGAAATTATAACGTGAAGACTAGGAATTCGTAATAAGATCCGTTATACCGTTTTGCATTTTTTCTATTAAGAACCGTTTAAGCATAAATGCTTCAGCATTCTTTTGAAGTAAAGGTTATAGCAGGTGAAGACTTACAACTTATCAGGATTTTTTTGAACAATAAGTTAGATACTGGACATTTTTGAACGGAATATCGAAGACGAAGGGACTGTAGATTTGGAAAATTATTAGATACGTATTTTATTGGAAAAGAACCTCTCCATGAATTTATATGGCCTCAAAAAGCCTATGATTATAAAGTTTTGTTCGAATTATAAAAGTTTGTATGACAAATAGGTTGAAAGATAAACAAAAACTATTTTAAAAACAGACAAATATGATATGGAGCAACCATAACAACTCAGGTTTTAATTTCTTCGAACATCAAAAATTGAGAACGAGAAATGTTTTCCAATATTTTAAGGAAAATTCTTAAATTCAGGGTCAATCATTTTTCGGTTTTGAAAGTAAAGCTAAATAAAACACAAAGCAATATATTTTTGATGAAAATGTTATTTCATTACAAAGTTTGGACTTTGCTTCCACTGAATACGCACGAAAATGTTTGAAAGCACACTTTTTTAATTTTTGTTAATATTGGGGGTGTTTGCGCCATATGTCGATACTATCTATTCCTTGAAGGTGTTAAAAAAAAAATCACAAAAATTATCAAAATAAAACTTCGTGATTTGCTCACACCAGGTTATAATGTGTTACAAATGCAAAGTAGAAGTTTTATTGAGTGAACTGAATAGGAACATTGACAATTTTTGACTGAAGTCTTAATTTCTTTTAATCTTACATACAAAATAAAGATCTATACAGAAAAACCATGAATGGCAAACATAAAACAAAAAAGAGGCTGGGATGCGACCCACACTGATAACTTCCCGTCCCGTCTGTCGATTTGTCTTGCTTAATAGTTTGTCTTTATGTATCAATTTTTACCAAATTTGCGTACTATTTTTTGTAGATTTTATTTTTTTTTTATGAAAAAACGGACTATTGGATTTTTATAAAAAAAATTACTGAATATCGAAAACAATATTTTCTGTGAAATAAAACAGGGTTGAAGCCAATATTTTTAATTTTTGAAAAGCTATTTGAGTCGAAAGAAAATTTTTACCAAGTTTTAGTACGTATTAATTTTTTTTTAGGTTTTTATTTTTTATAAAAAAAACTGTCAATTCGATTTTTCTTAAAATTTAATCGAATGTTGAAAACAATATTTCGTATAAGATAAAATTAGTTTGAAGCCAATGTCTCAAATTTTTGAAAAGATATTTAAAAAACTGTCAATTCGATGTTTCTCAAAATTTTACCAAATGTCAAAAACGTTTTTATTCTTTGCATAAAATTGTTTTGGAGAAAAAATAATTTTTTGTTCGAAAAAAGTCAATTATTTTTTTCAGGTTTTTTGATTTATGAAAAAAAACCGTTGATTGGAATTTGTTCCAAAAATATATTTGTTTGATATCACGTTACAATATAAAATATCAAATTTAATGCAAGTCTCTCTAGCCCTATTTGGTTTGTGAGATATTTTGGGTTAACCAAAATTTTCTCCTTTTTTTTAAATTGCTATGGTAAAAAAACCACATAATTAATTTTTTTGAAAGTCCTTTTTGCATCTTTCTGCATTATTATCTGTATTACAAAATTTATTTGAAGTCGATATCTCTACTGGTTCTTGAGGTATGGATGACGAATAAACTCCGCGAACGTACGTACACACGCAGGCACATACATCTCTCTAAAAATCTTTTATTTAGACTCTAGGGACCTTGAAATGTCGAGAAATGTCTTAATTTTCAATTCGACAAATCGGACCGATTACAATAACTTCCTATGGGAAGTTAAAAATTGTCGTAAACGCAAGTCACTCAACAATTATCTAAAACTCGAGCCAGTTCAACCAAATTAATCTTAACAAAAAACCAGTACTGGATGAGCAACGGAAAGTTATGTTTTATAATTTTTTAAACTCAAATAAGCTGGAATGGTATCACGTGTTTGTTTTTCAGACGAACAAATATTGAATTTTGATGGCTCTGATGGGTCAAACTTTTATTTTCACGATTTGAAAAAATACGTGACCCAGCCGTCTCAGTCGTTGAACTCTTACCCTTCTAGCTAAGTCTTCACTCACCTTCTATGCATACGGGACCGTAGATCACACGAAGAACTTTTTTCTCAAAACGACCCAAGATGCTTTCATCCGCTTTTGTCAAAGTCTATGCTTCTGCACCGTATAGCAGGACGGGGATGATGAGGGTCTTATATAGCGATACTTTGATGGCTCGAGAGAGGACTTTGCTACTCAATTGCTTTCTAAGCCCAAGGAATCAGCGGTTAGCAAAAGTAATTCTTCGTTTGATCTCAGCGCTGGTGTTATTTTCTGCGTTCATAGCGTTCGTAGACGAAATCATTAACTACCTCAAAGTTACGTCTGTCGATGATGACGTTTTCACCGAGACATCGCGTGTCGGTGTTGTAGGTCCTTGCTTGATGACAGCATGTACTTTGTTTTGCCCTCATTAAATGTTGAACCTATTTCTGCCGCCTCTGCCTTAATACTCACAAAAGCCCCATTCACATCACGTTGAGCTATGCCGATTGGTATGTCAATGTCATCAGCCTATATGCTAGTAATTGGACAGATTTTTGAAAAATATTGCCTCTAGCTCTGTACTATTCTTTCAAGTTAAATAAATCGCATTACAGCGGATCACCTTGTCTAAAGCCTTTTTTGACATCGAAAGGTTTTGTTAAAAAAATGTAAAAATTATTTTAAAAAAAAGTATAAGTAAGATTCACAGCTTGCGAAATCCCTTTTTCACAAATCTTGCGGGAGGTATTTTGGTTATAACTTGAATAATTTTGTTTCTTGAATGTGTCAAAAGAGTTGGGGAAATATTCGCGTAAACATGGTTTTTTTGCGAAACCTCACACACAAAAAACTAAAAGTGTAGAATCCCATCATCTTGGTAACCAATTGACTTAAAATTATTCCACCTTTAAACTTTATACTAATAATTGCCCAGTTTATTTTCCTAAGATTTCTGAGAATTTTCTCAGACGGATTGACAGAGCAAGAGAATGAACACTGTAAACACAATTCACTTCTCATTCTCACATAGCTATCAAATTAACTTTGGATTTTTTTTCTTCCTTTTTTAAATTATGCGATAGAAAATTCTTACGACATCAAATCATAAAAATTCTATTTTCAGATTTATGACAGCAAAAGCGAAACATTTGTATGAGAAATTTTGTTTATATTTCTGAGAATGCGAAATCTCTGATATCTTAAAATTATAAACTGGACAATTATGACACTTCAAATGACAGCTGAGTTGACAGGTGTCAAACACCACCGGTACACACTTCAAATCACGAAATGAATAACCATACATATATAATTTATGTATGACATATACATATTAAGTGTATAAATATTTTAGTTCACTTTTTTAACTTATATTTGATATAAAACTGAAACCAAACATTTCCCAAGTCAGCCACAAAATCAAATTTAATAAATTGCTCCTGTAATCAAAAAGTCTATTTAAAAATAGTACTCATAGTAAAAGATTTTAAATATTACTTACAAAATAAGTGTGTCCTCAAAAATTTAGATACCATTTGATTTCTGAAACACACTTTTATTTTATGTTTTTGAAAATCGTAACAGCATTTTTTTTTAATATATTTTTTTTATATATGTATACAATTTTCTTAGGAATATTTTTTGTGTGCAGTTATTTAGAACATATTAATGTACATTTTACATTTGATTTTTGTAAAATAAATTTGACCTGTTTTCGAGATATCGAATTGTGAAAAAAAAGTAGTTTAAAAATCCAAAACAAAAATGTTGAAATTTTTTAGCAAAAAATATTATTTAGACATTACCAGAACTTGTGCAGAAAAATTGTTGAAATCGGTTCATTATTTCTTGCTAAAACTTTAAAACAAAATAACGGTTCTATGGGGTACTTTTTTGGATCAATACAAAAATAACCTTTTTTAGCCAAGTTAAGAAGACTAATTTTAGAGAGAATTTCATAAAAAATCGGTATCGGTTCGTTTTTGAGTAATTTCGAAGTTTCTATTTTTGATCAAACAATTTGTATGGGGACTACTATTATTTTTGATTTTATAAGAAATGAAAAAACTCTCAACTCGAATCTGCTTGTGATTCTTCACTTCCAAGTTTGAACTTAATCGTCATAACAGTTTGAGCTTTAGGGGTGATTATAGAAAGACGGATGGAATCGCGGGCCAACTTTTTTCGACTTCTCTACCATCGTTATGTCATGTTTGATTAAAATCTCGAGTTCGAAATTCGCCGACCAACGAACTTTTTTTTGTATTGTCATTTATGATTTTTAGAATCCCAGACTAAACTAAAATGAAAAAATATCCACTTGTATACTTTTCTACTCTAGGTATTTTTTTAAGCGAACTATAAATCTATTTCAGAAAATTAATTCGATGTTTGAGTACAATTGAGCATAATTAAAATAAAATTTATTTAAAAATAAATCCAATTAAATGTATGTCATGGATATTTGAACTTTTTAGTACGTCTACTATTTAAATAACAGTTAGGTAGGTCTAGGTAGGTTACCTATGTACCTTTCTGGTCACAAATAAAAAGCCAACCAATGCAATTAACATATTTTCATGTTTTTTTTTTATTTTTGTTTAATTCTGCTTTCAACAATCACTTTTTGTGGCCTCCGGCTACAAGCCATCAGCCATATCCAAGGATCCAATAATGCTTCGTTGGCAAATTCAATTTCACGCAGGGGAATACAAACGAGTCGCAAATTGATTTTTAATGTATTTATAAATGCATTACATCAAAAACCATACCTAGTTGCAGTGAGACTTTTATGTATATACATACCTATCTACATACCTCACCTCTATATAGAACTATGTATAGATACATACATAGGTACGAGTATATCCGCATTTATTATATTATACTCTAGGTCAGAGCCTTTGTAGATTCAAAAACTAAAATTTGATTGACCAACCTACCGGCATTCATTCGCCATTAACCACATTTTGGAATGCTTCAACCACCTGAACCTCAACCTTCCCAGCTATATCATACAATTTAAGTAGGTATAGAGTTGGTAGGTACGAGTACTTCTGGTGTCTGGCAAAAGCGGCCATTTATTGAATTTTTCAACACACAATCCCTTGTTCAAATTGATTCACCACATTCTATTGTATTTCTGCAAACAAACAAAAGTAAACTATCCACAGAAGCACACATTGTATACACGTATTTATGGTATGTTGGAATTATATATACATTACATACATATATCTATAGTTTTGTAGTTATTTGAAATAGGTATCCCGGTCGACTTCAACTCATCCCTTTTTGAAACTCGACCCGATTGCTCTGCCTCTGCGTACGCAAAACATCATCCATGAGCCATGAACAAATTGAATATTTAATGATTTTCCTATCCTAGAAATCGGGTCAGCAAACCAAAAACCTATTACAAAGTGAAGCCCCCACAATTTCAGAGGATCACCAATAGAGTACATACCATACGTACATAACCGAAGTCTCCAAAGGCAAGGGATTAAATATATTTGTACATATGTCCTGTGCAGTGTCAGTGTACACTACATGTTCCTATATCCTCAATTTTTTTCCTTTGTCACATTTTTCTTCTTCATTAAGTCCTTTAAAAGGTAAAAGTGTGCCACGATGTGATAGCTTTTGCAAGTTTTAATGTTTTTATGTCCAAGGTTTTGAATTTAAAAAAAAAATTGCATGCAACTTTATATTCCGCACATCAATCGTCAACCATCAAATGCAGCACAATAACCTGCATCGTCATAGCACAACTTTAATGCAAATATGTGCTTACCTACTTTGGCTCGGTTTATATAAATAAAATGACGAGTAAGTATACAACCCACGTACCGTACGAGTATATACATATATCCAACATTAAACATCCTTTACTCCTTTTATTGGTGCATATATAGGCAAATGGGGATTGTTAAGGTTAAGGGGATACTAGGGTAAATATTTATGTATTCTTACTTGCGTAAAAACGTAAAAAGTGAAAGTTATAGATTCGAATAGGAAAAAGTAGAATTCCAGATTTCAATCTAATAATAGGGATTGAGAAACAGACATTTTGCCGGTACAGTGATTTTTCTAAAAAGGTTTGTTTTGCTTATGCTTATAGCTTATACCTTCATACATTATTATACATATATGAGGATTTTCAAAAGGTACTTGACAAGTTTTCTAAAATAGTTAAGGAACTTTGAGATATCTACTTCAAAAATTTTACCATTTTCAAATACAATATTGTTTATGCATAAACAACTAACCAAAGAAATAACCATCCCTATTTCAATTCGGCTTTCAAAAATTAATTAACTTATGTTTTAAGGAATTATTAAACTTATAATTGGGTAGCATACATGTTTGTGTTATTCAAAACCCTTATTGGCTGGTGGAATATCATACTTCAATATTTATAAAATTGTTTTATAATTAATTTTGATGAAATAAAAGCTTGAAGTTGTTGTCAACGATTCCAAATTCTGGTGAGAAATTTTATTTTGTATTTAAATTCATTCGTGATATTGGACATGTTTAAAATATCATTTTTTTCTTGACAGTTTGGTCATCAGATGGAGGATTGGTTCACAATGAAAGTTCCAAATTGTCAAGCTTCGTACAACCTTTTTAAATTTTGTTTGCTTGTTTTTAAATCATTATGTTTCAAAAAATAAGTTCAAAATCATTCTTAAAGGTATTCATTTATTATTATATTACTTAAGTCCCAAAAACCACCCAAAGAGAATGGTTATACGTACCAAATTCCACTTAAGCTTCAAAATTATATCTTCAGCTTGTATGAAAGGAAACATTTTTGAATATCTTTGGATTTGCTTCAATGTTTTTTATTCAAAAACAAAGGCGCTTAGTTAAGGGCTTAACATTTTATTAAATCACAAATCCGCTGGCCCGCTTTTTTTCTGAAGAGGTGTTCTTTAACGCTTGAAAATCCGCTGAGTAAGCTTTTCCATATGTCCTACAATACAGGTACCATTTGCCCAGCTTGTCCCTAAAAAAGGTGAATCCTATTCCCCTTCCAAATATGGTCCAATTGCACTTATGACCCTTCTTTTAAAGGTCAAGAAAACGCTGAACAATTTTCGGCTTAAGAAATATCGTGAAGAACGAAGGATTCTCAATGACCGGCAGTATGGCTTTCGGACCATTCAATTCAATTATTATTGGGGGAAGGGTTCAAATCCACTAAACAAACGCTGGTGTGCCCCAGGGTTCGGCTCTCTTTCTTTCTCTTTCTCTTTCTTATTTGTACAAACTTATAAATGACCTTTTGTCTGAAGCTTTTAACCCACCCCAGACCCTCAGATGATAGCAGCTTATGATAAGCTCATTAAATTATTAACAGTGTAGAATTTAATGCTTCGAAAACTTACTGCTGTCTACAGTCGCAAAAGCTACATTCTTTCCCAATGCCACTATCTATGGGTGGTAACTACATCAAGGAGACTTAAAAGCTTTTAGTTCTAGGTATATGCTTCAAAAACCACCTGTTGTCGAGTGATCACATATTTAACATTGCCAAAAATGCCAAAAATGCTGCTAAGTGCTTGGTTTTCTCCGAGGGTGCAGCAATTTTTATACCCCTTCTGTTGTCTGTTTATTCGTCCGAAACTCGAGTACAATTCTCATATTTGGGATGGTGCCCCAATAGCGTACTTAAGACTTTTGGACAGAATTGAAAAAAGAGCTCTAAAAATGATAGGTGATCGTTCTCTTGCTTAGACATTTGCTACTCCTAAACAACGGCGCTGCCTCAAGGTCTCATGCCTATCATTGTTTTACCGTTATTTTCACAAACAATTCTCTAGTGAAATAGGAAGCTGCATTCCTTCCCTCAAACAATTCAATCGTATTACCCGTACTTCTGGGAAGGCTCATCACCTTGAGTCCAATTTCGGACGCACTGTTATGTACAGTGATTCTTTTTTTAGCGGCAGTACATGAATGAGAAATGCTTTACCAAGTTCAATATTTTTAACTCATTACAATGTGCAAAACATTCCAAACCAATGTGCATCGGCATCTCTTTTCTTGTTATATCCCCCTTCCTAATTGATCGCACTGTGTTTATTTGTTTAATCATTATAAGGGTATTCATAACCCCTAGCGATACAAGTAATTGTAATTCTGGTGGAAAACAAGCCTACGGTCTTCGGTGCTTAGGTTTCCAACCGAAAATTGAACTGTTACCTTGTCAAGCCTAAGTAAAATTCTTCATCATCAGGCTCTTTGAAAAGATTTGCTCAGGACTTAAAAGATCGAATTTTTCTGCACAAATCCAAGTCTTTAAATATTTCGAAATCTTCGTCTTCTAAAAACATTTAAAACAAACAAATTGTAGCTCACGCAATTGAAAAAAAAACACACACATCAAATCAATCAACTAAAATTGGCAAGCCATTTTTCTAAGATAATGACAGATGTCATATATGGATTTAGCAAACTGTTAAAAGTTAAAGTAGCGGGTATCTCTAAAAAAAAACCTTTCGATGGATTTCAATCAGGAAATTTGTTTCAATGATAGAAATGTTCAATGATAGCTTTAACCGACCAGTCAAAAAAAAATTCCAATGATTGGTTTTAATGTTGAAAACCAATCATAGCTACAACTGGTATATTGATCTATTTTCAAAATGCAAATGGCGTTGCCAGAGTCGTTCACAAACGTTCCTATTTCAAATCAACTAAAAGTCCATTAGCATTAGTGTATGTGACATCTGTCATTTTTCTTTTTGCATGAGTTGTTATTGCTTCGATGCTTGAACACAATGAGGTGTTTATTATGTAAATATACGTGATATTTTATACGTGCTAGACAATAATATACAGCGTTTCACTAAAAGTAAATAATCTACCTACATATTTGACTGAAATATAAATGTTTGATTTGAAAAGAGCTAGAATTTCGATTCAACCGCACTATAAAAACTTTTAGGGAATCAAAATACAAATTGTTCGACTACTGAATGCCTCTATAATGATATTGAAACGCTGAATAAGTAAGACGACCTATTTAAATGAATATCAAATATTTAAAGGGATATTTTCGATAGAATATGATATGTTGATGTTGATATCAATCAAATTTTGTACCTTCGTTGAGAAGACTTCACTTATTATTATTTTGTTTTATTAAAAAAAAAGCAAGACTTTAAAAATGAAATGTGTTTATATAAAAACTGTATCTGATTGACATTATAATTTTGGTATAATTTTGGGAGGCATACATTTGAGAACTTAAAGTTGAATAAATTCGTATTTGAGAAGTAAGAAAAAACTTTAAACTAAAAATAAATTGAATTGAAACAGTCGCAATTTTGCGAGAAAATTTTCTTGACGGGATTATTTCTGGAAAAGGTGACCACAATTTACCACCGATATCTTGTGAAATAACACATTAAAACTTTTATTTTTTTTTTCAGTACATGAAAGAAATGTTGAATGCGAATGCTTCACAATCAATTCCAGACCTTAAAGATGGCAAATGTGAATTATCGAGGACGTTCAATAACCTTTATTTTAAAAATTGAAATTGAAAAAGCCAAAAGGATAACCGTGGACCCCCGCTAATCAAAGTTAACTGCTGTATCGATTTCAGTCATAAAATTTCATGAATTAATTATTTTTTGGACCTTCTGGTTGTTTTTTAGCTACAATCATCTAACCAATTTGATTAAAAAAATTAAAGGGTTTTTCTTATCAAAAACATAATTTGATTAATAAAAGTTGTGTCTTATCACAAACAAAAACAAAAACCAGCTTCTCAAAAAAAAGCTAATTTTTTAAAAGTAACAACTTCTTACTTCTATAAATTTATTATTTCTATTTAAAAAGGAACTACTAAGAACTGCTTTTAACAAGCTCATTTACCTGTTCAGATTGATATGGAATTGACGTCAATCCCCACAAAACCGAACTTGTCCTCTTTACTACGAAATATTAAATCCCCCACATAGACCGTAATTTAAAAGAGGTTACATTTTAAGTGCCGATATTAATTTTGAATAAAACACAAATTATTAAAAAAGTTATTGTCATTTCTTCTTACCAGGATGCATCCAATGATTCAAATTTTCAAGGACGCTGAGGCATAATTAAGTTTCTATGTCCTTAATGTGCCGAATTATCTCATCCTTTAGCTTATGAGTTGTTGCTTGCTTATCGATGTACACCTTTTCTTTAAAATAACCCCAAAGATCAAGAAGTCCAACGTTGTCAAATCAACTGATCATGGTGACAAATTGACATCGCCACCACGTGAGATAGCACGGCATTAAATTTTTCGCGCAAAAAAGAACCATTGTTTCGTTAGCTGTGTGGCAAGTAGCACTCTCCTGTTGAAACCATAAATCGTCCATATCCATATCTTGCAATTCGGACCATAAAGAGTTCGTTATGATCTCACGATATGGAACGCCATTCACAGTAACTGCCTGATCGGCCTCATTTTGGAAAAAAATACGGCCCTATGGTGCCACCAGCCCATAATCATAATTAATAATATATTTAAGTCAAAAATCTATTTTTACCAACTTTTGTTATTTTTTTTAGGTTTTTAATTTTTTGTAAAAAAAAACTGTAGATTATATTTTTCAAAAAATGTTACTGAATGTTGAAAACAATGTTTTTTAAAAAATAAAATTAGTTTAAGGCCATTGCCTCAAATTTTTGAAAAGTTATTTGAGTCGAAAATCAATTTTTACTAACTTTTATTCATTTTTTGTTTTAGGTTTTTACTTTTTGTAAAAAAAACTGTCAATTCGATTTTTCTCAAAATTTTACCGAATGTTGAAAACGTTATTCTTCGAGGTGACAAAAATTTTTGTTTCAGTTTTTTTGATTTATAAAAAAACCGTTGATTGGATTTTTTTCCAAAAATATACTTGTTTGGTATCAAGTTACAATATATAATATAAAATTTAATTCAAGTCTCTAGCGTTATTGGTTCGTGAGAAATTTAGGGTTAACCAACATTTTCACCTTTTTTTAAAATTGCTATGGTAAAAAAACACCCACTCAATTTTCTTTAGAGCCCTTTCTGCATCTTTCTGCATTATTATCTGCATAACAAAATTAATTTGAAGTCGATATCTCTTCTGGTTCTTGAGCTTTGGACGACGAAAAAAACGTCGCAAACGTACGGACGTACCAACGCAACGTACGTATATACACGCACTCACAGACATCTCTCTAAAAATCTTTTTTTTCGACTCTAGGGACTTTGAAACGTCAAGAAATGTCAAAATTTTCAATTCGACAAATCGGACCAATTACAATAACATCCTATGGGAAGTTAATAAGACCCATATATTTTACTTTGTCTAAAAATGAAAGCGTATACCATTTATAAATAAAGGGTGATTTTTTAGCTATTATTTGGTCTATAATTTAACCATGAATCGTCTAACAAACGAACAAAGCTTGCAAATTATTGAATTTTATTATCAAAATGCGTGCTCTGTTAAGAAAGTTCATCGCGCGCTTCACAGTCATAAAAAGTCACAGTTTTGTGCGGTGTATGGACTGGTGGCATCATTGGACCGTACTTCTTCAAAGATGATGCGAATCGCAACGTAACTGTGAATGGTGAGCGCTACCGTGAGATGATATCCAACTTTTTTTGTTCAAAATGCAAGAGCTTGACTTTCATGACATGTTGTTTCAACAAGACGATGCCACATGCCACACAACACGCGCAACAATGGACTTATTGAGAGGCGAGTTTGGTGAACATTTTAATTTACGTTCGGGGCCGGTCAATAGATCGTGCGATTTAACACCTTTAGACTATTTTTCGTGGGGCTATGTTAAAGCTCATGTATATACAGACAAGCCCGCTTCAATTGACGCATGTGAAGACAACATTGAAGAATTTATTCGTGAAATACCAGCCCAAATGTTTTAAAGAGTATGCCAAAATTGGACTAAGCGGATGGACCATTTGTGGCGCAGTCAAGGTCAACATTTGCATGAAATAATCTTCAAACATTAAATTATTTGGACCGTACTATCGATTCAAATACAGATTTCATGCATTTTTGTAAATTGTATGTGTTTTTTTTTTGAAAAACTTTCCTACAGCTTTCAAAAAATCACCCTTTATAACCACTTTGTTAAATTTGGACATCGAGGAAGAAATATCTTTTTTCTTTAGGTGGCGCCACATTCCGTTGAGAACTAGGGCCTATTGACTTAGAGCTCTCAACTATTCCTGTGTGCGATTAATGTTGTCAGGAATGGAGGGGACCTAAAGTTTATAAGCCGAATCCGAACAGCTAATTTGAGAAAGCACTTTTCATGACATGAATTATTACTCTTGCAGGATTTGTCAGTTCCTCACAAAAGGCAGTACCCGTGAAAAAAACAACTTTAGATGGCACCTGCAGGGATTGAACCCAATACCTCTGGCATGACAAAGCTACGCACTAACCATCACATAGGTGGTGGAAGAAATACCTTGGCAAAGTTAACAGTAATATTTAAATACTGTCATATACGAAAATTCGTGCTATCAATTTAAACGACCTCGTATAATTATGCATGAGAGGATATTGGCATTAGCGTCGATGACAAAGAACAATTTATTATCCAATCACCAAAGTTTTGTTCATCAAATACCAACTTCCTACCTATTTTGCAATTTAACTGCCCACTCAGTCTAAAATTGCAATTCATTATCTCGTCCTATCTCACACCATAAAAATATAAAATATGAAAAAAGAAAAATAAAATGAAAATGAAAATGAAAATTCTTTCATTATTTTCTTCTCCTGTGAACTCATTCGTATAGACACCATCATCATCAGTATAGCCCCACTATATTCATACCTATATTCATACCTATATTCATACCATTTTGATGTCAACTTAAAAGCAGCCACCGTTTTTCTAATCAATGTATCCATCGGCAAAGATTTTGACTTTCTAATAACGACAACTTGGTGGCTTTTAGGCTATTCTTTCTTCTCTGCCACACCCACCCATTTTATCAGTTTATACGGCCTCCTTTCCTTCCAAGTCGTCGTCTTCGTCTTCGTCATCCTCATCGTCGTCAACATCGTCGTCCTTAGTCCCCTTAAGTGTTAAAGGATAAAGTTTTCATATTGAAGGATACTCTGTACTCGGTGATGCTCTGTGCTGTGTGCTATGCTATGCTGTGCTTTGGAGCGTTCTATATACTCACTACATCTCCATAAACAGAATTTTTTCGCTAGAGCGATTATCAATTGAAGCATTCCCTCTTGGAGAATGGAGAGAGTCTACTATGATGGGTACCTTCCTATACAAGTTCGAGTATAGGAGTACGAGTATATCCGCCGTTGCTTTTGCTGTTGCCGTTGCCATTGCCATTGCGGGTTTCCAGTATAGTTGCTATTGCCATTTTTCCTTCCTTCACTTCACCATATTATGATATACATAGTCTACCCTTCGCCAAGGGCCTGGTAATTTCCATTCTTTGCCGTTCGCGCTTGAGAGCATCAAGGATGCCGGCTTTTTGTTAGATAATCATGAAAATTGAATTTATCGAAAGTGTGTGAGGATGGCAGTTTAAAGAGTGTCGGACGAACAGAAAAGAACAAAATAGACCATCTCATCTACAGCAGGATAATGTAGAGGCGAAACTTTGGAAAACTTCTTCGGATGTCGGATCTATATGTATGTGCTCTCTCTCGCAAGTCACAAGAAACCAAAGATTTCTCTCGCAGTCACTTAGGGCATCAACATTTTCAATGTGAAATTATTTTAGACTTAGTAGAGTATGGATACATATATATATACTAGATAGACGTAGAGGGGGATGAAGCTAAAGCTGAAGCTGAAAAGGAACTTTCAAAACATTGGCTATGTGAACTTGAAGAGCGTATGACGCCCACTTAAGTCAAGTCCCCTGCTGCTGCGGGCGGCTCGACTGTTGTTGAAGGCTAAATTTTCTGTGTTGGAGTGCATCTCTGCATCTCTGCATCTCTGCATCTCTGGATCTTGTGCAATAACATGCAACGGATGGATTCGAGGGCGTGCAAAAACGACGACGTATCTCTGCAATTTTAAGCAGTCTCTGGAGGTAATGTGTTTACCAAACGAAGAAGAAAGTGTATTAAGCATTCTTAATGGAATTCTTTGGCGGAATTGATAGTTTGCCTCATATAAAAATGTAGGTCCCGGTCTTGGTTTTGGTCTCGGCATAGCAATTGACTATACTATACATACACGCTACGACGACGTAGGATGGGTATAAGCAAAAGCATGTTACGACTATAGACATATATACTTTTGTATACCTTGGATTTGGATTTGTATTTATGTATATCTAGCGGTATATAGGGAAAATCCTTTTAGAATTTCGGATACCAATTTTCTGACAACCAGACTGTGAACTTGGGTCGTTGTTATATAATTTTATATCCAGCGGGTGAATAAACATTTTTGCTCAATGTGATGCCTGCAGAAGACGTGTACAGAAGCGGAAACCTATACGAATAAGAAGAAGAAGAAAAAGAAGAGGGTAAAAATCAATAAACCCCATGGAGTGTGGTTAACCGATGAACGGGCTCCGAAGATAAATGTGGATAAGAGTCTTAAATCTAAAATTCATGGTTTCATTATTATTTACATGAAGAAAGTGTAGCTAAGGGATTTTTTTTTTATTATTTGTTATAGAACCTACATATAAAAGGAGTATTATTATGTAGTAAATTCCTCATAGGATTACAAAAAAGTATGTATTTTGAAAGTGGAACACCCTTAAAATAACATTGAAAATATACAGTAGGTAGATAGGTAGGTAGGAACAACATCAACAATCCTTAGATGATTTATGATTTTTTGTTCAATGAATAATTGTTCCAAACTGCTTTGGAGTGATATGATCGTTTGTGACATATTTATTTTATAAATCATTTGAATTGGATTGTTTAATCTGTGAGGAAGCACATAAAACCAACGAGAGAGGAACTAAGATTAATTGGAGTAAAAGTCCACCGTACATGGCATAAATAACTTACGGCTTTGACAGTGAATTTATAACTTGGCCTTTCGACAAAGCAATTAGATAGACTTCGTGTTCAATTTGGTTTAAGAAACTGATTTCTAATTTAAATTTTTTTTTTTGTTTTCATATATTTTATTGCAAATCCAATGTCATGTTGGTGGACTTATAGTTTAATGAATAATTGTTGTGTTTTAAGACTTAAATTTATTTATTTTTGTATTAATTAAATAAGAATATTTATCTTTTTGGTACCCTAGAGACTTATGGAATACATGTGATTTTATATTCTAATGTTAATATATTGAAATATTTCGTTTATACACAGTTCCAAAAGTATTGTAGTATTTTTTCTTTCTGAAAACATAGATAGTGGGATTAACATCAATTGTACACCTAGGCGTATACGCACTTTTTATCCAATAGAGTTAAACACGGGAAATTCCTAACTAAATTTACAGCTGACAGTAAAAATGGAAAACGTATTTTCGTTACTGAATAATAAATATTTCAGAATTAGTTACTTTAATTTCAAGTCAATGTTGGGAAAGCTTTAAGTTCATTTACTCTATCAAATATTTTTGGTAAACAAAACTAAGATCGTAAAAATATCCTGAGGAAAACAATTTGATAAACAGTTCGATAAAAATACATGTTTGGCGTTTTTATGGGTTTTCCAATAAAAGGTTTCATTTCAACATTTAACAAAAAAGAACTGGTAGCCACATATAATAAAAAACGATATCAGCCAATGGCTGGCTACTGTTTAAGTAAAGGATATGACGTTTACATAAAATATATCATGATCAATGAATATTTACTTCTATATAAATATGTTCTCGATAATTTCACATATTCTTTCTTACAGGCCTTGATTGATTGAGGAACATTGGTATAGACCAAGAGATAACGTAAACTTTGTTTTGTTTATTTGAAATTTTTAAGATCGACAAACGCTTTGTTTTTCAGAAATATTTAGCTACATAGGAATTTATATTCTTACTAGCGGCCCGTTCCGGCTTCGCACGGGTAGACATAAATAGGTACAGATATTTAAGTTATAATCATGCTAATTAAACCTGTACACTACGTTGGCTGTGGTATGTGTAGGTGGCAACAAAACGTATTGATTTTCAGGAGATCCTACTCGAGAAAGTGCCACATACAATTGCCCGTTGGAAAAGCACTTTTTCCTTAAGTCGATACCAACTTTGGAAAAAGTTTGTCCCTGGGATTTATTTATTGTTAGGGCAAAGGATATTTTTAAAGGGAACTGTAACCTTTTAAAAGATATGGGCAAATCAGTTGATATCATCGGGATCCGCATAACATGTAATAATAGTTGCTACAATCAAATTATCTCTTAATTCTTTGATCAATGGTCTTGTACTATTACACATATAGGGAGGGCTTAAATTTCTTAAAAGCATAACAGGCGTACCTATTTTCAATTTTATATTCTATAATATTGTCGAACATTTGTTTGTCTTATCATTAATACTCTTCGCAGCGTATGCGATGAAAGACATTTTATGGCTAATTTTTTTACACCTTCGGTTGGTTTTAATATTAATTTCTAAACATTTATATAGTAATCTAGTACGAAATATAGCCTTAGTTACTCAGTGATAATGTATCACATTGCCCCACGTGTTGTTGAAAAAGAAATTTCGAATTCCAACGTGGCGCCATCTTTGAGAAGTTCACGATAGATGGTCCGACAGTTTTCTGTAAAAAATCTGATTTAAGGCGCCATCTGTTCGTGACTTATGAAACTTACGATTAATAACAAACATCAACATTGACAATCAGTTTATTGTTAATTATAAATTATTAAATTACACATAAAATGTTAACTTTCACCGAAGTCGGGTGACATGGTGAAGAGTTCACTGGGAACATACATATGACACTGGATTTTTATATATTAAGATTACTTTTGGAAAGATTCTTACTTCAATTCTGAACGTAAGGCTAACCAAGTAGATTAAGAACACTAATTTTCTTATTAATTTTCAAACAGGATTTCCTTCGGAATTCACTATTGAGAAAAAAAAGAAAGTATACGCTTGTTGTGTAGACTTCAAAACAGCTTTTGACAAGGTTAACAGACAGCCTCTGATTTATAGGAATCTCACGGAAATGTTTTTCAAATTTCTGTAATCATCTTGCGCCTCTATTAGGGATGGATAAGTGTTTTCAGACTGGTTTGTAACGACAGGTGGTGTTCCCTAGGGCTGCATTTAAAGCCCAATTATGTTTGTTTTGTTTATTGACGATAACTGTTGTGTACTTCCAGGAGAAGAATCCGTTAAAAGTAATGTGTGTACTGAGGTAGTGCAAGAGTTTAAATATCTCAGAGTTTTGCTAACACATAATTTTATCTTTTTGAAGCACGTCAAACAAAAAAGGAATGAAGCTAAGATAGATTTAAGTTTTATGTAGCCAAAATTCTTTGGAAATCCCAAAACTGATCAAGTGTCCAAATACCGTGCGTTTCAAGCGACTGTAAACACATGCTTGTGCTATGGGGCTCAGATTTGTTGATACTTTTGTTTGAAGCACTTCAAAGGGATTTTTTTTTTTTTTTTTTTTTTTTTTTTTTTATAATAAGCGAACACTAAAAGGGTTTATATACCTTTAATATGCCAAAGACACAGTGTGAGCATTAGGAAAAGAGGGAAGGGTTGGATAGGAGGTGTCGGTGTACATTGATTTTGAATTCCTGAACATTGCAATGATAGGGAAAGATAGAGCGTGGCAAGGCGTTCCACATTCGCGTAGTACGGCTAAAAAAAGAATCTCTGTACTTCATAGTACGGCCGAAGTTGGGCTCAAGGGTAAACTGATGGGCATTCCTAGAAGCGCGGGTATTACGGTTAAATTGTTTAAGGGGAGGAATGCAACTGGCTATTTCACTAGAGCATAGTCCGTTAAAATAACGGTAAAAAAGGGTGAGACAAGAAACCTTGCGTCGATGTTCGAGTGACGGAATCGAGTTGATGATGTTAATGTCACCAATCATTTTAAAAGCTCTTCTTTGAATACTGTCCAAGAGACTTAAATAAGTTACTGGAGCACCAGCCCAGAGATGAGAGTTATATTCAAGTTTCGGACGTATGTAGGTTTTGTAGATAGCCAGATCAGACGGAGAGAAAAATTTCTTGCAACGTCTCAGAAAACCTAGACATCTTGCGGCATTTTTGGCAACATCGCGTATGTGATCGCTCCACAAAAGGTGGTTGCTGATGCACATTCCGAGGATGTCGAGGTTTTCCGTTTCGTTGATGCAAGTGCCACTCATAGATAGTGGCAAGGAGGGTTTATCTCGCTTTAACGATGCAAGACAGCATTGCGTTTTCGAAGCATTAAATTCCACACGATTTTTTATTCCCCATTGTACAATGCTGTGTAGGTCGGAATTTAATGAGCTAATCATATTTTGCCGTTGCAGTTCCACATCCGAAGAGGAGGGTTGTGAGTCTGGAAACGAATGTGAAAAGCTAAGAGTGCTATCGTCAGCGAAACAATGAATTGGATTAGAAGTAACAGACAGGAGATCATTTATAAAAATGAGGAAGAGGGTCGGAGACAAAACGGAGCCCTGGGGCACACCAGCATTTATTTTATGGGTTTCAGACTTGAATCCGTCCAAAACAACTTGTATTGAACGGTTCGAAAGGAAATTTCTAATCCAACGAAGAAGAGATTCATCGATACCGAAAGCACGCATTTTCGATAAGAGAGCAGGATGCCAGACTTTATCAAATGCCTTTGAAATATCAAGTGCAATAATCTTACTTTCTCCAAAGCGATGTAAAGATTTGTTCCACTGTTCGGTGAGATGAACCATGAGATCACCAGTGGACCTATTGCTACGAAAGCCGTATTGCCGGTCATTAAGAAGCTTCCGTTCTTCAAGATATTTCTTAAGCTGATAATTAATCAGCGTTTCCATGACCTTGGAAAGAAGGGACGTTAGTGCTATCGGTCGATAGTTTAAGGGAGAAGAAGATTCGCCTTTTTTTGGGATCGGCTGGACAAATGCAGTTTTCCAAGTACTCGGAACGAGCCCAGAAGAATAGGATAGATGGAAAAGCTTACGCAGTGGTTTTGCTAGCGTGGAAGAACACCTCTTCAGAACAATAGCGGGGATACCATCCGGACCAACGGATTTATGAATGTTGAGATCTTTGAGAGCTCTTGCCACAGTACGAGTACGAAAATAGATTGGTCCCATAGAATCATTTACGCGTTCAAGAACTGGGGGAGCCATGACACTATCTGGTAAGGTGGAATTTTCGGCGAACTGCCTTGCAAACAAGTTAGCTTTATCAATAGAGCTAACTAAAGGAGTGTCATTGACAACAAGCGTAGGAACCGAGGAAGAGGAAGAATTTCTCATGTTTTTTACAAATGACCAAAAATTCTTACTGCCTTTGGGACATTGCAGTATTTTTTGCCGTAATTTTTGGTCATGCAAAAATTTGGTCCTTCGAATATGAGCGTTGCAGGCCTTCCTGTCTTGTTTAAACCTTTCCCGGTTTTCCTCAGTTGGGTTGGCTCTAAAACACCGGAAGCTCACCTCTTTCTCCTTGATAACCTCTTTGCAGCTCGAATCGAACCATGATTTTGTCTTAGGTTTAATACTTTTAACCCTATTCGGGATAAAGGTTTCCATTCCCAAACGAATCATACTAGTAATCATATCTGCACTGGAGTCTACGTCACTACCGAGGAAGCATAGTGACCAGTTAAAGATCCTGAAGAAATTATTGAGACCGTCCCAGTTGGCTTTCTCGTACTGCCAAACGGTTCTCTTTGGAGCTCTTTCTTTAACTGGTTTTGTTTGACACGAGAAATTAGCAGATATGACACTATGGTCCGATGCGCCTAGAGGCGTCAATACACTTATTATGTACTTATCAGGATCAGAAGTGAGAAACAAGTCAAGTGTATTTTCCGCTCGGCCATTAACGTCCGAAATTCGAGTAGGCTCATTGACAAGCTGAGTAAGATGGTTGAACTCAGCAAAAATCTCAGCACACATTCCTTCGGGTGTTGTCTGGCCCGAATGGCGAAGCCACGAAGAATTGTGAACATTGAAATCGCCCGTAATAACGATTTCAGTGTGAGGATACAGGGAGACAATTCTTTGAATGGAGTCAGACAGAGCATCAAATTCCTGAGAAGTCGAAACTCTGTCCAGGTTTGGGCTCCGATAAATGAAACAATAGTGAATGATGTGCTTATTCACGGAAAATTTTAACCACATGAAATTAAAGAAGGAATTGGTACAATGACCGTATTGTGGTAAAAGTTGATAGGCAACATCATTCCTAATATATATGGCGAGACCATGGTGGGAGAAGAATAATGGCACCAAGCTATACCCATGAATATAAAATTCCGTAGGATCGGAATCCTCACTCACTTGGGTTTCGCTCAGTGCCAGAACAGCTGGTCTTTTAGAGACAGCGTGGATGTACACGGACAGAAAATTCGATCTCAGCCCACGAATATTATTATAATCTACTCTAAAACTACCAATCATTGCAATATATAAGAGAAACAAAAATCAAAACATACGAATTTCTAAGTAAATCACTATTTAAGATTATTTAAAAGGTCTTTTACAATAGAACATTTAAACGCTTATTTAGACTACCAAACTCAACACCGCCAACCCCAAAATGAACTACGACTAGTAGACCACGATTGCTAAGGCCCTATTCCTAAGTACATAATTTAATGAAGAAATAAAGAATTTAATAATAATAATAAAAATAATAATAATAATAATAATAATAATAATAATAATAATAATATTCACTGCACTTATCAGTAATAAAATCCACGAGCACTGCTCTATGAATAACATCCTATAGAAGAAGAACAGAAAAGCTGCATCAGGAACGCTCTCGGTTGCAAACACCAACTCACTATAGATGCCATTGTCTTAAAACAGGCGCAAGTAAAAAAACGAAACTTGCATATGTGCTATATATACTATAAAAAGGCTTTTGACCACATGAATGGTTGCTACAAGTACTGCGGATATACAAAGTATGCCCAAGAATTGTAAATGTACTCGGTGAGCTAATGAAAAACTAGAGTGTAAAACTGCGGCTAGGAAAGAGGGAAATTGCTACCGTCGGTATACTCAGAGGAATGTTCCAAGGTGATTCCTTATCGCCGCTGTGGTTCTGTATTGCGCTCATCACACTATCAACAATGGTTTAAGGCTCAAACCTTGGATATAAACTTACCCCGTCAGAAGAAAAACAAATCTCGCACCTTCTTTTCATGGACGACCTAAAACTATTCGCTGAAAGCCGATATAAACTCCAATCTCTCATACACACTACTAAAATTTTCAGCGAAGACATAAACATGACCTTTGGCCATGAAAAATGCGCCATACTGAAAATTGGCAAAGGAAATGTAGCCCCATTAGAACGACCATATCAAGGAGTTGAAGAGATGAAAACCGAAGACCACTATAAATATCTTGGAATATCGCAAAACATACGTATAAACCACACCAAATTAAAGGCCGAATTTACAGAAAAATACCAGAAAAAGCTGACCAAAGTACTGAATACCAAGCTGTCAGCTAGGAATTTGATGGGAAGTATTAAATCTTGGGCAATACCTTCGCTCAGCTCAACTCATTCGGCATCCTTAAATGGTCGGATACTGACCTGCATGGACTGGATAGGATGACAAGAAGACTACTTACCAAATTCCGTAGCCTACATCTTAACTCGTCGTTCCATCGATTATACTTCCCAAGAAAGGAAGGTGGCAGAGGCCTACTCAACATCTATAAAATGTGCAGAACGCAGGAAACCAAAATGAGAAATAAGCTACTTTCCACACCTGAAGAAATATTATCAAGAGCCCGCGCTTTGGATGATAAGTTCACGCCCCTGAACCTGAAAAACAGAGCAAAGTAAATAATATTTGAGCCCGACCAAACCGAACAAGAAAGGTACCTTGACAAGAGTATCCACGGGAAGTTCCCGAAAGCACTACGTGAGGAGCACATTGACAAGACCAGCTACCTAAAATGGCTCACAGATGGTTTCCTATTCCCGGAAACAGAAAGTTTTCCAATTGCAATACAAGACAAGATAATAAAAACCAGGAATTACGAAAAGCACTGCCTCAGAGTAGAAGTGTAGAAGTGACAGATAGATGCAGAAAATGCGGTAAGCCGGGTGAAACTATTGAACACGTAATAGCCGGGTGCCCTGTGCTAGCTAACTCCGCGTACCTAGGTAGACACAACCAGTTAGCCAAAATCATCCACCAACAACTGGCAAAAAAATATGGACTGATAGAAAATATGGTACCATTCTACAAATATCAACCAGTGGAAGTACTAGAATCGGGTGATCATATTCTTTACTGGGACAGACCCATGCTGAAGGACCGAACAGTGGACTTCAATCGGCCGGATATCTTGGTCATCGACAAAAAATCAAAAACAGCGACGGTGATAGACATCGCAGTTCCACTGACCACAAACATCCAAAAAACCGAAGCAGAAAAGATAACGAAATATGAGAACCTAGCTATCGAAATTAAATCAGTATGGCAGCTGGAAAGGGTTAACATCTATCCAATTGTGATATCCGCTGAAGGATTAATATCTCACAACCTAAAAAAGGAGCTGCAAGAATAGGACAAAAAGCAATAATATTACAAGCTTGCCACATAGTGCGCAAATATCTGAACTAAGAAATAAAAAAAAGTTCAAAATTAAATAAATAAATAAATAATTAAAAAAAAAAAAAACTAGATATGAAAATCGGTCTTTCTTCAGATAGGGTGAATTCCCTCCTCATCGAACCCCCGAGCCGAATCCAAGGATCGGTAAAATTTTTCCAGCTCATGCAGCTGAGAAAGTTCAATAACTCGATAATAATAATAATAATGATAATAATAATAATGATTATAATAATAATAATAATAATAATATTATTAATAGTAATTGTAATAATAATACATTTTAAGTGGCCTCAAAGAAAAAAGTCTTAAGGTTTTATTCCCGAGATCTCGACCAATTTGAAGAAACTTTCCTTTAATTTTAAATATTTTTTTAGTGAATTTTTACAATTTCAATTCGTTTTTAAACATTTATCGTTCCATATTCAGTAATGACGTAGTTTTTACTTGTTCAACGTGAAAATATAACAGCCTGAAAAAAACTCTTAATGGAAAACGCTCTTATTGTCTCAAACATCTCTACAGAAAACAACTTAAACTTCAATATTTGAAAAAAATGCCTTTCATAGTTCTCTAAATAAAATGTTGTTTATTACAAAAATTACAAATTTCTTAAGGGTTATAATAGAAAGTTATCATCGTGAGTCTCGTTCAAGAATCTTCGTATTTCAAATGAAATGCGACATTTTTGATAAATGTATTATTTAATTAATTTTTATCAATTCTACGCATCAGTTTTCAATTGCAACAATCAAATTTTAGAAAAAAAATTGGTAAAAAGAAGCTGGGATGCTACACACACTGATCTGTTGATATTTCTTAAAGTTTAACAAAAGAAAAAAAAAAGAAAATTATCTTATTTTAACAACAATATTTTATATAGAATGAAATAATTTTAAAAATAAAAGCTTTATTAATTTTCGAGACATTCAAGTCGAACATCAGTTTTTCCAAATTTTGTTTAGTATTTTTTGTAGATGTATGGGCTGGAGTCAAAATACTGTATCTCAAAGTATGTACTGTATTTCCAAATGCTGTATATACAAAATACTGTATGATTAAAATACTCAAAATTCTGTATTTCAAAATTTTATATTTCAAATTTTGTAAACATGCTGAAAAATAAAAACCGTTTTAATAACGTAAAAAGTGCGTTATTTTTCAGCCTATTTAAATAATTTTGGAAACATAATACCTTATTAAAGAATACATTATAATAAATGTCATTAGCTGTAACATAATTCCCTTGAACAATGACATGTGTACCTATGAAAATTCATAGGTCTTTGTATTAATAAAACGAAATAAATTGTATCTTCTTAATTCTTCGTATCTCTCTCACGTTTTTACATTGATAGTTCTTATCATAATCAACAATTGGCTTAACACTTCCACCAAGCTAATTCATCTGTCAAAACTTCTACCTGTTCGTGCATTTCGTTGATGTTTTAAAGCTTTTGAGAATTTAATTTATTAGATTCAGCATTTTGACAATACAGTATTTTAATAAACAGTAATTTAAATTTGCAGTATTTTGAAGTACAGAATATTAACCATACAGTATCATGACCATACAGTATCATACAGAATTTTGACCATACAGTATTTAAAAATACAGCATTTCGACCCGCTCCCGATTCTTATTTGTTTTATAACAAAAAAAACATTTGAATTTTTCAAAATTATAAAAACAATATTTTTTATAAAATAAAATTAGTTTGAAGGCAAAATCAGTAAAAATTGTCAATAAATTTTGAGTTGAAAATCAATTTTTAACAACTTATTGTGGAATTTTTGTTAGGTTATTTATTTTTTATAAAAAAAACTATAACTTCGATTTATCTTTAAATTTTGCCAAAGGACAAAAACATTTTTCTTCGTTTTATACAATTATTCTAGAAATAATATCATATTATGTTGGCGATGCATTCAAAGTGACAAATGTTAAAAGTCAAAATCTTTTCCTGTTCTTGAGATATATGGTTGATAAAAAAGGTATCCCCATGAACGGACGTATTAGCAAACGTTACACACGGACACACAGACATCTGTCTAAAAATCTTTTATTTAAATTCTTTGGACCCTAAAATGTCGGGAAATCTCAAAATTTTCAATTAGACAAATCGTACCGATTACAATAACTTCCTATAGGATATTAATAAAGTTTTAAATCATATTTATATTATATTTGTTAAAACATCCGTTTTTCAATTAGCTATACAAATATTTTAAATATATGATTTTTAGTCATAAGATGAGAATTCAATACGGTAGGTCATTATAATCAACAGAAAAAAAACAATAAGCAACTTAGTTATAAATAGGTAATATTTTCAATTATCCTGTCATATGAAATGTCTATCTATCCACTCTATTATCTATTATATTTATTTAAAATTTCAATAATATCCTAAATGATTTTTGTCAAGACAATGTTCTTAGAATTTAATCGTTTCTCTTTGGATTATAATAAAAACCAACCGCTAAACTAAAATAACCACATAAAAACTCATTAGATCGTTTTCATTTTCATTGTTGTTTTTTTTTTTCTTTTTTTTAAATCAATTTTATAGTATATTCAAATGAAAACAAAAAAGAAAACGCCACCGCCAACCACCGCAGCGCACCGCACAGCACAATTTCCGCCAGACAGAAAACAATGAAACTTAAATATATCGGTGCTTGGGCGATTTCAAATTGTTTCCTTATGTTCCTTTTGTCAAGTTCAATGGTTGAACGGATAAATTGAATTCTTAAGAAAAATTTATGAAAGAAGAAGACAAAATAAATATATAGTTCGGGGTTACACTCTACAAAATAGGGTGTTTACTTTTTAATTTAACCTTCTAAGTTTAATTGCCCAATAATTATTTGGGTTTTTTATAAACTATGCTCGAAAAGAACTTTAACCATTTGAACTACTTTTCAAAATTATAAAAATCTGGAATCACAAAAGAACTTCTAAGTTTGAAGGTTTATTTTACTTAGTACATAAAAACGTGCTCAAAAATAAGATCATTCATTTAGATTTTTGAAAACAAAAAAACTCAATTAATTCTTAGCATGTAGTTTGGCCCACCCGTTTTCGAGTTGGGCAAATCTGATAATTGTAATCGTTTGTATAAGTTTAAACAACTTTAAGAAAATTAGTAACGTCACAGTTTTTGTACCAACTACCGTACCATCAACTTTCGGACTTAAAAATTCTAAAAACTTAGTTCGACTGATAGTTGTTTGTACAAATTTTTACATTCAATCATTTAATTTATGTACGTCCCAAAGATTTGGGACAAACAACTTTTTTGTCAAATTTTGTTTCAATTTTTTGTACAAATTTTAAGATAATTTTTCATGGCATTAAAACCTATCCCTTGTATTTTTAATTAATTTTGGGACATGTAGATTGCCCACCAACTATGAAATCTGAAAATTCTGAAAATGCAGTTGGATTAATAATCGTTTGTACAATTTTATACATCTTATCGTTTAGTTTATACGTGTCCCAAAAATCTGGGACAAATTTTTTTTTGCCAATTTGTATTTCTAATTTTTTGAAAACTAAGTAATCGGACATATTTTTACATGATTTCTCATGATATTAGTTTGAAAAAAAAAAATCGAATCCTTTGTATTTTAAATTAATTGCTGAAATTTTTTTTTGCGTATTTTGGGACATGTAGTTGGCCCATTTACTATAGAATCTGAAAATTTTGAAAACGCATATCGACTGATAATCCTTTTTACAAGTTTATACATCTAAGGGTTTACTTTAAATATGAAATATTTTATATAATGTATTCATGGAATCGTTTGTAAATCTCATTAAACCATTGTTCACCTAATAAAATAATCTTTCTTCAATTTTTATAATATTTTTCAAAACTTTGAAAAAAGTAAAATTAGTTGGCTCACTGATTTAACTCACAAGAATTCTGAAAATACAGTTCGAGTTATAATCATTAGTACGAGTTTATAAATCTTTTAGAAAAGTTTGTTTCTTATTATAAGCAATGCAAAATATTTAACACTAGTTCGCCCACGAATGTTTAGGACAAAATCAAAAAATGAAATTCGTCTAAAAATCATTTTTTCAAAATAAAAAAAAACTGCTAGCAGTTTCATTAAAACATGTCCCACAAATATTTTGAGAACCATTTTTCTTTAAAAGTTTACTTTATTTTTCTCTAAGACTTCCAACTGTGTGCACATTTTTAAAAATAATTTTTGATGTTGAAAAATGAAATATTATAATAATAATTATATAATTTGTATTGATATTTTGGGACAGCTAATTAGCACACCAACTATTTGGGATGAACATTTTTTAAATGAAGTTCGACTTATAATCGTTTGTATTTGTATAAGTGTAAACATATAAACGTTTAATACATACATATGTATATATGTATGTCCCAAAACCATTTAACACAAAAGTGTTTGGTAATTTTTAAAATGTTGTTTGTTCTTAAACTTGAAATGATTAGGACATTTTTAAAATGATGTTTTCTTATGTTAATCTATTGATTTTATGTTTTTCCTACATTAAATTAATATTTTCAAAATCATCTTCAGTTCAGCTGCATATAGGCAAATGATAATCCAAGAGTGATTGTCGAAAAACAAATGCAACCACAAAGAGTGACTGTTTGTTGCAGTTTATGGGCTGGCGCATCATCGGGCCGTATTTTTCCAAAATCAGATCGGTCAGGTGGTTACTGTGTATTGATGTTTACTATTGTGAGATGATAACGAACTTTTTATGGCCCAAATTGGAACATATTGATGTGAACGATGTATGGTTTCAATTTCAACAGGACAGTGCCACTTTCCACAAATTCAATAACCGTGTTATTTCACGTGGTGTCGATGTCAATTGGCCGCAAAGATCACCGTTCTTTGGGTTGATTTTAAGAAAAGGTGTACGTTGTGAGACCAACAACAATTCAAGAGCTTAAGGGTAAGATTATTCGGCACATTAACGGCATACTATGCCTTAGAGTCATCGAAAATTTGAACCATTAGATGGAGGTGTGCTGCCGAGGTCACGGCGGACATTTGGTCGATATTGTCTTCCATACATAATTGAACCATATCAATATTATCATAATAAAAGAAATTACACTATTTTCCTAAATAATTTATATTCTATTCCAAATCAACATCAGCCCTTAAAATTTAACCACCCTTTGATAACTACCTCTGTTACTGATTTATAAACATAAACGAAATTACATTTACATTTTTGCAAACTAATACTAACAGAATTTAAAAAATTTCTAAATGACTGATTTTTGAATACAACCTTCCAGATTTTTAAGATTTTGGAAGCTGGAATTCACATCAAAGAACATACTTTCATTGAAATTTTGTCCACCCTATAATTAGTAGTAAAACAATGAAGCACCAAAAAGTGGGACCAATGAAAAAAAAAAATAACTATACCCCTTAACTCACCACAGCATCCTTTATGTAAGGACTGCTTCCAAATGCAATTCGGAGTACAAAAAGACCACCACCTTAAGACGACGACGACTAAAACAAGATTTATTAAGATATCTTCGCTGAACAATGGACCGACCGTCACCCACCCAAAAAGGAAGGAAAAAAATCTACAAAAAAAACCTAAAATGAATAAAATTGGAGAGTTTTGTGTTGACAGTCAGACAAGAAATTGGATTCTTAATTTCTTAGAGTTTCTTTCCTGACTTTGATCTCCACCTCCTCCTCCTCCTTCTATCCCACCACAACTCACATTTCCATATAAACGTAGTATTGGATGTATCATGATGAAGATAGGCGTAGGGAGGATTTCTTTTCAATATATTCGAAGGATTCCTTCTATTAAAAAATAATTCTACCCTCGCCACCACAATAAATCTTTAATTTTCAAGCAACCACTAAGTCTCATATACGTATATATACAGTGTTGGCCAAAAGAAAAGCAACTTTAATTGCCTATATCATTAAATAATTAAAAAAACAAATTTATGATTCAATTATTGTACATATATTTTTGTTTTTAAAAATTAAATAAATATTTACAGTTTCTAATGGAAAATAAAATACAGTTGTTTTTTTTTTAAAGTTCATTAATTATAACACAATTAGTTCAATATTAGGCTGGCCAAACCAAAACCAACTTTTAAAAAACACATGTAGATTTTTAGTCTTAGTAAAATATTGATAGTATTTGGTAGCAAATCCCTTATTTTTAATCACTTCAGCACATCTTCGAAGCAATTCATCGATCTAAAATTCCCAAAGAATTTCTATGGAGTTGAGTTCTGGGGACTGTGATGTCCATTGTAACACGTCGATCCGGTTTTCTTGAAACCACGTCTTAACCGTATTAGACGTGTACTTTGGGTCGTTGTCCTGCTGAAATATCCATTTCAGAGGCAACTGATCCTCACCGTGCGGCAGCATTATATTTTGTAAAAAAACGATCCATTGTACCATCTTTTTTAGTAAATCGGTCCCAGTCCATACGCTGAAAAACATCCCCACACCATGACGTTACCTCCTCCGTATTTTACAGTAGCTTTGGTGTAACGTGGATTTAGTGACTCTTTGGCTGGTCTGTGAACACTACGGAAACCATCGGAACCCTTAAAATTGAATTTGGACTCGTCCGAAAAGACTACGTTCCTCCGTTTTCTAACGGTCCAGTTGTTCATGTGGTCATGAGGAAATTTTAATCTCGCCAGCTTGTTTTTGGTGGAAATAAAAGGCTTTTTTACAGCTTTGAAAGATTTTAGTCAACCATCAATAGCTCGTCTCCGAATTGTTCTCTTACGTTCAGGTCGAGTTGGGTTCGTATTTCTCTTGATTTTATAAGAGGGTGTTTTTAATTAATTTTATTATTGCAGAATCCTCTCAATTTGTTGTTTTTCTTGGTCTGCCACCTCGATAAACCGTTTGGAATGACTTTTTGGATTTTTAAAATTTTTATTAATCGGCAAAGCACTGATTTTGGAGTGGAATATTTTTCCGATATTTTAATTTAACTCATTGCATTTTTGTATTTTTTTCTTTTATTTCGTTAAAGTATCTGTTTTCGGCCATTTTACAAAAGTTAGCTAAGCACACTGATTAGCTTGCCCGTGAACTAAATAACACCTAATAAATGTATTCAACTGTACTCGTTTGCCAACACCTTTTATATGAGCATTGGATTTTGTAGTTAACGGACTAACTTTCCTCTATAAATAAGAAAAAGAGAGATAGCAATAAAAAGTTGGTTTTGTTTTGACGGAAAAAAAATTGGGTTACTTATTTCATATTTAAATGGGCCGTTATGAAAACTATATTCTCTTATGGTCTATTCAGAAGTACATACATAATGTATTAAACTTTGGAAACAAATTAACATGATTTGTTTAAGTCCAAAAGACTCTAATAAAGATATTAATCCTCGGTAGCCATCTTGGTTTGCCTACAAGCTAAACCGGAAATCAGACTCATAAACTCATTAAAGTATGCGTGTCATTTCTCCTCTAATTTATGAAATTTCCCCTAAAAACTCAGAAGTTAATTCTATGTATGCGTGAAAACACGTCAATTTTTCTCGCGTTGAATTCGTCCACATTACAAATACAACAATGTAAACAAATGGGTTTTGGAGGGTGATACGTATACGAAGAATGTATATCTTCATATAGAGTGTTTTTGGTTTTTAAGTTATTAATTTTTGAATGACATAAAGATGGAGGTAGTTTTGGCCAACACTGTACGTTACGTACCTATATCTACCTATATTCCGAACTCCGCCCGCCCGCAACATTTATACTCTCACAGTAGGACCTTTTTTTTAGGATGACAGAGGCGGCCCAGGCCCACCGTTGCCTCGCTTTCCAATTTCTTATTTCATTAAAAGAATACAATTTCAATGAATCTAAAATGAATTGCTGCATCGTGTATTGTTTGGGTTATTTTTTCTTTAGATGATATTTTATTTTTCTTCTTTTTTTTTCAATTAATGCCCGGGAATATCTTTTCTATAGTATTGTGACTGCATGTTGAGCTTGGATATACTCCTCTTCTTGCTATAAGATAGGTAAGGGTTGTATATTGTGCTATGTATGGAAGGCTGAAATAAAAAAATACAACCTGCTTTCGTCGTCGCTTATGATGATGATGAAGGCTGGTTGGGAGATACAACGGATTTATATGGAGTCAAGGTATTTAGATATTCTGCTAAAATAAACAGCAAAGGCATGCAGTAGTATAGCAACAATATTGGAGGTTGGAGATGGTGATGGGTCTTTGTTGGTTTTGCGGTATTTTAGGTCAAAGTTGACAACTGCAATGCTCCGTCGGATTCCATTGTACGACTATGTATCTATGTGTGTATGTTGTATAAATGTGTGTGTGAATATAGTTTTATAGGGATTCATAGTTCATCATAAAATACAATATATACTCTTACCTTACCGAATTGTATGACACAAAAGACAATTGGGGAAATTCTTTTGTCAACTTATCTATCTATTTTATAAATCTATCATGTATACATTATTTTATACATATACAATTTAAGTCAGTTTGATAGAAATGAAATTAATGAATTATACATTATTTATTTTATTTACTTGTGATATAATGATGAATGTATAACCAAAATAAATGTACAAAATATATATCATTCGGTAGTCATTAGTAACAGAGAGATTAGATTTAGCAGGATATTTGATGATGAATTCTTCTTACATAAGGTAAAATAATTCTCGTTAATCAATTTCTAATTCTGTTTCAATTAATAGGCTTTGTGATGATAAAAGTAGCAACAGTAGTACAATACATGCTGTGCTGTATTATTGATTGGAAAGTATAAATCATTTAGATCAAAGTCTTCAATGCAAAATTAAATAGAACCTCAGTTACAGTATGGAATAAAAATGATCAACTATTTGCACTTATCGAATATAAGTCTTAGGTGAAAGATCATCCCGAAAAGGTAAACTTTTTATATTTTTAGACACAAAATATATGTATTTCTAAGAAAACAAAAATACTGTAAGAAATTCTAAAATAGATCAAACAGTCACAGCTTTAACCTCTATGATTGGGCCCTATTTCACCAAACACTTTTCACTTTGCAACTTTGCACTTTAACTTTGTTTCACTAAACGAAAATTTGCAAGGAGGAAATTACTCAATTGAAAAGTTTTCCTCTTTGCAAAATTCGTTTCACAGAACTCTTTTCTGAAAAGTGAAAAGTTTTATTATTTTGCAAAGTATTTGTTCTTTTTATTTCACCAAACAATTAACTTTGCAAAATTTTGAAATGCTTTTCACTTTTATAAAGTTCTCGAAAACTCATAAAAAAATAATTGAACCGTTTTAAAAATGAAGAAATAAATAAAAGTTAACAATGCATAACATTTGCTATCTTTTTTTTTTTTGTTAATTTTGAAGACTTTGCCAAGGAACGCTTAAAGCGGTGAATTATCTCAATTTCAAAAATACCTAATTTTGCAGAGGTTTTTTAATCCATCGATATCGTAACTTTTTTTGATTTTGATTTGAAAGTTTATAGCAAAAAAAAGTTCCTTTTGAAAAGCTGCTGTAAAATAATTTATAGACAAAAATTATCGTTTTGAAGAATATTTTGAATACGACGAAGTTAATAAAAGTGACTAAAGAGTAGTGAAACTAAGAGTGTTCGATTAACGAAAAGTACCAACGAATTTGAGTTGTGTGAAATTTTACACACTAGTTTTTTCACCACTATTAAATTTTTACTTGCGACATATAGGAACTATGTATATGGCAAGTTTTGCATTCGTGCAAAATTTCGAACTCGAGATTTTAATCAAACATGATATTACGATGGTAGAGAAGTCGAAAAAAGTGGGTCCCGCGATTCCGTCCGGTCAATTTTGTCTGTCTGTCCACGCTCCTACAGCCTAAACCATTGGGTCGATTGAGTTCAAACTTGGAAGTTAAGGTTTTGAGCAGATTCGCGTTAGGCGTTTTTTTCATTTTTTTTTTAAGATCAAAACTAACAGTGGCCCCCATACAATTTTTTTGGTCAAAAAACGAAAATTCGAATTTTCTCAAAAACAAACCGATAGATTTTTTTTAAATTTTCTCTAAAATTTTATTTTTTAACTTGGCTTCTTTTAATAAGAAAAACATATTTTTGTATTGCTCAGGAAAGGTACCGCTCATAGAACCGTTTTTTTGTTTTTTAATTTTCTCAGCAACTTTTGAACCGATTTCAATAATTTTTTTTTTGAACGAGCTCTCACATTGCCTTAACAATATTTGATTATCAAAAGTGCAACTTTTCATTGTTTGGATTTTTAAAAAAATATTGAAATTTTTTTTTTCAAAATTCTATATCTCAAAAACGGGTGAACATTTTGTTACGAAATTGAAATATAGAGCGTATATTTACAATCACTAAACAACTGCATACCAAAAATGTTTTTAGAACAAAATTGAAAAATTTTATATATAAAAAATTAATTTAAAAAAAAACCGCTCTAACGATTTTCAAAACAAAAAATTGAAAAATCAAGGGTTTTTTGATTTATAAAATGGCATTTAAATTTTTGAAGACAAACTTATTTTTCAGTTAAAATTTTGAATCTTAAATTAGTTTTTTTTAATTATTTTAACTGTATTAAATGTAACCCCCTCCCAAAAAATTGAAAAATAGAGGTTTTTTCGACAAATCAAATGGCATATATATCTTTGAAGACAAACTTATTTTACAGGTATATTTTTAAATATTATATAGATACTTTTTTAAACAGACTCTTTGCATACAGGAGCAAGTTCGTGCGACCCAGTCGTGCACTTTATTTTATGATATATTCTTTTTATGTTGCCATTACAAAACCAGTAAAAAAAAAAATTTATTACGTACGAAAAATCACATCAGTCAAGTACTTTCAATTTTTGTCCAAACAATCATGCAGACGTTGTGAGAAGTTCTGCATATTCCTTTAAAGCATTTGACGTGGAACTGCTCGAATGTCTTGGGTTGTTCTCTAACTTTAGGCTTCAAGTGTACATGGTTTGTGGGTTTTGTAGAGGCCCAATAACGGAAGTTTTGTTTATTAACAAAAGTGAAAGTGGGCTTCGTCCCACATTATCAAAACAGCGCCGTCCTTCAACATTGCTTCTGCAAACCTAATCCGTCTGCCGTAGTCGTTTTGCTGAAATTCTTGGACAACCATCATCTTTTATAGATAAAAATGCAAATCAAAGTGCAAAATTTGGTGAACAGAACGGTCTGACATCCGTAGAGCCCGAAAGTGGCATACAGCCGATCGACGAGGCCTGGCTTAAACTAGTTGACGCAATCTTTCAATATTTCTTGGAATCCTTACCGTTCGATCACTTCCTTTTTCAGTTTCAGGTCTTAAAGATCTAGTTATTTGAAAGCTATTCACCCACTGAATAATCGTATCTAACTTTGGGACACGACTTTGGCGTGGAGGCCAATATTAAAATAATTTCGGAATCGTTTCTATGTTTCAATGACCGAACGGTTTGTTTCAGTTAACGATCACAGCTCCATGCGTACTGAAATGGCATATTGCGACGAGTTGATGCTACCCAAACTCATAACAATACGGTTTTCCCCACCTCACTTGACGCTCCGTTCAAATCTTCCACACCACGCTGCCGGCCCCTGTAATAGTAAAAGTCGGTACATGGCTGCACGAATTGTTTCTTAAATGTATTGGAACCTCAAATAGACATATTTCATGACTTGTGTAGTCTGAGTCTCAAGAAGCAACCAAATCCTGACAGAATATCCGCTTATGTTTTAAAATAGTTAATTTCTTTCATATTTCCTATTTAAAATTCTGGACCTAAACAAGATGTTTTAAACTACCGTCCGATTTGTTAGCTCTCAGTTATCCCAAAAATTATTATTATTTCACCAAATCAACACGGATTTGTCACTGGTAAATCTGCCTCAACAAATCTTTTGATTTTAAGTAATTACTTTAAAGCTTTAAAGCTTTTGATCGATTTAACCACAAAATTATGGCTCAAAAGTTAGAAAATTTTGGTTTACATTCGAATCTTTTGAATTGGCTTCAATCTATCAATTTAAGTGATAATATTCAATACGTTCATATAAATATTGTTAAGTCTCACTAAATTAATCGTCGTTAGAATCGAAGCTTCCAATTCTGGCCATAGAAAATCATTGTTTATAATTATAACTCATTCAATTGGATCAAGTAAGTGGATTAAAAGTTTAAGGCAGGTGATCATTGATACAAATTAGAAAGAGTGCCGGATAAATAACCAGCATTTATTTTGTGTTTCTCATACTTGAACCCATCAATCTGATAAGTAATAGCGTTTCAATCGCCTTTAAAAAAAAGTGACATAAGTGCCAGCCTTTTATAATTCGATGGGCTGGAGGATTCGCCTTTTTAGGTATCGGCTAGATAAATGCGATTTACTATAATTCACTCGGAACGAGACCTGAAGAGTAGGATAAAGAAGAAAAATTACGCAGTGGTTTTGACAGCGCAACGTCGAAGAATACCTCTTCCTAACAATGGCGGTCTCAAAACTTATTCTCGGATTGTCGGAGCACTAAATCAACAGTTATTGTGCTCTTTTAAATAGGCTTTATCACTGAAGATAATTTTTCTATTAAAATCTTAAGCAGAATGGTTTAAGCCCCAAGACCTTATGTCGTTTTTCGGAATACCTAATACCAAAGATAGCCGACGAATCAACAAGCCTGAATGATCATCGAAACTAGAAGCTAAAACGGCTAGCATAATTCTCAGTTGTTCTTGAGCAACGAACACAGGGTCCTTTCTTTACATTATTTGTCCTTATTTGTCCCAACAGCTCAGTCGGAGCTTCACAAAAATTTAAAGCATTTCCGTAATAAATTCTAACAGTTTCAATGCGTTGTTTTTGTTTGTACTTATTCTTAAAGCTCCTTGAAAAAAATCTTTTAGAAACACTTTCGGACTGGCTGATTAGAGAACCAGGGCCTAGTGCCTTACAACTCTAAACCATTCCTGTGTGCTAGTAATGTTAGGGATGGAGGGACCTACATTTTTTTGCTCAATCTAAACGGCTAATTTGAGAAAGCACTTTTATTCTTGAATGACTTGTCAATTCCTCAAAAACCTATAAGTTGCATATGCAGGGATTGAACCCAAGACCCCTGGCGCAATGGCGGATCCAAGGGGGGGAGGGTCATAGGGGTCATGAATCCCCCACCCCCTGGGAGATAACTTTATTTTTTTATTCAATATTATTTTTTTTTTATTTTTTTAAATATATTGATTTTTGTTTACAAAACTCAGAAAAGGGTCACCATGTAAAATATTTATTTATAAACACTTAACAACTGCATATCAAAAATATTTTTAAGACAAAATTTAAAAATGTATATGCAAAAATCAATTTAAAAAAAACTCCCTATTGATTATCAAAAAAAAAATTAAGTTAATCTAGGTTTTTTTTTGAGAAATAAAATGGCATTTAAATTTTTGAGAACAACTTATTTTGTAGATACATTTTTATATCTTAAGATACCTACACTAATATTATAAATAGGAAAGATTTTTATTTTTGTATGTAACGAATAAACTGAAAAAGTACTGGACCGATTTTAATAATTCTTTTTTCATTAGAAAGCTACATTATCACTGAGTAACATAGGCTATATTTAGTACTAGATTACTATGGAAATCTTTAGAAATTCCTATTAAAACCAACCGAAGGTGTAAAAAAATTAGCCATAAAATGTCTTTCATCGCATACGCTGCGAAGAGTATTAATTATAGGACGAAAAAATGTTTTCTAATTTAGCTATTCATGGTCGTTTTAATTAGCATGCTAATAACTTAAATTTCTGTACCTATTTATGTCTAACCGTGCGAAGCCGGGTCGGGCCGCTAGTAATAAATATTTTTAAACAGACTTTTTGGAAGACATTCGCAAGTTCTTGCGACCCAGTCGTGCATTTTATTTTTTTTCAAAATTAATTTTCTGTTCAATATACAAACTTTTAAGATCTTAAAAAATTAAATAAATTCACTTTTTTAAGTGAATTTGCTTTAGATGCTCTAAAACTGAGATTTAAACACGAATTTAAATAATATAAACGTCCCAAAAACAGCAAAAGTGACACTTTTGTTAGACTAATGGCTAATTGAAAAACATTATGAACGTTTCATATCTATTGATATAAAAGCTTTGAATCTCTTGAGTTTTGAAATGAAGAGAGATTCTGAAACGTATAATTTGTGAGTGTCACACAAAACCAACTTATTTGTTTACCTTAATTTGTTTTTATTTAATTTTTAGAGAAATTATTTACTGAAATGCACCTACATATTTCCTTAAAAAAAAGAACCAAATATTTTTCTCTCCACAATTTTTAAGTTTTGTTGACTCCTTTACGATCAAAATATTTTCTAGAATTTACGAGTAAGCAGACTGTAATAATAAACTCCCGAAAGTTGTGTTCGAAAAAAACTACTTTAAAAAAAGACCGACAATTCTTCATATCAGATCCCCTCTCATTTTCTGGGTTTTTGAATTTTTGTAGCGTTCTTGGCATTGATAGATATGCAAACAAGAAAAGTATATATTATTTTTGGGAAAAAGCTACGTTTGCAAACAATTTCTTACATTTCTACGTAAAATGCACCAAAAGCCCTCTAAAATATTGTGTTTTAGCTCTAAAATATAGCATATTTAGAAAACTTTTGGAATCTTGGAATGCTTTCAAATGTAGGGAGTCGTCCAAATTAAAAAGTTAGACTACACCTTGCTGGACACAGTGTTCTAAAGTAATTGTATTTTTTTTTTTTTATAAACGGCGCACACTTAAGGGGATATTACTACCCTTATTATGTAAAGACACAGTGAGCACTAGGAAAGCGAGAGAGGGGTTGAAAGGAGGTGTCGGTGCACATTGGTTTTGAATTCCTGAATATTGCAATGGCTGGGAAAGACAGAGTGTGGTAAGGAATTCCACATTCGCATAGTACGGCTAAAGAACGAATCTCTATACTTGACGGTACGACCGAAGTTGGGCTCGAGGGTATACTGATGAGCATTCCTAGAAGCGCGAGTATTACGGTTGAACTGTAAACTGTAAAGTTATCACTTTAGCCCTTGAAATGTGTAAATGTAAGGCTAAGATGCACATTATGTTATTTAAAATTTTGTCAGCCTTCTTTACAGAACATTAAAGAACATTTTTAAGCGGCGTGTTAAAACTCGTCTATATGTTAAGGGTGTGACTCCGCCTTGATTAAAAGTCTGGATCCGCCCTTGCTCTTGCGTGATAGTCCTATTCACTATAAACATCACGCCACGGGTACTACATTCTAAGCATACCTTTCGACATTAATCGTAGAAAGGACTCAGCTCTTTTACACTCTTTTGCAGTCTGTATATTTATTTCTAAAGATAAACAACCGAGTTAGGAGGTCTGAGATTCTTTTGAAAAATAAGCTTTACCAATCTTTCATCAACGTTGCTCAACGGTAAGCTAAACAACAAAAATTAGAACAAAATCCTGCTTAACTCCATGCAAATGTGTTTCAACTAAGAGATAAATGATATGACAAAGAGTGAAAATTAACCGAGGGTGAAAATTATGAATTTTTCATAGTTTTTCTTTTGGGCGCTTGGTAAACAAAAATCCCATATCAAAGTTCCCATAAATTAAATTAACACATTACATAACAAAAATAGTGTCATTTATGTAAAAGCTCTCATAGAAAAATTCTATTAACCAAATCATCGCAGTCATACACATTGCTTGCGAGTATATCTACTCAGAAAAATACTCAATGATATAAGTCACGTACTCTATTTTGTGATCCCCATCATTTTAATTTCCATTTGCTTTGTCTAGAAACCTTGCTTCATTTACATGCATATGTTATTTATGTATCTACGTACATTATGTACATATATGTAAAATTGTAGACTACTGAGGTAGAATAATGGGAACAGAAAATATTACCATCATTGCAATCGCCAAAAGGGTCATTCACACTCATTTCCACAGCAGAGATGACGACGAAGACGACGACAATGGACGTTCTATTCTATCTGGCCAACAATGACCATATAGCAGACGTGAAGAGAATTATAGAATTCCACATTTTGGTCGTGTCTTTCGGTCTTCAAGAGAAAAGTCCAATTCCAAAATATAATATCCCCCAACGGAGATGAAGAAGAAGAGGAAGACGAGGATGAAGACGAAGACCATGATAAGATTGACATTCAAATAGAGAGAAACGAGAAATATTGTGGTCCGGCAAAATCCTCAGGAGTCAGTACCAGAAGCAGGACCAGGACCAAGACGAACCGGCACCGGACAATCCGAATTCCGAAGAAGAACTTATGTAACCTAAATTTATTATTCTCAAACAGTCAGTCAGTCACTGAGTCGCTCTTCTGAGTATATGTAGTACTATGTAACATAACAGCATATGAGTGTTTGGGGACGATATGACGACAAACAACGCAACGCAACGTAGTCTTATACACTAAAGTCATAACTCGTATAGTCCTTCCATTATATTGTGATATCAATTTAAGACTTAAGGGATTCACATTATGTGTGTAGATACAAATAGTTATCACTTTTACTTCCACATTAGCCCAGATGACTAGAAAAACTTTTGATTTCTTTTCTGTCTACTTCTCTGATGATGAGCATATTATATTCTACTATACGAGTACGTTACGTATCTACAACTAAGTATATAATGGTGGGGAACAATAATTATTATAGTACCTAGTTGTCCTCAGTAGCTGAAGCGTGCTGTTGGCCCATTGAAGAGATAAATCCAGGAAACTATGCATATAGTTTACGAGAACGAGTACGAGTACGAGTAGCTACGCTTAGTAAGTTCGTGCTTATTCTGGCTGGGTGAAAGTAAGTAAAAGAGTTATCCTTTCTTTTTCCCTGTACTATGTGCTATGTTATCCTGTGCTAAGCTGTGCTGTGCTGTACTGTACTGTAATACTATGTGCAATGTGCGTGTTGAGCACTTTGAAAAACTTAACAACGAGTGCAATTTCTTCTTCTCTCTTTTTGCTTTGTCCCTCTTTGCTTGTAATTACACAACTTCACAGCTAAGGGCGTTTTTTATTTTTGAGTCATATTCCCAACAAAAGGCATCACTGCTGCAGCCCCGTGATAGGAAAATGAAAGTTTTTAGGAACGCTATCGTCATAGTCAAGATTGGTACCTACTTTTCTATACTATGAACAGAACATGATTATGGGGTGGTGGTGGTGGTGGGGGTGTATCTGCTTTGACTATATACATTTTAAAATAAACAACTGCTTAAACAAGATGAAAGACTGATATTTTAAAGGTAGAACGTTTTTAGATTATAATAATATGTAGGTGTTTATGTATTGAAATGTTTTCAAAAAAAATATTAAAAGTGAAAGCTTTGTCGGAGCTCCCATCCTAAGTGCAAACGTAAGTGGTGAAATAAAGTATTATTATAGTATTTTTCAGTGAGTAGGTTTAAGAACCTTCAAAAGTGTGAATAGAGATTGAAAAAAATGCTTCTATTTATTTTTGTTAAGCTTAATTTAATAGCTTACGTTTTTGATGTTTGAAAATAAACCACAATAACGGTGACGAAAAACCGAATTCCGCTGTCAGAAAGGAAAGGACGAAGTTAAAATTGCCATATACACTGCCGGTCAATACAATAGGTTCACACCATTTCCAATAAAGAGGAGCTATTTTTTCTTTAAAATAGTTTTGCATGAATATTTTTGTGGGTGAATTTTCAAAGCATGTATATCTATTTAACTAAAATTCTATTTGGCATGAAATCATACATTTTTTTAAAATAATTCAAAGACATTTTTGTCAAAGCTTGTTGTTGCTGTTGTTAGTGATTTTGTGTCTTTAAATTGTAGACTTTACGGACGAGCCATCCTCAAAACTTCTCAATAATATTTAGGTCTGGTGAGTAGGGAGGCCATTCCAACAATCCAACATTTTGTTGGTTTATCCCAGGCTTTTACAACTCTGGCGGTATAGATGGGGGCGTTATAATGCTGAAAAGTCCATTTAATATGTTCAAACATTTCACTGAATTTCGGAAAAGCCCTTTCAAGAATGCTTTTGTATGCATTTGCCGTCATTCGTGATGATGGAAATTCCAGCTCAATAGTTCCAAAATACGATATTACACCCAAACCATAACACCACCTTCACGGCTATGATGACGCAGCAAAAATAATTTTTCTTTTCGTAGATCATGGTAATAATAATTAAATCCGTCCGGGCCATCGAGATTAATTTTTTTTTCATCCGTGAAAACGACAAACTGCCACTCCTTTTTCTATGAAATGTGGCGCCTACGGAATTCAAGCCGCTTTTCCTTTCTTTGTGGGTTAAGTGGAGACTTCTTCTTCAGTTTCATGCGCTTGATGTTTGAGGCACTCCTAATCACTCTCTTAACCGTGGAAATGCTTGCTGTTGTTCCAGATGATGTCTTTATTTGAGGAGCTGACTGACAAAAAATAGACGCCAGTCAAGTAATCAATCTCTTTTCAGCAGGTGACGTAACTTTTGGGCGTCCTTTCATATTCTTTCCATAGTTTTCTTTATTTTTCAAAAAATTGCTCACAACATTTCGCGATCTTCCAATTTATTTTTGCAATTAAACGCGCACTTAAACTTTGTTCTGCGTACAGTTTGATTTTAATTTTTTCTTCCGAATTAAGGCACTGTGCTCGTCCCATTTTTTCTTAAAATTGTATTTTCACTTTGCAAAAATTTCACGCACTGATCCTTACAAATTCTGAACCACAACCAGAACTAACTTTAAAGCAGATGAACCTATTCTATTCTTTTGACCGATGGGAAATGCCCTTTTTTTAATTGCATTTCATAGTGTGCTTGCAATGTACTGTTAGGACATATTTTAATTTGTCTCTTTCTTGTAAATAGATCGAACATGAGACATGATTTCAGAATACAAAAGAAAAAAGCTTTTTGCAAAGCTCTATTCTGGAAAAAAGCCTTTTCCCTTGTAAAAGCTGCGAACCTATTCTATTGGCCGGCAGTGTATACGCTAAAGTCTATAGCAATGCCGATGGATGCTTTCAAAGCAGCTGGTTATAATTTGGTTAATATATGGTAGAAAGAAAGCTTGTCCGATGAATTTAACCTCATTATTGTTTGGCTGATACTGAAAAAAAGAGACCCTCTAAACTACACCAACAATAGATTTATCAGTTTCCCTAACATCGCATACAAAATGTTCTCTGTCGTAATACTTGAACGTCCAAACCCTTTTTTCAATGACCTATTATCCCTTATCAGTATGGTTTTGGAAGAGTCGAATATTCATATAACGACAGATCCCGGAAAAAACCTAAGAAAAGCTCACAATCTTCTCATCGATTTCAAGGCCGCATATATGAAAACATATACAGGGATGAACTGTCTAGTTTTGGCATCCCTGCTAAACTTGTCCGTTTGTGCAGGATGATCATAGGGAGATTTGAAACAACCTTACCAAACATACAAATAAATAAATTAGATGGTACAACAATCGGTTGCCTAGTGAATTACAACTCTCAACCCTTTCTGTGAGAGAGTAATATTGTCCAAACGGCTGATTTGAGAAAGCACTTTTCATGACAGGACAGGCAGTAGCCATGAAAAAACTTTAGATGGCACAGGCAGGAATTGAACCCAAGACCTCTAGAATGACAATCCTACTCACTCTCACTAACGATCACGCCACTGACTGGTACTACCGAACATGTTGATGTTAAAAAAGGCTTTAAACAATGTGATGGCCTGTCAAGTGATTTCTTCAACATCGTCCTTGAATAAGTAGTGCGTAACTCAAACGTCATCACTGGAGTCTCTCGAGCAACCAAAATGTCGCTATAGAAGACCCTTATCATCCTCGTCCTGCTATACGGTGAAGAAGCATGGAAAATACCAAATCAGATAAAAGAACCTTGAGTTGTTTTGAGAGAAAAGTTCTCCGTGTGATCTACGGTCCCGAAAGTATAGAAGATAAGGAGAAGATAGAATAAAACGGGCTGTAGATTTAGCTAGCTTGAGATAGATGGACCACGTAGAGCGTATGGAAACCAACGCTCAATCTCGGAAAGTCTTTGAACCCGCCTCCACAGGACAGAAAGGCCGCACACAAATGTTGAAAAATGAACTCACCTCACTTAAAGTTTACTTGAAGTGCGCAACTGGAGACATCTATTTGTCCTAGTTTCACAGGACCGTAATTTTAAATTAAGTAAGTAAGTAAGATGTTGATTCTTTTTGCTTCTTCCAAATTGAATCTTTAAGGAAATTTATACCTTATATTGTTTAACCTTTTCTAATTCTTCGTTTTTCCAATGCTATTTTTAATTTCTTGCATTCCGTCCAATTCCATTAATGAAAATACAAATTTTTTATTTCTAATGTTTAGCTTTAAGTTTCATAAGTCACAATGGGTTTTTAGTTTGTTGATCATCAGTTGCATCATATTCGTACTGTCAGCCACAAGAAAACATTGATTTAAGTCACTGTGTAAGACATACCTCATGGTAGGTGTATACTGAGGTCATCCAAAAAGATAGAGAAATGAAGTGGACTAAGGAGGCAGACCTGTTTCTGTTTGAAACTATTTCGATAATATTTCCTATACAGATGAGTGAATTACGTGGAAAGACTGTTGAAGTACTCTAAGCATCTTCGTAGACATAACTAGATTCGAAATTTTGTAAAATAAGGCTTTTCTATCAATGGTGTCGAAAGCAGCTTTGAAGTCTATACAAATAAAGCACATCATTTTTTCCGTTTCTTAGATTGGATCTGGCAATATTTGTCGGGATGAAGATATTGTCTGCTATGGAATAACACTTTCTAAATTCAACTTGATATTGACTTGGTATTGAATCTTTCCAGTAGTACCCATAGCGTGATGGTTAGTGCGTTGGACTGTCATGCAAGGGGTTTTGGGTTCAATCCCTGCCTGTGCCACCTAACTTTTTTCACGGGTACTGCCTCTTGCGAGGAATTGACAAATCCTCCAAGAGTAATTTTTGTCATGAAAAGTGCTTTCTCAAATTAGCCGTTCGGATTCGGCATATAAACTGTAGGTTCCTTTCATCCCTGACAACAGTACTCGCACACAGGAATGGTTGAGAGTTGTAAGTCACTAGGCCCTGGTTCTTCATGGACTGTTGCGCCACCTAATTTATTTTTTGTATTTATTTATTGAATCTTTCCAATTTTTAAAAAGTTGTTAAATTAATACCAGTGGTACAGGGTCATTCATTTTTAAGTTTTTAAAAGAAAATGTATTGACCCGAAACACACACAGCGAATCATTTTTTGGTGAAAATTTTACTTTCATTTTTAAGTTTGGACTTTAATATTAAATGTGTAAGCAATATCATTAGAATGGCATGGGATGCTTTTGAGGTTATATTTTTACCACTTTTTTGAACATTTTGGGTGATATCTTTGTCACAACTTGAGTAATGTTGAGAATTAGTAGTGTAAACATGGTCACTAGCCTCATAGAAAAAATCCCAACGGTATCAAATCGCATGATCTTGACGTCATGAAAACGTAAAACTAAGCGCAAAATCGTCTCTTGGCCCTTGTCCAAGAATCAAGCTACATGCTATGTAAACTGGCCTTACTTAGGAGTACCACAACCTTAATTGCCGCAAACACAGAAAAATTGATAAATTCGGATCATCAGCAGCAATGTTTTCGAATGGGAATGCATAAAGATGAGGTTCTCTTCAAATTTCTGAACAAATTTTACAATTGCTTGATGACGCCAAAATGACTGACCCTATACTTTGCGAATGATGTTTCATAAAGCCATGACTTTAAAATCAAAAACATAAAGTATTAAAGATTTCCTTTCTTAAACTAATAAAAAAAGTGTGTATACGCCTGGGTGAACTTACATACATATATGGATGTACAGACTGTTATGAGAGGAAAAGGTCATCACATATGTACGTCATATTCACGGTTTCTGTTGTGTCATTTGAAATTTATTTTTAAAATATTTTTAATGTCTTCATAACATTTCCATAAATATTAAATTAATTTAAGTTATGTATTTCTATTTAAGCCCTGCAGTGCCAACGTTAAAAAGCATCCTAAAGACTATGTATCCTATATGCGTCATATAAATCTTCACCCTTTCTTTTCCACTCCTTGTCGATGCCAATCGTAATGTCTCAGAAAATAATTCCTTCAACCCTTTAGCTAAAAACGTCCATCTGCAGAGTATTTTGTATTTTTGCACTATGAGTATTCAATATATTAGATTCCCGCTCTTGATTCCTGTCAGTTATACCATGTCAACGAAAATTCAATTACAATTTTAAAACATTCTTCCCGCATCCTGATGTACCAAGTATACACTGCATGTAGGTATATACATACATATGTACATACTATGTAATGTATATAGAAAAAGTTCTTCTAAGCAGTATTATAGTGCACCGATTATATTGGGTTTTTTTTTCGAACGATATATAAACGACCTTCATATCATATCCTGGGTCCTTTTCTTCTCTGAATTTTTATCGTTCACTCTGTGTGTTAAGTAGGGCAAGGTGCCTTCTTCTTGTAGGTCAAGGCCCCATTCACCATATTCGCAACGTGACTTGGGAGAAGACTTGGTTGAAAATGAAATGCAATGCCAACAAAACCCCATCATCGCATCGCATCGCCACGCTATCCATCGCTATATTGCCATCATCATCATCATCATTTTCTTCATCATCGTCGTCATCATCGTAGTCGTCGTTGTGGGTATTCTTCTTCGTTTTCATATTTGAAAAAGACCACAGTATTAAGGAAAAGTTTACCGAACATGACAGCAAATAAAAATCCAATTGAAGCCAAAATTAATCGACATCTAGCGATGAGATGTGAATGATCGAAATCGAAATGAGGAATATTCTTAAAAAGTATAAAAATGTTGATACATCTAAAATCTACAGATCTATAAACATACATATGTATGTACATGTGTATATTTAGTATGCTACTTCATTGATTTTATTGTTTACCAAGAAATTTAAATGAAGGTGGGTTGGTAAATACAAAAAAAATTCCAAATATATTTTTTTGTCGTTGTTTTAGAAACGTTTTGTCAATCTTGTTTTTATAATTATTACTTTTTTTTTTTAATTGTAAATGTACCTCCTTTTTTCTTGGTAGCTATATTGGCTCTAACCCCACCCAATCAATTGTCGGTGTTAGTATTTAACTTTTACATTTACAAGTCGTGAAAGATTAATCACTCCATCAGAAGATGCCATAATCATTGCTATAAACAAACATTTAAAATACAGTTTTTAATCAGAAAATTGGTTCTGGTTGTTCAAAAAAATAGTTTTTTCTTAAAATGTACAAACAATATTCTTTCCGAAACTGTAAAATAGTTTAAAAATATTATAATTATTTTAGTAATTATTTTTAGTGATGGTTAGTTCTTAGGACTTGGTTTAATCTCTGCCTGTGCCACCTTAAGTTTTTTTTTAGGGGACTGCCTCTTTCCGAGGATTTTACAAAACCTCCAAGAGTAATTCTTGTCATAATAAGTGCATTCTCAAATTGTTCGCTCGGATTCGGCATAAAAACTGTAGGTCCCCCCCCATTCCTAAAATCTATCACACACAGGAATGGTTGTAAGTCACTAGGCCCTAGTTGTTGCAATTGTTGTTCTTTTGAGGTAATTTTCGACCGTTTACTTTTCTCAGCAATAACTTGACGAATATTGGTTTTTAAATGCATAAGCACGGTCTTTCGCGTAGCCCCACAAAAAAAAGTTCAGCGGTGTCAAATGATCTTAGTGCCCAGTTGTCTCTTCGCTGGAGTTGTGTTGCATGTGGCATAGTCTTGTTGAAACCACATATTCTCCAAGTCGTATTCTTCAATAGCAGGCAAAAAAAGTCTGTTTTCATATGATTATATGGCTCCGAATTGACGGTGACAGTCGTTCTATCGTCGTTTTCTAAGAAGTAAGGTCCAATCACACCTCTGGACCAAAGAGCGCACCAAACAGTGACTTTTTGTGGATGTAGTGGCCTCTACTCAATTACTTGAGGATTCTCAGAAAGAAAATTTCCTTCCAAAAATCGCCGTCCACAGCCTCGCCTGTTGTTCAAGCACTCATTCGAAGTATCTGCGAAGTTGTGAATGGTCAGCTAATTTCAGTTGTTGTGTGAGCTTTACTTTATTTGGATGTAGGTGTATATCCAAATGCAAAATACGCCATAATGTGCCGTAAGTCAGTCCTAATTCCTAAGAACGACGAGGAATCGACAACACTTTCACTTACAGCAGCGATATTTTCAGTGGTTAGGTTATGTAAGGTTAAAGTGACTGTCCGTCATGGAATAGGACACACTTAGGCCAGTTTAATGGCCCATTGTGATACCACATGAATCTTGAGGCTTCCTCCTTAGCTCAATGAAACCAATTTGAGTCTTTTACGAAACGTGAGAGGCTGATTATGCTAATATGATTAAGATTATTTAGATCGTTATAGAAGAATTCTCAGAGGTAATTCTTGCGTTTTTGAGCTAGCGCAGGGCATGTACAGAGAAAGTGAAGAACTGTTTCCTCATCTTCCTCGTCCATACAGCTTCTGCAAAAGTCATTTAAGAATACGCCTAGGCGCTTGGCATGCTCTCCTATTAGACAGTGTCCGGTTTTGACACCTATTATCGAGCTCATATGCAATTTGCTAAGAGTAGAGAAAGCAAGTACCTTGATCGTTTTAAATCTAGTGTTGGCCAGATGTTTTTTGTGACCTGACACGTGGTGATGTTGTTCCACCTGGTGTTTGCCTTCTATGCATAGCGTCCTGCATTAGCAATAGTTTACAAGTAGCGATTGGTATGCCAGCATTTCCCAAACGTGGTAGATTGGGTTGTACTGTACCGTTCCTGGCGAGTCCATCTGCCTTACAGTTACTTTGAATGTCTCTATGGCCCGGCACCCAGCAAAGGTGAATATTAAACTGTTGTTAGAGATGATCGACAGTTATGGACTTTTATAGAGTTTGTAGAGACAGAGTCCAGAGATTTGATAACGGTCTAACTATCTGAGAAAATACGGATATCAGATGTTGATATCACGTTTTCTTTAAGCTAGGACAAGACTTCTTTTATCGCCAAAAATTTTGTCTGGAACACGCTTCAATGATTGGGAAGTCGGAATGAGAGACTTAATTTCAGTAGTTCAATCCCTTCTTTTGTTTTTGATTCATCTGTATAAAAATGGATTGAATCGTCTTTCAGGAATGGCCTATCCTCCCAGAAAGATCTAGAAGGTATAGAAATCTGAAAGTTTCTGTCGAATTGCAGTTGGGGGATGGCGTAGTCTGTGTGCTTTGGAATTGATTCTATATACCTACGAATTACGGAGTGGCCAATGTTGTTGTTAATCCACTGCGACGAAGCTTTGAGGTGAATGGCAGAGCATGCAGCTATTTGTTTGCTAAATTTATCAAGAGGTAGAGTAAGGTGTCCAGTGCCGCAGCTGGGGTCATGCGAATCGATCCGCTTATACATATTCAAGCTGAACGTTGGACTTAATTTCAGTGGTACGAACGAAACAATGATGCACAGGCCTTACAATATCTGTAAACAATCCAGTCTCTTCAAATTTCTTCACAATTTTGCCAATTGCTTGCGTAGTTGGACGATTATGTAAACCATAATCTCCTCTTAAAGCACGTTATGTGACTGTGGCAGAATTACCATTTTTGTAGTATGTTTTAACAATTGTTATGCGTTGTGTGATGGTTAAGCGATCCATTTTCGTAAATGTCAGACTTTCAACTGAACAAACAAATTAGTTTAACAACTTAGTTTGACAGATGTCGAATTCCAGACCTATACTTTTGAAACCCCAAAATGGATAACCCGTTCTTTTAATGTTTAAAAATAAAATGAGTTACATAGCCTTAGTTACAGCCTCTCCTATGTTACTTAAAAAGTTATTCACTGTCGCACAGTGTAATTGATAAGAGAATCAAAAAGAAGAGGCTGGGTTGCGACCCACACTTATAACTTCCCATCCCGTCTGTCGATTTGTCTTGCTTAAAAGGTTCGTTGGTTTTTGTGTTTTGTTAAAAAAGTTGTCAGTTGAATTATTCTTAAAAAAATTTAAAATTACCAACAATATTTTGCATAATATAATGAAATAGTTTGATTTCGAAATCTATTTTAGTTAACGAGATTTCTTGTCGAAAAATGTTTGCCAATTTTAGTAGCATTTCTTAAAAGTTCTTATTTCCTATATAAACAAATGCAAATTGGATGAAGGAAATTATTTTGAAGTCAATGTCTTCTTTAGTTCAGGAGATATAGTGAACCCAACATCAATTTTTACCAAATTTTCGTACTTTTTTTTGTGGATTTTATTTTTTTTATGAAAAAACGGACTGTTGGATTTACTGAATGTCAAAAACAATATTTTCTGTGAGATAAAATTAGTTTGAAGTAAATGTTTACCAAGTTTTAGTATTGTTTTTTTTTTAGGTTTTTTTTTGTAAGAAAACTGTCAACTCGATTTTTCTCAAAATTTTACCGAATGTATTTCTTATAAAATAAAATTGGTTTGAAGCCATAATCTCAATTTTTTGAAAAGATATTAAAGCCGAAAATCAATTCTTACGAACTTTTAGTAATTTTTTTAGCTTCTTTATTTTTTGGAAAAAAACTGTCAAATTGATTTTTCTCAAAATTTTACCGAATGTTGAAAACAATATTTCTTATAAGATAAAATTAGTTTGAAGCCATAATCTCAAATTTTTGAAAATATATTTGAGTCGAAAATCAATTTTTACCAACTTTTAGTAATGTTTTTTTTTTATTTTTTGTAAAAAAAACTGTCGATTTGATTTTTCTCAAAATTTCATCAAATGTTGAAAACCATATTGTTTTATAGCATAAAATTAACTTGTAGCCAATATCATACATTTTTAAAAAGATATTTGAGTCGAAAATCAATTTTTACCAACTTTTATTAATTTTTTTTGGGTTTTTACTTTTTGTTAAAAAACTGTCAATTCGATTTTTTCTCAAAATTTTACTGAATGTTGACAACAATATTTTGTAAAAGATAAAATTAGTTTAAAGCTAATATCTTTAAGTTTAGAAAATATATTTAAGTCGAAAATCAATTTTTACCAAGTTTTGTTATTTTTTTTAAGGTTTTTATTTTTTGTAAAACAACTATCAATTCGATTTTTTTCAAAACTTTACCAGATGTTGAAATCATTATTCTTCGTTGCACAAAATTGTTTTGGAGATAAAATCATTTTTTTTTTCGTAAGATTTTCGAGGTGACAAATCCAACCCATTTATTGGAATTTTTTCCAAAAATATATTTGTTTGGTATCACGTTGCAATACATAATTTAAAATTTAATTCAAGTCTCTAGCGTTATTGGTTCGTGAGATATTTAGGGTTAACCAAAATTTTCACCTTTTTTTCAAATTGCTATGGTAAAAAAACCACCCACTCAATATTTTTGAGAGTCCTTTATGCATCTTTCTGCTTTATTATCTGTGAAATAAAATTTATTTGAAGTCGATACCTCTACTGGTTCTTGAGCTATGGACAACGAAAAAAACGTCGCGAACGTACGGACGCACGAACGTACTAAGTACACACGCACGCACAGACATCTCTCTAAAAATCTTTTATTTCGACTCTAGGGACCTTGAAACGTCGAGAAATGTCAAAATTTTCAATTCGACAAATCGGACCCATTACAATAACTTTCTATGGGAAGATAAAAAAAAAGAAAAATGTTTCTTAAAAATGAGAAGATGATTTTGAGCTTGTAAATTATTAATTACAAAAGCTGTTTTGGCTTGAATCTGTGGTGCGTGCACAAAGTAAGTATTACCACAAGAAAACAACACCAACAACAAGAATCATTAATTTGCATGAATCGTAATCTTCCCGAAGTCAAGAAATGCAAAACTGTCGTTTTGAGAGTTTGACCAAAAAAAGAAATTCCAAACGTCGAAAAATGTCAAACATTTTCAATTCGAAAAAATAACTTCCGATAGGAAGTTAAAAATTTATTATGAATGTTATTTTTCCTCGAGGTATAATACGATCTATAAGGCTTAAACTTGAACGAACCAGTTCCTTTGACCCGAATGGGAATATAAAATTAATGAATTTCTTCAAAGTTATCCCTTCTTTCCTTTGGAATAATTCATATCCCAGGAAGCTTTTGTTGATATAATGTTTCCTTATCCCAGCGTATACCATAAATGCCGATATTTTGTATCAATGAACTTTATTGGCAAATTCAGAGTAAAGTGTTATCAATCCATTCCGTTCCGGCAACTTACCCTACTAACATTTTATGTGTGCATATAGTGTAAAGTGTTTCCCCAAAATGTAAGACACCCAACCATCAAATTAATTGTATGCAAACATCAAACACTCCAACAACCAACCATAAGCAAATTGATATCTTGGAGTGCTCATACAGGCAGGCACACACCTCCTTAAAACGTCTCTAAGGACTATGCTTAGGACACACCACAACCAAAGAGAAAGAAAGACAGAGACAAAGAGATATATTTTGATCGTATTGTGACTGTAAGAACATCAAAAGTGCTGCTCAACGGATGTTGCTTTTATTATGTTCAATCAATGGTACTTCCTTCGTCCTCAGAATCAGAAGCCTATCAATATTTCAACATCAACAACAAAAACAACAACAACAAGTAGTATCGATGCCATTTATAATATATCGACCTGTTTAGGCACAAAAGTGATTCAATTGGCAAATATGCTGAGCTGAACCTGGTCTATTTGACTGCGACCTTTGTAAACATTTCCTCTATGTTAGCTTGTTGTTCTCCAAGTTGAGGTTTTGTGACTCTGATTCGATGTGATTTTGTTTTCAAAAAAAAAAAAAAACTCACAACTCAACCCAACAAAATGTTTGTCATCTCCTACTGATGTGATGTTTTTGGTTAAATGAGGGAGAAATAGTCATCTACAAAAATTTACCATACGAGTATGCCATAGGGGCAATATGTAAAGGCTTTTCAGTTTTCACAATCAAATACGGACATAAGAGGTTAGATTTAACCTTTTTGAAGTATTTCGAACAAGGAATAAAGATGCAATTCCGATTGGGCGGACTTTTTGCTGTTCATTTTGTGTAACCAATTTTACATATTCAATCCTACATAAGGTATGAGAGTTTTCGACTTTTCTACTTTTTGAAGATGAAATGTTGATTGTTGATATATTGAACGCATTGAATTGTTAAAACCCTAAAAACCATTGGGTTTGTTGAATACGAGCAAATTTATAGTTTGAGTTTGTCAATGTGCTATTGTCAAGTGGGTGTATGTTAAATCGATGCCAAATATACATGTATTTCTTTGTGAGAATTCATTTTCTATACTTAAATACATACATATACTCGTATATACATATGTACAATACCTTCCTACTTTGTGTATTGAAATCAATCAAATAATGCCTGTAAATAGTGTTTGAAAAATTGGAAATTCTTTTAAAAACGAAAATAGTATTTGCTAAGGGGTTTCATTCTGGATATAGAATCTTTGAAAATGTGTCGATAGAATGTATAAAACAAACAATTCGAATAGATTGTATAGATCGATTGAATTAGAAATACAATGGATGGCAGATTTTCTATAATATTCTAGGCAACACAACATTTTGAAGTTAAGTTCAAATATTTACATAAATCGAAAATTGAGAATTTGAACGAAGTCTAAGATTGGAAAGACCTGTTTCTATTCAATTCTTTACGGGTACTAACCATAGACTAGCTACCAATTTTGATCAATGTTTTTGCACTCAAGAGTTTCTTTCAATAAGGACATCAATTATTAAAAAAAAAAAGATAGAAAACCTGTTGAAAAAAAAAAAACTAAACTAAATCCTTAATATACTTGTATAAAATTGACAAAACAAATAACCTAGCTCATGTCTAGAATTTGACATCGATCAGACTTCATTATGGTGTATTTGGAGTAAGGATCTTGTTTTAAACCTAAACAAAATCATGTTGACTCAAGAATTGAAGTTGATGGACGACTTGAAGTAACGACGGCGACGTACGTTTTCCGATTGGGTAAGTTGTCAAGTTCAAATGATAGAAATGTGCATTCAAGAGGACACAAGCGTCCACAGGTTTTTCTCAAAACCCACCTCTGTCTATCAACTCCTACTCTCACCTCCCCGTGGTGGACATCGGGTGCCTAGTACCTCAACTGGAGATTGGGTTCCATCCCCAGTGGAAAGTTATTGGGGGCAGCAAACGAGAGAGGGGGGGAGAGGTGTTTCCACTAAGGCACCTCTCCTTATCCAGACGGCAGCGGAGAAATTCCCTAGATGGAATCAACGGTGGCGTCTACAGTTCCAATTCTCACGAGCTCTATGAGCAGAAGAGGCAAAGAAACACCGACTTCTCAGAAGGAAAAAGAGAGAGCATGAATGTAAGATATGGTCGGAAGAAAGCATGCCCGATGAATGGAACCTCAGTATTTTTTGCCCGATTCTGAAAAAAGGAGACCCTCTTAACGGCACCAACTATAGAGGCATCAGTCTACTTAACGTCGCTTAAAAAATCTTCTCTGCCGTAATATGTGAACGTCTAAGGCCCATCGCCAACAACCTGCTAGGTCATTACCAGTGTGGTTTTAGACCAGGAATGTCCACAATCGATCAAATATTTACATAACGGCAGATTTTGAAAAAAACCCAAGAACACCAAATCGACACCCACCATCTTTTCATCGATTTCAAAGCCGCATATGACAGCATCTACAGGGACGAGCTGTATAGAGCCGTGTCTAGTTTTGGTATCCCTGCCAAACTCGTCCGTTTGTGCAGGATGACCATGGAGAATTCACGCTGCTCCATAAAGATTGGAAACAACTTAACAGAACCTTTCGATGTCAAAAAAGGTTTTAGACAAGGTGAGCGTTGGATCTATTGAATCCAAGAGCTGAGACACCTGAGCTACCTTCTCAGGAATTAGGAGCAAAAGATAAGATAATCGCTCTGAAGAACCAGCTCTCCAAGAAACCTAAATAGAAGAGGTAACTGAGCTATTTATGGGACTAAACAAAAGTTACAAAAACAAAAACAAATATGGCAATGAGTAAAACAAATAGATATAATACCCCAGGTGGCAATCCAGATAAACTGGTAAATCCACTCTCTTCGGAGATCGGTCCTACGGATTCTGGGGAGGACCAATTATTGCTTATAGGAAATAGACGGAGTTCAAAAACACTAAGAACTCCACCAAAAATATCACCAAGGGTTATGCCATCGAAAACCCCAACGCAAAAATCAAATGACATAGAAGTCATTAACGAAAAAGGAACCATCTATGAAAAGATCGAAACAAAAGATCAGCAGTGTTCCACAAAAAACAACGAGATCCACCAAGTTGAATCCGAAAATTATTTCGATAAATGGCAAATAGAAATCTTAGCCAGAAAACAACTTGAAGCCCTTGTTGAAAGTCTTCAGCAACAAGTGAAGAGACTCGAAGAAAAAGTCAGCTTGCTCGACAAAAAGTCCGTGAAAGACAACATATCAAGACAAAAGTCACCAGTAGTGAAAAGCCCACAAAAAACTGCTAATGAGTTTCATACTGATGAGGAAGAGCTCCTCCTTGAAACTGAAGGAAACCGAAATAAACGTAAGTCAAAGAAACGTAAAGCAGAGAGTAGCCCAGAGGCTGTTATAAAATGTCAGCAAACAGGTTCAAAATCAAATACTGCTACAATAATGAGAGCATCCAATAAAGAAATAAGAGATTTACCCCAAAATAAGTCTCACGTTAAAGGTATCAGGCAAACTGCCCCACCTCCAATTATGATCTCCGGATTGGCAATGTTTGGCGAGCTAAAGAGCATAGTAGAAAAATGCACGAATAAGGCATGTAAATATACATCATACAATAAAGACAATTGGAAAGTCATTGTTGAAGACGCCGATGCGTATAGATCTGTCACTGAAGAATTGAACAAAAAGAAAATTCAGTGGCACTCGTACGAAAATAAAGCTACAAGATCGATAAAAGTAGTAGCAAGAGGCCTTCACTCTTCATGTGTTGCCAAAGAAATTGTCGAAGACCTTATACAAAAAGGCTTTCAAGCTCTCGATGCCAATAATCTTATTAAAAATGAGATAGTAAAAGACTCCACTGGGGTATCAACGACAAAAAAGAGATCTCTACCTTTATTTATGCTCACGTTTGAAAATAAAGAAAGTCTCGATAAGATTTACAGTATTAAATCAATTATGGGCATAGTTGTCAAAATTGAACCACTGCGAAAGTCGAAAACTGTTTCACAATGTAAGCGCTGTCAAGCCTTTGGGCATACACAAAAATACTGCAATCGCGAGTTCGCTTGTGTTAAATGCGAAGGCAGACATGCAACTAAAAACTGTCCCATGGGCAGAGAACAGAAAGCGAAATGTGTTAACTGTCAAGGCAATCATCCTGCAAGTTACAGAGGATGTCCAGTAGCAAAAAAGTTCCAAGACACAAAAAGGAAAAACAAAACTGGGAACAAGCTTAGAAACTCAACCAACACAAAACCAGTAGTTGAAAACAAAAAAGTAACGGTCGATAACATTACTAAAAATCAACCGGGAAAAGCAATTGCACTAAGCAAAAGTGATGAAAATAAATCCTATTCCCAGATTATAAAAAATGTGCGGAAGAATGAGGAAACTTCTATAAAAGAAATGCTGGAACTCATCCTGAAAAGGATTGACCAACAAGATTTAAACATAAAACAGCTAAGCGAAGAAGTCGCTCTTAAAAAACAATGATGGACAGAACACTCAAAATCGCAACATGGAATGCAAACGGTCTTTTACAGCATGTATCAGAACTAAACATCTTTTTAGACATAGAGCATATAGACATTTGTTTGGTGTCCGAAACCCACCTCGCTTTTGAACAAAGTCTTGATAATAAATTACCAAACTATACATGTTATCACGCTCCGCACCCAGCTGACAAAGCTAGGGGAGGATCAGCAATACTTATAAAAAAGTGCTTAACACACTATGAAGAACCAAAGTTTACTAATGAAAACATGCAAGTAACAACAATTAGTATTGGTATAAAAAAGAAAGAATTTAAAATAGCAGCTATATACTGCCCTCCGAGGCGCTCTCCAACTGAAGAAGACTATGCAGAACTCCTACATTTGTTAGGACATAACTTCCTTGTTGGTGGCGACTTCAATGCTAAACACACCCAATGGGGATCTAGGCTCATAACAACAAAAGGTAAACGGCTATACCAAGCAGGCCGAAAATACAACTGCGAATTTTATTCTTCTGGTTCGCCAACATATTGGCCATCTGATACTAACAAAATACCAGACCTTATAGACTTTTTCGTAGTTAAAGGTATTAAACGAAATCATATAAGTGTCGAAGGTAATTACGATTTATCATCAGATAATACTCCAGTAATTTTATCACTGAGCGAAACAGAAATAATAGAAAAAAGTAATCTCAAGCTCGTGAATAACAGAACAAACTGGAACGAATTCAGAGACAAACTTGAAAATTTTATAAACCTAAGATCCCCTATGCAAACAATTGAACAAATTGATCATGAAGTAGAACAATTTATTGCTGATGTGCAGCAGGCTGCAGAAGAAAGTACTCCAACTATTTCGAATGCGAGAGAAAAAGAAATAAAATATCCTATCGAAATAAAGGAGTTGATTTTGGAAAAAAGAAGAGCTAGAAGAAAATGGCAATCCACGAGATTCCCAGATGATAAGGTAGTTTTTAACCGTCTTAACAACGAATTAAAAAAAAGAATCTGTGAGTTTAAAAATGATTCACTAAGTAGATTCCTGAAAAGTCTGACGACGGATGCTTCTACAGAATACTCCTTATGGAAAGCAGCTAAGCGCCTAAAAAGACCTCAGACACAAAACCCGCCGATAAAATCTCAAGATGGTAAATGGATCGGAAACCCGAAACAAAAGGCTGATCTCTTCGCTGAACATCTCGCGAATGTTTTCAAGCCATTCCCAGCAAGCACAGCTACAGATCCCTTACAGTTTGTTGACAGAAACGACGAATGTGAAATACCTTTTGTCACGCTCAAAGAAGTAAGAAGCATGTGTCAACATAAGTTGTCAAACAAAAAATCACCAGGGTACGATCTTATAACTGCTCAGGTTCTGAAAGAAATGCCTCTTATAGCCTTCAAGAAACTCCAATTTATAATAAACGCATGCCTTAAACTAAGATATGTGCCACATCATTGGAAAATTGCAGAAGTCATTGTTATACCTAAACAAGGTAAGCCACCAACAGAAGTTACATCTTACAGACCAATATCGCTTATACCAATCATGGCAAAAGTTTTTGAAAAACTGCTACTGAAAAGGCTTAGCAAAATAATTGAAGAAAGAAGACTAATTCCGAGCCATCAGTTTGGATTTAGAAATAAACATTCCACGATAGACCAAGTGCATCGAATTACGGATGTTGTGGAAAAGGCACTTGAAGAAAAACAAGTATGCTCGTCTGTATTCTTAGATGTTGCTCAAGCTTTTGACAAGGTTTGGCACTTGGGACTTGAGTACAAACTGCATAGGGACCTCCCCAGGCAGTACTACGAAATACTGAAATCCTACGTTACGAACCGACTCTTTAGAGTACGGTACGACCAAAATTACTCGGAACTTAAGAAAATTGAAGCCGGTGTACCACAAGGAAGTGTCCTAGGACCAACCCTGTATCTGTTATATACAAGGGATATTCCAGTGGACACCAACGCTATCATGGCCACCTTTGCTGATGATACTGCAATATTGGTGCCAGATAAATCCGTTACGAAGGCTACACAAAAATTGCAAAATGCAGTCGATAAAGTTAGTGATTGGACGCACAAATGGCGTATCAAATTAAACGAAACAAAATCGACGCATATAAACTTTACAAACAAAAACATAAACAATGTTCCAATATTTATAAACAGTACAGAAGTACCTTACTCCAATACCGCCAAATACCTTGGAATGAATTTGGATGCAAAGCTTAAATGGAAAGAACACATCAAAAAGAAAAGAGATGAACTAAACTTGAAGTACAGAAAAATGTACTGGTTAATAGGAAAGAACTCTGACCTATCTATCCAGAACAAACTAATGTTATATAAGCAAGTATTGAAACCCGTTTGGACATATGGCATCCAACTATGGGGCTGTACAAAGAAAACAAATGCTGAACCCATCCAAAAATTCCAAAGCAAGGTCCTTCGTGGAATAATAAATGCCCCTTGGTATATAAGAAATAGCGATCTACATCGTGACCTTCAAATTGAAATGGTTACAGAAGTGGTTAAGAAACACGCTGTATCACACAATCAGCGACTGCAAAGTCATACTAACTCCGAAATGGGGACCGTATTAAATGTACGAGACAATGTTCGGAGATTAAGAAGAACCAAGCCTCATGAGCTGATGGTCTAAAAGCTACGGGAAAGTGTTATAACCTTAAACTTCCCCCAATGCGATTTAAAAATTAAGAAATAAAAATCATTTGTCGATCTTTCATAGATTGGTCCTGATTCACCGGTGGTTTTAGTGCGGTAAGAGTCCCACACTACTCGGTACCGATTCTTACCGAGTGTCTTTTGAAGATTTCCATCGGATAAAAAAAAAAAAAAAAAAAAAAAGACAAGACAAGGTGATGCGCTGTCATGCGATTTTTTTAACATCGTACTTGAAAGAATAGTACAGAGCTCCCACGTCAACACTAGAGGCACTATCTTTCAAAAGTCTGTCCAATTACTAGCTGTATACTGATGACATTGATATAATCGGAAGAACTCAACGTGATGTCAATGGGGCCTTTGTGAGGCAGAGGCGGCAAAAATGGGTTTAACGGTTAATGAGGGCAAAACAAAGTACATGCTGTTATCAAGAAAGGACTTACAACACCGAAGTCTCGGTCAAAACGTCATCATCGACAGACATAACTTTGAGGTAGTTAATGATTTCGTCTACGAAGGCTATGAACGCAGAAAACAACACCATCGCTGTGATCAAACGAAGAATTACTTTTGCTAACGGCTGATTCTTTGGGCTAAGAAAGAAATTGAGTAGCAAAGCCCTCTCTCGTGCGACCAAAGTGTTTTTATATAAGACCCTCATCATCCCCGTCCTGCTATACGGTGCAGAAGCATGAACTTTGACAAAACCGGATGAAAGCACCTTGGGTTATTTCGAGAGAAAAGTTCTTCGTGTGATCTACGTTCCCGTATGCATAGAAAGGGAGTGGAGGAGAAGATGGAACTTTGAGCTGTACGGGCTGTGCAGCGAGGTAGACTTAGCCAGAAGGGTAAAAGTCCAAAGACTGAAATAGCCGAGTCACGAAGAGCGCATGGAAACCAATGCTCCGGCCGGGAAAGTCTTCGAATCCACACCCACAGGACAGGGCAGTAGATGAAGACCGCAAATCAGGTGGCGCGCACAAGTAGAAAGTGACCTCACCCAACTTGGATCGCGAAACTGGAGACATCTAGCTAGGGACCCAGCTAGATGGAGAAGTTTATTGGTTGAGGCCCTAGTTCACACAGGGACTGTAGCGCCACCTTAAGTAACTAAGATCTTCAAGTTGGCAACACTATTCTGACGTCCATTTTGACACCTGTCAAGTGAAATGCTTCCAAAGTGTGAAAATTTATTTCGAAAATCAAGGTTTTTTTTTCAAAATACTTATCACGTGAATTTTGTTTTGCGATGATAAGCTCACTTTTGATTGGTTTAGTTGGACCATGATGTGAAGAAGCTGTGAGTATAGGTATTTGAAGCCGATTATCTTGTACTAATGTAAACCAAGATCACTACGTTGAATGAACGGTATATACATATGTAGGTAGATATTTTTGAAACTTCGACCACCCCGTTGTCTCACTGACAGGACAACGTCACACAGGGTATAAGCAATAAACTCAATTTTTTGCACTAAACTTGTTATCGCCTGTCTACTAGGGTAAGAATTACAAACGAAAATTAGAGTTCATATTCTTAAAACTATAATTTTCCGAATTTCGGTAAAAAAAAATTATAATTTTGAGACGTTGCTCGTTCGTGGTACTTTACAATGATGACAATTTTGAGCTTACTGAATGAATTGACAGTGATAATTTCAAAACGTCACCATCGACAGACGTAACTTTGAGGTAGTCAAGGACTTCGTCTACCTACCGCTATGAACGCAGAAAACACCACCATCGCTGAGATCAAACGAAGTATTACTTTTGCTAACCGCTGATTCTTTGGGCTAAGAAAGAAATTGAGTAGCAAAGCCCTCTCTCGTGCGACCAAAGTGTTTTTATATAAGACCCTCATCATTCCCCGATATACGGTGCAGAAGCATGAACTTTGACAAAAGCGGATGAAAGCACCTTGGGTTATTTCGAGAGAAAAGTTCTTCGTGTGATCTACGTTCCCGTATGCATAGAAAGGGAGTGGAGGAGAAGATGTAACTTTGAGCTGTACGGGCTGTGCAGCGAGGTAGACTTAGCCAGAAGGGTAAAAGTCCAAAGACTGAAATAGCTGAGTCACGTAGAGCGCATGGAAACCAATGCTCCGGCCCGCTAAGTCTTCGAATCCACACCCACAGGACAGCGCAGTAGAGGAAGACCGCAAATCAGGTGGCGTACACAAGTAGAAAGTGACCTCACCCAACTTGGAGCGCGAAACTGGAGACATCTATCTAGGGACCCAGCTAGATGGAGAAGTTTGTTGGGTGAGGCCCTAGTTCACACAGGACTGTAGCGCCACCTTAAGTAAGTAAGATCTTCAAGTTGGCAACACTATTTTAACTGACGTCTATTTTGACACCTGTCAAGTGAAATGCTTCCAAAGTGTGAAAATTTATTTCGAAAATTAAGGTTTTTTTTTCAAAATACTTATCACTTGAATTTTATTTTGCGATGATAAGCTCACTTTTGGTTGGTTTGGTTGGACCATGATGTGAAGAAGCTGTGAGTATAGGTATTTGAAGCCGCTAATCTTGTACGAATGAAAACCAAGATCATTATGCAAAATACGTTGAATGGACTTATTTGAATCGTTTTCCACGTACGCCTGAACGTTATATAGGTAGATATTTTTGAAACTTCGACCACCCCGTTGTCTCACTGACAGGACAACGTCACACAGCGTATAAGCAATAAACTCAAATTTTTGAACTAAACTTGTTATTGCCTTTCTACTAGGGTGAGAATTACAAACGAAAATTAGAGTTAATATTCTTAAAATTAAAATTTTCCGAATTTCGGTAAAAAAAAATGTAGAGTTTGGAGACGTCGCTCGTTCGTGTACTTTACAATGATGACAATTTTGAGCTTACTGAATGAATTGACAGTGACAATTTCATGATAAATGAAAGGATGTGTTCACAAATTAAATCCAAAGTTGTCAAGTCACTATTAGAAAACCCGATTTACGAACATCAAATCGGTTTTTCTAAATTGAACTATGTAATGCATCCCTATAGAGACTTTCTTGATTGCTTAAAAAAGTACTGGGATTGATACATTTATATGTATATACATTTATACTATATGTATGTGTGATCAATGTCCTCATTGTTGAAATATTCAAAATAATATAAAATCCACTTAAAATTTCGTATTGATATGATATTCATCCAAAGCAATGTTAAATATTTACGACGGAAATAAATACTTCGCTGTTCACAAATTTTTTGTTGATATTTATGATATAAGTAAGAGGTTGTGGTATTACATTTCTCACATAACATCAGAAGTGGAAATATATCTGCATTATGTACTCAAATTTATCCATCATACATGTATTTATATTATATTTGACAGGTAAAAGCTTTGCTGTCATTCTGAATGTTTCACATTGGTGGTTTGAGAGCTTCTTAACTTTGATTATAGTCTCTTACATATACTTATTCCATTATCATGTTACTTAAACTTCATATGTATACATAATAAAGAATATCTTTTAATGTGTCATACATATGTGCATGCTTAAATCCACTTTCGCTTAATCATATAACGAGCATTAAGGGAACAATTAGTTGACAGTTCAAGTTCAAATTTCTTCAAATCCAACCAACAAGCCTTACAAATTAACATTCATAACCACCATAAATAAGAAAGGAACGATGATCGAAAGTATAACTTATCCATATCCATATCAACGGACATGAATTAGACACAGAAAAATATAGAGACCAAGGCCCAAAAAAAAATCATAAAAATAAAAATGACACTGATCGAAAACATCATTCCGAAATTATTATGTATTATTATTTTGTGATATCTGCTTTCAGGTTTCAGATTGAGACCGAAATGAAAATCCAACCATATCGTTCGCTCTACCTCATTTATTTTCTTGGCTTCGATGGTGTAATCAATTTTGAAACAAAGCCCAATTCTGAGTGCTTTTCCTCTTCTAGCATCTCACTCTCTCTCTCTTCTCTGTGCTCATATCTCTCTCTCCCTCTGGATGGATGGACATGGGCACTGGGCAGGATACGGATGGTGGACAAATGTTATATTTAAAGCTACGTATATATGTAGGTTCCTATTCCTATTTATACGATATCAACCATACTCAAAACATAAAATCGATTTCGATTTGTCTGACAACTAATTAGACATTTTGCAATATAATATTGCAGGCTCATTAGAACCACCATGTCCCATAAGCGAATCACTACCAACTTCCGCTAGATTGGCTGCTTGTGGCTCTTTTATAGTCAAAATTGAAGTATTAAGCCAAATTATTGATGAGATCTCATTTGTCGTCGTCGTGGTCCTGATGTTGGTCATCGGTGATTTTAAGACTTGGTCCTTTTTGTGCTGTGCTTGGGATGGTTGGTTGTTGGTTGTTGGTTCCTGGTTAGGTTGTGGTACAAGAAGTGTGCCTGGAATTTTTATTTTACTTTGCGAATATACAAATCTTAACCACTTAATTACCATTTTGGAGTAAGTAAAATGATGCTAGGGTGAGATGGGTATTAAATTTGTATATAGATGGAAACGTGAGGCTCTTTTAGCAGCAACACTATTATAGCCATCACGTATAATTAGCTGATTTTCAGATTCGGATCAATAATAATTAAACATTAACAACTTGGCACATCTAAATTGTTTCCTCTTCCATTCCGTTCCATTTCCATTTCTATTTCCATTACATTTTGAAGGACCTCTGTGCTGTCCCTAAATATAAAGAACCTACACCTTAACACGGATTCAGAATCGGATACACCCCAAAACATCCTAAACTACACAACATTTCTGACATCAAACGATGAAGACGAACGAGAAATTGAGCACTGAGGAAAGGTTGGTGTGATTTAAGTCATATTCGTTTTGGGTTTTCGTGTTCGTGTTCGCAAAATATAAAGGAATCCGAATCTGATTGAAGTTGATGCTGGACCTTAACTTTTAACTGGGACTTGGACTGGGTACTGGGTACTGGGAATGGAGAAGAGGAGAGGAGAGGAGAGGTTCTGAGCTTATATTATTTGGCTTGCTGAGCACGTTTTGGGTGCTCTTTCTATACCTACCGGTTGTTTATACTTGGCTAATGGAAGTTTGTGTTACATATACAACCAGCAGCGCAGCGCCAAAGAGAGCGAAGCGGAGGGAATGACATCGAAAATGTTGAATGAAAATGCTGCATTAAGGGTCAGGCCCAGGGATTGTTTGTGCGGTGTGTTAATGGAAATAAATTAGAAACGTGTTATTTTAAATACGTATTTTTCTCTTGTTTTGTTTTTGCTTTTGTTTTGTGTTTTATAGGTATTGACTGAGAGATACATACATATATAAAAGTAGGACAGCAAAAGAGAAAAAAAAAATATCCTTCAATTAAGTTATCAAAAAGTTTGTCGTGATATATTTGCTTTTTTTTTTTATACATATAAATAAGGGTATATACCTAACGAAGCAATTCTTTAATTAAAGGAGTATGTATATTTATGAGAATACCACGCAGAGTGTAAGGTTAAATTAACGAAGTGTGTTATCAATCTCAAACAAGATTGGAACCTAACTTTATGGGTATCATAAAAATTCACTTATACTCATCTGTATAAAATAAAAGACATCATGGTAAGAAACTAATAGGATTGAATTACATAACTTTGAATTATTTCTTGTTTAAGTGTATACTAACTTTGGTCAACCGAGCACCTTTTTCTGCTGGCAATTTTATATTTTAAAAAAAAATCTTTAAATGACGGTTCCCTTTGTCAGCAACTCAGAATATAGGTGTACACTGGGCCTTAATTGATTGTGAATTATGATCTCCCTTTGACATTGCCAACAATGTTATCTGTCAAAAGAAAAAATTTTGTGATATAGTGAAGATGTCAAAAGTAGCGTTTCGGTTTTGTAGTCTACATTTTTTAATTGAATAGGTTACCAAAAATCAAAAAGTAAAATTATTAAACTAACCAATAATGGCTCAAACAGATAGGTCTGCACCAGTGCACAGGCACACATATTTCAATAGTTGATAATATAGCTCAATTAGAGACGGATAGTGACATCTAACCTTTCCCAATAACGGATCCCGGGGGGGGGGTCATATGAGCCATAAAGCTTATACAGTTAAGTTGTATAATTAAATATTTCATCTAAAGATTTGTTAGTAAGTTAATGACATTTACCAAAAAGTGGTTAATTGTCAAAAACAAGCAAAATTTTTGTTTAACGCAATTTAAAATTTGGAAAAACTTTAGTAATGCTTTAAATTACTATTTTCATAAAATTTTGTTTCTAAAAAAAAGAGCAAATATTCATGTTCTTAAAATGAAACCTTAAATAAGAGAGCGTCAATTTGATATTAAGTTCCTGAAACTCGCCTTCAATTCCGTCTTATTTTTTGACGCACTTTAAAAAGTGAACATTGAGGTGATTTTTACTTGCGACATATAGGAACTATATGCCAAGTATTGTATTCGTAAAAAATTTCGAACTCGAGCTTCTAATCAGACATAACATTACGATGGTAGAAAAGTCGAAAAAAGTGGGTCCTTCGATTCCATCCGTCTGTCCTGGCCTCTACATCCCAAAACCTTGTGTCGATTTAGTTCAAACTGGGAAATTAAGGTTTTAATACGAAAAATAACAGCAGTCATACAAATTTTTTGGTTAAAGAAAAACATATTTCGATATTGATTCAGAATAGTACCCTTCATAAAACCGTTATTTTGTTTTTAAGTTTTCTCAAGAATGTCATTATTTTTTTTTTTATTTTTAAAAATATATTGATTTTTGTTTACAAAGCACTAAGCAAAGTTGACTTTCTGTTGAATACAAAAACTTTTAAGATCTTAAAAATTAAATAGATCTATTTTTTAAAGTGAATTTGCTTTGGATGCTCTAGAACTGAGATTTAAACACGAATTTCAATAACATAAATGTCCAAAAAAACAGCAAAAGTGACACTTTTGTTAAACTAATGGCTAATTGAAAAATATAATGAACGTTTCATATCTATTGATATAAAAACTTTGAATCTCTTGAGATTTGAAGTGAAAAGACATTCTGAAACGTGTTATTTGTTAGTGTCACGCAAAAGTTTCTTCCCAACTTATTTGTTTACCTAATTTGTTTTGATTTAATTTTTAGAGAAATTATGTACTTAAATGCACCTACATATATCCTCAAATTCAAGAACCAAGCATTTTTCTCTTATTAAGTTTTGTTGACTCCTTTAAGATCGTAATATTTTCTAGCATCTTCGGGTAAGCAGACTGATAGCGATAGTAATAATAGACTCCCAAAAATTGAGTTCGAAAAAAACTACGTTAAAAAAAGTCCGAATATTCTTCATACCGGATCCTCTCTCATTTTCTGGGTTTTTGAATTTTTGTAGCGTTCTTCGCATTAATAGAAATGGAAACAAGAAAAGTATATATTATTTCTGGTAAAAAGCTACGTTTCCAGAACACTAAAGAACATTTTTAAGCGGTGATTAAAAACTCGTGTATACATACATATGTTAAGTGTGTGACCCCCTCCCCCTGATTAAAAGTCTGGATCCGCACTTGACCTTTCCCTCTTTTATTTCAGAGGTTTTGTTTAAAAATGATTAATACTCGTACTGTCAAGATCAGTAATGTCAGAGTCGAATTTCATTCTGTTCCATTAAAAAAAGGGACTGTGAAAGTGTTGCAGTCATAATCCTTTTCTAAAAAATTCCATTTTTTTGCTGAGCTTAAGTGACAAATATAAAAAATAAAACAATTAAAATTAGATTTCAGATTTTTTAAGAGAGAGACATGAAGTTTAGATAGGCCGTGTTGCGACACCTCCGATAAATTTCGACATAATCCTAGGTCTAAAAATATTAGATTACACAATTATTATCTTAAATATCAGTTTTATCCAAATCAAATAAAATTAAAAACAAAGTTTGCTCTTGTATCTCGATTGATATTCCTTTTTCATTTATTTCACATTATTGTACGGCAGCATGTTGTATAATCTAAAATGTAATCAATATTGATCATAAAACATTATTGAACAGAAACCACACATAATTGATTGTCCGGAAAATACTTCTTCATTAATATTAGCCGTGTTTTATTTTTCCCGTAATCCAGATCAGATCAAATATTTGTTTATACTTACTTTACTTACTACTTAGGTCCTCAGACCTGTTAAGCCGTTGGGAACCCCTTAAGGGACATATTGCCTCTACTACGCCTACGCGCCATCGTGTACGGTTTTCGGAGATGTGTTTCAGCTCCCTCTAACTCTTTCCTAGTGACGCTGATTCCACCTCGACTGTCCTGCGCCATTTTCTTCTCGGTCGTCCAGCTCTTCTTCCTTCTTGTGTGATCGGATTCCACTACATTGCTTGGCCTGCAATGCAGTCCTTACCTTTTCGAAGCGTATGTCCAATCCCTTGCCACTTACGCCTTCGTATTATAGAGTCTATAGGTTCCTGACCTGTCCTTCTATGAAGGAACTCATTTGATATACGGTTTGGCCAGAAAATCCTTAGGATGTTACGAAGACATCTATTCACGAAGGTTTGCAGCTTTCTTGTTATGGCTGAAGCGACGTTCCAAGTGCTGCTCCCATAAATAAACACAGATTCGACATTTGCGAAACAGTTGTAGCTTTGTTCTTAAGCTGATAGAGTTATTCCTATAACAGCATACCGAACGCCGCTTTCGATGCGGCAGATGACGTCTTGTTCGGTTCCGCCTTCGATGGAGACGATACTTAAAAGGTATTGAAAGCTCTCCACTTTTTCCACCGGTTGCGAGGAAATATTTTTTTTAGAGGATGGTCGGGTTCCGGCCTCCAGGAATAATCATTTTTGTTTTGCCGGAATTAATTTTCAGCCCCACAACTTCTGCTTCTCTCTCCACACTTATTGTCATTTGATGGTGATCCATGATCCTATGAGAAAGTAATCAAACATTGTCTGCGTAATCCAAGTGCTTTAAATAGGATATCAAAGTCCATTGGATCCCTCCTTACTTACCATCGTGTAGAACGTGACACTTGGATCCATCATATGTTGCTTTAATAATAGCAATTAGTTTTACTGGCATGCCTCTCCTCCGCAAAGCTATCCAAGGCCTTCTCGAAGTCGATGAACAGCAGGTGTAGTGGTGATCGATATTCAACGCACTGTTCAATAATGATCCGCAGGGTGTTGATATGATCAATACAGGAGGATCCAGTGCGGAATCCTGCTTGTTCGGCATCGAGTGTGGCCTCAAGGTATTCTCTGATGCGTTCCAGTATGACTTTTGCTACTATTTTGGCAACGGCAGGTAGAAAACAAATTCTTTTCCAGTTTTCGCACTTTGTAAGATCTCCTTTTTTGAAAGCTTGACGATAATTCCCTTCTTACACTCATCGGGGAAGCTTTCGGCGGTCCAGGCTTATTTTATGAGCGGATGAAGCAGTTCGCTTGATGACGTTGGCGCTGCTTGTAAAAGCTCTTCGGGAATTCCATCAAGTCCTACCGATTTGTTGTTCTTAAGTGCTTTATTTACTGCAACGATTTCAACGATTATTTATGAAATACACAAATCCGCTGGCCCGGATAGTATTCCCCCTATTGTTCTGAAGAGGTGTTTTAAACGCTGGCAAACCCACTGCGCAAGCTTTTCCATCTTTCCTACTCTACAGGTCTCTTTCCGAGCGGATGGAAAACAGCATTTGTACAGCCTGTCCCCAAAAAAGGCGAATCCTTCTCCCCCTCCAACTATCATCCAACAGCACTCACGTCCCTTCTTTCCAAAGTCATGGAAACGTTGATTAATTATCAGCTTAAGAAATATCTCGAAAAACGGAAGCTTCTTATTGACAGTATGGCTTTCGTAGCAATAGATCCACTGGTGATCTCATGGTTTCAGGGGCGAACGCAGGTAGGGGTTTTGAATGACCTTGTTGTACTCGTTTTTGAAACGATCTCACGGCCACTTACGAAACATTTAAAAAAAAAATTAATATATCAAAACACCGAAAAATTGTTCGGTTCATTTATGATAGTTTTAACTGTAAATAAAAAAAAATCTTTTAACTTAACTCTTTTCACTTCTTAAATTGTGACACAAAAATATTTTAAAACAAAAACAGCAACCCTGTTTGCCTTTAACGCGTTTTTTTCCATATTTTTCAAGAACAAGAATCAAATTAATAAAGAAAGTTACGTGATGTTTCTTAAATTCAATATTTTTAAACATTTGAATGCTTTTCTGGATTTAAACATACCTTAATGTAAGACACAAAACAAATTCATAGTCATATTTTAAACCCGAGTCTATTTGAACTGGAGTCTAAATTTAATATATAGGTTAGACACAGCTGCTATTCATAAAGAATTTGCCAGCTCTGTTTAGTTAGAAACAAGTTTAAGGCATATTCTAGTACAATTCTGAAAAATGTCACTTAAACCTATACAATATTGCTTGTAGAGGGCAACAAAATAAATTGCGTTAGCTGGAGAGCCAAAATGTTTGAAACCCTTTAAACTATTTTGTTTTCTGTTAGTTGAGAAATTTTATGAAGTCGGGCTGGTGGTTTTCGACTTGGAAGCACGCAGATATTAGCAAACTTTTCATTGAATTTCGATCTATAATATTTAGAAGGTCAATCATAAACTTGACAGTTTTTTTTCTCGAATCGATACCTTTCATACAAATCGTCTTCATCTATTTCGAAGGGGTCCAATCGGGTTAAGTAGAGCTTTCGCTTTTTTGTTGGTTGGTAGCATTCCAACATCCAGCAAAATATCAAAATATTGATATATGCTTAAGTCTTTTGATATTTTAATTTTTGTTTTTAAATTTTTAAATAAAATGTCTCGTAACTTAATTTTCTCAATCAGTTTGTTTATTTTTGACGTTTAATAGATTTAGAAACAGCTTAAACATAGGTTCCGTAGTGTTTATTTTTAGACTCCAGATTATCGTTTGAAAATGGGTTTATATTGTCTATGAATAACATAAACTGAAGTTTAATTTATCAAAGACAAAATCAGAACCTATCAAGGAACTATTAATATGACCGTATGTCTTCGGTCTAAAGGTTCGGAACGCATTCAAAATCATTATTTCTAGTATTTTCATATTTAGTTTAAGAAAAACGTGTTTGACAATTTCAAAATTAAATCTAGCAATCTACGGTAAATTTGAACATGAGTTCAGCCTAAGAATGATATGGGATCGACAACGGCAACGGCAACTAGGAAATAAGGCATACAAACTTATACTTACATGCATAATGCATATAAAAATTAAGTTTTGGCTTTGAAGTCAAAGTCAAACTGTTTTGTCAATCGTGAAAGCAAGTTATGTGTATATAATGTAATTTTTATTCATGCATGTTTTTTAGTACCTATATAAAATAGTGTCAACAAAGAAAAAAAAACACTTAAAAACATTTAAAATAAAAAATTATATAATATATATTTTTTGAACCCCCCCCCAAAAATTTTTTTCTGCGTTCGCCCCTGCTTTCAACTATTCTGTTGAATACATTGCGTATGACAACACTGTTCCAATGTCCGGCAGTGTAAATGTCAACATTCTCCGAAATAAATACCAAAAATTAACAATTATTCCATTTAAGATTTTGCTACAAAGTTCATCTTGTTATTCAAATTTAATATTTTTATATACCGCTGAAGTTTAAAAAAAACACTTGAATTTTTCATATATTTTTTCTCTGTACAGAAATTTAAAGTTTAATATTAATATAAGAATGCTGTTGATAACATTCAATAACATTGGCTACAGTTTGAAGCTGCTATCAACGAAACGGTTAACAGCGTATTTTATTACATTGAGCCGAATTGTTATTAACATGCAAAATAATAGTGAGAACAGATATCTTAAAAGCTCTATTCACCGAAAGATGTCGCTATTTCCAGTTCAAAGAAAATAAAACGACTTAAATTGAATTTCAAATTTAAACAATGTTGAAAAATATGGTCAGGTATTTCTTTAACGTACAAAGTACATATTCGGTTATGGTTTTGAGAACTTAAAATTTCAAGCTTCCAAACTAAACCATTAAAAGAATGATACATAAATAAAAAATGTATTTATTATTCTCATCTTGGACTGCTAAACAGTTTTTTAATGATTCAAAGCATGTGGCTTGACTCTCAGATTATAAAACGTAATGTGGATTATTCATCCAACTAGGGTCAATGGGATTATCCCATATTACGATAAAATTTAGTCATTAGGTTCCACTAGCATCGGGACATTAAATAGTTGAATGTGAAGGGAAATATTAAACATACCAAGTTTAGTAAAATTATTCGCTTATCTCATAATCAATTATTTTTATTATTTATGTAAAGAAGTATTTTGGAAAGGACTTTATTATTTCTTGTCTGTCTTTCCAATTGCTCAGAAAATCCGCTGGTTATTTTGAAATTTTAATTTATTTCCTTAATCAAGTAATATTTAATTTTACATTAGGCAACGGGACGAGAGGGTTGTCATTTCTTAAACCAGAAACAATTATTTTCTTTATATTAATTATCTGTCTAATTAACTTTAAAAAATAAGAAGAATTAAAACTAAGTTCCAGAAGTCGTGTAAAATTGAAAATCGAAAGCAAATGAACTTCTTTTCAATGTTTTACATTTCGATTACTTTCAAAATCTTCTGAAATCCATAAAAGCTTCAGTGAGCTCATTTCGAATGAATGTAGAATTAAAATCCTAGCTGTGTAATTTTGTTTCTGATTTTGGTAAAATTCCGAATCAAAACAAATCAAATAATGTTTGATCCCACACTTACTCGCAACCTATTAAATTAAGAAATCAAATTTCCAGTATTTGAAAAAACAATCAAATAAATAACTCAATAACCATTTAATTTGTTGATGAACAAATTTAACTTTTATTTTGATCTATGTTTACTTAAGGGTAATAAGTTTTCTTAAATCTAGGTTTGCTCTTTGGGCCTCCTGGGCGTACAGCTTTCGGAATATATTCCTTCGCATGCTGATCCAAAGTTCTTCTCCATGGATTAATTCCCAATTCGAAGAATCGACGTTTAGCCTCCATTTGTCGTGTCTTATTGTCAATCTTATAGATCCTCTCCCACAAATAGATTTCAGGAATTTCCAAATGCCTTGGTCGATTTGCTGATAAATGTTTGAAAATTTCTTCCAAAAATTCACGTTTGTCATTGTCATCGATGTCGGCAATTGTTTTAGCTTCCGGTGACAAATTAGGTTGCAATTCGGAATTCGGTTCCACTGGTGCATTAAGATATAACTCAATTAAATGCCTAGCGACGTCTTCATTGAATCCAATACATTTTCCACTCGCATCGATCTCTTGGAATAAGCTCATTTCTTTGCTTCCCCAGCAGAAGTTCACTTTTGGATTATCGTGAACATGATTGGAGTGGATCAGTGTCGTGTTCAGTTGATAGCGGTAGAACGACCATTGTTTTCCATTTGTGATCACTGTTTGAGTGGTCATGGGATAGGTCAAATCGTTGTAGGTGTTGAATCCATTGTAGTTGGCTTGCGCCAATAGCCACCCAAAGCTGGACTGGATGCCTTGTGCATGGAGGACTTCTTGGAAATCTTCAGGGCCGAATTTCGAATTTCGTACGACCAAGTGGTCTCGTGGTTGGAACGAGATAATTCCGAAACCACTTAAACTACCAGGCCAATAACCTGTAAACCAAAAATTTAATATCAAATGCAAGCAACAGCCAGAAATGAAGATTACAAACCAGGAATATTTGTAGCATGGCGATAGCTGGTCTTGTAGCCAAGAGTTCGTGCATCAAATTTGTAGATAGGAATCTGCTTGGCCAGCTCTTCGGAAGTGCTCTCCTGTATCGACTTGATAGGAGCCAAAGGTAAGCTATGTCGGATGGCTAGGTAAGGTTCGCCAGTATATTGGACGAGGCGATCAACAGGAATATCCAGATTGTCTTTCTGCCATTTGCAACCTCTCCTACTCTCTACGACGTTCTTCGACGGGTTCACTCCACCAACGGCCCAGAATGCTTCATGTCTTGGATTAAGATCAATTTCGACCTCTGACAAGTGTCCGGCATCGGCGCCTAATGAATTAATCAAAGTTCTGTTGAGGTTTTCAACTAGCATCTGTCCCAGCATTTTATCTCTCTGTTGAGGAGACAACGACTCATCTAAACCATATTTCTCCCTAGAAACAAACGATATAAATTTGGTTAAATTGATGTCGGCGACACAAAACCAACGTACTTGAAAAATTCATGAGAATACTCAAGAGCTTCTTGAACGTTTTTCGAAATAGACTTTACAAATGATTCCATTTGAGTCTTGCTATTTTCGTCTTTTGCTGCGGTGTTGGGTAATTTCTCGTAGGCCTCGAAAACTGTTCGAGTGTAATGCTGATTTAGCGGCAAACAATTGTAAGGATTTTCGGCACTATTCAACATAACCGTCTTGAATCCATAATATCGAGGCATGTTGATTTTTATTAGTTTCTCTTCAACAGTAGGAACAGACTGTATTTGTTCATGCCATGACTGCTTTTCACGTCTCATGCGTGCTTCGCGGGACAATTCGAAGATTTCTGGATACTCTGGTTTGTCGGTGTATTCGTCGGAGGCAACATTTGGCTGAGGTTGTGCGGCATAGTGCCGTTTTGTTTTAATTGATTGCCTTAGATAATGGCATCTGGTGCTGCTTCTTTTTAAAGCAAACATATTTAGAAAAACTAATTTTTTTAATGAAAATCGTGAGAAAAAACCCAAACGCAGAAAATTTGGTTATGAAATATTATTTTTGGTTGACATTTGGTATTTGACAGTTTTCTTGACATTGATGAGTGTTCATGGGTACGGTAAAAATGCGCGTTCCACGGTGCAATGTTTCTAAAACAAATCTTTTTGTGGAATCTTAAAAGAGGCTGAGTGGCTTATAGAACAGGAGTAGTGGTTTAGTAAATGTTATACGAAGAATGTATTTGCATTAATTTTCGATGACTGCATCAGAAAAATGTACGCCGATTACATAATATGAAAATTAGTTGCGGAGGGATTCTTATTAAATTGTGTGTTCTTTTGTCGTGGCTAAATTGTCAGAATTTGACATTGAATTCTCTAAACATAATCATTCAATTTTGAAATCTTTTTGATTATTTCAAATCATGAACGAATACAGAGATGTCTGTACTGTTTTTTTCTTATAACTATTAACATAAAATCTGAATTTAATCCGTAATATGCAGATCAATCTAAACTTTAGTTCTTGTTTTGTCTCCAAACTTCGACTAAAACTTTAGCTAAATTTTGAAAGAAGAAAGTTGTGTAGAAAATGCAAAAAATCTTGTGTAAACTATTCTCCAAGTCCCAAATTTAAGAATATTGCCTGACGAGCATCGTTATATTCTTTTTTCATCAGATCATAAACTTGTTTTTTCGGTATTTCGTTGTCTCTTTTTTTCGGCTCCGAAAGAGTTTCTTCAAGAAATATCTCCTCAATGTCTAATTTATTCAGTCAAGGCAAGGCACAAGACAGAACCCATTCAGAAATGAAAATACAGTTGTTTTCCAATTTGATTTTAATGTAGCCATAGAATTTTATTTTATTAAAGTAACACTATTTAAAACACGTTTTGTTTAAATTTCTTTTTGCAGATAATATTGTGTGTATGTATTTAAACTTATATTATCCACATATATTATTTTTTATCAATTTAATCAAATTTTCTGAGGAGATTCAACACTAATAATTCTCCCATTTAGCCACGGGTTCTACTACGATTTTAAATAATCTGTCAAAATTATTAGCAATTTATGAATCCAATAGTTTTGACAGGTCAATAATAAACACTATGAAACAAAAATATGAAATTTTAGCTAGAACTCTGTATCACTCAGTTAAGATGCTTTGCTTAATTTTAGCTTGACTAAGTTTTGGAGAAGATTTTGTGTGGATTTTAGCTCAAACTCCTTACTAATTGTTTTTTAGTTCGGATTTGTTTTTTTTACTTAATGCAGACTAAAAATTATAATAATGAGGTATTACATTTGCATGAAAATACAAATTATTTTTCTAGAGACTCAATTTTAACAATACTTTCCCTTTTATAGAACGAAATAAAACTTTTGTATATAACATGAAAATACTATGGCGAACTAAGTGCCGCCCCAGTGGAGTATTCCCGATGATAGTACTATACTATAGGTTTTATACACCTATAAAGATGACACTTAATAAATCTTAGGTTGTTGTAAAATTTAAGCTAATTTCTGATAATATTTTAGTGTTTATTTAAGAAATTGGGCGGAAGTCCTTAAATATTACTTTTGATCTCCTACTTGCTAAAAAGGACGTGCATTCATCAGTTTTTTCCGCTGAATTCGTTCACTTTACGAAAGTCTCCATTTTCCAATTTTTTTTTATTGCCGTCAAATAAATCAGCTGTCACTTTTAAAAAATCGTACATTTTATAATCGTCGTATCGTATCGTAGTCGTTCGTGCCGCCGCAATTTATTCTGATAAAAGAGATTTCTATTCTTCTTCAATAATTATTGATAAATTAATTCATATATAAAAAAGGTGCCCTTTAAAAATTTTACAACTTGCTAGTTCAAGGAATAAATTTATATATACATTGAGTTTGTTTTCTTTAAATAAAGAACTAATTTACGTGGAGAATTTCCAAAGGAACTTATAAAAGAGAAAAATCATGAGGTAATTTATTTTCTGAATTTTCTAAAGCAACATACACTACAACTGTGTAGTAGTAGTACAGCCATTGCCGCCGAATCAAATTTCGACTTCTCGAATCTCGAGTATTGAAAATTGCATTCTATGCAAAAAAAAAAGAAAGGACTGGAAGTCTCTCTCTCTAGTAATATAAGGCTAGAATAGTTTTAAGCCCCGTTAATCGTTATTTAAATGCAGTTTCTTTTGCAAATGACTAGGATTAGAAAAAGAAGTGGATTTGTTGTTTTCTGTTATGTCGGCTTTCATTAAAAATACAAACGCTTCCATTGCCGCCGTCGTCGCCGCCAAGTTGTCTATATTGGGGCATGCCATGCCTAGCATTTATGCAAAACTTGATGAGTATTCTTCTAACCAAACTTATGCAAATTTGGGTAAGAATTCAATTATCTTTGATTTTGATTCATTTCATCTCGTGAGAAACAGAAAGCATGTTTAAAATAGTAAAATGAAAATAAAAGTGAAGCGTAGGTAGGTATACTACGACTTAGTTATAGATTCATGCATATCTATGTCTTTATTTAATTTGGAACAATTTGTGTTGTTTTTATATCTAAAAAGTGTAAGAACAAAAGGAAAAACATTTTAGTAAGATTATAAATAATAAAAATCAGAACAAAAAACAAACAAGTGGTTTGATTTTGAATGCAGAAATAGTTCTTCATATATTAACTTAGGTAGTTGGTAAGGCTAACGCCCATATGATATTGATATTGTATGTGAAAATAAGAGATTTTTATGTTTAATTTATTTTATCAATAGTTTTCTTTTTTCTACTGCCTCTGGCAAGTTCAATTCAACTCTTCTACTACAGCTTGTATTCCTTCTTACATCTACAGCTTCATATTTTATAGGTTTTCACTTTGACCATACCTTCATATCGATAATGTTATATGGAACTTCCACAGCTTTTACCATTGATGACAGCTAAGAATGGTATAAGTCGAGGAAGTTGAGGAATTTTCTTTAACAATTTAAAAGCTATTTGCAGAGAGCACTTTTTACAGAAATTAAAATGTTCAAAAACTCAAAAAACTGATATTTTTTAAAGTACCTAGGTTTAAGTACCTGGTGTATCAAGAGAAAGACTACAAAAATCTTTTTGAAATATAAAACCTAGTTTTGTTAGGTATGCAGGCAAAGAATTGCTAACAAGTTTATTAAAATTTTGAAAACTCAATTTAAGACTTTTATTCCATTTTAACAAGCAAGATTATCATTCCTATCCAAGTATTCGTTTGGAGAATTTCCGTAACGTAAGTGAATTCCAATAGGAACTCTGTTTATATCGAATTATCCGTTCCGTAAAAAAAAATGGAACGAAGCATACAATCCCATTTGTTTGAACAATCGGTCAGCTGTTTAATTTAAAAATTGCAGTTTTTATATGAAGTAGAAACAACAGAAAAATAATTTTACATACATTTCTTTTTCTTCTGTTGGTCGTCCTGAAATTTTACCGGAGAAATATCCGTAGTTTTCAAGGTCACTGTTCGGATCTTGATGTTTTGCCTGAGACTCATTTTCTTTATCACACTTCACTGCGTCACCCGTTTTTTGTAATTTCCGTTCCAAGTATCCTTGCTCCAATATTGTCTGTCGTATCTTAAAAGTTTATAATAATAACAGTTTCTTCGACTGTAGTGAAGCCTTTTTTTGATTGAACGGTCTACCACCAGTTGATTCTGCATCTTTCTTATTCTCGCACAGCTTCTTTTTTACATAAGATATATTTATATAATCACTCCATCCACAATTAAAATAATTAAAAATTTAAAATGTTATTATTTAAGTTTCAAAACCTTTTTCCAACCATTTACGTTTCAAATTAGTGGCCAAAGTGAGTTGACCTCGTCCACAGAATCGCCAAAAAATCGCTGCTTCATCATTAGGTATTTTAGTGGCGTTGCTAAAATAGACCTACTTTCGTGGACAAAATCTCTACATTTCTCTACGAAGAACGTAATTATGTATTAATATTTTACTTACAATTTTGTTGTTTTTATTTTCGAATAGATTCCGCAATGATTCTTCATCGGACAAATTCTGAACAAATACAGCTCATAACTGAATTAAAAATTGTTGAATGTTCGCATTGCGTTCTTTCGAACTGATACCACAATAGAATAGAGCTGTATATTACTGCTGATAGGAATAGTCGTACTCTTAAATAAAATTAAAGTAAAAGTACTCAAGAAATGAAAGATAAAAAACGTTATAGAAGCAGTATTCATTTATTGACATTGATTTGCTTAAAAATAAAGTCTATAACCAACAGGCCGAGAAAACTGTTTTTAACAAGTTAACTAGTGGCGTTCCTAAACGTTAAGATTGTTACAATTTTAAACATTATGACATCATCACATCGTTCCTAATCACATTGTTGACAACTCATTTCGGGAGCTGAGTACAAAGTGTTGAACTGTTAAAGTGAATGATTTTTTTACAAACAAGTAATTGTTTATTTTGTGTGGCTTGGGAGAAAACAATAAATTTAAAATCCATTCCTCATCTAAATAAAACCACAAATGTTCATTATACAATAAAAAATGGTTTTTCTTTTTGTTAAAAAAAAAATAAACAAAAATAATAAATAAAGCAATTTAAGAGCAGCTTCAATTTTTCTTTTATTATTTATTTTGCTATTTAACGCTATACATTTTTTTTTCCATAATCGATATTGGTACCTAGTTTGACAGATCAACAATTAATAACAATTGTCGTTCCTAAATTGTTCTAACAAATTTCTTGAACAATATATTTTTGAGACAACAATATTTAATAGTTTTTCAAAAAAGATCGGATCATTCACATTCCCACCTTTAAAAATTTTTGTAATCCTATATTACTTACCACGACTTCCAATTTTTGTTTCATAGACTATCTCTTCAATTGGATATTTTTTCCATCCAGTATTCGTTGCGATCGTAAAAAGTTGATTTAGTAGAATTTTTATTTTTTAACTGCGGCCCAAAGGTTCTCATTGGGTTTTGGGTTTAGTAGACGTCTCGCCATTAAAGTAACCTTACCGTTTAGCCACTAATCGTTTGTATATATGTATGTATATATGTACATATGTATGTACATAAGCCCCAAACCATATTATGAGAACCAATCTAGATATAATACAGTCCCTAAGATTGTTTCACCTGTGGTTGGATGCTGTTAGAAAAATTGAGAAGGTTTTGCCCTTAATAGCGCCAAGGGGAATATTTATCCTTTCCAAGGGAGCTATAAAGGGACAACTTCATAGCCCATTCAGTTCATTTCCATCAATGCCACTATCTGGAACCTAAATAAGAGTGAAACAGAGGTTAATGTTTAGGTCCCGACATTTTTGGACCAGTATAGAGAATGTTGTAGTCTTTAGCGATAATGTTTGTATAACAAATATGAAAATAAAAACTTAATATATTACCATGGTTTGTCTGTCTTAAACATTGATATCAACAAATTAAACATAATCTGCATAAACTAGAGAATGCTGCAACTTTTTTTTTTGCCATAAATAACTAACATTTGAACAAATCCCTTATAGGTATAATGAAATTCAGTGAGCCAATTGCGTTCAATCTCAGATAAATAAGTGTCTGGAAAACTTTTTGTTAGTGTTTTACGTGTAAAACATAAGCTGATCCAAAACAGCTGCACTATCAAAAATGAAATCCAAAAGTATCCAAGAATTTCTATTATACAGTACTGTGCAAAACATTTGGAACTATAACCTCCAACATTTTTTATTAAAAAAAAATTGTTTAGAAAATCAAACAGCAAAATTAGTTTTCTAAACTTTTTTGATATTACGTTATAATTGTTGCAAAAAAATGAACACTCTTCACTTAAACAAAAAATAAATAACTAAATACTTTAATAGTTGGTAAAATGGCTGTGCAAAACATTTGCAATTTAGATCTCACAACTAAATTTCAAACTATTTTCTTGATTCAAGGCAAGGAAATGTTAATATTTAATTGCGTACCCTTTATTTTTTATAACGGCAGTATACCTTCTGGGCATCGAAGCTATAAGGTTATTATTAATAACAGTTTTTGGAATGTCATTCCACTGCTTCTGAATTCAAGCGAATAGGTCACTTTTGTGCTTAAAAATGTTGCTCCCAATTCTTCTCTTCACAATTTCCCACAGGTTCTCTATTGGGTTTAGGTCTGGGGATTGGGCTGGCCATGTTAAAACCTCAATCTTTTTTCTGTAATCCACTTTGTGGCCAACTTCGACCTATGTTTGGGATCATTGTCGTGTTGGAACGTCCATTTCCCAATGGGCATATGGGCAGCATGGTGTTACAAAGGATGTTTACATAGTCTTCAGACTTCATTAAGCCCAATTCCTTGGCCAAAGAAGCAGCCCAAGACCAAAATTGAACCACCTCCATGTTTGACCGTCCCTTTAGTGTGTTTTGGATTTAGCCTCTCACCTCCTGGCCTCTTCACATGTTGTTTTCCACCCGATCCGTGCAAGTTGAACTTTGATTCGTCAGAAAACAAGACCGTTTCCCATTTTTGGGGACTCCAATTTAGACGAGTTTTTGCAAAAGCCAAACGAGCTTTCACATTTTTTTTTTTTAATAAATGGCTCTTTTGCTGCCTGAAAACCACGCAATCCGGTCTGCAGTGCGCGGCGTCTGATAGTTCATGGGTCAATGGGTAACCTAAGTTCAATTTTTGCTTCCCTGAATGATGCCGTGGGGTTTCTTCCGAAAAAATTTGTTATTTTTCAATCATCTTTTTCCGTGATGCTTCGAGGCCTTCCTCCTCTATGATGGCAAATTCTGATTCTACAAAAAATTGATTTATGAATGGAAAATTACTTTGAAATTTCTTTTTGTGATGCTCCTTTTTTGAAGTCACTCAAAATTCTGGATTTTATATCCGATGAATACTTGTTTCCTGCCATTCTTAAAACAACATTTTTATTTTTCAATTTAAAAAGAATTTATCTTAAAAATTCAATTTATCGATCAAAGTCCTGGCTAAAACTAACTAAACACGTATAAACTTACCAACCTCAAAATAAATCAGATTAAACGTTATCAAAATGATACGGAAAGAGAAATGGCCACTAGTTGCAAATGTTTTGCACAGCTGAAATCATTATTATTTTTGTAAAAGCAGTTCATTTGTAGAACAACTTTTATATATACTCATGTTCGTTTTTTTGGTAGGCGGTGATAGTTGCAAAAGTTTTGCACAATACTGTATATTGCTATCTTAAAGACCAGCTGATTAAGCATATGGTTGGATCCAAACGAACTTGAAAATTCATTTCAAATTTGTTTGTTGATGTTCAATGTTTATCTGCTTTTTGTGAACAGCTTAAAGTTGTTTTATTTTCTGCCAGCTATAAAAATTTAGCTATATGTTTCGTTCAATAAGGGCAATATGTTCAAGTGTCAAAAAAGTAATTAAAGGATACAATTAATTGCTCATATTTTAATTTGTACTACAATATGTCGTTTGTAAGGTTTCCCAACGCACCTTAATATACATAGATGATGATCATCATCATATCAGCGGCCAGTTTTATTCGTTCCATCTTCTCCTACGCAACTAAGTCCACTCATTAATATCGTCTTATATGATTGAATGCTTCTTTGATTGACAATTACTTTTGTTCACAATTTGAACTCTGAATTTTGTAATGTTAAAATATATTGGATTAAGTTTGATTGCCATGATAACACAAGTTTCCTTCTTAGATTATAATAAACCATTAGCAATTTGTGAATTCAATTCTTTACTTGGCCATCAGTCCACTTTTGACTTCTTTTCAGTTAAAAAGATAAAACATTAATATTTTGTATTATTTTTTTACTTTATTTGCAGTCAATAAAAAATAAGTTCGTTACAAGAACGTTCAATTCCCGAACTTAATTGTTTGAAGCTGACATGTTGAGCCATTTAAAGTGCTGCTTAAAAAAATAATCTAACATCCAATGCGAACAAGTTGAGGTAATCTTCGTAATAATAATACATACAGGGATCAGAAATACACAGCATAGATTCTTGAATCTGCTTTTATTTTATTTGTTTTTTTTTTTTTATTAATAAACCTCAACCAACGCTATATAAAAATTAAGATGTTCGCAACTGATTTAAAAATTTTAACATTAACTACAAATGATGTAAAGAGCGAGAATAATTCGCCAATGATAAGATATCAAAAACAACAAAATTTATCACAAAAATATCAAAACAATAATGTAACACATCATCACAACAACAACAACAACAACAACAATAACAATAATAATAGCAACAATAGAAAGAAAGTTCCAAAAGTCCCTGTAGTAAATAGTAACAATAACGCAAATAAGAATCATCACAATACCAATAGTCAGTCTTATGCAACGAACAATCACAATCATAATCATAATCACAACCGCAAAAAACTTAATAATCATCAATTAAATAATAACACTTGCACTACAAAATCAAATAGCAATATGATTAAAAATCAAAACACTCACACACCCACAAGCGGTGGTAGCAACGCCAATATAGTTATTAAAAATAACACAAATAACCTTTGCAGTGATCGTGATCAAATCGTGGTACCAAAAAGCCGCTGTGATAACTTAGTCAGTAAAAATATTGCAAGTGACCTAATCTCTACGTCAACGTTTCAAAAACCTTCAACTAGCTCAAATTCATTAGTTTCGTCGTCTTCTTCATCTTTGTCGTCATCATCATCGTCATTATCCTCCTCAACTAATATTGGTAATAATAGTAGTTTTAATAATAACAATAATAATAAGGGCCGAGTAGCGATTCGATTTGGCACTACTGTATCGAATCATCAGCGCAAAAAGTCGCAACAAATTGAAGAAGATATTAATAGTAAAAAGTCTCCAATTCCCATAATGGTGGTCAGTACCAGTGGGGGTTCGAATAATAATTATCAACAACTGCCGGCTGTTTTCACAGCGCCCATTTGCACAACATCGAGTGCTCCTTCATCTGCCCCTGTCTCACCGAGCTCGTATTCTCTTGATTTCTTACATTCGGTTGGTGTACAAATGGCGGGTGGTGCAGATCCTCGTCATTTGGGGAATAACCATCATCATCACGTTTATAGTAACAGTGCTACGGTATCTCCTGCTCGAAGTACACAAAATATGATTGTTCAAGGCCAGCGAATAATCTACCAGGACATACCTCCTCCAGAAAAACGAACCCTCCTCCTAGATCATACCCAACATAAATATAGTCCGAAAGTTCATTCGCCTACGTACAGTGACTATCAGAGCTATGATATTCCGATTCTAATAAACCAGAATCATCATCCTGGAGGAGATTGTTTTACCTCGCCGTACAACTACCCGCCATTAAACAACAACTACAAACGCAACAGCTTCATTCCCGTTTCCTACCCATACCAAAAAGCACAAAATGAAGGTTATGCGAGTGGAACCAATACACCAAACCAAACGTACAATCGAAACAGAAATCAATCGAAAGCATGGAACAATGGCAGTGCAAACGCGCACAAAAATGCTTCCAACGGAATGCCGAAACACAATTTGGAATATGCCAATTCCAATTCAAGTTCCCAAAATATGAATCGCGTTAAAAACCATCAAAACATTAGAAACCTTACCTATGTGACAACAGATTCCAATAATAACAAGTATTTGGATGGAAGCAGTAGATCGCAGTCATCCAGTCCAAAATCAGAGAATCCGGTGGCGATTAATAACAAAGCAACAAACAAATCTGAGTTTCCACCGCCTACGAATACTCTCACTCAAATTCCAGGAAAAGGCGAAACAATAAATACAGTTGATGTCGCACACTATCGGGTCGCAAGCGAAGGTTATGAATCGGATTCTTCGAATTCCAGTTGCGGCAAAAAAGCCAATGCAGGACATCGTAATTTTCTCTCCTCGTCATCGTCGTCAATATCGTCTTCGGAAATTCCTTATCACCAACCCTCGAGTATTGGTTTTAATTTCCCAACATCGTTTGCCGAAGACGACCCTTTGCAGACTATTTATGGATCAGAACATAATTTGGCGCATTTATTGCCGGCATTGCATGCCCAATTTATGTGTAGTGCTCATGGAATCTATCCCCAAAATGAAAATTCAACCGAATTTCAACAACAGCAACAACAACAACAGCAGCAACAACATCAGCAACACCAACACCATAAAAAGAGGTCAATTAATAGCATTTTAATTTAATTTTATCAAATTTTACATTAAAAATTTGTTTGTTTTTTTATTTTCTACAATTTAGTCAAACCCATCGCAGTTCTTATCGAGGAGGAAGAGGTCGCAACTACATTCACAACAACGTTCGTTCGATTCATTTAACTAATGAGTTTTTATTTACACCTCCAGATAGATTTCTTGCCCGATCGCATCTCGTTGAAATAAAAGAAGTTCCTCGTACATTGCTGACATGTTCGAAGTGGGATAATTTATCACAAGGCATTTGGAATAAATTTATAAATGCACAACAAACTGAAGACACTTTCAAAAGGAAAATGAAACTTTGGCGATATTTGTACATTATTGTAAAGGTAAGAAAAAATTATAGTAAAACTAAATTTAATATCTATTTAGTTGTAGAAAATAAACCAACCGACTTAAAATCACTTCAGAAAGAAAGATTAAATTGAACACACGAGTCATAATTTTATTATTTTAATGGAGGCAATTTTTATTTGAATAGATAGTACGGTCAATATAATGTTAATGTTTTAAGATTATTTTACGCTTGCTCCTCAAATGGTCCATCCGGTTAGTCCAGTTTTGGAATTGTCTCGCTTAAATTTCGGGCGGTATCTCCCGAATTAATGCTTCAAAATTGGCTTTCAGTGCGCCAATCAAAGAGGGTTTGTCGCTATAAATATGAGCCTTACATAGAATCACAAAAAATAGTCTAAAGTAAGCTGCTAATGACCGGATTCAAAAGTAAAATTGGGCAGGTTCAGACAACATAAGGGACTTCATTTGCAGTCAACTTCATTCTTTGAACGTACATTTTGACCAAGGCAACTAGATAGTTTTTCAAGTGTCATGAAATTAAAATTCAGAACTTTACTTCACAAACCTCTACTTCAAGTTCATAGTACAAAAATTACCAAATTCATTATTTTCTACAAAACACTCCTCAGGCAAGCTACAAGTCTATCATGATTTGTATTTTGTATTTCAAAGAAATATTACTTATTTCTTTTACAAATTGACAAGGAACCTTTTTACAGAAAGCATTAAATGAAGTTGTGCAGAAAATAAATAAATCATTGAGTAATAAAGTTCAGCTTTTAGTTGAATTAAAAAACATGATCAATTGTCATTTTGACATAAGTTGATTTGACTTGATAGTAAGGGAGATTTTTCTTGCCTAACTTTCCAGTCAACTTTCCAATAAAGTTGCCTTAATTGGTAGGCAGTTTTTTGGCAGCTGGCCAATCAGATGCAAGAAACTTGCCTTACTTTCAAGTCCCTTATGTCGGCTGAACCTGCCCATTAACTGTTCACCAAACTTGCCTCTTAATTGGCCCATTGTTACGAGTGCTGTGTGGCATGTAACACGTTCTTGTTGAATTTACATACAGTTGTGTTCAAAAAAATAGGAGTGCCTGTTCTTTTTAGATTAAATCATGACTCAAAAGTTGTATAATTTTTTTAAATTTATTTTTTCTTTTGTACAAAATAGGAAATCCCTTCTTTTATTAATTATACTTAAAGACTACTTTATTTAAAACAAATAAGGTAGTAAAAACATGAATTTTATCAAAATAAATCAAAAACGAATTGTTTAAAATAATAGGAGTACACAAAATAAAGTATAAAAAACTAAAGAAAATATTCAATATTAAGATTTTTTCTCAGTATTTTTTGGAAAACCCTTTGTTTTTTATAATTGCTGCACATCTGCGTGGCATAGAGTTCACAAGGGCCTGACAACGCTCAACTGGAATTTGGTTCCATGTTTCCTCGACTGCGTCCCACAACTGCATCGAATTCAGGGGTCTTCGTCGAGAAACACCCTTTTTTACATCTGCCCATAAATTTTCTATGGGATTGAGGTCAGGCGACTGAGTCCATGACTTCAACCCCATTGACCCGAAACCATTCCTTGGCAGACTTACTGGTGTGTTTCGGGTCGTTGTCTTGTTGAAATACCCATTTAACCAGCATATTCCAACTCGCATAAGGCAGCATCACACTGGACATTATATCCACATAAACGCGCTGGTCCATCGTGCCAATGATTTGAAGTATGGGGCCAACACCAGCATATGAGAAACTGCCCCATGCCATCACTTTAGCACCTCCATGCTTTACCGTTTTGATAGTGTACCGAGGCTTAAACTCGGAATTTTCTGGACGTCGGACGTATTGCCTAGAGCCAGTTCCACCGAATAAAACAATTTTTGTCTCGTCAGTCCACAAAATGTTTCGCCATTTCTCTGCAGGCCAGTTAACATGGCTTCTTGCAAATTTCAAACGAGCGGTTACATGTTTTTTTGTAAGCATCGGCACTTTTCGTGGACTGCGAGCGGAAAGATTGTGTTCCAACAATCGCCTTCTTATTGTTACGCTACTTACTGCCAGTCCTAAATCTTCCTGGATCATCTTAGAGGACGCAAAAGGATCCTTTCGGCTGTAGCGAACAATACGACGATCGTCATTTTCACTCGTTTCTCGTTTCCGTCCCCGGGTTTCGACTTTTTTTTTATATCTTACAGCATTGGCGATCATTTGGTCAGAGCACCCCAATATCAACTTTATATCCTTATACGTTTTTCCTTCATTTCGCAATTTTTTTTATGATTTCACGTTTTTCGTCGGTGCAGTGCTTTCCTCGGCCCACTAAATAACCAAACTTGTTTAGATATTCGATATTCTAACTATTTTATATTCCTAATTTAATTTAGATACTTACTGTTTATTTTTTTTAAGTTTTTGATTATTTATTTTTTTTTTTACGTACAATATAACTCACACTCCTATTATTTTAAATAGCCTGATTGAGAGTGAAGATCATTTGATCTCTGGTTACAAATGTAAACGGTTATTAATTGCAAACCAGTTCATTGTTTTATCATCTTTAATGTCCCGTTATACTTACCGGTAGAGAAATGGGCTGATTACCAGTATACACATGGTAAAAAAAACACTTGAGCAAATTTTGTAAAAGCACTCCTATTATTTTGAACACAGCTATATTACGCAAATCAAGCTCTCATTTTTATCATCGCTCGGTAGCGCTCACCATTCACAGTAACGAACGTTTCAATTCGAATCAACTTTTTTACAAATACTACCCAATTATTTCGCCAGCCCATTATCTGCGCAAAACAGTGACTTTTTTGGATGCATTTAAAGCTCTTGCAATGGCTCTGGCTGCCTTCTTGAAAGACTTTACACCTAAATCCTTCCTCAATTAAATTGACCATAAAATGGAAGAAACGCCCAATGAAATTTCTGAACAGAGCAGGCAGTTTGTTAATAAAATACAATAATTTGCAAGCGTTGTTCGTTTGTAAGACAATTCAAGATTAAGTTATAGACCAAAATTGAAGATGTTTGACAGTGTTGCCAAAAAGAAAATAGCAAAATAGAAAGTCATGCTAGAAATAACGGGTGATTTTTTAAGAGCTTGAGAACTTTTAAAAAAAAAAAAACGCATAAAATTTGCAAAATCTCATCGATTCTTTATTTGAAACGTTAGATTGGTCCATGACATTTTACTTTTTGAAGATAATTTCATTTAAATGTTGACCGCGGCTGCGTCTTAGGTGGTCCATTCGGAAAGTCCAATTTTGGGTAACTTTTTCGAGCATTTCGGCCGGAATAGCCCGAATTTCTTCGGAAATGTTGTCTTCCAAAGCTGGAATAGTTGCTGGCTTATTTGTGTAGACTTTAGACTTGACGTAGCCCCACAAAAAATAGTCTAAAGGCGTCAAATCGCATGATCTTGGTGGCCAACTTACCGGTCCATTCCTTGAGATGAATTGTTCTCCGAAGTTTTCCCTCAAAATGGCCATAGAATCGCGAGCTGTGTGGCATGTAGCGCCATCTTGTTGAAACCACATGTCAACCAAGTTCAGTTCTTCCATTTTTGGCAACAAAAAGTTTGTTAGCATTGAACGATAGCGATCGCCATTCACCGTAACGTTGCGTCCAACAGCATCTTTGAAAAAATACGGTCCAATGATTCCACCAGCGTACAAACCACACCAAACAGTGCATTTTTCGGGATGCATGGGCAGTTCTTGAACGGCTTCTGGTTGCTCTTCACTCCAAATGGGGCAATTTTGCTTATTTACGTAGCCATTCAACCAGAAATGAGCCTCATCGCTGAACAAAATTTGTCGATAAACACATTTCGAACCGAACACTGATTTTGGTAATAAAATTCAATGATTTGCAAGCGTTGCTCGTTAGTAAGTCTATTCATGATGAAATGTCAAAGCATACTGAGCATCTTTCTCTTTGACACCATGTCTGAAATCCCGCGTGATCTGTCAAATACTAATGCATGAAAATCCTAACCTCAAAAAAATCACCCATTATTAACAAATACACAAAAACACTAGCAGTGTCCTGCCTAGTGATTATTTTTATAAATTTTCATCAATTGAACTTAAATAGGAGTTAGCAGAATAAAAATACTAATAACATAAACATGCCTAATTTATTTTTACTTCGATCAAAATACTTAAACATAAAATATTTATATAATTGTATCGTTTAAGAATGCGTATCCCCGGCTTGGCCTTTATTTAGTTGGATCCACAATGTCAGGATTCGGTGCGGATACATCTGATATTGATATGTGCCTTGTATCACGAGCAATGTCTAATATAGACCCAAGAATGGAAGCTTTATTTAATTTAACTCTTTTAAGAGATTGTTTAATCAAGACTGGTAATTATATAACAAAAAAAAAAGTTGTTTGTATTTATTTTATTTTTTTTTTGGTTTTCAGGGGAATTTGAAAAATTCAATTTAATTGGAGCTAAAGTTCCTATTCTTCGATTTAAGGATAGAGTACATAATCTCGAAGTTGATTTAAATTTTAACAATTGTGTTGGAATCAGAAATACACATTTGTTGTTTTGTTATTCTCAACGTAAGTTTAATTGTCATTTTTAAATGTTGTTTATTTATTTTTCAGTGTGATTTCCTGAGAAAGATTTGTTATATAAATAATGCAGACGGCAGTTTATGATCTTCTCGTCGTGTGGAAATTGAATCACAGCGATTCGCTCAGCATAATTGCTACATATTATTATACTGAGCGAATTTTGTTCATAATTTTTTTTTATTTCGTAGTCGATTGGAGACTGCGGCCGCTTGTACTTGTTATAAAACTATGGGCTCAATATCACAACATCAACAATGCTAAAAACATGACAATATCTAGTTATTCTCTAGTGTTGATGGTTATACATTTTTTGCAATGTGCTGTTAGTCCACCTGTATTGCCTTGTTTACACGAAATGTATCCTGATAAATTTACCTTAATTGTAAGTTAAACATTCAAAAAATTTTAACACAAGAAATTACGCTAAGTTATTAACTAACTACAGCATCGCTCAAATGATTTTGGTCATGTGGACATGAATGAAACAATGGCTCCATATGATTCTCAGAATACTCAGCCAATAGGACAGTTGTTCCTTCAATTTCTTCAATACTACAGTAATTTTAAGTAAGTTTTATTTAAAAAAAAAAAGAAGATTTTGGGATATATTTCTATTTCTTGTTTTATTGTAGTTACTCACAATTCGCTATATCTATAAGAACAGGAGCATTAATTCCAGTCGAATATTGTCGTCAGGCAAAATCATTGAAAAATGACATTCATCAATGGAAGGAGTTGTGCATAGAAGGTAGAGATCATTATTTTATTTTGTATGAGTATATTATTCTGGAGCAAAAAGAAATATATATATATTTTTTTAGAACCATTTGATCTCACAAATACTGCCAGATCTGTGTACGACTATGATACATTCGAAAGGGTGAAACTAGTATTTATGTCCTCATTCAGAGTGCTACAGGAAACTCTTGATATAAATTCTATATTCACACCACTTGTTCCAGTTTGGCCAGTACAAGACAACTAAAGTTTGCGCTCCAGCACCATAAAAGTGCTTTCGCAAATACCAAACAAAAGCAACAACAACAACAAAACATCAGCAAACAAAAATGATACAAATGAAAATGATATCACCATTCGTGTTGAATGCATAAAGTAAGTCATTTATTTATTTTCGTTATAATGTAAGATATTCGAAACAAAAAAAAAAACGAATAAAAAATAGGTTATAAGGTTTTCTTTTTTAGATAAAACTAAAATCTCTGTACATAACATTTTTATAAGATGAAAATATCCTATAAAATTAAAAAGACTGATTAGCTAGAAAATATTTGTTATAAAACATAATAATTATGTATTCATAACAAAAAATACGTAGTCTAATTATTATTATTATTGAACTAATAACTTTTTGTGTTTTCTTGTTTGTAAGTAAGTTAAATGTGTCTTATTTTGTTTAAGTGTGAATTTGGACAGATAGAAATTGAAAACAAAAATATTGATAATAATTCCTCTTTGAATAGACTGATTAATTATTAAGGTATTATCTCTTGTGTCCACCTTTAAACAAAAAATGTATAAAACTAATTTTATTGGAAGCCATTTCTGTGTTTTATGACTACGCAATGTACTTTCAAATTGTATTTATATTACATTATGTATATTAATGAAACAAGTTACCTTCCCGTATTTGCTACGTGAAAAAGTAAAAAAAAAACTATAAGGTTTCAAAATTCAATAAATTTACTTTATTTTTAATACTAGATGCCAGAAATTATTACATTATAATAGAATAGAAACAGGATATAAGTATGTAAATGTCTCTGTTTAATTATGATATTTTGACAGCATGATGATGTGTCTCAGACTTACGGCGCGCTGTTGATTATAGATTTTTCTCTGAAATGGAATGACAAAAGCAATAAGTATTCAATTACAAGTAGATTTGTCTACCATTCTAGATTCTGGCTCTCGTAAATGGGTCTACACCAGCTTCAAAAAGACTAAAGAAATCCACTTCAATAAAGTCGCCGAACTCGTTCGTTTCCATTAATCATTATCACATACACGATGGCGGCGAAAATTCATTTCGTGTTGATTCTTCACTTTCACAGAGTAAAAGCATGTGCGAGAAAGAAACTCAAGTGGTTTCTCTTATGGTGGTTCACAGCAAAAATTAGGCTTTTTCGCAAAAAAAAACATTAATTTACCCTCCAGTTAGCTGTGACGCTAAACTTTCTTGGAGGAGGAGCCTATCAAAGGCAATTTGATTGTGCTGACTAGTCGACTCCTATGGGACAAAGCACGGTTAGTAAACATCTTTGAAAGCTAAATACTCTCATTCCACGCAAAATACCGTTTTTTTTTGCATCGCAACGTGAATTTCGATTAATCGATTCTGAATCAATATTTTGGCTCGACAGCTTTTCGATTTGTGATATGTATTTCTAATACATGCGTCGGCTTCATCAATTGCAAGTTCAGAAACTTTTTTAACAGATAATTTTTAAATAGCATTTGCGTTACTTCGCTGCTTTGCTCAGTTTTTCTGAAAAATATTTCACAGTCAAAGCATTGAAGCAAAGCTGCATAGCGTTGCATTCGTGTAGCAGATAATACCGTGTTATGGCTGCCTAGCACGACGATGGCGCTGCTGGAGGAGCGGTTGGCAAACTCGCAGCTCATCGACCACTGCGGCTGAGGCAATATTGAGTAAACAAAGATCACATTTTTTCCTCAATGACGTTCTCACATGTTTGTTTTTTTTTTTTTTTTCGTTCACCCAAAACACTTAAGTTAGGTAGACACTCGAACTAATTATTCTATTATTGCAATTTTGTCTGTTAGCCCGTCTTAGTAAGACGTAAGGTAACAAGAAAAAAACAATATATCTTAACAGGGTTTGTCACTTCCCTTTATGCATTTAAAATAAAAACACTGAATTGATTTCACTGAACAAATTTGAATAGACCTTTTTGCTTTTTTGGGATGTTTTCTCCTTGCTGCGTCTTATTTTAGTGGTTTATATCTAACAGGGCAAACTCTTTTGCATTTTAGGTTTAACCCATCGCGGCTCTTGAAAACATCAACATTAGGGCATAACAAAAGACGACACTAAAAGGGGAACTGAAATAGATTTATTCCCATAGACAATGACGGCACTTGAAGTCCAAGTTGTTGAATTTTATTTTATTTTTTTTTCGTCCATATTTGTTTATATGTTGATGCACTTGTAGTAGTTTTTAAAGCCCAAACTATAGCATATAGTTCTTTCTCATTAGTGGCGTATTTCCTTTCTGTATCATTCAGTGTTTTTGAAATGAAGGTAATGGGTTTATCATCTTGGGATAAAACTCCACCTATAGCATCGTTTGAAGCATCTGTTGTGAGAATACATTTTTTTCTCAAAATTTGGCTGTGCCAAAACTATTTCATTAACAAGGTGATTTTTTAATTGATTGAATGATTTAACTCCTTCCTCGTCGAGACTTATATTTGTTTTCTTGGACACATGTGTTGATACTTTGACATTGTCTCCTTTTAAATGAGTAGTTAGCGGTTTTGCTACATTTGAATTTCCTATAGTATCCAGTTAAACCTAAAAAACTTCTTAATTGTCTTAATGTTGTAGGTTCCGGAAAGTTTTTTTATTGTTTCTATTTTTCATGGATTCGTCTTTATAATATCGTGGTCTACCACATAACCTCTAAAAATTCTACTTGAGTTTGAAAAAATATAGATTTTTCCAATGATATTTTCATATTCGCGTTTCTAAGAACTTCTATTACTTCATTTAAGTGTTTCTCATGCTCATTTATGCTATTTGAATATATAATAATGTCATCAATGTATACATGACATAATATTTTTCCTACATAGTTTCTAAGTGTATCATCCATTGCGCGTTGAAATATGCCCGGTGCATTTTTCAATCCGAACGGCATTCTTAAAAATTCGTATTTTCCATTGTTTACAGAAAATGATGTTTTTTCTATGTCTTCAGGTTTCATTTTAATTTGGTGAAATCCTGACTCTAAATCGATTGTCGAGAAATATTTCGCCTTTCCTAAATTTGAAAGGATAACGTTTGTATCTGGTATCGGGTACTTATCCGATACTGTCTTTTCATTTATTTTTTTGTAATCTATGACCATTCGCATCTTGTTTGTTCCATCTGAATTTACTCCTGTTTTTGGGCACCACCCATACCGGAGAGTTATATGGACTCTTTGATGGTCTTACAATTCCATTGTTCATCATGCGATTTATTTCCTTATTAACAAATGTGTTAGCAGATAAGGGGTAAGGATACTGTTTACTCCATATAGGGGTTTCAACAGTTGTACGTATTTCCGCCTTTACATCCGTTCTAAGAGGAAGATTTGTACTTATACCTGAATGGTCTTTCTCTATTTTCTCTTTTATTTTGTTTATTATCTCATTTATATTATTATCGCTAACTGTTATACTTTTAGCCTCAGAAAATAAGACTCAAAGTATAAATACCTAGGAGATAAAAACACAGAACTCAATTAGTTTTACTACTATTTTATTAATCCTAAGCAAACTAGAGGTTTATTATATTTGTGTGTTTTGATGTGTACGGCTCGGCTTCATCAATCGGACTGTCTCTTCTCCAAAAAACGCATCGCAATTCGTTTTCTGCATTATTGTTGATTGGTTAGTTGCAGGTGGCTTCTACCAACTCTCGAAGGGTTAGTCGTGGTATTCGCTGATTGGTTCGTGGCGGGCGGCTTCTATCGACTCTCGAACAAGTTATTATGTATTACGCGGAGGCTGCAGAGCAGTGTTGCCGGAAAGAAAAATTATAAGGTAGTACCGAAGCCAAAAAAGAGGAGTATTTTGAAAAAAATAGGAGTACAGAATTTTTTTCTCCTTCAAAAATAAGCAAAGCCAAAAATGTTGTTTTTAACTTTATTTAAAAAAAAATATTCAGTTCATAAAAAAAAAACAAAACATATGTAAATAAATAAATAATTAATTCTAATAACAAAATTAAGTACATAAATATCATTTCATAGATAGCATAGTAATATTATATTATTTTTTAAATATTTGTTATTGCAATCTTATATTCTATTAAATAGGACTGGCTTTGCAAAAAAAGCAAGGTATTTTGATTTATATTACTTTTTATACGACTTCAGGAGTGATTTAGAAGGATTCCATTTACTACAATCTACTCCATTCAATAACTCCTTGCAACTCATAATTGCATTTGCATTCAAAGTATTTACTTCCAATCTATTCCGTTTTTTATCTTTTATAAGAAAGAGTTGGGAAAAAACTCTTTCTGCTGCTGCGCTGCTGTGCGGAAGACTTAACAAAGAACTTACAAAATGCTTTGTAAGAGGAAAAAGTGTTTCGTTGAGTGCATTTTTTAAGACAAATATTTTTGACCAAAATTCTTCTATTTCTAAAGAATTAGAAATCATTGTTTGATTAAGTAGAGTTCGCCACTCCATATCAAGGTTTTCGATTTCATTTTTATCAATTAAATCAGGAATGCAAGAAATTATTGCAGTTGAGCTTTCTGCTAAATTTAAAGGGTCAATACCTTGAATAGATTTCAAAATTTCATCATCGAAATCAATTCGTTGTGAAATTTGGGAACACAACGTTTTATAATATTCTCGGCAAACTCCTTTAAATTCCTTTACTTGATTTATTTCAAGTTTTTTTGTTTTAATAAAAAGTTCAGCCTTAGCCCCAACATATACAAGGTCAATATCTTTTAAACAGTCGTCATTAAAATTCGGATCAGATAGAAACTCGTCACGTAAAAAATCAGATTTAACAAAATTTTGTAAAATAGTTTTGTAGAAAGTTTTTATGTATGGCAAAAATTTGTGAATTCGGACGGACTGAGATTGAAATTCTAAGTTAAGTTGTTTAGTTAACTGAAGAACATAAGCTAGAAAAAATAAATACAATTTTGTTGTATCATTTAGCTCTTCTTGAATTTTGTGAACAAGATCTAGGTTACTGTCAGAAGATTCAAAAGAATTCTCCAAAAAATAATGCAAAATTGCAGGCCACTGTTCTAGTGTTCTGGCCACAACCTGTTCAAGAGCTAGCCACCTAGTAAAAGACGTTTTTAAAATCTTATGTTTTTCGACGTTGAAATATTCTTGAAACTCCTTAAACTCGATTTGTTTCTTTGTGCTATGCGAAAAGTAAACATAGATGTTTCTTAAGAGAACCTCGATATTCTGTGGAATTTTTTTAGCTGCGGCTGATGAACAGAGATGTATTGAATGGCACATACAACCCAAAGTAAATATATTTGGATTTTGCTTTAAAAAAAGAGATCGAACTCCACTTTTCTTGCCAACCATCACAGCAGCATTGTCCGAGGCAAAACCAACACAATTTGTAAACGGTATTGAAAGATCATTGAAGCACTTAAATATTACGTTAAAAATAGATTTAGCATCAAACTCAAATAGTTCAAGCAAGGAAAGAAATCGATCTCTAACTTTACCATAACTGAAATCAAAATACCTTACCACGACACATAAGCACTTTGAGGAACTGACATCCGTTGTCTCATCAATTATCACAGAAAATTTTTGTTTTTTTAATACATCCACTATATCACGATTCGCCTCTTCCAACAAACTTGACGTTATTGTTTCTTTGAGTTTTGTTCTTCCAAGTTGTATATCTTTAATGGTCTCACCATCAATACTTTTTATTAATGCAATTAAAGGTTCAATTAAGGACATAGCTAGGTTGTATTGCAAAATGAACATTATTATTTTAAGTTCTGATGTTTTAACCTTTTCATTTTTTTTAGTTGGTTCTAAATTTACTATATCTATTTTTGGTTGTTGTTTAAGCGATTTGAACATTTGTTGGTGGTTTTTTGATTTTTCATGTCTTTCTATATGCGCTTTGTTGTTTGTAAGTTTCATATTACAATACGAACAAAATGGCTTTTTGTCAATTTCCTTAAGAAAAGCAAAATCACCCAACCATCCTTGACGAAACATTTGGGTGCGATTTTTGCTCTTTTTTGAAGATGTGGTAGGTGTATTAACTTCATCAGCATCAGATAACTCAACGTCGTCGGTTCTTTCGGCAGGGGATTCAGATGATTCTTCCACCAAATTTGCAGGAACAGCAGGCTCATTTGGCTTTGTACCAGCAACAGAAGACACATTTGCAACAACTTCAGCAACTTTTTTCGCATTTACCTCCTCCACGGAGTCCAATTTGAGTAAATATCTATACAATATAAGTTTATTTTGAATTATTTTAACAGGAATTACAATTTTTAAAGCATTACAAACCTTTTCATTTTATTTAACTATTGCATAAAAAATCACGGACAAATATTTAAACAGCAAGATCTCAGGTCAATTTGAAAATAAATATCGAACTCACAGATGCAAATAGCATGAATCCAATGAAAAACAAGAATAAACAAGAAAGAGGGAAATCCCCTTTTAACGACAGTTTGCAATATAAAAGTGCTTCCAGATTTGCACTAAATTTGAAATCAATGAGATTTATTAAGGTCGACATTACACTTTAAAAAAATAGGAGTACGAATGTGAAAGGAGGAGTACGGGAGTACGGAGGTGTTGAAAGTAGTACAATACTCCTATGGGAGTACTTTCGGCAACACTGCTGCAGAGTTGCCAGAACCATCCGCCACATACTGTTACATTTCCCTTCTGGTATGTGAATTCTTTCACATCTGTCTTTATATTGTAAAATTCTTCTTTCAAAATCTTATTTTACATTTGCTCCTCTAAGAACATTACATCCTATCAAAAGATCTGCTTCTAAATTATTAATCTCATAAAATCTAACCAGTTTATCGAATATCAAGACTTCATAAAAATGTGTTATCTTATAAGTGTCGTACCATTAATTGTTCTAACTCTTTTATTTATTGTCAACTTCTGTCTTTCCTTTAGTGAATTAGGTCTACAATAACAACATGTAGCTCCTGTGTCGATCAAGATTTTTAATATGGGATATGGTCCATTTCCGTTGGCTGTCCTAAATAAGCTTCTTCATTCAGATTATTTACTCTTTCAATTTTAAATGGGGGCTGAGCGCTATTAGCCGCTCCTTCATGATTTCTTTTCTAAACCTGGTTGTTACCTTCAAATTGAGGTCTTCTATAGTTGTTATTAAAGTCATTTGGTCGTTCTAAACCATTGAAATTATTGTTGTTATGATTGTTTTGTCTGAAGGGATTATAAAGTCGCCTATTGTCTTCAAATCTTCTCTGCTCATACCTGGGAATAGGTCGATGGGCAGAACTTCCGAGTTCCAATGGTTCAGGGGCCCTACTATCTAATTCGATTCTACTTTTGATTCTATTCGAAAGTCATTTCCGATTCTACTTTCGAGTGGTACTGTCGTATGAAAATAGAATTGGATGCCGGTAATACCAAGTATTTCCCACAAAATTTCCGATTTTCGTTATGTGTGACATTAGATAAAAAAAAAAAAAAAAAAACAATCTTCTGTGAATAAAAGTCAATTAATCTTCGTGAAAAAAATTTTTTACTAATGTGTATTTAACAAAATGTTCAGTCTTCAAAATAACCACACAATGTACATTAATAAATATTTATGTACGGCTTACAACTACAATTAAATAAATAAACATAAATTCACTTTTTCTTGTATTTTAAAATTCCTTTTAAATTTGCATTAATCTCCTTCAGAGCATCGGTGGAATTGGTTTGGTAAAGTATTTGATGCTCAACTTGCTTCTCGAGGAGTGACTGTCTTGTTTTTGTGTTTTTCGTGGCTGTTGTAGGTTTTCCTTTTCGCTAATGTTGTCGTTAATATTTGTTTCCGTTTCAGCAATAACCTCAAATATTTCCGCGACATCTTCATCTTCTTCATGGTCTTGACGACTGCAGCTCATACTGGTGTCTTGCAACCCGAAACTAAGGGATCCATTCATCCCATCGATTGCTTCACCTAAGTCAAGCAACTCACTGACTTTCTCTTCCAGTGGAGTAAGTGGATGATGTTTCGGGGGACCACCACCAGTTCCGGACAAATTAATTTTATTTTTTCTTAGCTTGGCTTTGGTATGAACCTAAAAATCGGCCCAGACCTAATGAAACAAAAATAATATTAAAGAATTGGTCAATATTGAAACTTTGTTTACCTTTTTCCATCCCTCTGCATCACGCTACGGTGGACCTTCAGCATTCAAATCGTTTGACAGATTGGTCCATAAATTCTTTGATTTTTGTCTGGCTTTGGGTGTTTTTAAATAACCCTTGGACAAGTCTGGGTGCTGGGTCATATAATTGACCATTATCTCAAACTGCGACACTTTAGTATTTGGAATTTTAGATGATGCCCTGGAAGAAAAAACATATAAATTATTCATACATATTACTATGTTTATGAAATATTTGAGAATTATTAATATATAACTTTTATTTACCTACATTGTGAAAAAAAAACCTCCTCGATCGACCTTTTCGCAAGCTCATTTGATGTAGAATGATTATTTGCGAATTCGCAAGATTTTGACATTAACTATTAATTTTGTTCTAAAAAAAAAAAACAACTTGGCAGTACTAGAGCTGTTCGAGTTTCGTTTTCAGAACTTGCTTATAGAATTACAGAGTTCCGATTTTGCGAATTCGAACAGTTTTACTTTAGAATCGAGTTGCATATTAAGGCCCCAGGTTTAGGCTGTCTATAATTATTATTCTGGTTCCGTGGAGGAAAACGTAAGTTATTAAAATTGTTATTAGTATGATGTGTGTTCACACTTGTTCTGTTAAATTGCATTGAAAATTAGCTCTCAAATTATTCGATTTCAATTCTTGCGCTTTAGCAAGGGCACATGGTAGATCTTCAGGGGACAACGAAAAAAAAATGTTGGATAGTGGAGGATTCAGACTTGTAATAAATATCCGTAAGGCATTTCTACGATTGGATAGGTTTAGTTGTTTCGTAATATCAGAGTCTGTTCCGTGAGTCATAATTGTCTTGTTTATTAAAAGAGTCAGTTTCTGGTTCACTAAATTGTAATAGTCAATGAGAGAGGTATGTCCTTGTCTCAATACACTTAGTTCCTGTTCAATTATGTGTATATGTCTTTTTCAAAGTCAAAATTTTAGTACTGTACCGTGGTTGGTTAGTACGTCGTTCGCATTATTTATAATTTTGTTCCGCATTATTGTTAATGCGGTGAAGTACTTCCTACTTCCCTTTTTATATAATGAAATGGAATTGTAAGCCGCCTCGCGCCAGCTTACGTATGAAAGAGAAAAAGAAAGAGACAATTCCGGTAAGGATTTAATCACGTCCAATGTCTCATTGCATATGACATTGTCCTCAATCTTCTAAATTTCATATTCCGTTACAACCGAACTATTTGTAACAATATCCAAAGCACTTTTTAAAGATCTAATTTCTGCCTGTAGAGACACTGTGTTGGCTGCGATTAGCCTAGTGACTGTCTCTTCTGTTATATTCATATTGATGTTTAAGTTTTTGAGACCTTCTAGTATATCCTCCAGTATTAAAATTTAAAATAAGTTGGAACAGTTGTGTACAATTTCATATTTTTCGTGTATATTTAGAATAAAATATATATATTTTTATTTTATAGTAAATATGTAGGAAGTTGTCTAGGGATAATATTCTAAGTATTATAATCTTTAAACAAATAGGCGACACCAATGTTTGTTTTTAAAAGTTTATTGATAGTTCATTTGTAATTATAATTAATAAAATAAGAGAATAACGAGTAACGCTTGGCCAAGTCAACTATCCGCGCACAAGAACAATACAAGACTGACTAACTACTGACAATGTGGATATGGAAAGAAATATGAAGGGGACGCAATTCCTTCATTCTAGTGTTATACTTTTGTAGTGTTAGTATTAGGGTATGACATTACAGGTTTGGCCATTTCCACATATGTTTCTTAATTAATTAAAACTCTATCTTTTATTTGTAGAAACTTGTTGATGTAATTTACTCGTCCTGTTGGTGATTATCGTCTCAATCACTTTTTTTGTATTTCCCTGCTTCAGTCCTTCATTCACTAGATTATTTTATTATTTATTGTTCACTACTTCTTGCACTAAATTGTCCTTAGCTTTTAATTTTTGTTTAGGCGATCATATATCGTTTGATTCTTTCGTTAACTAAAATTCTTTTAAGTCCTTAGCATAACTTGGTTCCTTATCTTGTAATATGTACAACCGTATCTCTGCTCTCGTTACGGGGGTTTTTCGATTTATTTGTTTTATTAATTACGCACTTTCACTTTCTGGATTCCCGAACTATTTGTGTTAGAACTTTTCTTATTTTCTCCAATATTTTTTGTAGGATACTTTCCTTCGTTATTCTCCTTTTCTTTACAAGGATACTTTATTTTTCTTTTTCCTTTATTGAAGGATACTTATATATTTTCGCGAGATTTTTTGCTTAGCACTTCGTACCTCACACACGATTTACAATTGGTATTTTAATCCTTAATTTGTTTTTTCAGGATATGTAAAAATTCCGTTGTAGTCCTGTCACGGTCGCCACTTAATTAATTTCACTTCCAAAATGAATTTAAAAAAAAACTTTATTAATACTTGCTATCATAACAAGTCAACAACAACTAACTTATATCTGACTTATTTTGAGTATTTATACTCTAGGAAAAGAGACTTAAAGAAAGAGCATCTGTTTTCAAAATGATTCATATAAATCTGTTTTCTAAGAATAGAACTTTATAGTTTATGACTAATTTAAGTTTGGAAACAATATTCATATTTTGGGCCTAAAGTTTAAGTACAAGTACGTGCTATTCATAAATCTTAACTTGCATTTGAGTTGGTTCATAGTAAATTTCTCTAGCTCGAAATTCTCACAACATCGGTTAACTTTGGCTCCAAATGTGATATAGTCATCCATTTCACCTTTTGTCATCTGTAGGCAATTGAATCTTGCCGCGAAAACTGATTCGGTACGACCAAACAATTTAGATACTCGTAATTTGTCTACTGTTTCTTTAAAACTCAATTCACGTGGTAGTTTTGGAAGAATGTAATCTACATACATAATTGTCATGGGCTATAGAATGAATTTTACGCAGTAAAAGTCTTACCTTGCTTGCATCGTCGAATTCTTTTGCGTCTTCTGCGAATAAATCCTCGTATCGCCGCCGCCGGTACCAAACTGGTAAAGTTTGTCCATTTTCTGGATCGTGATGAAATTCATTGATGTTTTTCGCTAATGCATCCATTTTCAACTCTGTTGCTGTACCACTTGGAACACCCAATGACATCTGGACAATTTTCTCGAGCAGAGCACTGTTCTGAGAAATAATCTGAACGAGAATGGAGTCCATGCTTGGTGGTTGTTGACCTGGTAAAGCTGGTAGACGTGGTGCTTGTTGTTCTTCGGCAATGATGATTTGAGGTTAGCAAAAAGCGTGGTTTCCTGTCTTGTGTTTATATCATAATCTTTTGTTTTGTAAGGGGTGTGGTGGAAACCAACCACATTTGTGATTTATTTTATATTTATGCTTTTTTGACTTTGCGTCTCGTCTTGCTTCCCGAAGCACTGCCAAGTTATATAGATTAGGTGGCTCTGGATCTCCTACGTTCATAAGTTCGTTAGCTTTTTCGGTTCGAAAAACTAACGCAGTTTTTTGAACAAGCTCCTTAGCGAGCTCCTTAGCGACTATTTCTCTAATCGGTCCCCGTAAGTTTCTTTTTCCGCAAAGACCATCCTCAGATTTCAGCAAACAAGATAAGTCTAGTAATTCATCATTGTTACTAGTTAAACGGCATTTTATTAAACTCCCGCATTTACATTTGCCTTCCGTACTACCGCTTATAGGTTTTGTAGTAATTCTGAACGATTCAAAATTAAAGGCACACTTTATTTTTTGTATCCAAATATATTTTGTTATGAGTTCTTGCCAAGCTCCAGACTTTAAAACATGACAGTGACGGTCATAGGTTTTATTCCTATTAGTATCTTTTCTTTTATAAATTTTAAATAATATGTTCAATATCTGTTCTTAATATTTTGATTTTAAACGATGAATCGTATATCTCCTCCGTTGAGTCACAATCAACTATTTCATCAGTTTCATCCGAATCCTGTGTAGTATATGAAGGATGGCTTACCATGGGTGGACTTTGATAAGTTGCATCTTCATTCACCGGAGACTCTAGAGATTTTGATATTGTTTTCCAAATGCCATTATTTTTTGAAACCACGTTTCCATTTGGCTTTATTATATCTTTCTTAAAGGTTTGAATTACCTCCAATAATTTTTCGGGGTTGATTTTGGAAGGCCTTGCACGTATTTCAGACATTTGATTTATCTTATGATTCGAATAAAAATTATCTAAATTTTGTTAGAAAAAAAATATGTTTATTGTATACCTATACCCTTTATTTTCCGATGACAAAATGTGCGAACAGTGAGAAAATATAAATGTTTTATTTGAAAGTATTGTTCAATAAGTGTCAATATACCTATGAAGTTAATGATGATGGCTAAATGTCAACTTTTTAAACCTGGTCTTTAGTTTGAATATTTTGAATAACCTTAGAAATTTTGACAATTGAGCTAAAGGGTTTTCCAATAGGCACGGGTTGATTTCGATAGCTCGTGGTGGCCGTATTGTATCTTCTTTTTATCAGTCACTGAAGACAAATCATCATGGCAAGTTACGGCGTCGAGCAATAGTGCAAATGATAAAACTTACTGGATTTTGATGAACAGTCGAACTTCGAAAACTCGAACTACTACTATCCACGAAAAAAGTTTTTTCCTGCATCCATATGCTTCAAAGTTTCTTTTAACACTCTACGGCGATAATGAAATTTTAAATTTTGAATCACTCCCTGGTCAAGTGGTTGCAGTTTTGAAGTCATATTTGGCGGAAAAAAATGCTAGTTCAATTGACTTAAATTTTTTTTGAAGGTCTTTGGGATGGACAATTATCAATAAAGAGTAAAACTTTTCTCCCTTTTTGTAAAAATTGCTTATCTAACTTAACAACCCATTCTTCAGTTTGCAGTCATCCACGCCTTGGAGTTTGCCTTGTAATCACCGGGTAACCATTTAACACCGCGAAAACAACGAGGCTTGTTACTTTTACCTATTAAAAGGATTTTGAGTTTTTCAGATCCATCCATGTTTGCAGCCAACATTAAAGTAATCCGCTGTTTGCTGTGTTTGCCCCCGTGACATTTTTAAATTTTAAAGTGTTGTCGGGTAAGCATTTGAAAAACAATCCCGTTTCATCAGCATTTAAAATATCGCATTCATCATACTTTTCTAAGAGATGTGGCAAAACGTCATTCTTCTATTTATCGCAGTCTTCATCAGGTACGTCATTGCTTTCACCACAAGCTTTTTAATGGCAAACTCCATGTCTAAAATAATGAAAGTTTACTTTGACAAACTGATAAATGCGTATTAATGACGTTTTTATTCGGTACCTTCGCTTCCAATTATCAAGCCAGCCAGTGCCTGCTTTGAAATCCGGTCTTTGGAAGGTCTCACCTTGTAACCACTTCCTGACTTCGAACAATCGTTTTAGTTTTAGTTTCGAGGGACGGTCATCAAAAATTTGCCTCATTTCCGTTATTAGCTCATCAAACGTTACTGTCGTCATGTCCTCTCGTGAGTGGAACCATTTTTGTGCTTTATCTTTCAACCTCAATGATACGAGTACCCTCATGTTGTTGTCGTCTAGCTTGTACATCATCTGAACATTTTTCAATTGACGTTCAAAATATTCAAACGACTCCCCTACTCCGCCAAAATATCCAACTAGCTCTTTAATTTGATTTATATTTTCGCCTCTGTACCCATTCATTTGTCGCTCATTCTTTTGCTTCTCATCATGGTTTCTCTTCTTCAGCAACTCATTTTCTCTCTTTAGAGTAAATTCTTCGCTCGTTCGTTTATTTTTATTTCTTTCTTCAATAATTCGATTTCCCTCTTCATTTGTTCCATTTTATATTCTTTCTCTTCAGTCTTTTGTGCTTGTCTTTCTGTCGTTTTTTCTGCATCCTGGTACTCGTCTTCATCGTCGTCGTCAGCTTCGTTTTCTCTATTATTCACATCATTGCTCTCGTCAACCTCAAGTTCAATTTCTCCTTTGTCATCGTTGCACAGTGGTTTCGTTTACATATATGGGGGGAGCGGTCAAAATTAAATGTTTTATTTAAAACGACAAATAATACAAGCCAAATATAAAATAACATGTTATTTAATTTTCTAACGGCGTTTTTTTGGAATATCCTCGTTGAAACCGAAAAAAAACCCACTTTCCCACACTCAAAAAAAATATTTTTTTTGTCGGCCGAACGCTTAAATATAATTTTTCTTCCTTCAATCCTTATTTTTGTTTTGAGATAAAGCGAAAAAATAATTATTTTTATATATTCCGTTATATTTTTCAAGTAAGGAATTGAAACTAGATTGTAATCTCTTAGTGAAATTTTGGGGCCCTCAAAAGTAGGGTTGCTTAAACATCGATAGTCGACGGTTTCGATAGTATCGATAGTTTTAAAATAAAACTATCGATAGTATCGATAGTTTTCTTCATAAAAGCATGTTATATTTAAACCATAATAGGTGGGTATTATCCATACGAATCTAAATCTGTATTAATTTAACACGTGAAAGTAAAAAAAACATCTCGTGATCTTACATTTAACCGGGTTCTTTCAAAGTAAGCAAAAAGTGGCAAAAAGTGAAAAACAAAAGGAACTCTAAACATGCCTGTGTTCGAAAAAATTTTCTTTTTCTATTAAATCAATCTGACAAAAAAAAATATTCAAAAATTTCTTACACAGTCATCTCACGCGTTTGTTTTCATTTAAACTTTTTGCAAAAAGTCTTGAATGTAGTTAAGCCCACAAAAAAGCTTTTATGATTTGTAAGAAAAAAAAAGAAGAAATGCAAAACACATTTATTAGAATTTTTAACAAAACAAAAACATAAATAAATAAATAAGTATTTAAAAAAATGCACTTCATAAAAAAAAATAAAAATAAACTCCAAGTTTGAAACACAACAAAATAAATAAGTACATAACTTTTTTATCAGTTAAAAAATATACACATATATATATGTATCTATGTGTAGTCTAATATTAATATTAATCAAATAAATCACAGTTACTTTTAATAAAAAGCGTGGTTTCACTTTAAGTGTGCTTCTAATGTCTGTCATTACTTGTCCAGCTTTTGAAAAAAATTCTTTCACATGGAACCGAACTAGCTGGAATACACAAGTATTTAAAAGCTATTTCTCGAAGGGTATTAGTTGATTTTTTCCAATAAGCTATTGCATCTTCATTTCTTTGAGACACTGGCTTTTCCAAATATTGGCGTATGTCAATAATTGCGTCGCTGACGGGTGTCGATATATTTTCTTGGCATGGAATTTTTGAAATGAAAAGCAATTCGTCCATCTTTGCTTCTGCAGAAGTAGATGGTTGAGGTGTTAAAACTGCGACATTGTGAGTATTAGCAGCCGTTTCTTGTTGCTGATTAGCCCTGTTCTTGCATGCAATATGCGATGCATACTCTCTTTGTAGAACTTGGACAGCGCAGTCAGCTTCTTTAGGCATCCTAAAACCATTTTTTTTTTTTTAATTTAGGATCCAATAATGTGGACAGCATGGAGTAAAAAGACATTCCTTGTCTTCTGCAGGTTATCTAAGTCCCATTGTCTGCCGTTGACTTTGTTGTTGTTGGGAGTTTTTCGGGATGCTTCCTCTTGAGATGGCCACTGACGTTACTTGTGTTTCCTGAGTGCTTATACTCTTTTTTACACAAAGTACATTTTACAAAATCTTTAGAAGAACCCTCTGCACCAACCGGCTTGAAAAAATTCCACACAACAGATTTTTTTTTTGGAAGACATTTCACTGAAATAGTACCTAAGTAACAAATATATAATAAGAAATAAACAAACAGAAGAGAAACAACAATAAACATGACAAATAAACACAATCAGCACCTAAGTAATATATATAAAATAAAATATGAAAAAACGCAACAGAAACAACAATAAACATATACAGACAAATAGTTGTACACAACAGACAAGAAATACAGATTTATTATACAAGATCAAAAACTCTCAATATCCGATACTTTATCTCATAAGAATGCCCTTGTGTTAGTGTGCTATATTACTCTTTTTTAACACATACTAGAACATTCTTATAAATCTCATAAGAATGCGATAGTGTTAGTCTGTTTTATTCCTCGTTTTTAATGCACACTAATGCATTCTTATGAGATTCCGTATCTGGACTTTATATTGATAGTTTTTCACCTCGCATCTATAAATCTGCCTCTGTTCTCTGTATTTCTCACATTTATTGTTTTCTCGGTTTGTTCTTATGAGATTCACCACTAATAAATTTGTTAGGTAAAAAACTATCGATAGTATTTTTAAAACTATCAATACATTCGATGGTTTTTTACTATCGATACTATCGATAGACTATCAATGTTTAAGCAACCCTACTCAAAAGGGCCAATTCGGGAAAATCTGAAGTGAAGCTTATCAGATTAACAAATTTACAACCTCTTTTCAAGAACGGGTGTGAGGAAAGCAACAACCTATTTATTAAATCGGTGTTGGTCGCAATTCTTGATATTTTTCGGGTATTTCTTTCCCTAAACATTTTAACCTCTTTGTTTTTTGCTTCAGCAGCTGCTTTAGTTAACTGGCCTATGGGTAATATAGCATGTTGGACGATTTGTGCCCCATGAATAAGTACCTATAGGATAGGTAGATTGAAATATATAAAATAAATAGAAAAATCGTTTAATTTTATGTAACGAATCATTTAATTCACTCGTATTGTATGTAAACATTAACAATGTACATAGTGTCAGGAAACTAGCCGAATTCACAAAATAAAATAATTAAGTACTTCATTGTTAGATCAATTGTTCACGATACCTACCCATTTATCTCCAACGTTGAATTTAAGCGCGTTTGTGTGCAGTCGTCACAATTTTGTTGACATATTCGTCGACTAAGGCAAAATCAACCAAACGGGTTGTTATCAAACCTCCTAAAAGACTTACTCTGCGAGTCAAACCGGAATCCTCGAATGCTTGCTGCAACTTATCCCATGCATCCTTAGCAGTTTGTGCATCATGGATATGCATATAATTCGTGGGATCAACGCACACTGGGGCCAGCGTAGGGGAAGCGATTCCCAAAACTAATGGAATATAGTTTTTGTGTTTTATTTTATTTAAAATGCTTTAAAATATATTTTAATTCATTAATATTTATTTTTTCTTTTATATTTCTTCTTCAAGCACGTTAATTACTTCGTTTTCAAACATTTTTCTGTCTAATATTGGCAATTTTCGCATAAGGCTTAGTAATGGGTCAGATGAAATAAACAATCTGTTGATAATGTCAGTTATGTTATCAAGTCTAGAAGTTTTTCTTGAAAAAAATTCTCTGTAGGATTTAAAATCCTTATTTTTAGACTCCATCGCCTCCTCGCTTAGCATCCCGATTGGCAGCAAGGCCTCACGTACTATAGTGGATCCGTGTATTAAAATCTTACGAAGAGTAGGAGTCATTGGCATCCAAGGGTCAGTTTTTTTAGCAGCATATTCATAAATTTCTTCGAATTTTTTCTCAAAAGTGATTTTTTTACTCTTACTGAATATATCAAACAGTTTTTTTTCGATTTATTTTAAATTTAGGCTCGGTTTCTATAAAAATCGAAAAATCGCGTATTAGTCTTTTTATGAAAAAAAATTATTTAAAAAAAAATGCGCAACAGGCTTTTACTTTTGGCTTTAGTTTAATGTTAAGAATACCCCTATGTATTATTAACAGTCATTAGTTTCAAAAGAACCTTGCGCATTTTCATGAAAATTGATATTTTTTCGATAAAAAGACCCTCTACTTTAACCTCACTTATCTCTGTTATATATGTATATAAGTATAATTTTAAAAAAACACTCCAGTCAACTCTGCTTACCTTGTTCCATAGCTGATAATATTTAGTGATTTTTATTTTCAATTAAAACGAAGAAAAATACTACATCGATGATTACCCACCAAAACTGTATGCATCCAATAGTATAAAACTTTGCGCTTTGGTGCATTCACTTTTGCACGTGGTATGCTTAATTGATAATATAAAGCTTAGAAATAGAAAGGGACAAACATAAACTTATCAAATAAACAAACAAAAAAGTAACAGTTATCATTTAAGAATTTGACTTTTGGGCATCTCTCCCATACAGTGGGCCCGAGTGTGCGACGGCGAGAATTATGTTTGACTTTGCTTTGGTAATCTTCTGAGCATCCTTTTCTGTTCCCTCAACACATTGCCACAGCTTTTCAAGTGTGTCTCCTAGATTCAAAAACGACGTATTCCACTTTTTCTAGTTTTGCGAAATTGAAAAAAAAAAACGTTTGTAGAGACGAGGCCTTAGTAAAAGTAGAAATCGCATTTTGGAATAGTGTTGTTTTGAATTTCATTGAATGGAATAGATGCATTTTGAAATTTTCTTTTAGGAGTAGTTTGTTTTTGAAAATGAAACACATATAATTTGGTTATTTTTTATATTTTTTCAAGTTTAATAAATAAGTAATTTAAATTAAAGAAAAACATTAACAATCAAAAATTATTAATAATAATAAGATTAATGAGTATCTATAGTTAAAATTAAATCCTGATGGCTACATCCGGTTCATGGAGTTCGCAAATAGGCTTCGATGTTGTCTTCAACATGAGTTTTATTTACTTCGATAATATCCTTATAAAAATTCAGCAATTGTAAGGATTTCCAATTGCATCCAAAGTGTTTTTGGAGTAAATTATCAACGTCATTAAGCTTTGCATCCTTTAATTTTACACCTAAAGGCAGTCTTTTTGGAGCTATGGAAGAAAAAAAGTTTTCCTTTCTTTCGTCACTACCAATGAGGCTGACTTATAAAAGGATTCACCCCGAACGCCAATTAAGCCTAGTTTTCCTCTTTTTAAAATAAATCTTTTTGATGCGTTGAATTTAAAATGCCAAGCGGATGGTGGCTTTGTAAATTTTAAAATTTCATCTCTAAAGTCTAAAACCGGACATTCATCAGATTCCAAGTTCAGTACAGTTCCGTATTCCTGGTAAATGGACAAATACTCATCAACAGCCACGATGGTTTCCTTAGCTTTAACTTTTTTCTCGATTTGAGCAAACACTCTATCAGGTGGTATGTAGGAGTGCCCAGGAATAGGGAAAATCAATTCGACGGAGTTAATGTGACGTGGTGCTCTATTTGCCAGCCAGTACTCACACATAACTATCATAATCGAGTTTTTATTCTGCCCACCACATCCATCAGCAACCAAACGAATCGTTTTAATGCCTTCCAAATTTGGAGAGGATTTTGCGCAGCCTGGATGCTTCGGAGCAATCTTCCACGTTGCTACAGAAGTTTCTCCAAGACGATCGTTTGGTTTTCCTTAGTTCTTTTTTATAAATCTTCAGTGATTCTTTATATGAATCCCAGTCAGACATGTCTCTAGAAGCTTTCGCTCTGTTAAAGAGTTTTCTGCATTCTTTTCGAAGTGGATCCAGCCCTGAGTTCCACCAGTGTGGCTTCTTTTTACCTCTTACTTGTATAAGAGGGCATGCAGTATCTAGAGCTTTGTTTAGGGCTAATGTTAGATTATTGACTTTGTCGTCAAGATCTTCAATGTTGGAGGGAGTTTTACTAAACTATTTAACCTTCTCTTGTATTTTGGCCAATTTGTTCTTTTCAGATTTCGAAAGATCGGTTGGCAAGGTGGTTCATTTATAAAGTCAAACTGGATGTATCTATGATCAGAAAAGGAGTGATCTTTAGATACCTTCCAGTTCAAAATATTATTATTAATGAATTCGGAGAAAAGAGTTATATCTAAAACTTCTTGTCGATTTTTAGTAATAAAGGTTGGCTCATTACCAACGTTACTTACGAGTAGGTTAGTGTTTAGAATATAGTCGAAAAGAGACTCACCTCTGTCGTTTATATCCGTGCTACCCCACACTGTATGGTGAGCGTTAGCGTCACTACCAATGATGAGGCCGATGTTGAGCCTTTGTGCTTCAGTTATCAATCTCTCCAGAGTATCTCCCGGGAGAAGGCCAAGATGGTCGTGGCCAAGATACGCCGACGCCAGCCAGAATGTTCCTCTGGCTGTTTCCAGACTTGCGGCGGTGGTATCTCGGTGCCTCGGCCCCATCTTTTTTGTAGACCCTCAGCGTAATTTCATCGAACCCGAACCTAATCACACCTTTTGATTGCGCCAGAGGAAAAAGGGACTCTGCATTGATGATTACAATAGCACCCTTGTAGGGTCCCTTTGGATCCTCCAATTTCGCAACCTTCCAGTTGTGAGTAGGAAGGGTTGGATTGGAGAGCCGGATTACCTTCAGAACGTGGTCAGCTTCCTTGAATATGGCCGGAACCGTGATGCGAGCTCTTGGTCTGCAAGGAATGTCCTCCTTCGCTACAACCTCGAGCTTAGCACCAGGCCAGACCTCTCCAAGTCGGCTGACCGCCAGCGTCAGTAGGTCGCACGACCTCTGATCATCACACACCATCAACTTGATGTGTCCCTGATGCCAACCGCCATCTTTTGTGATGGGCGGTGGTCCCGGATTGTCAGACATTATCTCGACAAAACTGAAGGCCAGCTGTCCTTTGGCCAATGTCCAGTTCTCGGCAGAGATCGTGCCATCCACATCACTTCTGTCGATAATCGCGACTACCTTTTTGTCCTTTAGAACGTCACTGAAGGACATTTTTGCCCTGCGAGGGTCAAGAGAAGTGCTGGTGTTTAGCACTTTGGGGCGTTTAGGTAGTGAAACACTACCTTCCATAGACCTTTGTCGCTTCGACGTTGAGTCTTGGCTGGTCTTTAAATTATTTTTGGCCAGGAAGCTCTTGGCCCATTTTATCTTGGCGTCATGCTGAGAGTTTCCTCCAGCGCCTAGTTGTTCACCAAACGTCTGGAGAATCCTCTTAGCATTACGCATATCCCTGTAGTAGGCCTTGGAGGGTCTGAGCTTACGCCCATCTCCCCCAGGACCTTCTTTAGGATTATTAGCTTTGGAGGTAGAAGGACCTGGCACCACAGCCCTACTACCTCCGACTCGCGGTGTAGAAGAGTTGAGAGGTTTACTCTCTGTGGTAGTAGAGGAGCCGTTCTTCACAACTGCCTCACTACAGGAAGAAGGTAATATTACCTGGTTATCCGATATTCCACTGGCGACAACAGGGCTGTGAGTGTCCATAGCCATGTCAGCACCAGTGGAAGAGGGATGAACAGCAGACAACTTTGCCGTCGTACTGTTGGCCGGTACGGTCTTTGAATTTTGTTTGTTTTGTTTTATTTAAGTTCATTTAGAATCCCACGAGTAGCGGATAAGGGGTGGTCCATCTGTACAGAGATCCGTGTATACAGATAAGGCTGGTTAATCTTTTAACTAGCGGGTTTTTTATAAAAATAAATATAAAAATACACTAGCCACCGTCGAGTTGCTTGAGATAATTTTTGTACACTATACTATTTGGATTGATTTTTATTTCTTTCCCGCTTAGTAATATAGTCACTGTGCCATCTGCATTTATAGCGCCATGAGAAGATTTACTTGGATTAGACATAGGAGTCTCAATTTGCTTGGTGATCGATCTCTCATCAGATTCCATCGGTAAGTTGGGTTCTTTCCTCAACAGTATGTTGTCTGGAAATTTAGCAAGAGCATTGTTCTTTAGCAAAGGTCGCCAGGTATCCGGATACTCCGTTAGCGACTGAGCTAGTTTTTTAATTGGGCCCTCAGCCAGGCTGATCGTCGGCACGGGTCGTGTAACACCTTAGATCCAGCCCAATTGGGAGGTAGATTGAGGGAAGGAGAGAGAGGGTAGGGAATCAGGTAGTTTAGCCCTGATGGAAGGACTTATTATAAGGATGGTTAAGAGAGGAATCAAAGGGGGGTTCGTTGGATGGTTTTTTCACCAGCAACAAGGGGTGGGTAGGTAACAATAGTCAGCTATTCGCTTGCTATATGGGAGAGGAAGTGATCGAGGGAGGGGTGAAGGTATGTGAGCGACCTTTGGTTTCAGGACTCATCTGGAGATAAATCTCGAGAATCATTGACCCTACTCAGCCTTTACAACTCGACAAGTTCGACGCTCAGGTAAAGGTTCTAACCCTAGTATTCAAAACAAAATATTTTTGGAATAAGAAAACTTTTGAAAGTTTCAATCACATTGAAAGATAGATTTCAAACAAATGAAGAAAACTGCGTCGTTAACTTTGTTTTCTAGAAAAGTGGAATACGTTGCTTTTGATTTTAGGAGACACAGGTATGCCTGCATGTCAAACTTCCACGTGCTGTAATTAAATTATCTCGGCCGGTGAGTTTCTCGATGGACGACATGATGCGGCTGATGCAATCAGATAATATTCTTAAAAGAAACTACAATTAATGCTTTGCAACGAGTATTCCTGGGCCCATAACCTGATGTGATTAGAATAATAATCCAAGGAATAATGTCGAATGAAAAGGAAACGCTTTTAACTTTTTAATATGAAATACTTTTAATGAATATAAAATAATTGAGATACAAATCGAGAAGGTTCTAAATGCGAGAAGCGCCAAAAAAACGAATGAACAAAATGTAAAGATTCAAATGTGAGTTTTATAATAAGAAATGAAACAAATTTACTTGTATTCAGATCGAGGTCCAAAGTAAGACTGAATTTTTATTTCAAAAATTATCTTACATCTAGCATCTAAAATGTATCATGATCGTTGGTCAACTCCAACGATCATTTTTTTATCTTTTTTTTTTTTTAATTAATAACACAAGGTCCATAAGGGATTCTTTGTGTCGCCAAATAAACTGTTGATTTCACAATTTTATATTTATTATAAACAACGGAGGCTCCACAGAGTAAGCTTCATTGTTTATATAATATTGATTACTTGATACTTAAGATATTTAACGACAGAAGACGTTTATAGTTTTATATTTAACGAAAGAAGACGTTTATAGTTTTATATTTGAAAACAATGCAAGCTCCACAGTGGATGCTTCATTGTTTATGGGTACAATATAAGTTTTTAAACCTTTAATGTGGCAGAGAGTCATAAAAAGAATGATAATCTTGCTTGAGAGATTTCTTCAGCTCTTGAAGATGTTTGTATTTGTCTTCGGATATTGGAATATTGTCAATTTGAATTGGATTGAAAGGCTTTATTCGTTGCGGCAATGATTTCCAATCGTCAGAAAAATTCAATTTATATTCAATGGAGCCTTCATCGTTGTACTTTAAAGCGTGGATCTGGTTCACTGTTGGATCTCCACTTTTTTCCCTGGTCTTATTGAAGATATAAATTTAAGTGAAGAATACTTTTTGAAATACTCAAAAATCAAATAATTCACATTGTAAGGAAAGGGGTGGACACGAGCTTTTTCACAGATGTCAACATAATCTGCTGGGACGTTTATGTTTCGGTTACGCAGCTTTTTTTCAATTGCTGAGTGCATTGAATCCACTTCCATCTGGGTGTGTCCTTTCACAAGTATTTTTTTAAATACTTTTATTTTGTGTAAGGCTGTTAGGTTAGGTTAGGTTGCAAGGGGTGTGCACAGCATGAAGCTGTTGCGTACACGGGGGCCTATTGGTCCATTGTGATCCCCTGTAAAAGTAAAACATTTTTAGCATCGATGCTCCTCAATTCTGTCGATTAGCGTAGACTGGCTCAATAACGAACCAGCCTGTGCTATCTATAAATTTCCTCATGCTTGCCATTGAAACCTGTGCTAGATCATCCAGTTCTCCAACAAACCTGTTTCCGAAATGACGGAGTCGGCTGGTTTGGAGGTTCGGACAGTCGCAGAGCAGGTGTTTAATGGTTTCCATTTCCTCCTCATCCTGACAGCTCCTACAAAAATCGGGTGCAAATGCACCTATTCTGTTAGCCATTGTGCCAATGGCGCAATGACCTGTTAGTACACCTGTCAAGATTTTAATGTTCTTTTTACTCAGCGATAGAATATACCGAGTTTCCTTTTCATTTGTGTTAGGCCATAAACTCCTAGAGATTACACAATCATCACTGGATTTCCAGGAGATATTGATTTTCTCTTTTAGTTTAAGGTCTATCTTCCTCTTGAGTACCCCAATCGGGACGAGTGGTCCCCCAACTGAATGGTCGCTACTACTTATGTCTGCTTCTGACCCTTTCCTGGCTAGTTCATCTACTATATCATTCCCTTCTATATTGCTATGTCCGGGAACCCAGCAGAGCTTTACATGGTTAGTGTGGCAGATTTTGTTTAATTTCTTCCTACAGTTTAAAACTGCTTTTGATCTTATGGTCTCACTGGCTAAGGCTTTGATAGCAGCCTGGCTGTCCACGAAAAAAGTAATCTCCGAAGAGCTTAGATTTTCTTGGTGTGCCAAATCAGCTGCTTTTGCAATGGCAAAGGTCTCGGCCTGAAAGACACTACAGTCAGCCGGGAGTGTATATGACGCTCTGATGTTGAGAGATTGGCAAAACACTCCAGCACCTGTTCCTGATTCCATTTTTGAACCATCAGTGTAGAAAGGGATACCCTGTTTACTTATAAGTGAATTAGGATCCCAACCCTGTCTTTCTGGTATGAAAATAGAAAATTTCCTGTCGAAATCTAGTAAAGGGGGGATGTAATCGGTGGTCTCGATCAGTCCTGGAATCGTGTCATATCTTTGATTGACCCTTGGCCATAAGTGCTGTGCCTCCAAAAGCTCAAGGCTGTTAGATTGAGAAGTGCATTTGCTAAGATGACATTTCTATTTTGAGCAGCGCACCCGTCACTGTAAATAACAATGTCCTTACAATCGTTGGTGGGTATAACTTTCTCAACGTGTTCATGTGTTGCCAAGTCAAAAATGGTAAAGTTGTGGACTATTAGTTTTTGTCGGTAGTATAAAGCCGATACATTTGATTTAGGCGAAAGTAAGACTGATTGTAGATCTACAGTGAACACTTTTTTATTAGGTTCAGATTTATCTCTAGTTTTTTCCTCACGAGCTTCATCTTTGAGCCTTATATGTTCAAAATAGACTGGTTCCTGAACATTTCCCGTCCTATATTCTACACAAACCTCACACTCGTCTTTTTTTGGACGAAAAAGACTTAAATTCATATCATGAAAGACTTCATTAAAAGCTGTAATGGAGAGAGATTTCTTGTCATGTGCTGCACACCAAATTTTGGAATATTCATCATACAGCTGTGTTTTTGTCTGCCACATAGATTCGAAGTACAATTTTGATGACGTTGATCAACAATAGTGAGATTCCATTTTTGGTAGGGCTAGTAGAAAATCTTTTAGGCAGTCCTTTTGAAGATTAAATTTTGTTTGGCGGTTATTTGAATAGGGATTTACTGTTGATAAAGATAAATCTGAAGAATCAATTGATGTACTTTCAGTTTCCAAACTTTTTTTCTTCCAGTTAGTTACAGCCCACTCACCAATACTTAAGGTATTCAAGTACATAACCTTGCAATAGGTTCAACTTCAACCAAACTTTCAAGATCAACATGCTTGCTCAAGATTGAATTGCTCTCAATATTTTCATAAAAATCGGTTAAGATTAATTCGTGCGAATCTTCTGGCATATCAATTACACTATTATCTGCTTCAAAAATTCTGTTTTGAAACTTAATGACATTATTTGGAAGTTCTTCGGATAGTATAATGTCATTTTTCAAGGCAAGCTTAAGCATTTTTAATCCACGTGATATCATTATTCTTGACCTAAAAGTTGTAAAAAGTAGGAGTTAAAAAATAATAAAAAAACATAATACTAAATAGTCTGGTCAAATTAGAAATGTCGTAAGTTTTGGAGAAAGTTTTCTTTTTTTCTTTTGCATTCAAAGAAAATATGCATACATCTAGCCTTGAACCCATCCCAAATACTATAGTTAGGCTAATCAGGGAGTGTAAGGAGGTAGCATGTCCCCCATACATACTAAATTGTTTATATAGCGTTATTCTGAGTCTTAGAATTTTATAGCTACATATATGCAAAAAAGCTTAGATAAACACAAAAAAAAAAACATACGCCTTGGTGTACAATATTATTACCGTACTCGCTTTCTCGCGCTCTTCTCCTAAGACGGTTTATTTACACACAGCTGGGTGTGAATTTTTGAAACCTCAGATGTCTTATTTGACCGGGCTAAAAGCCTAAATTAAAGTATTACGAAGTACATACACTATCTAAGACTTGATATTGAACTTCATGAATTTATAACTTAAATATTTTGAAAAAAAAAAAAACAGAAAAATCGACCTTAAAATGCACTTATGATAATATAAAAAATAATTAAATAGTACACAAAGATTTCAAATTTTAAACTCATTTTCAGTTCTCCTACTCTAGCCTAGCCAACATCAGCTATCCTGATAACAAACATTATTCTATTTGTTTTTATATCCCAACGTTTTTACACGTCAACGTGGTAGTTGAAGTGTAAAAACATTAGAACTGTTAAAATATTGTAAATCCTTGTCGGATATGAATTGCATAACAACAAAACTTCTTTACTCTAAGAAATCATCAGAAATTTTAATGATTTCAAATAGTTTCACATGCCTTTTTCAATTAAAACATCCAAATTCAAATAGAAACTTTTTTTCACAAATAAAATGCAATTTCATTAACACACTTCTTACTCACGACACTTGTTCTGCTGAAACTGTGGATTTACGTGGTTTTTCCATTGTAAAATGGCAACGTGGATGTACGTTGTTTTTTTTATATTTTTTCTGCATTTACAACAACAATAATGACCTTTTTTTTTAATCCAGACATAGATTTCAATGCCTACTTGATTATTTTCAAAAATTTCAATTTTGAAAAAAAGTGGATTTACGAGGTTTGCATCTTTAGCCGACGAAATATAAAATTTGAATTAAAAATATTGTAAAGAACACGAGTTACACCGGTGTGAGCAACTCCACCTCGAAAAAATGGGCTCGCACTTCCTCCACGATTCCGGCTGATTGGCTTATCTAAAACAAAAAAATGTAAACGGCGTTTTAATCTGTGAGCCTAAATGCATGGAATGAGCTATCTTCAAATGAATACAGTCAAACCCGCTTAAGAGAAACTGCCAAATGCCACAGTCCCTCTTTCACTTAAGCGGGTTTTTCACTTAAACGGACCCCGCTTAAGTGAAAAAAGTTTCACTTAAGCGGAGTCCGGATAAGTGAAAAAAAATTTCACTTAAGCGGATTTAAAAATTCCATTAAATGAAGATTTAACGCTGGAAACAAGTGTACATATTTATCTATTGCCTGGAAAAAGTTTAAATAAAATAGTTTGAGTAACACAACAATCAAATAACACAAAAATAATTTATTCAATAAAAAAAAACTAAACACGTATGTATGTACATATTATATAGGAATTCAAAGGTAGTATTACATACATATTGCATAAATTATATTAAATCACATATGAGTTTTTGTACTTTAATTGATTGGCACATTGTGCATACCAAAAATAGGCTTCATTAAGGTTTTAAATACATAAATATTCACATTTTTGAATAAAATATTGTTAGTTCAATAAAGAAAAAATTTCACTTCCTTTTAAAAAAATCATCAATTTTAGTTTGTGACAAAGACTTAAAATGGCAATTCATCATTTTATATTCGATCTCATCAAGAATTAGCTCTAGTTCAATATCACCATCCGAAAACTGCTTAAGAACACCGAGAGATTTAAAAGCTTCTTGGAGTGTTGGTTTCTGAAAACCCAAAATTTCCACATCTGAATCATTTTCAGATGCAGATCTGTTGTCTCCAAGCTCTTCGAATTGTAGTGCTGCCTCATTTATAATGTCTTCGTCTGTCATGTCGCCAAAACAAGGAAGATCCTGATCTATATTTACAAGATAATCAATTTCTTCTCTTATTGCTGTCGGAAAATTATTTTCTTCATCTACTGGTTCTACTTCTACTTCTTCATCACTGTTAAAAGTCAAACCAGCTTTCCGGAAACAGTTCTTTATGGTCAAAGGAGTCACCATCCACCAGGCTCTTTTTATCATTTTTAACGCAATCAGTAAATTTATTTTTTTTGAAAAATCAGATAGGGATTCCCCATTATCCAAATGAAGAAGTTGCTTCTTTGTTATACATCTTCTGTAATGGGCCTTAAAGCAGTGTATAATTCCCTGATCCAAAGGTTGCATGACAGAGGTGGCATTCGGGGGAAAAAAATCAATTTTAATGTTTCCCAAATTAACATCGCATTCTAATTTGTGGCAAGAAGCATTGTCCACAATTAACAAAACCTTTTTTTTTTTTGCTTTAAATGTGTTGTCCAAATCTTGCATGATCATCGTCCAAATGTTACTTGTCATCCAAGCTTTGGTGTTAGCATAATATTTAACAGGAATCGTGTTTTTGTTAAAGCATCTTGGATTACGAGATTTACCTGTGTAGATGAAAAAAAGATAAGCAAACACAAAACATCAAATAATTTTTTTAATCTAAAACTATGTATGTACACACCGATACAGAAAATCATTTTATCTGTTCCAGTTGAATTCGAAACAAAAAGGATCGTAATACGATCCTTTGGTAACTTCATTCCTGAAGGGTGTTCAGTTCTGTTCACCAATGAACCCGTTGGTAGAGCCTTAAACATTAGCCCGGATTCATCCGCATTATAAATATCATCAGGATCGTAGTTTTGACGAATGTCTGGCCACACATTTTCTAGCCAAGCATTAGCAGCAACTGTGTCAGCCGAATTTTTTTCTCCACAAAGCTTTTTAAATTGGATGTTTTCTCGTTTTTTCCATCGATCTAACCATCCATTTGTCGGCTCAAAGTCGACGTCCAGCATCAAAGAAAAACTTTTTGCCTTATCCATGAGCATTGGCCCAGTTATTATGGCGTTTTTAGAGCGCATGTCTTTAAACCAAATGGACAAAGATTTATCCACTTGCTTTTGTGCTCCAGTGCGCTGACGTTTCCTTAATAAATTTTGGTTTTGGGCAGCCACTTTAAGGATTGTATCTTTTTGTTTAATTATTCTAGATACCGTCGGCGCACTGCAATTGAATTTGGAGTAAATATTTTTCCTGGTTTCACCATCGTCGAGTAGTTTTAAAATTTTTAATTTGTCTTTTACAGACAAACAAACTAATTTCTTAGTTTTATGTGGCTGAAAAGGAACATAAATTAAATTTTATTTTCTTGTTAATTAATCTCAAAATACGTACCTCTGGATGAGACATTTGAAATGTTGTTTATATTTTTGAAACAAAACCAAAAAGCAAGTCGTTTGTATGTAAATAAACGTTTGTGACAAACAAAAATTGAAATGTCATTTTCGTGGTGAATACGTGGTGAAGGTGGAAAATAAAGATGAAATGACAGCGTTCAGCAAATTTTTGGTCTGTTCGATTACTTTTTTTTATTTTCACTAAAGCGAGTTTTTTTTCAATGAAATATATTAAATTGAACTGAAATATGTTTCAGGTATCCGGGTTTTTCACTTATGCGAGTTTCGCTTAAGCGGAGTGTTTTAAAGGTAATTGGTCGAAAAATACTCGGGGATAAAAAAAGTGTTTCAGATAAGCGGGTTTTTCTCTTAAGCGGGTTTCTCTTAAGCGGGTTTTACTGTATACCAAAAATTGGACTTTTGGGAGACATTTAAAAAAAAAGTCTCGAATTTTGCGTTTTTTTTTGTTTTTTGCTATACAAAAATCGAAATTTTTGGAAAAAAAAACACAGTTTTGAGAAAAACTCGTTTAAAGTCCTCTTAACTATAAAAATATCAAGTTACCTTTCAATCGGCGATGCCTGGTCCATAGAGTATTCCTTCCTCTTCTTCTTGAAACTCTTTCAAAGCAGATTGTTCAGCTCTTGAATCAATTCTGCCTTGTTTAAGGGCATCACTTACGCGCCGCTCAGAACGTGAGATTCGCTTTTCATCACGTTTCTCAACATAAGTATGGGCTTCGCGGCCTATAGGGCATCCCATAACCGACATTACTTTCAAATTACCATCAAAACCTTCATTAAAGATGATAACTGATAAGTAGCTAGCAATTTCAACTATCTGTATGCCGATGTACATCCGTGCGGGGTGTTGTTACTCGTTTTCTTCCACATTTGCCGGTTTTTTTGGGAGGAATATTTTGGTCCAAATGTAATTTTAATCTATTAACAACAGATTTTGAAACACCGGTAATAGCAGCTATTTGTCTTTGGGAATGACTCGAATGAACTAATAAAGTTTTTATTTCCGTTTTTTTCTTGGGGTGATATCCATTTCACGACCCATTCTGTTCCAAAAAAAATGCTTATAATCATTAGGTAAATATGATTTTTTTTAGAAAAGATTTGTTTTAAACAAAATTAAATACATTACTTAAGTGCCTTGCACATGAGCAACGAACTGCGAACTGCGAATAGAATAACAAACGTGATTTTACACATTTCAAAAAGTCAATTCCACACAAAAACACATTTAAATTATAATAAACCAATTGACACTAATATTAGGATAATAAAATTTGCATTTTGTTCTCTAAAACAAGAGAATTTTGTAAAAACAATTTGGTAGTAACGAATCGCAGTGTGGTTGCTGCGAACTGTCAAACTCTATTCGCGTTCCACATACCATCCACACTGCAACGAATAAATTGTTCGCGCTCAACTTAACCTCAAAACTATACCACTCTTGTTTTGTTTTTGTGTGAAAGATGATGGCTGAGGAAAATATGGAGAAAAGGGTTGACAATTCGTCGCTACCTGCGAATAGAAATAAAAGCTCATGTGAAAGAAAAGTCAAAATATGCGAACATCCACAGTTCGCAGTTCGCAGTTCGTTGCTCATGTGTAAGATGCTTTACGTTTCAATTAAAAGAAGTTCAAACAATTCCCACAAACAATTTTCAAAAAAATAACACCTTTAAAGCTCAAACAACATCCACAAACAATTTTAAAAAAAACACCTTTAAGAACAAAACCGCTTTCTCCCCGATTGAATCTGGGTTTTCCCCGAATAGAACCATTTTGAATATCCTCCGATAGCTTAATATAACCGTCAAACAAGTAGGCCGTGAAATAAAATTCACCATGTACACTTAGAACCAAACAAAAAAAGCTTAAAAGAACAGTGAAACATGAAAACATTGATGAAAATTTACAATGTCCCTATTAATTTGGCAACCCACTGTAGATTCTAAATCGCTTGAGTGCATAGATAAAAGCAAGGGTCTTTAATTCAAAACTATGAGTCACTCATTTTCTCTCTTTTGTAGCTTTAATTCATTTTTATCGATCTCTTGTTGTGGTGGTAGAATTCTTTCTTCAACACTCTTTATTTTCGCTATCATTTGTATTGTTTCTCCTCTCATTATCTTCGCCAACGCTGTCTACATACAACGCTGTCACATCGATACACTTTATTCCGAACGAAATAAGTTCATCTTAACCAATTTTTCGGCTATGAGATCAAGTACCAATAACACCACTTTAAGAGGTCGCTTTTATTTGCGCAAGTATGAAACAAATTGAATGTCTGATTAACCAAGTTCTGCTTTGATTTTTTTCAAAGATTTCATTCGATGGGCAGACAGATCATTTTTGATAAGATAGTTGTCCATCTTTAAATCACTAAGCATGAGACGCACTTGTTCACTTGACGATTTGAGAACCACTATAGGATTAACACTATCTTAAATGACTGTTATACTTTATTAAAGAAAAACACTTTGATTTTTATAACCACCAGCTTGGCGCGTCTAAAAAGTTCTTTATTTAGTTTGAACATGGATTTTTGCCCATAACTTGTTGTAAAATTGGTCTTATTGAAAGATAGGCACACCAATGGAAAGGGAAGGATTCCTAGATCACAATCCTGAAATTTCAGCCCTCTAGGTGGTCTAGATCGAGAAATAATGGAGTTCAAAAATTGCCCTCTAGGTGCCGACTTTTAACCCAATTAGACGCATATTAAGCGAGATATTCCCATTTTAAGTTTGAACATGGATTTTTGCCCATAACTTGTTGTAAAATTGGTCTTATTGAAAGACATGCTCCAGCATGTGTTGCATCAACGTCGCGTATTCGCAACTCATTATCACAAATCTATAAAAATGAAAATTAGTTTATGAATATTTTTGAATATCTTATACGTACGAGTAAAACATTCAAACTGAATTTGCCTTTCCTGTTATAAAAAAGGTGTTTGTTGTGTGATGGCGATATAATGTTGACGTGTGTTCCATCTACACATCCTATTACGCTTGGCATATTGAATTTCATGAAGAAATTTTGGCTGATTCTTCTGCACTCGTTTTGTGTTGGCCACTTTATCCATTCTGGACAAAGCCTCTCCTCCAACACGTTCAACACTTCAGCCATAATAAGGCTTACGGATGGTTGTGCCAAACCAACTTCATGATCCTTCCCAACTCCCTTTTGGTACCCGCCCTCCGCAAGGAAACGTAAGGTGGCTGCAAGTTTAATAATTGGGGGCACACCAAATTTTTGTTTTACAGGGGGCAAGGAACTGGAAAGAACATCCAACAAATATTTGAAGGCTTCTTTATTTACTCGATAGTGTTGATGAAATCTGAAAAAAAAGTTTGATTGGTAATCTACATTTATATTCACAAATTCTTTACATGAAACTTATTACTTACAATGGCTCACGCAACTCCAAAGGGTTAGAGCAATCTCTGAGTTGTCTTCTGATACATCTTTGTTTTTGTTTTTCTTCCTCATCAATTATCATTTCCCTCAGGGCTATGCTATACATGTTTCTAAAGTAAAATATAAAAATATAATAAATAATAAATAAAATAAATAAATATATATAAAAATAAAATATCATGTTCAAGTTCATACCTTTTAATGAGAGCGAATAGAAAGGCTACGGCAAAATCACAAAAAAACAATTTGTATTTGTTTTATTTACATACTTATTATTTAAGTATATATTTTATATATATATATATTTATTTATATATATATTTTTATGAATTTAAGACGGAATGCACGGATATTTGTTTACCTTTTTAAAAAATTTAATTCGCACTTCACTCATCTGTCAAAAATCTGTTTAGCTGTGTTCGAAGTGATGTAGTTCTGAATTGTTTCGGTTTTTTTTGTTCTGGGTGGTGTAGTTAGGTAGCTTGGTTATGGATACCGTGCGTCGTTTGGTTTTTTTCTTGAAAAATTACTCCTAACATACAAAAAATATTTAATAAATATTTTAAACTCAACAAATTGTCATTTTCATTCGAAAATGTTTTGAAAATAATAATTTATTTGCAAAACTAGAACACCGTCCCATTGTAATTTTTTCTGGGATTTGTTCAGATATTTCGTTCAGCTTGTATTTGTCTTTTCAATGAACGCTTCTTTTTTTTTCGAAATGTCACCACTAATTCGAAGTGAAATTCTATTCGGGCGAAACTCGCAATAGCTTTTTTAATTCCGGGCGAACAAAAATATTTTGGGTGAACGATTTTCCGGGCGAAACTCACAATAAGGCTGATTAATATTATTCATTTTATCATGAATATCTTTTTTATTTTTAATTAAATGTTTGCTGGGAGGGCGAGTATCCCTTCAACAGAGTGACAACTGTAGTGTTGTTGTTTGTTGTTAATAATGTTTGTTATTTGTTAAACTAAATTAATGTTCCACAGAAATAAACTACTTGTTGTTTGCTTCAATGCTTTAATTAAACTGTCACGATTAAAGTTTTAATCTTTGCCCTAATACATTTATGAGGGCATCTTACTCTAAAGATACACACACATGGAATTTCATTTTTGAAATGAAATTATTCTTAAATAAAACCAAAACATGTTTCTAATGAAATTGATTTAAAACATTTTATTTTAACTTGTTTTACAGCTAATGTAACAAAAAAAATAACTTATTCGGTTATAAATACAAAAAAAAAACCTAAAAATGAAAAACAACTTCAATTTTTTAAGGGAAAAAAATATTGGCACAAACTCAATAAGGTTAACAAAATTATTATTATTATTATTTATTAATTTCCACATAAATGATACAAATTAATACTTAAAACTAAACAGCACTAGCACAGCAACAAGGCTTTCGGCTGGTATCTTAAATAAATCGTTGTACAAATAAGTTTGATGTAATATGTAAAGATCCATTGGGAGCGGCTGAAAGAGGCAGGTGGGGGATGATAAAGTCCCCGCACATGCCACCGTCGGTCGCTCCCCCGGTAGTTGAAAAATAAAGTATTAATATTATATACATGAATCAAGTTTAAGAATTTGTAAGATTTTAAATACAGATTTTATGTTTTTTTCAGTGGTATTACGTCGACCTAAAGTATTGCATAGTTACCTATATTATTTCAAAATATGAGTTCGTACTTATTTAGACCGTACCTTAATTTAATTCGGTCCGCCATAAGCTCTCTTTTTCACATTTTCAATGTCATGTCCATTAAGAATTTTGATAACATCAAAAGAAGCTATGCGGCACTCCTCTAGTGCAGATATCCCGGCGCAGGATAATCCCCAACTTAAAAAAGTGCCAGGATTTCAGCTTCGATAAAATTTATCACTAATTGTTCTTTTTCGTTCATTTTAAATTTTAAATCTAATTGTTTTCCACTTATAACACTCTTGCACGAGTTAAGGTAGCGACTCTACCGTTTGATAAAAAAAAAACAAATTTTAATTACTTATGACAGCTTGCTGCTGCGTTTATTATTCAACTAAAAAATTCTTATGGATAACAATAGGTTTAAATACATGAAATGTGTTTAATAATCAGTTTAATCGTGGGAAAGCAAGAATACATGAAATGTGTTTATTAATCAGTTTAATCGTGGGAAAGCAAATGACAAAATGCAGTAATGTGATCTTGAAATACAAATATGAATATTCTAATGATAATGCAATAATCTACGGGAAGTTGTTAGTGTTGACGACCGGAGCCAAGGCTGGTGCTAGGTGAGGTATGTAACTCCTCCCCCCTTTAAGAAAGCTACGGTCAGAGAGGCTGTAGGAGGCATCTGTAGCCGGAGCGAACAATACGTTGACTGCTGGAGTGTGTTGATTGATGCTGGGCGTTGTTGATGGCGTAGAATCTCTGGTATTTTTGATTTTTGTAAGATAAATTACGACTAAAATTCCAATAAGCATAGGAATCGTTAGGATTGTAGTATAGTCGAGGATAATCTTGTAGCTAGTGTTTTTTTCTAGGTTTCTTATTGCTTTTTTATTTTCGAAATGGAAATCTTGTAATGTCTGGAGACTGATTGTTTCGCTAGGCGTCAATGTGATTTGATTGAACGACGTGGGAAAAATATGTACATCCTCAAAGTAGACTCGGGTTTCGCTTTCATAGGTTATTCCGTTCACCTGTACGCTGCAGTTTGTAAAGTGTATTACGAACGTTCCATTAAGGCGATGATCTTCGGGGCCGCAGCAGGTGGATTTTATTGTTGTACTTGGGCTATTCACAAATAGTATGTAACCTGGTTCTGGCTGGAGAATTTCGTGATTTTGGTTTTTGATTGACGTTTCGCAATTTGTTGGCTTGTTACGAAGTAAGTCCTCTACGCAGCTGGATTCCATCTTGAACTCTGGTTTAGCATTGTTTTTGCAGTAGTACACCCTCTCTATTTGTTCGCACTTATTGTCGAAATATTGAACTCCATTTTTACTCAGAGTGCAGAAGGGTTTGGTGTGGATTAGTTGGTTTCTTATAGGGATAGGTATTAGATGAAGGAAGGAATATGTTTCTTTTTTAAAGGATGGGATTTGTATGTTAAAGATTACGTTTGAATGGTTATAGTAAGCTTGTAGTTCCAGTAACTCATAAATGTGTTCATTTGACTTTATTTCAATGGATTCATTTTTAAATGACTCGTAGATAAAGTCTAATTCTTCTGTGTCTAATATATGTTTAGAAATTATATTTAGTTTTGCGAAGATAATGGATTCCGCGATATTTGATAAATGATTGTCAAGGAGCTCTATATTGAAGTTGATTTGATTTAAATACTGAATGTACCTAATAGAACTTTCTTCCGATCTTATTCTATTGCCTAGGAGTCTTTCGGTTTTATTCAAATAATTCTCAATGGTCTTTTGTTGATAGTTTATATGGTTTGTAATATTATTAAACCTTTCTATCATTTGATTGTTGAGTCTAATTTGGTTGTTCTCATGTTCTTCAATGTTGTTTTCTTTTTGAGTTAGGATGTCTATTTCCTTGTTTAAATTAATAGCGTCGTCAGCATCCATATTTCCTGTAATGCTCTTTATTACTGTACCTAGCCCATTTATTATACCTTTTTTTTCCCTAGAATTCGGAGTTAGTGATTTGAGCTTCTTTTGTAGTTGCTCGTATTTCATTTGAATTACTTTTGCTAGATCATTGAAACCGTCTATTTTGCGAAAAAAATTCTATGGAATTTCCTATTGCCTTTACATTTTCATCGTATTTGTCTAGTTGCACTATGTGAATCAGGTTCTTATGTGAAGTTATTGTCTTTGCTGTTCCTAGTTTTATTGCAAACAGTCCGTGGTTGTTTGTTAGGTCATGTATTTCAATTTTTTGTCCTGTCGTTATTGTTGTCGTTGTTGTTGTGAGCAGTATGTTGATTATTAACGTGGCACAAAACAGCATGGTGTCCAGTGTTGGTGCAGACTTCAGAGTTTTCCTTTTAATATTTTCGATGTGCTTTCGAAAGTTTTTAACACTTGATGATTGTTGTTTTTTTTTTTAAATTGTTTTTTTTTTTATGCTTATTATTATATATTTTTTTTTGTTTTCATGTAATGTAAATTTTATTATTATTTTTCTTAATTAAAGTCACCAATAGTTTTTATTTATTATCGTTGTTAAGGGATGTTCTCTCGTAGGGGATTTTTTATGATTAGGTATATATTTTTTATTAAATTTGGTTCGTTGATATAAATATTTTTATTTTTCCGATGTTTTCTTTTTTTTTTTTTTTTTTTTTTTTGAAAGGTTATTTGGTTGTTATTTTTTTTTTATATTTTTTTTTTCCGATATTCTCTCGAAGGGTCGTTATTTAGGTTCCACCAGTGATGAGGGAATGAAATTCCGCGGAAATTAATGTTACTTGTACCGATTTTCTCTCGATATTGGCGATAGTTATTTATCACAACATCAAATGTTTCTTTCTTTTATTTACTTTTCAATATTCACTATCGGGAAACCACCGACAAAATTATTAGAATGAAATAAAAAGAATTTCCGTCACTGGGCTACTCGACTGCGCCAGTTAAGGTAGCGACTCTACCGTTTGATAAAAAAAACAAATCTTAATTACTTATGACAGCTTGCTGCTGCGTTTATTATTCAACTAAAAAATTCTTATGGATAACAATAGGTTTAAATACATGAAATGTGTTTATTAATCAGTTTAATCGTGGGAAAGCAAGAATACATGAAATGTGTTTATTAATCAGTTTAATCGTGGGAAAGCAAATGACAAATACAAATATGAATATTCTAATAATAATGCAATAATCTACGGGAAGTTGTTGGTGTTGATGACCGGAGCCAAGGCTGGTGCTAGGTGAGGTATGTAACTCACGCGCCGATCGCACTTTTATTTGTGCCAACAACTTTTATTGTTGAGTACCTATACAAATGCAATTCGTACAAAGTAGGTATACCGCATTGAGGATAATACAAATGCAATATATTTCCAGAGAAAAAGAAAGATATTTTACTGTGTGAGTAAGAGATATTAAGACGTATGAAATTGGACAGGGTAGATTACGCAATAGGTTTTTACTTAATGATACTAATTCTTGAAATCAGATAATAATACAAAAAAAATTGCATTTTTCATTGTTATTCCAACTTTTTTCATTCTTGATAATAATTGTTAGCTGAAGAATGAATTGTTGGCTCAAAAATTTGATTCTTTATAGGATATTTTGCATGAAAAAATATTTAAAACAAACATTTTATTCTTAGACTAACAATTGTCCATTTTTGAAAATGCTTAGAAATGTTTAAATTGTTTTTTCAAGAATTTTATTTTTAAATTGACTTTTTGATTCTTGAAAAATCGAAAATGAGTTCTTGCTTCAACAACTATTTGTTGAGCCAACAATTTTTAAATTACAATGTTACAAGAATGGAAAATTCTTCGGACAATAATTTTTATTTTTGAGTGTAGGAAGTACAAAAAGAAAAGGAATGAATACAGGGATGACACGTGTTTTTTGGAAGCGGATTCTTTTCTACGTCTTTAAACAGGGTTTTTGTTGATGAACTTACAATAAAAAGCGGTCAACTTCCAAAAAGAATAATGGATTTGTTTTCAGTCCTCGTTGCACACATTTTTGGAACAGAAATAAAAGCAGTTTGTTTTGCATTGTGGTTTTACTTTCCTTTCCCCCATGAATTTTCCTTTTATATTTATTGGTATTTCGAATTATGTCCAATGCTGTCTTTTCTTCAGTTATCATGCCAATCGTTCAGATGCTCAATGATGCATCCTTTTGTAATTCGCTCCATTCTCCTGAGTTTTTATTTTCGGAAGAGTTCTCTTCCAGTGCTGGAAGACAATTTTCTTCAGCAAGTAATGCTTTCAATCGAAATTTCCATATACTATAATTTTCTCCATTGAAAGGAGTTATATTCCTCTTATTTTAAGAATTTGACATCTTGGTACTTTTTTTATTATATAATTTTATATAAAAGCACAACAATAATTAATTAATTAAACACACCCAGAAAGCAATGACTGGGCACATAACCTATTGGTATTTCCAGTTAAAAATAAAAAACGCTTTTCAATTCAAATAATCTTTAATGCATCCACTAAGGGCACTAAGGCTATATTACAAAGAATGAATAGAAAGAAAAAGAACAATAAATTGTATTAAAGCATACAAAAGCATATATATTAGGGAATTTCCCTTATAATATACAAAACTTATAGGTTGCTTTTATTAGAATACTTACAAGTGATGCCAATTAAAGTTATCTAGGTGAATAACTAAAGGATTGTATTTTGCCTTAAGGTGCAAACTCAATAATATTTAAATAATCTGATGCCCAAATTGTTAAAATCTATATTCCCTTTACTTTTACCGTATTCCAATAAAATAAAGATAGCGAATTTCGATTTGAGAATTTTATTAATTATTTATAAATGCAAAAGGAAATGAATATGAATATCCTTACTTTTATATTCAGAGTTTCAATTGTATTAATTATTGCAAATAAAGTAAATAAACATCACTTTAAACCTATCATGTAATATAAATCATAGAAGTTTCATCTGCGAGTCATAGAATACGTTTTAGTTTTGTTCACTTAAGATGAACTTGTGTATAGTGTACAAATTTATTTTCTGTAAAATACCAATTTATCTGTCCAAATTAACACAATAAGTTTTTGTTTTTCTGTTTAATCATGTCGTCACTATATATCTCAGGTTGTTTATTTGTACAATATTGTTATAAGGCCCAAAAGTCATAATGTTATATACTTAATTTTATGCTTTCAGAAAGAAAAAAAAAAGTTAATCTTAATAATAAGAAACATGGATAAAGCAAAACAAGAAAGAAAAAAAAACAAATAAAATTAATAAAAAAACCCATAAAAATAAACAAAATGTAAGAAAACTAAAAAAAAAAATATAAAATATCTTAAAAAACAACTAAAAATTGCTCTATAATAATATCAATTTGTTCAATATTCAAGTAAAGCAATAGCAGTCATAAAATAAATTGTGTCTTTGAATGAAAAATTAAAAAAATAAAATCACGTATAATGGTTGTGAATTTTTGTAAATCTATCTTCAATTTATTTATATTTATATATACGCTTAAGTTTACGAATATTAATATGTATGTACTTTTCATAAGTTTGTATTGTTTGTTATCATCGATTTTATTTCCTAAATCTCAAGTACAATAATATCATGTAATATAAAACACAAAATAACAGCTAAAACCATCAGCGTGTATAAATAGAAGATAAATATTATATTTATTATTATTACTGCTAACAAAATTTTCATTGTAATATTCTAAACTTATCCAGTTTCGAAGGCAAAGTTCTTGTTATAAGGCAAAACTTTAATGAATTAAATTCCTATTTTTGTACAAATTGCTAAACGAAAACAAAAAATACAATAAGAAAAAAAGCAGACAAATGTAAAAAAGAGAAATTAAAAAAGAACACCTCTATATTATTGTGAGGGGATGTGCAAGTAAAACATTTATTTCGATTCTTTCAATAGTTTTATATACACATTCATACAAATACTTACATTTACAACATTCAATATATTTTTTAACTTGTAACTTTATTTCAATTAAGAACCGTCGTCGCCCAAACTTTGTGTACAATTTATAATTATTTAAAAACCATTCCTGTTCAAAAACTACATATAACTATACTTGCACGTCTCTTATACACGAAAATTGTTATGTAAATGAAATTAAAAAAATATATAAAAAAGTCTAAGTGAAAATAAAAAAAAACACGGTTACGTGAAAAGCAAAGAAATTGCAGTTTTTGTATTTTAATAATCAAATTATTTTAAGACAACGAAAACACCAAAATCAGATAAGTATAAAGAAAATTGATGTTTTTGTATTATTTTAATCTTTTCAGTGATTTCTTGATCTAAAACCTGATATTGTAGTAATTGTATGGGCCCTATCGAGAATCTCCCTAGAAATGTTGTTTCCCTCGGAATTTTTTCCTCTATCGGGAATCTCCTCGAAGCTTTTCCCTTCGATAAAAAGTAGTACTAACGCATCTGTGTTCGAAAAATGACTTCGAATTGTGATTAGTTTTTAAACCTCCAGGAATATTAAAATCCCTTAGAAAGGGAAAAAATAATTCATCTTGTAGTACCCGTGGCATGATGGTTAGTGCGTTGGACTGTCATGCGAGAGGCATTGGGTTCGATCCAGGCTTGAGCCCCTCTAGCCCCCCCCCCCCCCGAAATGATTTTAAAAAAAAATATTTGAGCAAAAGTTTGTATATTCTCTTATTAGTTCCTCACTACTTATGTATATTGTTCTGAAATCATGTTGTCTAATGCCATGTCAACACCCTCGATTCGCAATTGTCTTGGTGTAGTAAGCGAAATATGTAGCTAATTTCTTTCGAAACCATTGAAATGCAAATAAGACTTTCCAAATCGCCATCCAAAAATACGCACCAGAAAGCAGAAAAAACTACTTTTGCGCCTTTGTGAAACAAGGTTTATTGAAAGGTATGACAGCATTCTTTTATTTGTAGAGCTCTTCAAATGTATTGCTATTAGTCTTGAAGAAATATTCACCAAGACGTGGGCAATGTCTTCAAAAGCATCAACTCTGTTAGCAGCAATTCAAAGAAGTGATTTTCTGGTAAGCCTCATGGTATGCGAAAAACTTTTTAGTTTAACGCTACCCTTATCAATTTTCCTTCAAAATTAATCTTTAAATTTCGTGTCTGCAATAAATCACACGAAACAAGTCTTAAGTTCTCTTAAGAACATAAGAGAAACTGCCAGAGACTTTTTCAGAGACGCTTTTCAATCCGCATCACAACTTGCCAGGGATTTATTTGAAGTCAGCATAACAATTCCAAGGCTTTCTTTGAAACAAACAACGCGCTCTAATCCAGAAACATCATGTCCAGAAGACTATTTTAGAGTTTCTATACTTATTCCCTGTCTAGATTCTCTTATACAAAATCTTACTGACAGATTTATGGTCAACGAGGACGTTTTACTATCGTTTCAAGCTCTGCTTCCAGGTTTTGCTGCCGCCAATCGAGTAAATGAAATGGAAAATCTAACACTCTACTTCGATAACGCAATATCCTTGTCAGCTGTTAAAGCGGAGTACATACTCTGGTGCGAAAAAATTTCATCGATGGAACCCTCTTCCGATGTTATGAAACTGCTAGATATATGTGACAAGACCTACTTCAGGAGCATAAGCTACTTGCTTACAATTTTGGCCACACTACCAGTTACAACAGCTAGCGTTGAAAGAACCTTTTCAACGATGAAAAGGATCAAAACAGTATCCCGAAGCGTTCTGGGCCATCCAAGACTAAGCGCACTTGCAATGCTGTCTGTTCACTCAGATATTGATGTGGATCCAGATGAAGTGATCGACATTATGTCTAAAAAAAAGACAAGGCGTTTATTGCTGTAAAAATCCAAACTATTTTTTTAATTAAATAAAAAAAAAATACAAACAAAAATAAAACATTTACATTATGTAGTTTTTTTAAATTTTTGTATATAGAATTACTTCTTCGAAATTGAACAAGTCCCCCCGCGGCTGATCGTTTTCAATTCGACTCTCGTCGTATTTCCTTATTTACGAATTCGCGGCGAAGCGAAAATAGTTCTTCCTATATTCCAGTAATTTGACACTTTTGGTTTGACTTTTTCTTCCTATATTCCATATTATATTTGACAGCTTTCCAAACAAAATTTGTTTTGTTTTGATTGAATTTGTGAAATTTGCGGTGATTTATGCGAAATTTTATATTTTATTGTGGATAAATTATAAGAAAATTAAAATCAAGCTAACTTACATTTATATACAATTACAATCAAGAAAGAATCCACGAAATCGAACAGTGAACAATAATGAACACTTTCGCCTGTGAATCCGCAAAAAAAAGCTATCGGATTTCGCCAACAAACATTATGACATTTCAAATTCGCCTTCGAATTCGTTAATAATTGGTCGAATTCAAAACGAAGAAGGCGAAAGTGAAAGCAAAAATTGAAAAATGGCAAACTCGCTAGCAAAACGATTCGCCGCGAATCCCATAATCAGGGCCCTGGTTCTCTACGGACTGTTGCGCCACCTAGTTTTATTTATTTAATAAATAATCTCAAATATTTTGTTATATTTAATTGAAATCCTTTATATGAGTGACAGTATGCATCTGCAGCAAATGCAGCGAAATCTGCAGTTCAATTTTGTATCAATTCCGCTGATTGCAGGATTACCTTAAGGTCTATTGTAAGCCTCTAAAAGTTTTTAAGTTAAAACTCTCAAAAGGATACAAATTTCATAATTGTATGAAAGAAAACAAGTTGGAAAACATATATTTTTAATCGCCTTTTCCTTAGATTTATCAAAAACTATAGGGTCAATAAATTTGTATTCAAACATTTACTCGAAATTATCCCTCTTCGAATCCACAACCGAAGAATCATTTGGTGTTCCTTTGGTTGTAAAACTAAGTGCTTGCTTGAGCTTCTTTGCCAAAGGTGAAAAAGGGAGTTTTCATTTGTAATTAGATTACGTTACGTTTGGTATTAAAAGTCTTCGTTTATAATTTGTTGGCTGTACTTGAGTGTGCTTTTGATATAATGGTAGAGAAGGTTTCAGTTTTCTCCATTATATGGTTTCCCCAGACTTCTACTCGTATATTGTTAATATCATATCTACATACAATTCTAAATGGTGAGTGTGGTTGGAAAGTTCTTATCCGATTTGTGACTGAAGCTATCGCTTACAGAAATATGTATGTAAATCTTTTTTAGAATCAATCTATTATTTTGTTTTAGCTAAACTAAAAGCCCATCTTTCAGTTAATATTGAATCCCTTAATCTACCATTACTCTTTAATCGATTAATTCATCAACTTTTTTAAATTTATATACACTAGTTTAAATTTGTTGCTTTTGTTTAAAAAATGTAATTTCTGAAATATGTTTATATTAGTTTCAATTGGATTTATTTAAAATAAAGTCTTAAACTCAAATGATATTTTTGTTAAAATATGTCTATGTTAACTGGCAAAATTATACTTACATAATGTTAAAATACTCTTCACTTTTTCATTTTCAATTCTCTTGATGTGTCTAAAATTTATAAATGTAAATTTTAATGTAATAATTTTAGATATAATCGGCAGACGGCTTTTAAGCCATGCTCGTAAATCTTTTATATTAAAACATTTGTACTTTATATGTTGAAAAAATAAAGATAATAATAATAATAATAATAATATCTACATACTTTAAAACCATCATGGAAGTAATTCCTGTTAGTTAGTTCACTTAAATTGTATTCTCTACAGAGCCTTAAATGTAAGCCGATGAATTGGATGGTTAATACTTTTGAAACCGCAAAATGGATAACCCGTTATTAAGGCAACAAATATTGAGTTCATGAGATTTATTTTCATTTTAATGTTTTTTTTTTCAATGCATTGTTTTCTGTTTTTTACTGAGCCATTTTGATAAGAATCAAATTTGAATTAAATTGCTAAAAAAACAAAATATTTATTTGCTCTATTATTCCCCTTCATTGCAGCAATAAATAAAATCTCTCATTGTTTAGGATACAGCATAATATCAATTCTTTATATAGACGAGTCAATCTAACTTAAAAAACAGCCTAACCTAGAACTAATTGCAACACAATTTGTGTGAATGAGGTCTTATTGTAAATTTTCCGTAGAACACAATGCCGAAAAGTCTACCTCTGTACACGGCGCGGATTTCGAAATATGGTTTTTTCAAAATGGCGTCCCATTATTCTACTTTATAGTGTATACCTCCTTACATGCCCATATGGGGTATCATTTTATATGTTTTTAAGTACGGGGAATTCAAAAATTACTTCAAAAATTGGTTCCGATGAACATTTTTCAAAAATACACGGAACAAAATAATTTGTGTTTTAAATTTTTTTTTTTTTATTTTGATTGGTTTTATATTTTTTTTTGTATTTTTATATATTTTTTTAAACTGAATTCATAAAGCATTTAAAACAAAAAACATAAAAAAGGCATAAGCCAAACAAATAATAATACCTAATTTTAATCATCATTCATGTCCACTTCAATGGAATTGCAGCAGCTTAATCCCTGACAATCTGTGCATGTATCTGTGCACATCATTCCCTGTCTTCTGCATGTACACTGCAGAGTTGCACATTTAGTTTTGATGCAGCCACATTTCACAAATTTTAATATGTAGATAATCTGGTGCCGGTGCTTGTCTCATTTTAATGGGAGACAATCTTCCATGGATCCCCACTGTAGTGGATCCAGATGAATACCCATCCACTGCTGCACTTGGTGATAAACTCTGAATGAATGAAATTTGCAGGCATCCTCTGTTGAAGGCAAGACCTCCGGTTTAACATGTATTGTTGATTTTGTTGCCTTGGAAGTGAAAGTACGAAGCCTCATATCATGTAGTGTGTTGTGCCCTGTTTTTCCTCCAAACAACGTTATAATGGCATTAAGACCAGCAATTTCAATTTCTTTTATTGATTTCTGTGATGTTTGGAATACTGCAGCACTTTCTTTGAAACTGCTTAATTTTTAAAGCAATTTTATGGAATCACTTGCCTATTCCAAATGGTTTAGAGGTAGTATCACATCCTAATACAGCATGAGCAAATAAGATGTTAGAACAGACGTCATCGCCTAAAGTATTTGCTATTTTTTTATATTTTGGAAGATTTCTTAGGTTCTGGGCAAAGGAAAATATCATAAAAGTTTTTTTGAAAATGATGAAGGAGTAATATAAGAAGATCAGTGTCCTCACCAACAATGGCTGTAGGATGATTTTTGGACGACTCTATAGCATCCATAACGATCATGACGTCTGCGTCACTATGAGATTGTTTTGTTTTACATCCAGCTTCTTGTCACTTTTCCGATAACAGAACAATGAAGGCTTCTTTGTTTTCATTATTACAAAAAAATATTTCCTTCTGCATGGCAATACGGGTAGAAGCTGAGAAATTTACTTTAGGTCCTACAATACCTCGGTGTCTTTTTAGGTGGGCCTCTGATTTTGTGGAGAATGTATCACCATATCCATTAAATACTATTATTGCCTTGCCATACTTTGCTAGCACATATCTCTCATAAGCACAAAGAATTTCATGAAAGGTCTGATTCTGACTCCAAGGAAGGCGATGTAGTAGCCAACCACCATCACTGATATAATTTATATCTCTGGGAATGCTAGAAACATTTTAACACGGCTATTATTATTATTTTACATTTTTTGTTTTAAATGCTTTTTATAATTCCTTTATGAATTCAGTTTAAAAAGTGTATAAAAATACCAAAAAAAAAAATCTAAAACCAATCAAAATAAAAAAAAATACATAGGTATCTACATAAAAAAATATTTTTTTCAGTGTATTTTTGAAAAATTTTCATCAGAACCAATTTTTGATGTAATTTTTGAATTCCATGTACTTGAAAACATATAAAATGATACCCCATATGGGCATGTAAGGAGGTATACACTATAAAGTAGAATAATGAGACGCCATTTTGAAAAAACCGCCATATTTCGAAATCCGCGCCGTGTACAGAGGTAGACTTTTCGGCATCGTGTTCTACGGAAAATTTACAATAAGACCTCATTCACACAAATTGTATTGCAATTAGTTCTAGGTTCATCCTTAATTTGACTCGTCTAATAGCCAAAGACAAACTTGAACTTTCGAATTCGAATCGAAGTTTTCATTTAGTTTTGAAGAGGTTAACCTTTTACATTTCGCTAAAACTCTTAAATTTGAATTGCTGTTTTTCAAAACCTATCTTTGGGGGCTCTTTTAATTTTCATTGCCAACTATAATTAATCAAAAATAATTAAAAAGACTTGTTTTTTTTTTTTTTGTTAAAATGCATTCGATAAGAAAAATATATTTTTAATGGATAATAAGGAAACAAAGAAGAAACAAAAAAAGTTAATGATATAACAAATTTGGCCGAACAATACAAAATGCAAAGTATCATTCTTTCCTTTTTTTAAATTCAATCTGAATTCAGAAAGAATATCACTATAAAATAGATTGTTGATATACATTTATGAAAACTTTGACGGTTCAAGAGAAATAATAATTAATAAAAAAGAAAGAACTTCAAGTAGAAACATTCATCCAAGCAAGTTCACTGCAAGTACTATTTTCATTTGCATCGGACAGCGAGAAACTAACATCTTTTCGATTTTCTCTATAAATTATGAGATTTTCCATTGTTTTGTTCTTTAGCATAGGCGATGGATGCGATGGACGCGACGGCGAATTGAAAAGAGTTCTAGGTGTTGGCAGTCGTTCGGTAATTGAGAATGATAATGACTTCTTGACAATAGCTGATGGTGATGGGAAACTATAAAAAAAGAAAAACAAGATAAAGCATTGGGTATAATCTATGTTGCTTTAGAAACAGAAAAATGTTCCTTACTGATCCATCTCTTCATTTGAATAACGCAGAACTGCTGCTTTCCAAGCATAAATATATGGATAGGTTTCTTTGTTTATATCAAAATGAAATATTGCATTTAATACATCTAGGTCTCGCTTGGTTGGTTCATTTCTGAAACGAAGTTTGGCTTGATAAAATAGTTTTTCGATAAAATAGTGGCTAAATAATACCCCAATAAGAATAAATGATAATCATCAGTATCGACACTTTCAACGGAGAGTTCTGATGGGCTCTCTGGCGGCGTAACAAAACACTCATCAGCATCATCATCTGAACCTAAATCCGACTAAATAGTGGAAAATTGATGTATAAAGGAAAATTATCCTATTGCTTAAATCAAAATTCAGTCAGTCAGTTTACCCAAAAAACATCTTCGCCTTCATCATCGTCTACTGAACCATCTAATGTATCAGGCTGGGCCCTCCATTCTTGAGATTTGACTTCAGCAACATGACTGGGCGGTGATGATCTCGCTTTACGTAATTCAATTCGCGACCGACGACTCTCTCTTCGACTTAATACATTATCCCACTTACAATCACATTGCGATTCCTTATGCCATGCTTGAATGCAATTTTCTTCGGTCTTAAGGTTCTCCGATTGAATAATACCAATGTTTTTGTTCATATAGAACAGCATTTTATTGCAAACACATTGCAAATGCTCTTTTCTTTCTCCAGGCGACGAAACTATTTGCTGGAGACACTTTTGAATCTAAAATAAGAAACAATATTACAAACAAATGATCAACACAATAAATTATGTAAATACATACCTTTGTTTTATTAGTAGAATCAATACCCTGAGCATCATTCAGATAGCTGGCAATTAAGAAGGCAAATCTTGAATGCACTTTTGTGAAGTTCACATTTAAAAAACGAGCATCGTCCATAAAGCTAACTATTAGCGATTTCAGTCTTTTTAATTCAGAAAGGAAGGCATCGTTGATTGAAACAATGCTATCAATATTATGTAGCAGATTTTTTGTCATTCGCTTTGCAAATACCTGCAATGACTTTTCCACACAAGTATAAGGCATTGTTATTTGTGGGGCATTGTTTGCTATTGATTTATTATACATTTGTCTGCTGTCGTGATCGTCTTCAACTGCATTTGCTGTTTCAGTGCGTAAACTCAATTTATCGAGAGCCGTACATAAATCATCCAAGAGCACTTTATTTTTATTAACAACAACTGGCGGCTTGTTCTCTTTGTCCTTTTGCGCTAAAAAATTTTCGAATTTCTTCAAACCCTTCTCCGAGGCAATATCAATGAACATGCCTAGAAAATCCCAGTATTCTTTCCATTCGACATTTTGTTCCTTTGCCAGTTCTCTGCCAATTATTTCAAATCCTTTCTCCGCATCCATGAGCTTTAGGTGTCGTTCCTTAAAGCCAGGACTATCGAAACGATCTATATAACTTCTATCAAGCTGCAGGTTACTTGTTGATAATGAATCATTTAAATTCAAAACAATTGGTGATGCAATGTTGTTCTCTCGAAAGTTGGAAAAAATATCTTTTTTGCGATATGGTGTGAGGCAATTCGAGTTGAAGATGCCTCCATTTTCGTATGTGCCATTATTATTGTCCTCTAGCAGTTTATTGTTGACAATTATTTTGTTTGAATTGTTTAAAGGGCTTTCATCGATTTGTGATTGTTTATTGTTTAATATGTATTTTCTGTTTGGAGTTAAGGAGAATGAATTGTTTAGGGATTTTGGTGTTAATTTCGTTGGAGTACTGGTTCGGCTGGGGCTTTTGAAGGGGCTGTTGGGTAGTGGTAAGGAATTACCAGCCAAACGAGGTGGAGTCTTCCAGCGGCGGAAAAAACTCTGAAGACAATAAAAAAGAAGAAGAATTTCAAAGTTTAAATTAATGAATAGTAAAATGGTTTAAAAAAATACGAATTAAAAAACAAATAAATCTTTCTTATGTATACCTTTGCTTGTTCCTTATTCATTGGCCCAGCCACTGCTTGAATTTCAACTTCAGGACTCATAGGGTCAGAATTGAGATTCTAAATTTTTTTAATTAATTTTTGTTTTCTGTAAGTTGCATGTAAATATTAAAGACTTTAAATTACCGGTGGATTATTTGTGGAAAATGGCTGTCCAATCGTCGGAGGAACAATATTATTGGCAGAACGAATAACGGGAACATAAAAGCGTTCTTCGAGGAGTAGTGCAATTTTTTCAATTAACTCAGGACTTGCACTTGGATCACGTGAACAGATAATCTTAAAACAAAAACAAAATTCAACAGGAAATCAAAACAGAAAGAAAGAAAGAAAAAAACTTACATCTTTAGGCAAGAGACCATCGTTGTTTAATTTCATTTTACACTGACGATAAGATGTCAGAACTTCAACAACTTCAACAGCGCCTATTTTAGCCGCTAAATGCAATGGAGTCTCACACCTTCCCTTTTCAGGCATATTTAGAAAATAATCCAATATAATTGCACTAGCTTCGATGCAAACCTTTTGATTCTTTTTACCATAGACTAATTCGATGAATGCAATATTAGAAACTGTTTCGAGAATAAGTGCGGCTATTTGAGATTTTTTATTTAAAGCACAAATATGCATAGCATTGTAACGAAAGCCTTCTTTAAGTGATGTTGGTGTATCTGCCGAGCTAATTAGGAATCTTGGATTGTCCCAAATTTTTGTATTAACTTTATCACAATCACCTGATTCGATTAATTTACGAAATTCTGTGAGTTCTTGCTTTGTTGGGGCACGATATGCTGGCTTCTCCAGATTTACTGGAGAGCTTGCTAATTTCAAAATAATCATAAAAATAAATTAAAGAACTTATAGTATTTTAATTTTATATATTGTTGTTTGGATATAAAACTTACGTTTTACGTCTGAATATTTGGATTGGCATACTTCGTAGCCAGTTTCGGCATAGTTTGCAGCATCATCAGAGTTTGAAAATACTTTGAGTCGGGCATCTTTGTGTTGCTTCAGTAAGGTGAGGGCTTCGACTTTTTTTTCAAATACACATTCTCGCACGTTAACTGGAAATATATAACACAAAGTTTTAAAATCAGCAGCGAGTATCAAATGATCACAAATAAAACGCTATCAATACAGAAAATATTAACAAATTATAAACCTGGACTCATAAATCTAAGAAGGCGATAAATCCCAGACAAATCAACAACCGATCAGATTTTTGCCCTTAGGCAGGCAAGAAGAATGTCTAGAATTTATTATATTTCATCATCTCTGTTAAAAAAAATTAAAACCCGCCTACGATAGCAAACAAAGCCATTAGAGAAATCGGTATCCTAAAGAAATTTTCACGACTGCTTAGGTTGACCATGACCCACCGATATAACAAGCCACGTTAAAATATTAGGAATGCAGACCAATGAACATCTACAATGGACTCCGACAAGGGGATGCTCTGGCCTGTCTTCTTCATTTCAGCCTGTCGTTGCAGAAAGCAATCCGTGATTTTGGCCCGCCAACTAGAGGGATCATCCAGCCAAATACCAGCTTACTCAGACGACATCTACATCATCTGGAGAAGCAAACAACCTGTACAAGATTCGTTCACTCAGAAGCACAGGGGACACAAAATCAAGGGCAGCACATTAGTGAGGGAAAAGAAAAAACAAAACAAAAATTGTAGGGTGGCGTCATCTGCGAGAAAAACTGTTTTTCAAACAATTAAGATAGCGGAGCATGAATTTGAAGTAGTGCAATCTTTTAAAAATCTTGATTAATTGTAGCAGTTGATAACAATAAATTTGTAGGAGAAGAAATGCGCGGGCAGCTGCTCAAAGCCAACACAGAGCCTACTATAGTCCGTCAAAGCTTTTTAAATCGAAAAACTGTTGTCCAGGACGATGGTTCTGCCAGTTTTGGATCCGAGACCTGGGTGCTTGGTAAAGAGACAAATATCTCTTAGCGTTCAAGAGGGCAGTCTAAAGGAGAATTCTTGGCCTCTTATGTGAGGAGGGACCATTCTGGAGACACTACAACCATAAACTATAGGCAATCTACCCCTAAGCAGATATTGTACAACAAATTAAGCTCGGTAGACTTCATTCGCATGAGCGAATGAGCAAAGAGAAACCAGACCTTTGTAGTACATTTTATGGTAGGCAACAGCGTGGTAGATCATGCTAACGCTGGAGAGATGGCGTAGACCAGGACGACGCCCTAGGTCTTGGGTTGATCGGGATAAATGGAGAGACTTTTTGAATGAGGATAAGACCGTACCCTGATTGTTGATCCAACTTGATGTTGAAGTAAAGATACCTGGCCTAAATATCGGTTTTTTATCGCTTTGCTTATTTATCATTGAATCATCTTCAATTCGAAGCCATACATATTAGAAAAATGATATTTCCAATTCCCCATCTTTTTGACTACCATAACATATTAAAGCTAAAAACAAAATTGTTTTAAAACTATGTATATTTTTATTCAAGTTAATCTATTAATTAAAATTTAGAATAAACAACAATTATGTTTTATTTTTTTTTTTATCGAGAGAATAGATACAGCGACACATAAGACATGATGTTTTGTCAACAATTCGTCGCATATCATGAGAATGAGCCTAGATATAAAAAAATGTTGAAATTTTCTAAGAATAAATCAGAAGACTGTCTAAAAAGCTGATTCGTTACAATTTAAAAAACAACAGATAAAAACAAAAAAAAGAAACAGAAAAAGAAACTTAAATCGTTTTTGCATGAGAAATCAAATTTAGATCACACAATTGAAAGCTGCGTGTCCTAAGAACTTGTAAAGGAATGTTCAACAAACATCACATGAAGGGCCAGCCACTGATTTCCTATCGAAAGTGTATTGACTTTTAACAAAACCAAGAAAGAAAAAAAAACAGAATGACTAAAATTAACAACATAATTAATGTTGATTTTCGAAAGGTAGCGGTTGCAGGTAGTTTGTTTGAAAACAAATCATTGGACTAAACCCAAAATACAAAAAGCAAAAAGAGGAGGAATAATCGACAGAAAATCACACCACTATCTACCTCTGCAGTCTTGTTTTTTTTTTTTCTTTTGCAGCCAGACAGACTTGTGGGCACGACGACGACGACGAAGACAACGACAACGAAGACAATGCAGGTTAGATGATGGAGAAAAAACATTCTTGTATGGATTTACTTTTGTTATTAATCTATTAAGAATTTATATATGAAATTATATTAGCATCGAGTTCAAGTTTGCAATAAAAAGGAAAGGAAGAAACGGACTTTACAAAAAGAAAGTTTCACCAGGATGGGCGAACGGCGAAGTTCGAAGATGACACACATAAGGCGGCATAAATAATTATGATGGACAAATTAACTTACCCAATGGGTCCTGGGTGCCCTTTTGTGGAATGTGCACACTAAAATATGACATTATAGTAACTCGAACGAAAATAAAATTTATAAAAACTAATAATTGCAAGTTAAATTATGAATAATAATATTAACTGCGGCTAAGGAATTTCTTTAATCTGTTTATCTGCTGTTTTTTTCGTTTTTATATTGAAAATGCATTTGACAATTCGAAACAAAAACCAGTGAAGATGGTTGTCGTTTGTTGTTTGATCCTGTGCAAGGGTCAATCCACAATAAATACAATTTAAAGTTAAAGGTATAAATGTAGTGTTCAAAGTAGCTGCTGTAGGCACAAATGGTCGCGTTCCCTTGACTATCCAGATAAATACTAAATTTCATAAGGAATATCAGAGGTGGTTTAGATTATTTCATAGTCTTTTTTATTAATTGTCATTTGTTATAGTTAAAACAAGTGGAATAGGTCAAACAAATCCTTATTTTTGAATAATTTTCCGACCTGTTTTAGCTACGCCTTGCTTATGTCAAATATTTTATTAAAAAAATTTACAATAAATTTACAATTTACTCTGATTATTATAAAAAAATGTAAACAAAATTGCAAAGTTATTCCAACTAATCGGCCTTCAAAAACAATCCAAAATACCACAGGATGGCCATCACTTTCGTTCTCGGACTCAGAAACGGGAGAGCTCATCTCACTTGAATATTTAACTGGAATCTAAATATTTTGCCATGTGAAAAACCATTTTAATTGTTAGGTTTAGCTTAAGGGCTAACTCCCGGTTAAATTTTATTGTTTGGAAATTCAACTATAAAACCACCATTAAATATAGCTCCACGGTTTGAACTGTCTTTTTGACATATTACAAAAGAGTTGTGATTTTTTGTGATTGTTAATTGTTAGTGACAATATTTTATACAAAAAAAGTGGAAGAAGAAATTGTGTTTTTGTGTACTGAATAGTTCCTCCCATTATCGAATTGTGTGTATCACATCTATCCTCTTTATTAATGTACGATATGTACTGGGTAAATACTTGATAGTTATTCCAATTTTCCAATATTTTAGAGGTTTTGACAAATGAGGGTTAAGAACAAACTGCAATATCGTTCATTTTGTCCGCCGTTGTTGAATTTATTACATTATTTCTAATTAAGGATGTAATTTTGACTTTTTGTTGAATTGTCAATGTTTTCTTTTTTTTAATTTCTCGTGTAAGGGAACAAATTTACCAAAATATTAAATGCAAAACGTGTATCATAGCTTCTTTCTTTGTACGAAAATGTACCATAAAGTCGCTTTTGTCAAAAGTTTTATTCAGTTCGTCCTGATTCGAAATACGTAAAAAAAGTAAACAAATTCATCCTAAAATTTATCAAAAAGAACACCTTCATTTTTGCGAACATTAGCCGCGTTTTATTATCACCATGATCTGATCCGGATCAGATCATGATAATAAAACAGCATTGGATCATCATATTTTTTATTATTTAAAGTTTGGTAGCAGTGTCAAATTCGTTCTTTCAAAAGTGACATTTCGAAGCAAAAACAAAAACAAACACATATCAAAAATGGAAGCTCCACAACTTTTGAAAATGTTTCTGCAAATCACCATTGCACTCTCAAACTCATAGCATCCAGGAACGCTTTGGTCTCAACATGTAGTCCAGATTCTTTTTGACCTTTTAATAAATGTGACACTTAAATAATTTAATTTAGAGATTACTTCCAATTTATTTGAACATCTTTTCTCCCATTTGTGCTGTAGCTTTCTCGATTTTATTTATATTTTTTGACATTTAAAGCAGGGTTGCCCAAAGAACATTTTGCTCAATGATTTTTTTTGTTCCTTTTTTTGGGGGAAAATAATACTCATAAATTATGTCAAATATACATTTTTTTGGACTTAATTATTTGAATTTCACCAATTAATATCTAGTTTTGTTAAAATATCTAATTATTTCATGGATTATATACCAAATAAATAAATATAAAGCTTCTCACTTTCTATTTAAAAAATATTTTATTTCAGTCATATGGAAATGTTTATATGGCAATACAGGTTTATTTAATTTGTTTGCAATGATACCAACATTTACATGTGAAATCACAATGATAAAGCGCTCCTTGTTGTGAAAAAAAGAATTAAATTTTGGATCTCAAATTGAGAGCCATACACAAAGCAGGATCTTGTGTTGTTGTTGTAATGCATGTAAATCCAAGATCCGGATCAGATCATGGTGATAATAAAACGCGGCTATTATTGATCTTCACGATAGAATTTTTTACTCTGTTAACTGTGGTGTTAGGTACTTCATCCACCCAATAAGTTACTCGTCACATTTATTTCTAGTTAGGCCTCTACCCAGCTATTGTTAAACACTTATGTGATTTTATCTGTTGATTAGATTCGAAGTGGCTTTTAAAGGTGACTTTATCTTTTAAATTGTGGAACAGGTCCTAAATGTCTATCATTTTAGCAATGGCTGAAAAACAAAATTTGAAAATTAGTAGAAGATTGGCAAAATGGACGACGGCAATAAAGGAGCTACTCACCCAAGCAGCTGGATGATGGCAATTCATTCAATTTAAAAGCTGCAGCCTGGAAAATATTGCTACAACATTTTTATAAGCTCCTTGGTTTTTGTTTTGTTTATTTTTACAAATGTTATTAAAATCACATACAATTCTGTCTTTTTGGCAACTAATGAAGTAGATCATGTCATAGAAGGCTAGTATACACTCAAATTAACTTGCTGTAAAAATTTAACTCTACGATTATTATTGGTATAGGCCCAATAGAAAAAGTCCCATAATACATATTATGAAGACGAACACTTCGTTAAGTGATATTTCAGACATTATTTCTTTATTTATACATCTATCCCGTTCTACTTTTATTAATAAGAAGAAATGTAAATTTTGCCATTACTTTCAGTTCATTTGCAAACATTGTCAAGTTCTGATAACATTGTGGGAATTGACAATCATGAACACTGAGCTTTAATTTCTTTATCTGAATTCATTACATTTGTGTTTGTTTCGTGAACACATCCGCTGTCTTAAATCGATGCGACCCTGAACGTAAAATTTTTCTCCATAACAAAAAATTGTCGTAGGAGATCACTCTATTATACTTTTGTTCAGCAAGACAAAATAGAAATTAAAATTAGCAATTCTTCAAGTCTGCTTTTATTTTTGTTAATTTTTCTCGTCAAATTAATTAACAAATTACTTATTCAACGAATAACTGTGAATTGTAAAAAGTGTACTTAAGTCCATCACACAGAAATTCATAACAGAAAAAAGAGCAATTCCGTTTGAATGCAGTTATAAATATATTTTATTACTTTATATTACTGTTCCAATCGAATTGGTTGTGTCGTTGTCGTCAAAGTCAAAGTCGATTAATATTTAAAAAAGAAATAAAATAAAAGAAAAGGCTGTGTTTTTGGTATTTGTTATTAATAGTCAATACGAGAGAAACTTTGGCAATAAGAAACTTAATGGAATAACAAAGTGTGGTTTTCTATCTATCGGAATTTCACGCAGCTGAAACGCAATAGAATCTTTATAAATTGGTAAGAAGACAAGACACACACTGAATCTGAATATGTATTTACAGAAAATAAATCCTCAAGTTCACTTCATTCTCTGAGCAATGTTATAAAATCAGCTCGCCAATAAGCAAGAACGATTTTATAAAACAAAGGAAGCCCTTATTACATACTTACTCGCATTTTTGTTTCCTTTGTTTACTTGTCATATTTCGCATGTGCTATCAATTTGTTAAACAGAGTCTGAGAACCTAGGGAAGTCTGACAATGACAAATGCAAGATTTTACTTAAATATTTGTTTTTATTCTCTTTTTTTGTTTTAAATGATTTTATCAAATTTTGTGTATTTTGAGGAAAATCGTTATTCTGTAGTACGGAAAAGATTATCTTGTTGTTTGTTAAAAATGTGTGATTGAGTGAGGGTCATCGCAAATTGTAGGTAAATACATATCAATGGAAAATAAATAAATAAATCTAAATCTAAATCTGAACTCACGCAGAAACACTCACTTATAATCAAAATTCTAAATAGAGAGATTGAACTTCTGCTACTACTGCTGCTGCTGCTCTTGCTGCTAACGTTGGACCACATTTGATTATTTTGTTATGTGTGTTATTGTGGTCTGTTGTGTCATCATGAGTGGAAAATAATTTTAATATGCATAGAGCACGGGCAAACATAGTTGAAAATCAAATCAGAGTCATAGCAGCTATTTTTTGCACCGCCCATAATGAGTTCTGCTTGCATACTTTGATCGTTAATAAGCAGTGATTAATAGTTTTTTTTTCATGTATTTCCTCTCGTTGGTGTAGCTTTTTAAAATTAACAATAGGAACTTTTTTCACAATTTGTGAACGTCTTGAAGTTAACAAGTGTAGGGAATTAATATTGCTTATCTGATAATCCACTTCTGTGAAATTTTGTCGTCTTCATCGAGTTGCTTAGGAAGCAACTCTATTGTTCTAGCTCTAGGCTGAAAAAGTCAACACTCTTAGACCAGTTGTTGGCCCATTGTAGTTGGATCTTGTCTACTCGGTTAATTTTTTGGAACATTGAGGAGAATAAAGACCTTTTATTTCTAGGTATGTACACCACAAACTACTTGTTGTGAAGTGATTACATATTTGTAATCACTAAAAATGCTGCTAAATGTTTAGATTTTCTCCGACGAAGATGCAAGCAGTTTTTAACCCTTTCCGATCTGGTTATAATTTACAAAGCTTTTATTCGTCCAAAACTCGAGATTAATTCTCATATTTTCTCATATTGGGCTGATGCCCCAACAACGTACTTGAGTCTTTTGGATAGAATAGACAAAAAGAGCTCTAAAAATGATAGGCGATCGTTCTTTTCTGATACATTTGCTACTCTTGAACACCGTTGCTGTTTATCTATCTATCATTGTTTTATCCATATTTTCAAAAGCAATGCTCTAGTGAAATAACCAGATGTATTCCTCCCCTCAAACAATTCAACCGTAATAGTCATACTTCTACAAATGGACATGAAATGAAATTCAAATTTAATTTAAATTGTTTTATTTTTCAATAAATCTCTCCAAAATACATTCTAAAAACTAGTTTTCCTCCTTCCCTGTTAAATATGCGTTTATTTCATCCTTGAGGTTTTCATCATTGGAAAATAAAAATAACTTGGGGCTAGATCCAGGCTATAAAGGGTGAGTGTTGAATTTTTTCACATTCCACATTCGTGAAATTCAGCCTTGGAAACTCGTGCTGTGTGAAGTGTAGCGCCGTCGTTGACCCTTCTCTTTTTCTTAATTTTAATGTGTAAGACGTGATGTTTATTCACCAGTTTTTTATATTTAATTAATTTAATATCCTGAATCCCAAAAACTAAAGCCATAAACTTTCCGGCAGAAGGAATGACTAAAAACACATCTTGTGGGATCCTTCTTATGCCAATGTATAGACTCCTGGTTGCTCTTAGGGTTATAATGACGAATCTAAGTTTTGTGCCCGGTAATAATTTGATCAATAATTGATAAGGTGTTCTTATTTATAAATGAAGAAACCTCAGCTTCTTTGAAATTCGATTCACCGTTTTTAGACGGTATATAACAAAGGTGCAAACTCTTCATATACAAACTATATATTTCAATATAATTCAAATTCAATAAATAATACTTATGTAAATCCATAAATTATATAAAAGAAAGCTCCGAAGGGCTTCATTATCCTTCCTAAACTATTAAGAAGTTTTAAAATAAAAAAGTCTATAAGTATAGAATATATTACTTATCGAGTTTTGTTGAATAGAATACTTTTGTTATTGATTCTCTAACAAAATGAAGACTCGTTCTTAGCCAGTTTTGACATGGGGAGAGTAGATTCTTTGAAAACGGCAAATAAAAGTTGGGGCCTGATAAACCTGGGTGTATAGTGACTTTTTTTTGTTGTATTTTATTTTAACTGCAAGAAACAAGTATGCATTAAACCACTTCCTACTTTTTCTAAGCTTAAGGTGAAACCGATACAGATGAAAAAAAAAATATACATACAGTGTTGGAAAAAATAATAGAAACAAGCTTCGTGTTCATTCTTTTTAACACATAAAAAGGTATTTGTGAAGAGTAGGAAAATAAAAACTACTCAGATAGATTTTCAACAATTTATTGTTTAAATACAATAATTTTTTTTTAAATATAATATTGGGAAATAATGATAAAAAATAGACTTGTGATTTGTATGTTGCTTCCTCATGGAAAAAATAATAGAAACATAATTAGAATGGTACTCTTTTTTTAGAGAGAAAGTTACTTAACGGTAAAAGTATTTATGCCTCTACGGGTGTGGAGTACCATTCCCTTTGAATTTTCGACCACAACTCGTCTTTCTTTTTGGTTTTACAATCTCCGATCCTTCGCTTTAGGATGCCCCATTAGTGCTCAATTGGGTTTAGGCCGAGGGGGATTGTGATGGCCATTCCATAACAATTGTTAGCCAATTTTAAGGGGTGCTTCGGATCATTATCTTATCATGCATAAACTCCCATTTGATTGGCACCTCCTTTTAAGTTAATGTTAGCATAACTGAATTTAAGATGTGGACATAATCCACATCGCGCATCTTATCCTTGATCTAAAATATTGGACCTACACCAGATTCTGAAAAGTACCGACAGATCATTTTATTCCCACCACCGTGCTGCACTGTCTTCTTTGTGTATTCTAAGTTAAACTTCTTGTCTTTTGACCTTCTCATTCTCACATACATTTTTCCATCGGAAGTTAACAAATTGATCTTCGTTCCATCCGACCACAAAACGTTTTTCCAATAAGAAGTCTTTGTATATTGTTTTCCTTGGTTAAAAAAATCCACTTTTCGTAGACTTCTACCAGGAAGACTTGCTTCTATAAGTTGATTTCTTATTGTTCTAGCTGTCATTGATCCGATCAATTCAGTTTTGAGTTCTCTTAAAGAAAGAAATGGTTTCTTCTTACATATTCTTACCAATAGTGTATCAAAACGAAGTTTATCCTTTTCTTCATCTTGTATTTGCTATAGGCGTGAATGTAAAGTTTTAAACACTTTTTTCTTCGAACAGTTTAAGGTTTTTGCAATTTTAACCATCGTTTTTTCAGCTGGTCTAAGTTTTTTTATCACTTCGCGTTCAAAGGAAGTATAATGTAATCCACGACCCATATTTATTAAAATTATAGATGACTTTTAAAAATTGTGTTTAGTATCGAATATAAAACATCGGACAAACTCATAAACAAACTCAAAACGCCTATTTACATACAAAAAAATGGATCATTACGTTAGAATAACAGTTAAAGTAGGTTGTTTCTATTATTTTTTCCAAGCAAAATCATCATTGGCCTCAAAACAATTTTGCCATTTGAGAGCATTATTAGGTACGATTAAAATATAGAAAGACCAACGACAGAAGACTTAATTGCTAAAAAAAATATTGTGTATCGAAAATGATGAAGAACTTTGTTTCTATTATTTTTTCAAACACTGTATATCAAATAAGGAAAATTCCGGCACACCATGCTCCTCTTACCTCTTAATGCGCTTTTATTAACGAAAAAAAAAATACCTCATGGTTTTATTCTGTGACAGTGACTGTAGGACATCTAAAACCTTTTATTCTATTGTTTGTCATTATGTTTTTAACTTAAACGAGAAAGAAGATCAATTTTAGAAAATGTTTTGCAGCAATTAGGTCCGTCAGCGATAACACGACAAATATTCCCTTTACACGCGTCAATCGTTTAGGGCTTATCTGCGTTGACCAGCGACTTCACATAACTTCAGAAATAATAGTCGAGGGGAGTCATTCCGTAAGTTTCAAAACGGTAATCGTCAAAATGGTTATCATTAATGTTATATTCCATAATTTGCTTTGCATAACTTTCTCACGTCTCTTCAATCGTTTTTAGTATAAGGTCGTTAACTACTCTTATGCTGTAACTGAATTGTCAAAATGAAATCCATTAAAGATAATGTTTGTTTGAAAACTTGAAAATGTACACAAGTTCCCAAATTTGTTTTTTTTTCTCTATGGAAAATTGTGAAAATTTGCAAGAAATGTTTGTGTTACTAAACATAACAACTATTTAATCTTGTTTCAGTCACTTTTTTATGTTTTTATTTGTTGCCGCCGACGATATAGTCATAATTCAAAAATGTAAGTTATTTATGTCTGAAATATTATTTTAAGTAAATAATGGGTAAAAACTCAATTCCGTCCATGGGAAGGCAGAAGCTATTTGTAATTTTTATTCTTAATATTCTTACTATTTACCTCCTGGTATTAAAATTTTTTGATAAGACCTTTGCTTTATTTCGGACTTTTCGTTTTCCCTATCTAAAGGGGAGATAATTTGGCTTCAAAAATATTTGTTGTTTCGGAAACATTTTGCATTGCAAAAGTGAGTCGTAAATCGTTGAATGTCAACCCTTGTCTGAATAGTTACAGCAAATCTCAATATTGACGTTATATAATGCAGAACGACAACGGTGAGGAAAATGTATTGTTTCCGTATCAGTGTCAACATTGGGCAGGTTCAGACAACATAAGGGACTTCATTTGTAGTCAACTGCATTCTTTGAACGTAAATTTTGACTAAGGTAACTTGGAACTTTACTTCACTAACCTCTACCTTTAGTTGATCGTGCTAAAACTACTAAAAACATTTTTGTTTACAAAACACTCCTAAGACAAGCTACAAGTCCATCACGATTTGTAATGTGAACTGTAAAGAAATATTACTTGTTCCTTTTAAAATTTGGCAAGGAACCGTTTTACACAAAACATTAAATGGAATTGTGCAGAAAATAAATTATTTAGAGAGTAATAACGTTCAGCTTTTAATCAAAAGAAAAACATGATCAGCTGTAGTTTTGACATTAATGGACTTGACTAGTTAGGGAGAATTTTCTTGACTTACTTTCCAGTCAACTTTCTAATAAAGTTGCCTTAATTGGAATGCAATTTTTTGGCAGCTGGCCAATTAGATGTTAGAAACTTGTCTTACTTTCAAGTCCCTTATATCGCCTGATTGCCCACAAACAAAGACCACACGTTTGAAAAAAACACCCGTTATAATATAACTTGCCTTGCGTAAGAGACTTATTTTTTGAAAATTATTATTAAAATTATTGAAATCAATTAATTATCTTTGCAAAATGCCTCATTTCCAAGAATACGTGTATTTAATTTTTGTTGTATTGATACATTTACAGAGCAATAAATATGTCATCCCCAAGTGCTGGTAAACGTCGCATGGACAATGATGTCATCAAATTAATTGAAAGTAAGCACGAGGTTACAATCCTTGGTGGTCTTAATGAGTTCCATGTGAAATTCTTTGGGCCACAGGGTACACCGTACGAGGGTGGTATATGGAAGGTACGCGTATATTTGCCAGATAACTATCCCTTCAAATCACCTAGTATAGGTTTTGTCAATAAAATTTACCATCCTAATATCGATGAATCATCGGGCACTGTTTGCTTAGACGTTATTAATCAAGCATGGACGGCGCTTTACGACTTATCTAATATATTCGAGTCATTTTTACCGCAACTATTAACATATCCAAATCCGGTCGATCCATTAAATCGTGATGCTGCTGCGTTGTATTTGCATGAGCCTGAAGAATATCGGCGAAAAGTCGCCGATTATGTTCAGCGATACGCAACAGAAGAAGCTTTACGTGCACACCAAGAACGTGAGAGCTCAGACAGCGAGTCTAGCATGTCCGACTATAGTGAAGATGAAGCTAGGGATATGGAATTATAATATCGTTTTCGTTTTAATTTAAAAAATAAATTTTACAAATTTATTATTGTAACTATACACATACATAATATATTAATTATAAATTATGAATAATAGATGACTTTTTTTAATTAAGTTTCAAATAAATGAGTTTTATTTCAAAACAAAACAAATTGGTGTGTTTTCTTTTTGGAACCGATTATGCTTAAAAACTTGATTCTTCATTTTTAAATTTTTTCAAAGTACTGTTAGTATGGAGATATCAAGGAGAACACTTTTATATTTGGCGCTCACTTAAGGGATTATGACTACCATTAATTTGTTAAAAGTTTAAACACAGTGCTAGCACTAGAAATTTGTGAAGGATTTAAAGGGCGATAAATTCGTATCGTGAATGGTGTTCGAAATTAATTGTCATGTCATTTCTCTGGAATTTTTCCGCATTTATTTTGGCTAAAAAGTTAAGGCGAGACGTAAGTTCAATTAAAATTGGTTTTGGCATAATTTTGAAAGAAAACGGAAACCGAGCTCAATAACTTTGGTGCATCAATCAAATCCTTATCTGATTTAAAAAATATTCAACCAAATTGACAATCACAATTATTGTGAAGATCAACTATCAATTAATAATTGAAATTTTTCAACCAATTTTATTAAATGGTATTGTGAGTGTCAACTGTCAATGAATTGTTGATACATTGTGGATTTGTATCAATAACCTATTGTGAATGGAAAAAATTGGTATTGCGAAAAAAAATTCATCGACTTTCTTGTCAACTGGCAATTTTTTTTTTTCAATCGTAAATTTGTAGTTGATGAGTTCGTGTTTGCTGAAAAAACAACAAAAAAAATGTGAGTTTCGAATTATAAAAATTTATAAAATCGTTAATTTTGTATTTTAAAGGTCTCAAAAAGTTATTAGTAACAAAAAACAGATATGTAGATTAGTCCAGTTGATGGAACAAAATATTGAACTCGCTAAGGGATTCTGCACAAAAGCTGGAGCACATTCAAAATGGGAAAAAATTTATGTAGAGCTGAATAGCTTAGGGCCGCCAGAACGTACTTCAGAGAAGTGGCAAAGAGTATGAGTCGACCTAAAATGCAAAACAAAGAAGAAGAAAACTGAAAACAAAATCGAAATATCAGCCACTGGTGGTGGTCCAAATAGACTTCACCACTTCAGCGATATGGAGGAAGCTGTTGTAAGTTTATTGGGTCTAAATACATGTGTTAATCTACCCGGAAGAGAATTTGGTTTGGAAACTATTAACACCTCAGATGAAAATGATTTATTGACTGAAGAAGAAGCCGGATATGAACGATCAACCCATCAGATTGACCCGGATCCAGTTAAGGTTGTTGACCAACCCAGACTGCAGACCAAATGAACTATCACGAAAGTATGCTGAATATTCTGGGTGATATTAAAAAAATTATGAAGAATATTGAATATTATTCAAAAAAGAAACTTCAAATCGCCAATGAACAGAAGGAAGACATTTTGAAAATCAAAAAAGAAAAATTGAAACTCTACAGGGAAAATAAAGAAAACAAAGAGAGGGATAAAAAAGCCAAACTAAAGTTGAAAATAGAAATGCTGGAGCTGGAAAAACAAAAGCTTCAAATGAATAGATTTTAATTTTTTTTAAATTGTTATCTTATATGAAATGAATTTACTGCCTTATTTGTTTGTTTAGTTGTTATTTTAGGTTTAGATTTTTTTTTCACATTCGACTTTGTAATTCTCAGACGACAATATAAGCTGAGTACATACCAAGAAGCCGAAAGTCGTTGCGTCCATTTCGGTAATCTGTTGCGATTTTTGATTTCAGTGCGGACATATTCCATATGTTCGAGTCGTGGGATGCTCCTGGATGTTTAGCATCAACATATTTAATACACATAAAATGATCACACACCTTTAAAATGCAATTTAAGTTTTTCTTTAATTAAAAAATGTATCTATTTCAAAATACTTACGATCAAAGCATTAAGGCTATGGAATCCTTTTCGGTTGTAATACAAGTGTCGAATATTTTTGTCTGGGCCTATGATCTTAATGTGTGTACCATCCAAGCATCCTACCACGTTAGCAATGCCACTTTTCTCAAAATAATAAACTTTTGCCCTCCAACTGGTAGTTCCCATGTGCACAAAATCTTCGGCACGGCTCGAATACTTTTGCAGGGCTTCAACTTGTCCTCTATTTCTTGGAAAAGATCATGAAATGCATCCTTGGATAGCCGAAAGTTTTTTAAAAAACTGAAAACGGAGGAGAGCAGGTACAGATTAAGTTATTTGTGTCTGAAAATCAAAACCTTTATACTCACATTTGGCTTTCCAGTTCCAAAGGATTGGATGAAACTCTCAAACTCCTTCACATTCTCGCCATTTCAATGAGTTCAGAATCATTTGAATCCTCATCATCATCAAAAAATAATTCAGTCGAAGTCATTTTTTATTTTGTTTTTAATTTTTTTATTTGCTTTCAAAACTTCTGTGAGTTGCAAGAATAATAAAATAATTTTGAAGCCATTCACAATAGCACAATATTTTGTCAATTGATTTTCACAATACCGATTTTGATTTGAATTGATATAGTCTATCAACCGTCAATCGGTTGATAGTTGATCTTCGCAATAAGGCTGATACTTCCGAGATGTAACTGGTTCCAAAAAACAGAGATGAGATGTATCCTCTTTTTATTGAATTGGAGTCTATAAAGATGACCTGAATGAAAAATTCGCTGCTCTGAATTTGATCTTTGTATTTTGACATCATCAAAGAGCTTAGAACTCAAAATATATCCAGACAAAAGAAAGATATAACGGTGACTTTTAAATATTGTTGATGTTAAACTTGTAGATCTTTCTTTAGTTTTAGCGATCTCACTATTTTACCGTTTTCAAAATGACGCACAACATTTTCAATCAAAGATTAGTAGTTCCTATTTTGAGATGTTCCACTTAATAACTTTTCTAAGAACTTTTATCAAAATATAATGATGTAAATAGAAAAAGAGCCAAAAGGAAATGTTTAACATCGATATAAAGTAAATTCAATTATTTGATTTCACTTACATTTAAAAATAGAATATTGATAAATTAGTACTTATAGCGTGATGGTTAGTAATTATGTCTTTGGAAAAGGCTTTCGACACCGTATGGTTAGAGAGTCTTTATCTTAAAGAGAGCAGGCTTGACAAAGCATTGGTCAAGTTCAGACGACATGAGGTACTTGAAAGTAAGGCAAATTTCTAGCATCTGATTGGCCAATTGCCAAAAAATTGCCCTCCAATAAAGGCAACTTTATTAGAAAGTTGACTGGAAAGTTACGACGTTTTCAATTTGCAATCTGGAATTGTTCTTCGATTCGGAATCCCAATTGAACAGTTTTTTTTTTATTCCGAAGAATCTGAAGTTTGGTGAGAATGTATTGGTTGAGTATGACATGTGTCACATATATGTGTATTCGCGCTAAATTTCATTTTGTTTTTGTGCTGCAAACATGGAGGAAGTGACATTTAAAATTTATGAATGTGTGAGTGATTCTGCTTCTGATTCTGTTTTTAAAACCAGAAGGGAAATTCTCTTCTTTTCAGAATCAGAACTTTCACTTTTGCCCAATTGAACGCATTCAGAATGCTTTTTTTCACTTCCAGATTGCCAATTGAAAACGACGTTAGTCAAGAAAAATCGTCAATTGAACTTATGTCAAAATGACAGCTTACCATAATTTTTCATTCAACTAAAAGCTCATGATACAACTACTAAAGATATGGCTTTGCGCATGTCGTGTTGTAGCTGTCAAAATGTCATGACGTCATCGACGCACAACCAAGTAATTTTTTGGCGCAATTTTATTTCCTTTTACTTTGTTTCCTGTTCTCTGCTGTAAAGGAAGTAAGGTTTGGTGTGTTTAAATAAGTTAAATTTGAAATTGGTTTTTATTAAAAAAATATTTAAAATGGGTATATGTTCAGTTTTTGAGTGCAATAACTCAACACGGAAAAAACTTTCTGCTCAAACAAGTTTTCATAAGTTTCCGAAGCGAAATTTAAATCTTTCAAAGCAATGGACTTTGTTTTGCAAAAGGAAGGATAATATTAATATTCAAACTGCAAGGATTTGTAGTTTGCATTTTCTGAAAGAGGATTTCATTAATAATGTTAAATTTGAAATGGGTATGTAAAATTGATAGACAAATTTAAAGGAAATACAAAATAATACTCATTTAGGATTCACTCCATTGCGCCTTTTGAAACCGGATGCATTTCCAACAGTGCACTTAAAAGGAACTTCCTTAGAAACGAAATCCGAATCAACAGATCGTTCAAAGCGAATGGAGTTGAAGAATAATCAACAATTGCTGAACAATTTGCTGGAAGATTCATTTCCAAATGACACCGATCCAGAAATTCCAAATGAGTGTGACGAAAATGAAAGTTCAGGTTCTAACGCCCCAGAGTCGATGTTACTATCAACATCTTTAAAAAAAATAAGCGATCTTAATGAAGAAATGTATGTTTTTCAAAATATAAAGTTGACTTTCTTAATTTCTATTTTGTATAATTTTTAGAAAAAAGTTACGTTCTGAAAATGAAGATTTAACTTCAAAGTTGTCGAGTGCGGAAGAAAAAATAAAATCTTTGGAAACTCGAGTGGAGAAAGCGGAGTTCCACCAAAGCAATTTGGAAAGCAAGTTGCTTGAAATTTTTACGCCCGGGCAAATAAAAAAAATAAAAATTGGTTCCCTAAAGAGATCAAATTGGTCGGAAGAGGATATAGCTAGGTCTATAACCTTATACTCATCTAGTTCAAGAGCGTACAAATTACTGAAAAGAAAAAATTTTCCACTTCCCGCTGTACGAACACTTCAAACCTGGGCTCAGAAACTAGATATAACACCAGGAGTCATGATGCCTGTTATAAAAATCATGAAAGCGTCAAAGGAGCTGACTCCCAATCAGGGTTCGAACCTCAGTAACAAAATTTCGGAGCAGATTTGCAGCAAAAGTGAAGTAAATCCAAAATTTCCGAAGTAGATTTGAAAATGAAAGAAAAACTCAAGTTTTCAAAAACTGTATTTTAACAAAAATTTATTTAACGGAAATAAATAGGTATTTTTAACAAAAAAATCACATAAATTCATTCAGACTTGAATACCTTAAACTTAATATCTTATACACTAAATTAAATAAGAAATTAGTGTTGAAAACAAAAAAACTATAGTTTTCAAAAACTATATTTTTAACAAAAATACTAATTTTTTTAAACAAAAAATGAATCACAAACGGGTTTAGACTTCAGAAACTAAAACTATTCATAATACATACTATAAATATTTTTAATTTTTATTGATTTTACTTTAGAATGTATTTGCCTTGGACAAATTTAAATTCTTTTATAAATTTAATCAATTCAAGCGATGATTCAAAAATTTGTTTTCGATATGCTATTAATGATCGTGAAAACATTAAATTTTTAACTGTATTAACATGCAAACGATTTCTTATTTTAGTTTTCAAAAAATTCATTTCGGAAAACTTTCTCTCAGCTGCGGCGCTGCGGTGTGGTAAAACGGCTAGAGTTAACATATACATAGTCAGATAAGTTTTGGAACATAAGTTCTTCCATTTTATTAGTGGTTGATTTTAATGAGTACCAAAAGCTAACTAAATCTTGCTGATCTATGTAACATAGACTATGTTGATTATATTAAGTAAGAAAAATTATGATTCCGTTCAGAGACAGAGAGTCAGAGCAGAGTTGTTTGGAGAATACACAGTGCTGTCATTTATTTTCATTTGGTTTGGCTTAACAATTTTTTAGTGTGAAAAAAAGGAGCAGATCTGAAAAAAGCGGAGTGGCGAAGTAGATTTGTTTTCTCCCTCAAAACTGGAGTAGATTTGCTTCGATCGAAGTGAGGTTTGAACCCTGCTCCCAATCAAAAACTATGTGTTCTTAGTTTTGACGAAATGAAAGTTAAGGAAGCTTATTGCTACGACAGAACTACCGATACCACACTCAAACCCGCATCTTACGTCCAGGTAGGGATGCTAAGAGGTAAAAATAAAATAAGAATTTATGAAAGTATTATTTTAATTATAAACAATCTTACAACAGGCCTCATTGGTAAATGGAAACAACCAATTTTTTACAATTTTGACTGCAAGATGACTAAAATTATTTTGCTCGATATAATCGAAACGGTGGGGAACTGTGGTTTCACAGTAGTGGCGATCACAAGTGACTTAGGTGGTGCAAACCGAGGGCTATACACTGAGCTTAAAGTCAGCATGGATACGCCATGGTATGAAATTGGATATCTTTCACAAACTTACCATCTTTATTTTCTTAATACTATTCTCGCAGGTTCCTATTTGGAGAAACAAAAATTTATGTATTTGCTGACGTTCCGCATCTCATAAAACTTGTACGGAATCATTTTGTCGACCACGGATTTATGCTCAACGGAAAGATTGTGAAAAAGGACATCATTTTAAAACTCCTTTCGTTCACATCTGGAGAGTTGAGCATAACTCACAAAATTTCTCCAAGGAGCATTAATGTTGTCCAAGCGGATCGACAAAAGGTGAAGCTAGCAACAAAATTGTTTTCGCACACTGTTGCTAAAGCTTTATCGAGGGCAGTGGGACTTGGGCTTCTTCAAGACGAAAGCTGGGAAGAATGCTACAACTTGCTAAAATATGTACGTACATATACTCGTAATATCAACAAGTAAAACTGAACCATATTACAATTTTTTCACAGACAAACGATTGGTTCGACGTTATGAACGTAAGGTCACCATACATTGATTCCAGGGAGAGAGTCCATGCTTATGGACTTCATTTGGAATCACAGGACGAGGTTCTCAATAAAATGTCTGAAATGGTTTGTAATATGCGGGTCATAGGAAAAAATACTATGCTTCCATTTCAAAAAGGTAAATATAGATGAAATAAATTTGTATGTAAGAAAATGTATCTAACTTACTATTTTCAAGGTATTGTGCAATCTAATACTGCCTTACAGTTGCTGTACAAAGACATGAAAGATCGATATGAGATTAAGTTCATAATGACTTACCGGTTGAACCAAGATGTTTTGGAAAACTTTTTTGGTGTCATTCGAGCCAAAGGGGGACTTCACGACCATCCTGATCGCCAGGAATTTAAATATAGACTACGGTCATATATTCTTGGCCACAATGAAGGTGCACTAACGGAGAACGGTAACGTTAGTGTAGATGACACACCAGATCTGAGGTTGGAAGAAGAATCGCTCTCAGGTTTGATATATTAAAATAATAAATTTAAATCTTATCAAATCATGTGTTCCGTTTCTTGATTTGCATTTTTTAGGAAAGATTTTTAGCATAGTTAAAGTTGATAAAACTTTTGAAAGTGAGCAAGAGATCAATTTGCCAATGGCATACGATGGCCTCGAGAACCTGGCTGGCTATATTTGCCATCGTTTAAAGGCCACTGCAAACTTGGAAGACGGTAATAGAAACCAAGACTCCTGGGTTCACCACCTGGATGAAGGTGGACTTTCTAAGCCATCCGAAGCTGTGATGACCCAGTTGTTATCACTGGAAAATGTTTTCAATGCAGTGAATGGGGATGGTCAGGGCATTTATATATGTGCTGAATATATCAAGCACATGATAGATATATCAAATAAGGCCAACATTGTTTGTGATGTTAAAATCAAAAAACTTTTTTTCCGATCGCGTATGTATTTTCGGATACGCAAACTCAACAGAGAAATTGTTGAAAAGAACAATTCAAAGAAAAGAAAATATAATAAAATAATAAATTAACACTTTTTATTCAATGCAATTCAATTTCATTTTTTATTAATTTTGTAGAGTATTTAACAATCTTTAACAAAAACTGAAACAATGTTTGACTTGTTTACCTTTTGCTGTGAATTCCATACTGAAAATGCAAAACGTCAAACGCAGTGTGCGTCGATGACGTAGATGCGCAGAACGAGAAAAAATAAACACTCGGAAAGCCATATCTTGTTTTGTTGTATCATGCTAAAAGCTGATCCTTATTACGGCTATTTTACAGTAGTGGGCTTGACCGAAGAGTGAAGGTAGTTTGCGACATGTCCCCCATTATCGGTTATGGTGATCTCGTTTGGTTCAACGTTACCCGGGTATTCGTGCGGCAGTGCTTACGACGCTGCTATACATCTTACATCAAACAGCCGAATCTTCTTAGGTTCATTACTATTTAAACGAGGTCCTATACAACGAGACTCGAATCAACAGAACTGACAATTTCGTGATAAAACTCTTTTGAGGATACATTGCAAGAGCTATGTATGTATGTATGCCTTTGACAAACAATATAATTATTCTACCCAAACGACAAATGCTTTGAAAGTGCGCGCTTGAGCGTCTTCATTACACCAGAGGCATTCTCCTTTTCATTTTAAGGACGTAATTTTAAGTAAAAATATTGAAATTCGTTTTTTCTTATTTTTAATAAAATAAATAAATTAATCAAAATGGAATTACGTTAAATATATCGTACAGCCGAAAGTTTAACTTAGAGTGTCCGTATGGGACCAGTAAGTTATGTAGTTGTAAGTTATGGTTAATAAGGCTAGTTTTATGAAATTTTGTCTATCACTAAGATTGTTTTCAAAATGAATTTAAACGAAAATGTGCCTAGGACTGTTATATCAGATGTCTTGGGTTCAATCCCTGGCTCTTGCGAGGAATTGACAAATCCTCCAAGAGTTATTCTTGTCATGAAAAGTGCTTTACCAAATTAGTTCGGATTCCGCATAATAACTGAAGGTCCCTGACATTACTCGCGCACAAAGGAGTGGTTGAGAGTTGTAAGTCACAATATCCTGGTTCTCTGCGAACTGTTGATCCATAAAGATTTACGATAGACAGGGAGAAGATTTCAAGGAATAAATTCAGGCAAATTTATTGAAACGCTAATCATATGAAAAAAATGCTTTTCCTTAAAATAATTCCTTATATTTTATTACTAAATAAATTGGAACTAGACAATTCCTTACAATATAATATTCTTTACAGTAAAAGATTTGTCACATAATATTATTTGGTGTCAGTTACAAAATAAAAATCGAAAAGATATACATACATACCTAAATATTTTTTAAAAATAAAATAAAATTAAATACAGAAACTTATCAATTTAAAACATACATTATGTATACTCTATTATTATTATTACATATTTAGTTGTTTATTGTTTATTTTTGAGTTAAAGCAGAATATAAGGCAAAAATTGGGAATTTAAAATTATTTAAACGACAAGACACGTTTTTGGTGATTCAATCGAACATTTTTCTCCTGTTTTATAGAAAAATCTAAATATCTTTTATTTGTTATTAATTGTACGATTTAGGAAATATTGGTAGTTAACCTCTTTGAGTGATGCAATTTGTTCTATTCCATCATAGTAGTATGTAGATAGTATATAATATATCGTATATATGTATGTATAATTGTTTATGTACCTAATATTCGATTGATATTAATTTAAGAATTTAAGTAAGCCTCTCCTTTTATTATTACTATTTATGTATTATTTAATTTGTTTTTATTTTAAGTCTTATTTTTTATTTAACTTTACAAAAATTTAAATTCAGTTTAAATTTAATGTATTAATTATTACTTAAGTATCTCTTCTAAATTATGAATAAAATAATAACAGATGAATTTCCGAATTAATACTTTTGTTTTTGTAGACATTTGTTTAAAGCAAATTATTCAAAAATGAATAAAGTTTTAGTAGAAGAAAAGAATGTCCACTAAAAACATTACTGAACAACAATTCTGCAGAAAATTAAATTTTACTACAAATTCCGAGTTAAAAGTATCATCGTATTTTTGGAAGTGGGAGTCTTATGGACATTTTTATAAAATTTTCCAAAAAAAACCATTCCCACGACGCGCGAAGTCGCAACGAAACGTTTTCGGATTTTGTAGTAAAATTATGATTGCATATTATTTAGTACACACTCGCATGAAAAATGAGCTTAAACTTAATAATTATATATACAACTAATGTCTTAGCCTATAATTTTGCAGGTTTTTAATAAACTTATTAACTAGTTTCACAAATTGTCTTGGTTTGGTGCAAATTGGTCAATATAACCGTTAATATTTCTTATTTTGTTTGTATTAAATTCTTATCATGATTTTATTAATAATTTATAGATTTATAGTATCTAAATCCTGGCAGGGTGCGCGTGGACTCACTTCGTCTGATTTATAAGGCGTTGCAGAATTAATAGGAGATGTAGTGGTAATGTTTTGTTTGGTTTCGTCAATTTCTGAAGATGATAACTGCCTTTTGGTACCAAGGCCAAGTGGGAATGCAAACTCTTGTGGAAGTTTTCGCATAATTTTTCCAGATGTAATAAGACGGCCAAAACCTTCCTGAAAATGCATGATAAAAATATTAATTTAAAAATATGGGAACTAAATTAATTTTATAATAATTGAAATGGAACAAAAAAAGGTTTATAATTAATTTTACCTGATGAGCAAATGCATATCCAGATCGCAAAGAACGTCGGCCTCTTCTACTAGATGTAACGCGTTGAATATGAGTACCTTGTCTTAGCTTTAATTGAGCAGCTCGTTGTTTATAGCGAATCTTGAAATACATACATATACAAAATAAAATAGTGAATTATATTTATACATTATGAAATGTCCAAGCAATACAAAATCCAGAAATGTCGTCTGATAATAAAGTTACATATGTATGTATGTTTATAGCTCATTAAAAAGAATACCGTCATATCAAGAAATTTTACTTAATGATACACTTCGAACCCATTTTCTATAAAGTTTGTGGCGACCATGTCGACTCATTGCAAATTTCTATAGTCTCTGACAGATGGCGCAGCGATCGCAGGAAAGAAAGATACAAAATTAATTGAAGCAACGTTCTAGAAGCAGCTGCACTTTGAGATACTTTTTTACTCTTGTTTTTTATCTCGTTTAGAGTGCCTCGTGCAACACTAATTTTACCAAGACTAATTTTATTGTATTAGAATTTTAAGAAACATAAATTATAAGTTGTTAAGTAAATCTTGTGTTTGGTATTTATTTGGTATAAAACGCCAAAAGTTTATTATGGAAGAAGTCATTTCTATAACCTAAAATGTTGGAACCTAGATGGCACTTGTGTCGTTATGGTGACTGTCACTTTTGAATTTTTTATTTGTTGAAATTCGGTTTTATTCTAATTTACGCAGTGACTTTTGAAGGTTCTAATTTACGCAGTGAGGAAGGAAAAACTAATTATTGGGCAGGTTCAGACAACATAACGGACTTCACATTCAGTCAATTGCATTCTTTGAACGTACAGTTTGACCAAGGCAACTACTTAGTTATTTGGCCAAGTGTCATAAACTCCAAACTGGAAACTTTGCTTCACTAACTTCTATCTTCAGTTGATCGTGCAAAAACTACTAAAAACATTATTGTTTACAAAGCACTACTTAGACAGGTTGGGTGTCAAATCGCCCAAAACCGAATCGCCCAAAATGCAAAAAAGCGAAAAAATGTCAAATCACCCAAAAACTTTTTTGGGCGATTTGACATTTCAATTTTTTGGGCGATTTGACATAATGTCAAAATGCCCAAAAAAATAATTTTGGGCGATTTGGTGTTTCGACAATTTTAGTTGGCCCTGTGTCAAATCGCCCAAATCTGAAAAATGTCGCATCGCCCAAAATTTTTTGGCGATTTGACACTATGAAAAATCGCCCAAAAAAGAAAAATGTCAAATCGCCCAAAGTAGAAATGGGCGTTTTGTCGCAATCCAAAAATACTAATACTTAGGGTTCTTTTAACAAATCGCCCAAAATATTTATTGCAATTAGACCAAAAAAACAAATTTGTGTCAGTTCCATACCAGTAAAAATGTTATTTTTAACATAAACCATTCGATCTAAAAATCTCATTATATTAATGGCACCGTTTTTAAGAAGCGCAGAAGCCTCCATTATATTTTTGTTTCTCCCTATATCGATTTTTTTCCTTGATTTGGTACCAGTAGTGCCACCATTTTCTATAAGCATAGAGAAATTACGGCTTTTCATAAATTCCTCTTCTTGAAGGACTTTAACAAATTTAAAGAAATTGCAATTTTTGGTCAACATTCGTCCAATTATACTATTGTAGCCTTCAATATCAGATGTTGTCCTTGTTAGCTTTTTAAAAACTGAGAACTGTAGTGGCCCGATCTAAAAGTAAGTAATGGAAAAAAAAACACTTCGAACGGAAATGAAATAATTAAATGTGTTTTGTTATCGTTTGGACTTAGTTTTTGTTGTATGCTTATGCGCGAGGGCAAAACGGGGGGCGTGCGCGGCGCGGCGCGGCTTCGCGGACGGGCAACGCGACGCGCCGCCACCCGACCGCAAAGCGCGCCGCGCCGGCCCCCTCCCCGCGGTGGTTTCATAGTATTACCTTTCACAAACATGATTATTTAAGTAAATTTATATTCATTTACATACCTTTCGTATCCAAAACTTCTCATAATAAGCCAAAAAGCTGTCAAAATTATTGGAAAATTCTTCCATTTCGAAGAAATACAAAAAAAAAGACTCATTCATGTGGAGAAGAACCAACATTCCGATCTGCCCGTTAATGTAACTGTTATAATTCTTCTTGAACATAATTTTTATCCCAATTTAACGAAAGTGTCAAATCGCCCAAAAATAATGCTAAATCGCCCAAGATTATTTATATTTTTTGGGCGATTTGACATTATGCTAAATCGCCCAAAAATGAAAAATGTTAAATGGACCAAAAATTATTTTTGGGCGATTTGGCATTTTTCTTCATTTTTGCAATTTGGGAGTTTTGGTTTTTGGCGATCTGACACATGGCTATTTTTGCATTATGACAAAACGCCCACTCTTTTTGGGCGATTTGACATTTTTGTTTTTTGGGCGATTTGACATTATGTTGAATCGCCCAAAATTTTTGGGCGATTCGGTTTTGGGCGATTTGACACCCAACCCTTAGACAAGGTAATATTATAATATTACTTGTTACTTGTCGAATTCGAAAATGATCCGTTTTATACGAAACATTGTGCAAAAATAAATAATTTACAGCTTTCAAAAGAAACACCATTCTTTGGCAGTTGGCCAATCAGATGTTAGAAACTTGCCTTACTTTAAAGTCCCTTATGTTGCATGAACCTGCCCATTAATTATTTCAAAAGTGTCATATTTTGTGATAGGTAATCTCTTTTCAATTCCAGATTAGTTCAATGTTTGTACCAGTTTTTCAAGATTAAATCGTCTTATTTATTTTATTTCATGAAGGTTTGTATGACATAAGGATCTGGCAACAAAAATGGGTCCCATGAACATAGCCAACTTAAAACTTCACGACACAAAGGTCATCAAGGCTAACAGAGATCACCTTAATTAGATATTTTTTAAAAACGTCCTATGGTAACGAAGTCGTTGTTATAAAAAAAAATTGATGATGTTCCTATTCAAAAAGCCTTTATCAAGAGACCTGGGCTGGCAGAAAAAAAAGTTCTGTTGGACCTTATTAATAAGAACCACATTCCAAAATATTACAACAACTTTTATCAAAATCTTTAACATGTTTTTCTCAAAAGTTGTTTTTTAACTAAAACTCAAACATTTGTGCTATGTTTGTATTTAATAAATAAAAAATACTTTCAGCAGTTCCATCATATTTCCACTTATGACACATTTCAAATATTTTTCAATCTTATTAACGTCACCTGTGAAACTCTTTGTTGTTTTTATATTATTAAATAAGAACACAAAACCCAAAAACTAAAATTTAATTGCATTACATTTAACTGCAATTTATAGCTCTATCAAATAAAACAAAATAATAATTGCTACGAATGAAAACAATTACACATTTATAGAATTCAAGTTTTTAATTTCCTTTTCTGAAGAATAATGTTTTTCGGGTTATGACGGTTTTCTTTTTAATAATCGATATGTTAATTTTTGTATAGGACTTTTGGCCAAAAGCATAAGGAACATATTGAAAAGTGGAAACTAATAATACTGGTAGGCAAAATTAAGTTTTTTTTTTGTAGTTGAATTAGAATATTGCCTAAAAAAATTTATATCAACTCAGCAACTTTTTAAATGTTAAAAACAACAAAGCCTAAGATAAAGCACATCCTATATCCCTAACAACAAATTGTATCATAAGTTGTAAAGTAAAAATCCTTGTCTTCTAGATACAGTTTAAATTATTTTCAGTGTCTGGGAACTCTCATTAGTTATTAGTCTTTATTTGACTCAATATCAAGTTATGAGCGAATCTTGAGTTTAATACTTTCATAGTTTTAAAAAATACATTAAATACGAGTTAATTTTTAGTGCTGATTTCGAATTCGATTCGATATGCTAAAATTTTGTTTTAATTTATTTTGAAATATTTTACTAAATTTGGAAATAATCCATGTACATCTTTAATAATTCTACCGACATTTTAACTAAAATACTATGAAAACTAAGGATGTTTTAATGTAAAAACAAAATAGAGAATAGAGACTCATGAAACTCACAGAATATTCTTTTTTTTTGGTTTTTTGCAAATCCTTTTTGTCGTATGACCATAAAAAATTAAAAAAAATCAAAAAAAGGCCACTTAAGTTTACATAAATCGTAAAAAACTCACCTTATCGGATAAACTAGGAAATAGATCGACGGAATAAAATTTATACGCCAATACCGGCATTGTAATGACGGTTACTGTTATTACAGTGGTGCACCAAAATGTAGCTTCTTTCATTGCATGTGTTAATGAACCCACGTACGGTCCACCAATAATGTAATTATAAAAATAGTCCAAAATAAAATACCATATGAGACTTCCCCAAATCATAATGTGATTAACTACGGTCCAATAGGATGTATAAAGAGCGATCTAAAATTATGTTGTTTTTAAATTAAAATTCAAATAAACTCCGATTAGATATCAAAATATAAAAACTCTCTTACCTGAGCAGTGTTATCTATGATTAGTATTGTTGCCACAACAGCTCCAAGAGTCATATGATCACTTAAAATATAACCACCTGATGAGATTCCATCTTTGTACGTTCCTGAAATCAAGGTTTTGTTTTTTTTTTTCAAAATAAAATTTATGTTAAATATTATGTCTTACCATATGGTATTAAAAATAGGACTAGGGAACTAAAGACTCCGTGCAATACGCTACGCACGAATTCCTGAGTATTGAAGAGGGAACTCTTCAATCCGGGTGTATAAAGCTTTGGAAATTCTACACTATGTTTGTCAGAAACGTCTTGTTCGAAAACACCAAGCGCTAAAACTGGCAGTGATGTGTAGAATAGATTGTATACTGATATAAACATCGGGTCAAAAACGGTCTACAAAAATAAAGCGCATCCACAGCGAAGAAGAAGTAAAATTAAATTAGGTTAAAGTATTACTTTGAAAAGGATTTTCTACTTTATGTAGTACTTATGATTTTTTAATTACCTGCGCGCTAAAACCACAAAAAAACGAATACCAACAATGGCATAAAGTGAAGGCAAAGTTTTTATAAAAAAAGTATCGTAAAAATTTACACATTCTATAGTACGACCAGCGTCCGTGTACTAAAAGAAGGCGTTCAAGATATCGAAATTGTGCAATCGAGTAATCACTAGCGAGTACTGCCTGCAGTCCTTCTTGCCCTGATATTCCTACACCGATATGTGCCGCTTAAAGGAGAAACGGAAAATAAAAAAAAAATATTAAGTACACTAAAAATGATAATACAAAAAAGTAGAAATTCTAACCTTTTATCATTGAGACGTCATTAGCTCCATCACCTATTGCCAACGTTACTGCATTTCTTGAACGTTTTATAAGCTCCACAACCAAAGCTTTTTGAAGTGGTGTTACACGGCAACATATAACCGACTTACATTGTCCAGCAATATCGAGAAATCTAAAAAAAAAAAAGAAAACATTTGATATTTGATTATTTTAATGCAAAACAAATAATAGAATAATAAGGATAGCTTTTGCACACGTAACGTATGTAGTTCCTAGACCAAGGAATTGCATTCTCTGCATAAATGGTGACGATAGTCCACTCTAGCGAATACCCCCAATTTGAGTGTTTATTATTGACGAGGGCGAGGGGCACTTTAAAAGTTTCCGACCTAACAATGATACAAGAAATTTTGTATTTGTTTTTCTACATAATCTCCTTGTAACTCTATACACTCCTCCTAGCGATTCATATCTGTCTAATCCGTCCAAATAGTACCCAGCGTTTTTCTCTGCAAAATAATTGTTCATGAAGGTCATTGCCACCTCATTTGAGCAAAATCTCTGTTCTCGAGCGCAGTTTTCAGATGAGGGAACAAAAAGAAATCATCTTTATTAATAACTCTGATTGATGAGCGTTAGAAACGTTAATACCACCATGTTTTAGTTCTAACGTGAGTAAAAACGGTTCCCATCGGCTACCTGATTGTGCAAATGTATTTCAAGCGGAATTACTAGCAATCAGAGAAGCATTCAAAACACTCAAATCAAACTTAAACAAAAATAGAAACACGGCTATCTGCACTGACAGCCAGGCGGCTATTATGGCTATTAATTCAGCCACAACATCCTCTATACTGGTCCAACAATGTCGGGATGGACTATCCAGCCTCAACATCAAGGATCGGCCCTTCATAGATCACTTGTGGAAAGGGAGTTATGAAGGGCAAAATTTTCTCAATTTTTCTGACAGAATCCAACCGCAGGTGGAACAGCCTAACGGATTGTAGCATATCCAGGAAGATATGGGCTATCTATAGCAAAAACGGTTCTTTCGAACTTTTATTCAGACCCATTGGCCGAAAGGAGAGCTTGCAGAAAAGCTGGGTATCCCTCCCAATACTCACTGCCGTAGTTGCGGAGACCAACATGAAAGGGAAACTGTGATTCACTTTCTCTGTAAATGTCCTGCACTGGCCAATTCTATTATGTAAAGCTTCGGAAGGGCATTCCTTAAAGATCTTGATGAACTTTCCGAGATGAAAATCAAAGACCTGATTTCTTTTCTGAATGCGATGAAATGGCTCTAAAACCGCAAATTATGTAAATATCAACCTGTCATAATATTATCTTTTTATATTTTTATTTTTCCATGCATAAGTTCAACGAGTTTATTGTACCAAAACTGCGTTTTCCAGCGCTAATTGAGTAGCGCAGCAATGGCTGCTTGTGACTGCCACATCTACATATCTACAGAAACCCGGTACTCAAAGCGGGATTAGCTTTCTCATACCTAAATTGTGATTTAAAATGTGACAAACACGTTCTTCAAACATTTTCATAGCAATATTATCGTTCGGTAGTTAAAGTTTTTGGACGTCTCAAAACGTTCATCATCTCCTAGCTCTATCGCTTATGTTAAGATTCAGAGTCCCTATACACATAGTCAACATCAACTTTAATTGAATTTATACGTACGCTAATTGCCTTTCAAAAACAAAATATTTTATAACAGCTCTACACTCAATTCTTTCCATTTTCACTAAAACGGCCCTCAACTAAAAACCAAGCCTCCTAAATGTTTGAAACTTTTGTAAGTTGATATTTAATCAAGAGTTGCATAACTACGATTACTAACTTTTAGTAAATAGTGCAAAAATCTTTAGGGTGAGGTCAGATTAACCCTCTGATCAATTTTCAACTGATATTTGACACTTTTCTAATCAGCTTAACCTTTTCACGTCAAATTCATCAAACATTTCAGAGTTTCTTTTTAAATTTTACCTGCAGATAAAGGACAGAAAACTTGCTGCTACTATCCTTGTTAGCGTTATTATTTTTTACAATCTCATATAAAATAGTTTGTCTTTCTCACCTCGATTCAAGTTCCGGTGAAAGACAATGAACAAGTGAATGTCCATTAACAACAATGGCAAAGCCAACACGTTCTTCCGTATCTATATGAACCTTTGCTGAGTTTCTTTCCATCTCGTCGTACATTTCATTGCATTCAGCGCTGAATTTAAGGAGAACAAAAATAAGAACAACATTAATATTTTATAACTCTGATTGATAAATAAATTATTATTGTTTGTAATAATTTACCTAAAAGTAACCACAGATATCGCAGGTGGTGATGGCACTGATGGTTTAGATTCATTCATAGAAGATATTCCATTTTGGTTTGGTTTATTTAGAGATGTGGTTAAATTATCTACAATGGCTGATTGAAATTAAATAATTAAAACAACTTTAATAAACAAACATTTTTTTTAGTTCAAATTAAAATTTAAAGCTTGATATTGATAAGACTAGATCTTGATTCTTAAATTTTAAAGAACAGTTTAAGGCAAAAGTTAGATGATATCAGAACATTTTTGTGAAGAAAAAGAATGCATTCAAATGCTATTGGCGAATCAATAGAACTTGATTTAAAATTTTATTTTTAACGTCAGTGCAGCTGTCAAATTTTTCTTCATTTCAGAAGAAGAAGAATTTACGCAAAACTTTTATTAAAAATACTAGTTTTAATATGATTTACGGATAATTTAAAAAATCAGTAGCCAACTTCATCAAACTGACAAATTAGATTTGTTATAAAAAAAAATAGATTAACGTGACCAATGAAACACAAGGAAGTTAACAAATCTGCGTTTAAATACAAAACCAATTTATCTTACCAATGGAAAAACCCATGGTTTATAAAATTTTAAAGAAAATAATGGTTTATGAATACTGTTATTTGAGGGGTAATACAAAGATGCTTCTTAATATTTTATACGCAGCGAGCCCTTCCCGCCAATTTATCGTAAGCGCCAAAATAAATTTTATCGTAAACAACAAATCAAAAGCTTACTGCTGGTCCTTGAAACAACTTGTACCTATAGTCACTATTGAAAATTATTAACTATGCTTGAGTTAAGATATAACAATAGTCTTCAAGGCTTTATGTGTTACCAGCAAATTTTAATAATTAAGTTGTCTTTTTTATTGAAAATGTCGCTTACGATAAAATGGCGGGAAGGGCTCGCGCAGTTTTAAATTCAAGTGGTGATGATGTAGGGTTTTTATTCTCATGATAACTTTAAATATTAATACAATTATTCTGTGCAGAATCTTTTTTTCAACCTTATATTAAATATTTTATACATCTAAAAATGTATTTGAACTTACGAGGATTTGGATGAAATTTATTTACAATTTTTACAGATTCCTTAAATAGTTTTAATTGTTTTTCAACTTCGTCAAATGAAGTACCATCAACAATAAACACATCGACAAAATCATCGGTGAGTAATTGGCAAGAATATCCAATATTTATGGCAGTTTCTGGAAAAAAAATCAAACAATTTCATTTCAATTTTTAGCTTATTATGTTACCAAAAAATAATTAAAATTTACCTTGCTTATCACCAGTAAGTACCCAAATCTTAATGCCAGCCATTTGAAGATTGGCAATTGTCTCCGGTACACCATCTTGAAGTTTATCTTCGATTGCAGTAACACCAACTAATTGTAGTTCGCATTCAATTTCTTCATAAATTGCATCAAGTTTATCTTCTCGATCGGTAAGGGAAATTGCTGCTTCTTGTTGTCTACGACGCCACGAGTTAAAAAACTCTTCATCTAAATGACGTTCGGCTAGCACCAAAGTTCGAAGGCCTTCACCAGCAAATTTCTAAATATATTTCATTCGTTACTATACTTTCAGTCAGTGAAACAAAAATATTAAAATATTACATTCAAATGCTCTTGGGTTCGGGCCTTTATATCTAATTGACTGGAACTTAATCTATCGTAAATAACATTATCTGCTCCTTTACAATATAAAACTAACTTATTATTTCTACGTAATATCACTGACATTCGTTTTCTAACGTTGTTAAAATCCAATATTCCTAAAAGTTCGTATTCCTTTTAAAAAAATAAGAAGTGCTTTAAAATTGTTGCATGTCATGTGAAAAAGTATTTCTCTAACCTCTTTTCTACCCATAACTTCTATTGTAATACTGTTTGGCGTTCTAGACCTAAAAACAAAACCAAAATTCCTTGCTGCCGATACCAGTGCTGATTCATCCGGGCTCTGTGCTTGGTACTCTAATCTGTAAAGAACTGTTTTGGTTAGTAAATATGATTGGAAACAAAAACGTGATGTATCATCACTTACCTTCCATCAACATACTCCGGCATAACTGTATGACAAAGTGCTAGCAAACGAAAAAACGTATGTACATGATCCTCGTCTGATTTTACAGCATCCAGAAGTGTCCTATCATGCCATTTGAAAGCAGGTTCATATTCTACGTTAGAAGAGAAGTCCACTAATGGTATATCCTGTAGATTACACAATTGAAATGTTATAAATTAAATAATCAAAACATTCGATCCTTACTTTTTTTTTATAATAAGCCCACACTCAAAAGGATATTACTACCCTTATTATGAAGGTGCACAGTGTGAGCGCTAGGAAAGGGAAAGAGGGTTTGTAAGTTGATGCACCGATACATTTATTTTGAATTCTTGAATATTTTAATGACAGGGCAGAGTGTGGTAAGGCATTTCACATTCGCGTAGTACGGTTAAAGAACGAATCTCCGTATTTGACAGTAATATCGAAGTGATGGATGAGCATTCCTAGAAGCGCGAGTATTACGATTGAACTGTTTAAGGGAATGAATGCAACTAGCTATTTCTCTAGAGCATAAATCGTTAGATTAACGGTAAACAAGGGTTACACAAGAAATCTTATGACGATGTTCAAGCGAAGTAAATGAACTAATGACGATATTATCACCAATCAATTTAAATACTCTACGTTCAATACTTTCCAAGAGGCCTTAGTAAGTTTCAGGTGTACCAACCCAGAGATGGGTGTTATACTCAAGCCTTAGACGTATATAAGTCTTGTAGATAAAAGCCAGATCACAAGGGGTGAACAATTTCTTGCAATTTTCACAATTTCTTCTTGGGTATATCTAGCTTTATTGATACAAGACAGCATTGGGTTTCCGAAGCATTAAATTTAAATCGGGTTTTTATTCCCCATTGTACAATGCTGTTTAGGTCGGAATTTAATGAGCTTATTATATTTTGTCGTTGCAGTTCCATATTCAAATAAGAGGGATGTGTGCCTGAAAACGAATATAAAAAGCTAAGAGTACTATCGTCAGCGAAACAATGTATTGGATTAGAAGTTGCAGACAGGAGATCATTAATAAAAATGATAAAGAGTATTGAAGATAGAACAGAGCCCTGGGGCACATCCATCCAATGCATGAATCTATCCAATACTACTTCTATTAAAAGATTCGAAGAGGGATTCATTGAAACCGAAAGCACGCATTTTCAATAAGAAATCCTGATGCCAAACCATATCAAATGCTTTTGAAATATCAAGTGCTATAATCTTACCTTCTCCAAAACGATTAAAGATTTGCTCATTATTTGGTGAGATGAACCATGAGATCATCAGTGGACCTATTGCTGTGAAAGTCGTAGTGTCGGTCATTAAGAAGCTTTCGATCTTCGAGATATTTCTTGAGCTGATAATAATTCAGCATTTCCATGACCTTGGAAAGTAGGGACGTAAGTGTAAACGGTCGGCAATTAGAGGGAGATTCACCGTTTTTGGGGATGGGCTGGACAAATGCTGTCTTCCATCCGCTCAGAACGAGACGTGAGGAGTAGGACAGATGATAAAACTTACGCAGTGGTCTTGCCAGCGTTGAAGAGCACCTCTATAGATGTTTTAAATTTGTTTGATATTGTAGTACTCCCTTAAATCTCAACGAACTACCAAATTCTTGACAAAGTTCTTATCTCTAAAACTTGTTTTATTGAAACAATTGAACTCGGTTGAGTTCAGAAATTGGACCCATGATGAAAATTAACATCCAATTTAAAATGGACAAAATTTCCATGGGCATTGTAACCAAATAAAAGTTTAGACATTTATATTTTCAACTTTTATTAAGATTGTTGCATTTTTCTATCAAACAAAAACTGATAGATGTTTTAAATTTTGTTTTGACTACGGAGTGCAACAAAAATAGCAAAAAAACACGTTAGAACTCAGTTCCATTGAACCGACGCACGCGACGTGACATCTAAAATTTCTACAACTAAAAAATATTTTCAAATCAAGTTCCACAGATATGATTAGATGTAAGGGAATGCTCAAGTTCTACATACATATGTACATATATATTTTTAAAATGAAACTCCAAAGATAAACTGAGAATTACTAGATCGAATTTTTAATAAATTTTACAACTCAATACTTACATCAGTGATTTCGATCACTTCACCCGTCCTCGAATCGTAAACATCACCAAAAGATTTGCCATTTATACTGCATTTATTGAATGTCATAACATTTTGTGTTAGTGTTCCAGTTTTATCAGAAAATATATATTGAATTTGACCCAATTCTTCATTAAGAGTGGTGGTCCTTGCTTTTGCATGGGTTTTGGTCTTTTCATAGCACATTTCTTCGTCCCAATTAATTAAAAACGATTGGGCAAAACGAATTACCTAAAAACCAAACATTTTAAATTTTTTTTTCTAAATCATTAAGTAGATAGTTAGAAATTTAGTCACCTCCACTGAAACGTAGAGAGATATTGGCACAACAGTGTTAAGAACAATTGCATAAGAAAAAAATACTAATAATCCAATAATAGTGGCACCCTGAGCAACATCCTTTGGTATAATATTTTCCCATGGTAGGTAAACCTGGCGATGATGAAAAACAAAACAAAAATATTAATATCGATCAATGTATAAAATTTATATTAAGGGCGGTAATTTTATCGAGCTCTTTTAAATCTCTCTTCATATACACAGTAAACTGTTATAAGAATGCCCTAAAAAATATTGAACTTACTTGAAAATGTTGTCCGATGAAACCTTCCCAAAGTGCACAAGCAACAGTAAAAAATGCGCAAATAGAAAGTAGAAAAAGGACAATCTACAATAATTTAAAAAAAATATACATATAAACATTTATAATATATTTTTACAAAAAAAAAATTAAAATTAAAAACTTACACCAATAATGATAAAATTTAAAAGTCTATCTACTCCTGTGCTCTTGAATTGTGTTTTTCCAGAATTCTGCATGAGTTTTGTATCTTTGCCAGCAAAAACAACAACACCATAGCACCACTGTGTATTTCTTAGAACACATCCACGTAAAAGTATTTTTTCGTTGTCTAATGCAAATCTTTGATTGTTCCACAAAAGTGTTCCTACGAATAAATGAACAAAATATTAAAACTAAATTAGGATACACACATTTTTTTAAACAAGTTTAAAAGTTAAAAACAAAAAATAATAAGGTGTCGCAACAGTTCGTGGAGAACTATAAGGCCAAGTGACATACAACTCTAACCCATTCCTGTGTGAGAGTCATTTCAGGGATGGAGGGGACCTATAGTTTTTATGTCAAATTCGAACGGCTAATTTGAAAAGAACTTTTCATGACAACATTTACTCTTAGAGGATTTTTCAATTCCTAGGAAGAGACAGTAACCTTGAAAAGAAAAAAATGTTTACTAATAGACTAAAAAGTTAACCGCTTAAGTAGCCATTCGAAATTTTAAAGCCCAATTACAAGTAACACAAAATTTCAAGGGAGTTTTTAATTGATACCAATTTGATATTAAACAATTTTCCCTTGAAAGTCCGCAAAACAAAATAAATTAAGATCTTTGAATTTTCAAAGGCTCAAATAGCCTTTCATTATTTTTTTTAAAGTAATTATTATTTCAGGAAGGAAAGTTATCTTCATTTATGGTCAAAGATCTCTTAATATTTGTTTAAATAATTAATGAAATAGTTATTCCAAGTTTTCATAAAAACAAGGTTTTCGACCCTAGGGACTTTGGAAGAATTTAAACTATTGTGCTGATGATATTACATGCAAGGGTATAATTTTTATGAATGGTTGATCGTATCTACTTGTGAGGTTAAGTCATGCAATTCCAGTTTAAATTAATACACCCTCAGTCATATGATAGAAAAAGAATATAAATTTAAATAGATATCACAATTTGGTAAGCTAAAAAGCTCCCACCGTTCTTTTTAAAATTGACTTTTAGTAAAATTTTAAATTGAGGCTAAAGGGGTACGCGTTGAATCTCTGACGTAAAAATGACTTTAAAATCTGTCCCAAGGTTGTCACTTGGTGTAATCGTCAACGAAAAATGGTGTCAATGCGTTGATGAGCATATTGAAGCTTACGTTTACACATTATTGAGTCAAGGCGTGGACAATTTTGTTTGATTGTATATTCGCTGAGTCAATGCTATTGGGACACTATGATCATTTTTGATACTGACTGGAATCAAGTTAACAGATTGTTTTAGAATTTAATTTTGAGATACAGGTGAGTTGTATTTGTTTTTATTATTATCAGAACCATGAGTCTTGAAAGAATGACTGACACTGACAGAATCATAAGGAAGACAAATAAAAACAAAAGTTTCGATATCTTATCTGTGGTGTAAGGTCTTTTCACCCAAAAATATAATGCCCAGATCCTAAAATGTCATAAAGCCCAAATTGGTAACAAAGCCCAATAAGTTAAAAATCGTCAAAAAACCCAAAGCGAATGTCTTAACATTCAAATAAATTTTAAATATAAGAACTAACAAATTGTTAGTTGTCATTTTGCCAAAAAGAATTTTGAATTTGAGTTTTATGAAATACGTGTTGGGCTTTGTGACATTTATTTTGGGTATTACGGCGATTCTATCGTTTCTTATGTCTCACCACACAACAACATATAACCCAAATATTAAAAAGAAAAATGTCGTAAATATATCACTAAGAAAACGTCAAACCAACTTTCAATGTCGTAACGCCCAAATTTAGAAATGTCATAACGCCCAAAAGATTTCTTGTAGTTTCTATAATTTGAGCTGTATTACATTTATGTTAGGTAAACATTTTGTTTCGTTAATTTTGTACTTAGCAAGTATTTTGGCTAGTTGGGTTTTTCACTGTTTATACGCCATAATTTTGAGTGCTAGCACTATGAGCAAGCAAACCATTTTTTATTTCACTTTGAAAATTGGCCAAACGTACTTGTTACGCTTACATGACGTTCCGAGTTTTTGGGCGATCTGACATTTTTTCATTTAATGTTTGCGGCCGATAAAATTTAAAACTCAAAATGTCGTAGTGCCAGTGACATTTTTAATATCTTGACGTTAATTTGTTGGGCAATAAGACTAAACGCTTCTTATTATTATTTCATTAAACCCAAACAAATTTTAACGCCATAAGGTTCGGTAACATTGTCCAAATCGAACAACAACAACAAAATGTTAATAAAATAGTTTTGGGCGCTATTACATTCATTTTTAACTTGGGCCATATGGTTTTGGCGAAAAGTTTTGACCTCCTTATCTGTTGTTCTCAAAAAGGCGAAATTACTTCATTTAAAGTACTATAACTTTTCTAAAAATGTGTGCGCTGTATTTATTTTGTCTCATTAGATGTGAAATTAAAAACTACACTTAAATTATGTGATACCAATGTATATTTTCTTCCGCATCCTAATGTTGTTTCACTTTTCGTCAAATTGTGTGATTGTCGAAGTTTTTCGAATCAACGCGATAACTAAAGCCACAAACGTGTCAACGCATTTTGGAACAATTAGTGTCAGGCTTGTTTCACACTATACGGTTTTGACCGTACGGCAAAAAACCGAACGGCGACATTTTGCTAGAGACCGTGACCGTATAATATGAAAGCGTTATGGTCTTCTTCGCGCCTCTAACAAAATGTCGCCGTCCGGTTTTTTTTCCGTACGGTCAAAACCGTATAGTGTGAAACAAGCCTCATTCGTGTGCTGGTATACGTTTCAGGCATTGACACTGATAGGAACCTGACAGAGAAAATTTTGATTTCTTTGACTTCAGAAAATCAATACGTGGACCCTTTACAACAAGCATGTCAAACTCAATGGTTATCACGGGCCAAAATAGCAGGATCTAAATTTGTATGGGCCGCAAAGAAAAAAGAAAAGATTTTTGTAGGAAACAAATTTATTTAAAGAAAGAACAAGAAGAAGAACAATAGCAATATTAATTTTTTCTGGCAGACACTTGGCATCTCTTTTCTGTTACCATCTTCTCAACTTGTGTTGAAATTTTTTGGCAGTTTTAGAACAGACCCCAAATGTAAATCAGTTATTCTGGATCTTACAGGTGACTTATTTCCTTTTATCAGTGAAAATAATTGCTCGCATCGATAGGTGCTTCCAAACATACAAATGATTTCATAAGCCAATCTTCGAGTCTTCTCAAATCTGACTGGCAAGTACTTGTAAAATTCAGGTATCCCAACTTTATTAATCTTATTATCTCAGATTGGAGTCACATTGGATTTCGATTACCTCCATTTGCATTTGGTTAGGTACTGACTGTATATTTATAGAAAAAATCGATGAAAATAAAGAAAACTTGTCTTTCAAAGACTCAAAATCTGCGAAACGTTTTTCAAATTCATTTCTAAGGCTTAAAATTTTCTCTGCGTATTTGTAATAGGACAATGTTTCACTTAAACTAAGTTTATACATATTGCATATAGGAAAATGCGTCAAATTCTCTTCTCTCAAGTTTTTTTCCCAAAGATCTAGCTTGCATTTGAATGCTTTAACATGGTCACACATTTTCGTAATGATCTGATCTGTTCCTTGTAGTTATAAGTTTAAGTCGGATAGATGTTTTGTCATATGTATCTACCATGAAAGATACATCCTGCAACCAGACAGAATCATGAAACATCCTTGTGTCTTCATTTTTACTTATCAAAAATTGACATATTTCTGCTTTCAAGTCCCAAAACCGTTGAAGAACCTTTGAGCAAGATAGCCAACGTACCTCAGTATAGTATGTTAAGCCGGAATATTCACTTTCTAGTTCACTTAAGAAATCCAAAAACTGACGCTGATTTAAGCCTCGCGATTTTATAAAATTTTTAATTTTTTTCAGAGGTTTCAACACATGTTCCGTGTTCATGAATGTATTTTTGTTCGTTTGGAGAAAAATTTAATGTGCAAAATTGGAAAATACCTGCAAGTTGTAAACTTAAGATTGGGCCGCAAACATATTTGATGTGGGTCGCATGCTGCCCGCGGGCCGCGAGTTTGACATGCCTGCTTTACAATGACCGTGTAATTGTAGCTAAAGAGTAAAATTTTACGATACGTCCATCGAAGTCAAATATTTTTTTGTTCAATTCGAAATTTAAATTAAAAAAAAAAATATCCTCATAATTTGTTTAGAACTCCTGCTACTTTTTGAAATATTCGTTTACAAAGTTTTGGAACGATACAAAATTTGAATAAAATATCCGTTTTCAAAATACTTAGAGAAAATTGTGATGGAATGATTTTCAATTTTTTCAGAAGCTTCTGCATAAACATTTCGAAAAAGGTTACGTAGTTTTGGTTCTACAAATAAAATAAAAAAGAAGTGTGATGATAAATAAATACCAAATTTTAAGAAAATCTATAATGTCATCAATAATGATTAATCAAAATCTCAAATTTCTTTTACGAATCAATTATATTACCATTAAGTAAATAGTTAAAATTTCAGTGTAAAATCATTACCCCAAAGATATCATCTGTTACATTATATTTTAATTGTACTTAGGATATTACGTTGCGAAATTGTAATTTTGTTTGTTTTTTTTTAGGTGTACCTTCAAATTTATTTAGGTGATTATTTGGCCGTTCACAGATAATCTCGCCATTAAAGCCCCAGATCAAGTCATGTTTCTGACCCATTTCAATTGTTTCAGTTAAACATTGTTTGCACTTTAAATTTGTTTCGCCATCAAGTTCTGCTGTTTCAATGAAACATAATCCATTTGGCTCACTAGTTGATAATAATAATATATCGGCAGCAACAAACTGATTGTTCTCCATACGGATCACATCTCCAACCTACAAGATTAAGAAATGCATAATATTGTACATATGTTATATAAATATTTTAGTTGATATAACTTTAATTGTTATTAGCTCAATATTTTCAAGGCTAATTACTCATATACATATACTATAATAATTAATAATGAATAGATATATTCTTGTCTTACCTGTACACCTGACCATTTTTCATCAACTAATTTGCCGTTTCGCAAGGTTTTTGATTTTCTATTATTTACATGGGAATCGGACAGATGGCGTTGCTGAAATATAGAAAATTTGCATATGTATGTACATTTGTTAAATATATATAAAAAAAATTGTAATGCAAAATTTAAAAGTATGGTATCAAATAAAGCAAAATAATAAGAAAGTAAAACACGCGTATGTACACAATAACGATTGGGTCAACTTCAAACAAGTTCTTGTTCTTGAACTTCGAGTGGCTATTTCTTCGTATGAATCGAAAGGATTTTTTATTTTCGTTCAGACAATTGAGAAATTTCGACTATGCTTTTAATGAATGATCATTTGATAACATTAACAAAATTATGTCGATGAACATTGGTTGTAAAGCCTTGGCCTTGAAAACAGAGTCATCTTAAACATCACACTTCAATTTAATACCTTGCAGCTCAAGGTTAAAATTGACGTCATATGAAAGATACTCGTACTTTTGAATTGTAAAAAAGAAATAGGCCCGTAAAACGTTTAATTGTTACTAACTTGTTAATAGATGTTCTTGAGAAACATAAATGAGTAGATTGCGTATTTACTGATTTTAATAAAGCATTTGACAAATTGTTTCATAAAACACTAATTTCAAAACTGTTTTGTCAATTTTTGAACGAAAATTTCTTAAAATTAAATTTCATCAAACTTAGAAAATAAACAATATAGTGTATTATTTCGTAATGAATGGCCGAGGCAATTTGTTGTGAATTATGTTGTTCCTCAGGGCAGTCATTTAAGGCCAGTTTTATTAATTATAAATATTTATAATGACTTGGTTTTGATAATACAAAAATCGTCTGTTCTTATATCTGCTGATGACATTTCTAAGGAATTTACTCTACATCTGACATTGCCTACGTTTGCAAAAGAGACGTTATATTTTTTTGGGAATTGTGCAATGAAAATCATCTTTAAGCAGAGTATCTCTTTTTGCTGACTTGGGAGTAGTTTTAAACTCGAAGCTAAAACTTATTGAATATACTAGTTTTGTTGTTTAAAAGCAAATAGAGCCCTCGGATTTATTAAGAGATTTGGGCACAATTTCTGTTATCCTAATTTATAGTTTTTGTTTTCTTTTTGCGACCAATTCTTGAATATGCTTATGTAGTATTGGCACCTAATTATTTAATACATTTACATAATAAGAATTGAAGCGATGCATATATAAGGGTCTCGTTTTTGTCTCCTTTTTTTCTTGCTTTCCTGAAATTGTTCTGCTTCCTTATTCTCAAATGCTTACTTTTATTAACGTTCCTTTCTTGAAAAACTATAGAGAATATTTACAATTATGTTTTATTGCATCAATTTTTATTTACTTGTTCTTCATTTTTAGTCGAACTAGTAAAACTCGAAGGTTATGTTAGGTTAAGGTGGCTGTTGACGGGAAAACCAACATACTTAGACCAATAGTAGGTCCGTTGCGATACCACATGGATCTTAAAATCTACCTTACTTGTTAAACCAGTTAGACCTAGCTATGATTCTTTTGAGACAATAGATGTTGGATTTTTTTAGATCACTGGGATCATTGTAGTAAAAGTCTCCAAACTTTTGGTCTTCGTCTTTGTGATAGGGCAGGATATTAATAGGGGAAGTGAGACAATGTCTTCTTTTCATCCATGCAGCTTCTGCAAAAATCGTTTACAGGAGCTGCAAGTCGAAAAGCATGCCTACCCATAAAGCAGTGTAAGGACTCCCATAACGAAGTTAATATGTGCAATCTACCAACCGAAATCAGTTGCTTAGAGCGATTAGCATCAAGCATTGGCCAAATTGGTTGTATTTGACCATCTTTGATTTGCTTTCTTTTTGCTTTAGAATAAGTTTACAAGTAGCTAGAGTTGTACTGATGTTGGATTTATTGCCCAACAAAAGTAAAGTTGTTCCAGTTTTTGCAAGTTCGTCAGCTGTACAATTTTGTGGAATGTCTCTATGACCCGGCACCCAATAAGGTATTTAACTACTCCACCAACTCCACAAAAGACGACCGGCAGTTTCGTGCTGTTAGTGAGTTTATTGAGACAGAGTCTAATGATTTTATGCTAACTTAACTATCTGAGAAGATGCGTATATCAGTAGTCGATATCATATTTTCTCTGAGCCAAGGGAGGGAGGGCTTCTTTGATGGTCTATACATCTTAGTTGTGTTTCCTGAGGCGATGAAAGAAGCCCCTTTGATATGGCTATTATTATCTATTTTCTCCTATCTCTGGTGCAGTATAATTAACTTAAGTCTCTTCAAAAGTATTGAAAGAAGAGCGTTTTCAAAATATTTGGAGACAATGACAGTTCTCTTTAAAATTAACCCGGTATCATGAATATCGTACAAAGCATCGTTTAAATTATTAAACCACAATAAAGTTTGTTGAGATTGGGGATACAAAGAACTTGCTGTGCGAACTTTTTTAATCTAAAACAATAAAAGAAATATTACATTATATAAATAAATTTTTAACTTACAATATCATCATATGCATCTTTAACAGCTGTTAAAGTTAATACTCCAATAAGTGGTATTGCTGTCGTGATAGGTGTTAATGATGAAATGGCTGGAATCAGTTGCAGTACCAAAAGGCACAAAAAATAGAAGTTGGCAAGACGTTGAAATTGTTCTAATAGATTGAGTGGTAGAAAAGTCATTAAGCTATATTTGGACGTTTTTATGTAGTTATTCTGTAAATAAACACAAACAAAAACATACAAATATTAAAAAAAACTTAAATTAAGTATACATAATTAAGGCATTAAAGTTAATCAGTCAACTTTTAATAGCTCAGTAAAAAGATTAATTGTTATTCTTTTATAAATAATAATATAATAGTAAAATAATATGATAGACTAGGGAATAGTTTCAAAAGACATTATCTCGAAGAAATATGGTGAATAACATAAATATCATATCAAAAATAGTTTTTAATTTCTAGCTCTTTGATCTGGAGATAACGCTTTTTTGATTTTCATTTATCATTTTGCAATATTCACATCCTTGTCCTTCGGATGTGGAACTTCAAGTGCAGCGTATGTTAAGCTCGTTAAATTGCGATCTCGACAGCATTGTCTAATGGAGAATTATAAACCGTGTAGAATTTAATGCTGTCTCCTGTCGTTTAAGCGTAACCCACTCTTGATGCCACTTTCCATGAGTGGCACTCGAATCCAAGAAACTAATCAACTTTCAGTACTCGGTATATTTATCACAGATCACCTCTTATGGAATGATCACATATTCGACATTGTCAAAAATCCTGCTAGGTGCTTAGGATTTATACGACACGGTGCAAAAAATGTTCCTCATTTGTCCAAAACTTGAATATAACTCTCATATTTGGGCAGCTGCACCTAAAACAAGTTTAAGTCTTTTGGATAGGATCCAAAAAAAGAGCTTTTTAAATGATAGGTTATAGAACTATAGTCAAAACAATTACATCACTCAAACACCGCCACCGCGCCGGCCGCAATGTTTCATGCATTTTCTTTTTCTACCGTTATTTTTACAAACAGTGTTCTGTCGAATTAACTAGTTGCATCCCCCCCCCCCCCCCCCTCAAACAATTCAGCCGTAATACTCGCACTACTAGAAATGCTCATCAGTTTAACCTTGAATGCTAATCAGTTTAACCTTTTCTTTTTTTAACCGAACATCGAGAATTTGGATGATATTCAAAACCTTATGCCCAATGTGCACCGGAAGCTCCCCTTTAATTCTTCCATATTTTCCTAAAGGCTCGCATTGTACTAATAACGCGTTAAGTGCCCGTTAATTATAGAAAAAAAAACATATAAAGGTTGTTTTTTAGAGGCTTAGAAATTTGAAATAAAAGAAAACAAAGATGATTTTTTTAAAGTGAAATGAAATATACTTTTCTTTGAAGGATAATCTTCTGGCTTTATTATTATTTAAATATGATTATTGGCACATGAAGTCCAATGTTCAATGACTTTTTCCAACATTTGTGGCCTTATATCAGCAATAACGTGTTGAATGTTGTCATCTAAGTAGTCAAACATTTCGGGCTTATCGGTACAGACTAGTGACTGCACATACCTCCACAGAGAATAGTCAACCGGCGGCGTTACTTCGCAAGAACTTGAATTCACGGGTCCGTAACGTAATTTATTATTTGTGGCAGGATCTGTGTTACATGTTGCTCCGTCTTGTGAATGCCACAGCTATTGCACATCATGGTTATTCAATTTATAAATGCAAAAGTATGTAATCATGGTTCTATAGCGGTCACCATTGACCTTAACGTTCTGACCAGCATTGTTTTCTAAGAAGTACGAATCAATTATTTCACCAACCCATACAAAACAGTTTTTGTGATTGTTACGGTGTCTCAAGAACTGTAAGTATGTACACTTGAGGATTTATCATCACCCCCAATACGGCAGCTTTGTTTATTGGCGAATCCATTTAACCGAAAGTCAGATTCTCTCTTGAACAAAATTCAGTTATGAAAAAAAGGAACCATGATTTTCAAAATAAATTCGAAGTGTCATTCTATTCATATTCAAATGCCAAACCAAACTAAAGGTAAATCACTTGACAGCTGACAAAATGGCTGACAGTTAAAACAAGTGTTGCCAACTTAAAGTTTTACACCTCTAAAATACACCCAATATTTATAAATTATGTATTATACAAAAACTTAAGACTTAACCAAGCCAAATAAGAAAAGGCTTTTAGGTAAGAAAAATAGAATACTTACAGCATATTTAAATTGCGCATTAAATTCTCTATCATTGGCCCGTATTCTTCGTTCGTTGTCTGTAAAATAGATGTTAAAAACTTAATTTAATTGTTGTTCACAGTTTAATTTTAAAGTTATGTTAAAATAGTTATAATACTTATTAATATAGTAATGGTAAACATTTTTAAACATAAGAAAAAATTACCCGAAAAATAGTAGGAATTTCGTCGTCGCCTGATCTGTGACAATCGACGTATATTTTTATCGGACATGAGATTATCGTCAGCTTGAAGACCTAATGATGTACTTTTCGAACACTTACAATTTGAACTCTTCCAAAAACCTAATACCGATTTAAATGACAAACTGCTACAACATGTCCCCGCAGGTGTATTGCTTTCTTCATCTACATTCGAATCATCTTCTGTATCTCTAGCCGTTTGTACTTCATATAATATCTCAATGTTACTATTTAAATTTAATTGTATATTTGTTGGTGTTGTTTTATCACTTGAATCCGAAAGTGTTTGTATATTTGATTCTGATCGGCGTTTTAATTTAATTTCTTCACTCTTTTCCGGAGGTGTGGCTAAGCTGTATAGGCTTCTAGTTTTTAATTTATGACTTTTTGGATTACATATGGAAGTGTATTTAGAAAAGTCTCTTCGATTACCAAAAAACTTATCTTCACTATTAGCTGGGGTTAGTGATTCTTCGTCAAAAGAATCAATTTTGCAGGTCACATGCATTTTGTTTTTTTGTTATTTTAATATTTTGTGTATTTTAGTAAAATGGGAACTTATAACTTCATTTTAAAAGAAACATTCACATGCAATCAACGGTGCTTTGGTAAAAAATAAATAATATTTTTGAATCCATGCTGTTTTAAAAATTAAATTGTTGACCATTTTACCGAATCTAACAAAAATTAACAAACATACAGTAATGAAAATATCTGAGTGTTTTAATTTGGTGTGTGAAGCTGACTTTTTCTTTAAGGAAGAGTTGACTGAATTAAATTTTTTTAATTTTTTTTCACGAGACCTTAAAGCAAAAACTAATTATTTTCAGTTTCTACTTTATATTTTCTCTGCAAACAAACTATTTACTATTTCGATGTCTTGTACTAAAAAGTACGTTTTTTGACTTATTCTTTCTTTTATGTACAAATTGGAGAAATGAAAAACTGACGGTAACTGTGTGATGCTTAAAAGTGGGTGAGAGCAAATTAATCTACATATATGATCATTTATTTCGTGGTTCAAGTTGGTAGCATTGGTGGCATTTGACAATTATAAAACTGAGCTGTCATTTGAAAAATGTTGAGTGCCCAATACCAAGGTGTTTTACGCTAGACAAACTTTTCTAAGTACGTCACTGATAAATTCAAATTTATTGCGCCTTTTTGGCATAACCTACAGGAAATATTGAAAATTATTAAAATTTTCTAAAGTTAATGATTATTCTGAATAACATTGTCTATATTAACCATTGAGAAAAAGGTGCGGTGGAGCTATACAGCAACCGTATGTATTTACATCACCTATAGTCTTCATGACAACTTGACATATGATGACAACGACGACACGACAAGTTTAATTGGGACATGCACACGCATATAACAACAAAAATTATGGCGCCATTCATGCATGCATTGGAATTTCTTGTGGTCAGAAAAGATAGATTTATTTCCAATATTATTTTTTTTATTTTTATTTACATAATCAATGAAAAATACTTCATCTTTTAACATATAAAAGGTGACATTTCGATGTGTAAATTAAAATCAAAAATAAATAATTACATGGTAATTGCTTTATAGTTAGGAAGAAGATATGTAAATGCATTGACCAATAGACTGTTTCACCAGCAATTGAAACAAGGGAATTCTTCATAAAATAACCTTAAAAAAACAAACTTTGTTACTTTTTTTGAGAGAAATATTTTTTGAAAATATTAACTTCAACAGAGTGTTCCGCAGTTAACTTAACAAATGTTGTGTGTATGTCAAAAACATTTGAAGCACATCAAACAAAAATTGCCAACAAAAATTATTCAAAATAAACATGAATAATGATGTGATTTTCAAAATTAAACTTTGGAATGAAAACTAAAAAAAAAACACTTTTAGCCATATATCTTAAAATAGTTGCTTTTACAAAACATTTTTAAGCAGGTATTAAAACATGAATTGTTAAAAATTAAAAGTGGGCCTAAAAATAAAATCTCGAAAATCTAGAAATAGAAATCTAAAATCCAAAGAGCTAGAATAAATATGTATATTGATTTTTGAGACAATGGTTACATTCGCGGGATCTAAATCAATATTTATTTTTTTTTCGGTAAAACAAAGTGACAAGTGTGCAGAAATTCTGTAACTATTTTCATTTTTATCATAGAACATGTGAATAAATAATCGTTTTTGTATACAGGATTACCGCTAAAAAAGAACACCATTATGGTTGATTGGGGTAATTTTGGGTCGAAAAACTATGAATTTAATTTTTCCGTTTTCTTCTCACAACGGGTTTAATGAATTTTGGTCTCCATTGTTTAGCTTTGTCAAATTTTAGACAAGTTTGTTTCAAATACAAAGTTACGCCAGGGGTACTAGCTAAGTTTTTATTTGATTATTTAAAATAAGAAACGGTAGCGAAAAATGTGTCAAGCAAAACCGAATGAATTACAAAATAAGTTTAAACAAATTTGATACACCCTGCTTAGACAGTGACTATAGTTTCTTTTTTTTTCTAATAATTTATACAACCCATTGAGAACTTGTTATAATTAAAAATATTTGGGAATAAATCATTTTTTCCCAATGATTTCAGTATAGAAACAATGACAGCGAGTGTAAATAAATTAAGTTGAACAATAACTCATTTGGGAATTTTTTAATATGTACATACATAGTTTTTTGATGAGCTATAGATACTTGATTTTTTTTTTATTGACAACACAAGCAACGCACATTATTTAAAGTTACAACTTCTGTCACATTTAACTCAAATATATTCAATTTAATGTTGGTTCAATTAAAATGTATGGACATCAAAGGAAATGATGTTATACAAAAACTGTACAAGATAATATTGTATTGTGTTAAAAACTTTTTATTTAGAAAGATATGATAGTAGTAGTACATACATAGATAGTAGACAAGTCTTTCTGTTTAAGTTTAAGTGACACGTATATCCATAAAGATAGGAGAAACTCTTGCAATAATTGAAATACAAAAATTCAACAAAGGCATTCACTATGAAATTAGTAAAATTATTACTACATTCACAAAATATGGGTTAAATGTCAAAAATAATCAGTGCCAAATGGATATAAGAAACATTGTCAAAGAGCAAACATTTTTAATATTTCTTTCACATTGGTTTTGAATTCCTGAATACTGCAATGATTGGGAAAGACAGAGTGTGGTAATTCATTCCACAATCGCGTAGTAAGGCTAAAAACGAATCTCTGTATTTGACAGTACGACCGAAGTATAGCTCGAGGCAGCCCCGTCGAGAGGGGGGGAAAGGGGGGGAAACCAACCGGGCCCGAGATTTTCTAGGGGCCCGTAAAATTGAAAGCAACGAGGAGAGTGTTGTTTTTCAATGTAGGTAGTCTAAATTCATCATCAACATACCTATTTCCACTTATTTTTAGGGGCCCGAAAATTTAAAATCATTCATGCTTCCGCAATCGGGCCCCTGTTTGCATATTATCTACCAATCTTTCAGTCACAAGCTTGCCGATCTGGTTCTCTGATTATTATTGGCGTACATTTTTGTTTATATTTAGTGAAAAATTGGGCAACTCCGAACTATTGAAAGAATTGTTTCGCTTTTCTTACTTAATTTAACGTAAATTTCAAAAAATTTAATTTAATTTACAAAAATTTCAAAAAACAAAAAATTATTATTTCCGTTTATTCCAACCAATTTCATGCTATTCGTAATTGAAATTACAACGTACCATATCAGTAGGCATGAACTTTAAAAAAAAATGGTAAATATGGGGGGCCCGAGATTTTCCGTCCCGGGCCCGGAATTCCTCTCGACAGCCCTGGCTCGAGGGTATACTGATGGATGAGCATTCCTAGAACCGCGAGTATTACGGTCAAACTGTTTAAGGGGAGGAATGCAGCTGGCTATTTCTCTAGAGCAAAAATCGTTTAAATAACAATGTAAAAAAGGGTTAGACAAGAAACCTTACAACGATGTTTAATCGAAGTAAATGAACTAAATATTGATACTATCACCAATCAATTTAAATGCTATACGTTTGATACTGTCCGAGGGGCTTAAGTTAGTTGAAGGAGCACCAGCTTAGAGATGGGAATTATACTCAAGCTTTGGACGTATATGGCTCAAAATCACCAAGGTGCAGAATTGGCTTCGCTAGCAATTTATTGTCTTAAATCTTAACTTAATTATGAAAAAAAAATTAATAAAATACTAAAACTAACCTGTTTTGTGTGTCTATCAAACAATATAATTTACTAATAAACTAAATTTTAACTGAAATATACACGCATAGAAAATCATTTCGGGAACGCGTCCTAATCTACAATCTTCAACAACAAGTCCAAAATATAATTGAAAAATGTAAGGTATTCAACCCCGGTCATCACTTAATAGACCGTATTTTTTATACAAAATCAAGTTTTAGAAAGGATACTAAGAGATAATTTATTTTTAACTATAAAAAATGCAAAAATAGTTTGTCCGATACCGCACAAGTCATTTTAGTGAACATATCGATAATCGATCAAAAATAATTTTAAGTGAACGCAGCCATTCGGTGTGAAGCGTCAGTCGAGGTAGAGAACAATAACAAAGCCGGCTGCCAGAGTATTTATCGTCAAATAAATTTTATCTAAATGGTAAGTACCTTTTTATTCATTATTCGTAGAGCGTACATCAATAGTCCGTCAATCCGTGAACGCATTTATTACATTTAATTATTGATGAAATTCTTTTCTACGACACGAAATTTCAAAGTTATCTCAAATATTTTCCTATTGACAAAGTCAGATCGCTTTTAAGATGACCGCCGTACAATCAAAGCGCGCGCTTATTTGAAATCGTCATTTCGGGTACGGTCATTTCGGGAACGTTCCCGAACATTGTTTTGACGCATTTTGCTTGAAAAAGATTTGTATGTATTGTTGCTCATTTAATGTCAAAGTTTATTTATATACAATTTTTGCAACAGTATAAACTAAAATTCATCATTATAGCTTGAAATTTTTTTTTGTCATACAAAAATTTTGAAATTTGCAACCTTGGTGATTTTGAGCCATATAAGTCTTGCAGATAACAGCCACATCAGAAGGGGAGAAACATTTCTTGCATCGTTTAAAAAAACCCAAACACGTTGCGGAATTTTTGACGACATAGCGTACGTGATCGTTGCAAGTGCCATCCATGGATAATGGCAAAGGGGGTATTCTCGCTTTAACGATAAAAGACAGCATTGGGTTTTCGAAGCATTAAATTCCTAGCCGTTTTTTTTTATTATCAAAAATACAATGCTGTTTAGGTCGGAATTTAATGAGATTATTATATTTTGTCGTTGCAGTTCCATATCCGAAGAAGAGAGATATGAGTCTGAAAACGAATATGAAAAGCTAAGAGTAATATCGTCAGTGAAACAATGTATTGGATTAAAAGTTGCACACAGGAGGTCATTAATAAAAATTAAAAAAAAAAGTGTTGGAGATAAAGCAGAACCCTGGGGCAAACCCGCATTTATATTGTGGTTTTTAAACTTGAACCCATCCATTTTTATTTGTATTAAACGATTCCCGAAAGGTAATTACTAATCCAATGAAGGAAGGATTCATGAAAACCGAAGAGCACGCATTTTCAATAAGAGAGCCTGATGCCAAACCCTGTCAAATGCTTTTGAAATATCAAGTGCAATAATCTTACTTTCTCCAAAACAATGTAAAGATTTATTCCACTTTTCGGTAAGATGAACGATGAGATCATCAGTGAACCCATTGCTTCGAAAGCCGTATTGCCGGTCATTAAGCAGCTTTCGATCTTCGAGATATTTCTTGAGCTGATAATCAATCGGCGTTTCCATGACCTTCGACAGAAGGGTAATAAGAGGGTGAGGAAGATTCGCCTTTTTCGGGGATGGGCTGGACAAATGCTGTTTTCCATCTGCTCGGGAAGAGACGTGAAGAGCAGGACAGATGAAAAAGTTTACGCAGTGGCTTTGCCAGCGTTGAAGCACACCTCTTCAGAACAATAGTGGGGATATCATCTGGACTACCGCATTTATGTGTGTTAAGATCTCTAAGGACTCTTGCCACAGTAAGAGTGAGAAAAAAGATGGGTCCCACAGAATCACTAACTCGCTCAAGTATAGGAGGAGTCATAACACTCACTGGCAGCGATGAATTGGCGGCGAACTGCCTAGCAAAGAGATTAGCTTTCTCTAAAGAGCTAACAAATGGAGTGTCATTGACAAAGAAAAAAATTCCTCATGTTTTTTACGAATGACCGAAAATTTGTACTTCTTTGTACTTTTTGCCGTAATTTTTGGTCATGCAACGGAATCTTCCTTTTTTGTTCCTAATAACCTCTTTAGAGCTCTCATCGAACCCTGCGTTTTCCTTAGATCTGATATTTTTAGCCTTGTTCGGGATAAAAGTTCTCATTCCCACTAGAATCAAACTTGTGATCATATCAGCGTTCTTCGACGTCACTATCGATAAAGCATAGTGACCAGTTAAATATCCTGAAATAATTATTGAGACCGTCCCAGTTGGCTTAATTGTATTACCAAACGGTTCTCTAGAGAGTTCTTTCTCTAACTGGAGATATTTTGACACGATAAATTTGGTTACATAAGACAATGATCAGATGTGCCTAGAGGAGATAGAACACTAATAGTATACTTATCAGGGTTAAAGAGAAGAAACAAGTCAAAAGTGTTTTCTGCTCGACCCGTTACGTACGATATTCGAGCGGGCTCGTTGATCAGCTGAGCTAGGTGGGTCAACTCTGCGAAAATCTCAGCACACACACCTTTGAGTGTTGTGTGAAACGAATGTTGAAGACATGAAGAATTGTGTACATTGAAATCGCCCGTAACAACATTTTGACTTTAAAAACCACGTATGTAGTAGGATTTGTCCAATTAAAACCTGCTTTAAAATTGGAAATTATTAAATATTTTTTGAAGATGGTTTGATATTTTTTATTTCGGCATTTTGGTTCTATTTTTGGGATTGTTAAAGAATATTATTTTTAACTTCATTGAAAGAAAAAAATGTAAAAATGTAAATTTCCAATAGTTTAGTAAATATTATAATACATATATCTATACAATATGTGTATACATTTAAATGTTAAATTATTTAACAGTGCGTTAACGATTCAAAATTTTGATTAAATTTAGATTTTTCTACATAACTGTCGTTCGATCACAAACAAATCCATTTACAATGTATTGGCTTTTTAAATCTATTTTTAACATTCAAAAAGAACCTCTTTGACAATCGCTCAATTAACAAATTACTCGCTTTAATACATGTAATACTAAACGCACCCCGTTGAATCCAATTCTATTATCAAAATTGCTTGATTGATTTGACAATTTAAAGATATACCTTTGTTATACTTTTGTTAATAAACCATCAGAAATAAAAAGATTTCACTGATTTTTTTTTTGACACCATCAACAATAAAAAAGATTTCACTGATTTTTGTCGACATTGAAAAGCCATAAACCATGATAAGTCGGTTTTACCTTAGTCTTGAAAATATTGTGACATTGCATGCAGAGAAAATTGTTCCTTAAAACCACATTACACGCAATACTTTTTGTACATTATGTATACAAACATACATATGTACATATATGTATATGTACATAGATATCTATTATGTAGCTCTTTCGAAGGATATGAATGGTAGGAAAGTAGGTATAACCTCTATTGTTGCAATACATCACGAACACGAGACACTATACCTATCATATTGTAGGTGGGTGACTTGACTATGAACTAGCCACTTTTTGAGTGGAATAAACTTTTTATTTTATTCTTCTTTTTATTGATTTTTACCATCCGCAACACGACAACGACACCGACACAACACGACGAGCCAGTCCCTTGAACTAATTTAGTGGTCAAGTTGTTAAATTCAATGCATTTATTTTTCGTTATTTCATGTAAGGATTTTATTTTGTTTTAGATATTTTTTGTTTTAAGTTTATTTTATAAAGATTTTGAATAAAGTAGAGGTTTGAAAAAAAACAAGCTTTAGAAATTTGAAACTTAGATACGTGTTATTAAAATACTTCGTAACTTCATTAACACAAAACTATAAACACTGCAGATGCAAACAAACTGCAAGCATAAACATAATGCACTTGTCACATAAAGTGAATATTAAGAAAAGAGCAACAACAACAACAACAAAACAAAATCAGAAAATATAGGTACTCAAGAAAATTAGGATTGGGTCATCACATCACTCCCATTTCGTCATTGAAAAACACTTTCCATTTCAATTCAATTAAAAATAAAAAACAAGAAAAACGAATTATTTTTACAACCAACATTTGTACACACATATTATTACATAATAAAACTTAAATAAAACACTTTGCTGATAAAAAAAAGAATAATTAACAGATTTTTATGTCGCAAAAACTCTTCCTTAAAAAGAAAAACTGAGGCAGGTATCACTGATGGAGTGGAGGAGGAACAAAGTAAGTTTATGTATGTTTACTTTTGTATCGTCTTTGGAAGCAAGAGCTATTACTATGTAAACTTCTTGGGAGATAAAAACCACAACAAAATAACTAAAAGCATTCTAATTATTTCTATGACCGACACTACGAAGAACGACGACCGACGGCGAACCGACGAAAAAGACGACTCAACGAACTTCTGCTTTAGCCTGGCTAGAGTAAGAGGTACATAGGTATACTGGCTAGGTTAGGTACATTCACTTTGTGAAATGAATCAGCTTTTAACTTTTATTTCTTTTTTGTTGCTTTAAATTAAATTTTCTTCGTGAAAAGAAAAAAGTTATTTTTATATGTTATTTGCACTTATTTGCACTTTGATTTTTGTATCATGGATTAAACTTAAGAATGTTTTTATTATTTAAACAAAATAAAAACAAAACTAACAACAATAAGTTAAATAAAAGAAGTGAAACATTCTAGTGTTAAAAGTGCGAGCAAACCGAATGAAAAATAAAATTAAAATATTTTTTATATTTTCTTTTTTCCTTCACTCATGACACAACATGCACATTTTGATCACATTCACAATTACGCCATTACAATATTATATTATAGCAATAATGTATATAGGTATGGTATGGTAGGTATATGTTTAATAAAAGCCAGCAGCAGCGGCAAAGGCAACATCGACAGCGGCTTACTCAAACAGCTGTTTACACCAAAAGCAAAGAGTCTAATTGGAAGGACCTGCTGTCATTTGCCATTTACTATAATATGACGTCATCATTTTGTATGCCACCACCACCATACGACGCACGATAAAGGTAAAAGAATACAAAAACTAACAATAAGTGGTAAATGTAAGAAAGAGTGAAGTCAGGCTAAATTTTATCGTGTGACATCATGCGGAAAATCCAACGCGAAATGAAAGCATTCAGCGATAAAATGCTATAACTTACAACGTGAAATACATTTAAAAAAAAACTCGGTTAATGGTTAATTAGTTAGATAGATGTGGCCCTTTTATGTTACCTGTGTGGGAAAATTATAGTAGGTACAGTAACAATAGCGGTCATCATTTTGTCACTTACAATTACTCATAAAAATGTGTATCTAAAGTTTTACATCTTGTTATAAAAGCGATATATTCAACTATCTTTTACATCGGTATCAGTATACATGCTTATAGAATGCTTTAAACTTTAAAATCTACGAACGGATTAATCGCAAAATTAAAAAAAGAGGCTGGGATGCGACCCACACTGATAACTTCCTATCCCGTCTGTCGATTTGTCTTACTTAAAAGGTTTGCAGGTTTTCGTGTTTTGTTAAAAAAGTTATTACATAGTTAAATTATTCTAAAAATTTTAAAAATCACCAACAACACTTTGCATAAATGATGAAGTAGTTTGATTTCAAAATCTATTTTTGTCAACGAGATTTTAAGTCTAAAACCAATTTTTACCAATTTTAGTAGCATTTCTTAAAAGTTTTTATTTCTTAAATTAACAAATACAAATTGGATGAATGAAATGAATTTGAAGTCAATAGCTTCTACTGTTCACGAGATATCAAGAACCGAACATCGATTTTTACCAATTTTGAGTACTATTTTTTGTAGGTTTTATTTTTTTATGAAAAAACGGACTGTTGAATTTTTATACAAAATTTACTGAATGTCGAAAACAACATTTTCTGTGAGATAAAATAAGTTTGAAGCCAATATTTTTAAAATTTGAGTAAAAAATAAATGTTTTCGAACTTTTAATAATGCTTTTTTAGGTTTTATTTTTTGTTAAAAAACTGTCAATTGGATTTTTCTTAAAATGTGACTAAATGTTCATAACAATATTTTTTAAAGGATAAAATAAGTTTGAAGCCATAATCTCAAATTTTTGAAAAGATATTGGAGTTGAAAATCAATTTTTACAAACTTTGAGAACTGTTTTCTCTAGGTTTTTATTTTTTGTTAAAAAAAAACTGTCAATTCGATTTTTCTCAAAGTTTTACCAGATGTTAAAAACGATATTTTTAGTTGCACAAAATTGTTTTGGAGATAAAATTATTTTATGTTCATAAAAGTTTTGAGGTGACAAATATTTTTTTATCTGTATAACCAAATCTATTTGGAGTCGATATCTCTTCTGGTTCTTGAGATATGGACGACGAAAAAAACGTTGCGAACGTACGTACACACGCACGCACAGACATCTTTCTAAAAATCTTTTATTTCGACTCTAGGGACTTCGAAACGTCGAGAAATGTAAAAAATTTTCAATTTGACAAATCGGACCCATTACAATAACTTTCCTATGGGAAGTTAATAATTTCATTTAACTCCGTAAAATAGACTGAAAAGTGGATTTAATTTAACAGCAGGTACTTTTTCGAATGCAAATAAATTGGAAAAGTAGATATAGAATAATTAATTTGGATTCTTAAATCAATGCTTTATTTACCGTTAAATATGAATTAAAATTTGGGATACTTCGAGTTAATGTTGTGTGAGGTTAATTTAAGGGGTTAGGCCACCTTACAGGCCAAAAAAATGGGCTTTGTGTGGATGTATTTCCAGAAAGACTAAAAAATATTAATGGGGAATACAAAAATGGGCATCCCCGACCGGACCTAAAATTTTTTAATTATAATGGGTTACTGAGTTTTTTTTTTGTAGAATTTTTGTGATATATTGATTTTTGGTCAAATACTGCCCTTCTAAAGTGAAAAATTAAAATTCAAAATTTTCCTACAAAATTGTTACCTACATAATTGATTATAAAAAATGAATTAAGCAATGTAAAAAATCCTACCCACTACGATGAAAAATGTACTTTGGTTGAAAATTGTCCGAATTATGAATCCGACAAACTTCAAAAAGGAAATTGAGATAAAAGCGTTTAAAGTTTTGAACAGTAGAAAATCACGAGTAATTTTACAATACCTTTAATACAAACATTTGAAAACCGAGTACTAAAACTTTTTTTCCGGTCTTAATTTTTTGGCAGTTTTTGAGATCCTAAGGAACAATTTGAGAAAAAACCGGTTTTTCGAAAATTCCAAGGTGGCCTAACGCCTTAAAATGACTACTGACATAAAAAGCCAATAAACTTAGGCAAGTGATACCAAATGGATCTAAGGATTTTTCCCACTTGTTAAACTTTTTAGACATGGAATTTATCAGATCAAAATGATCGTTATATTATAGTAGAAGTCTTCTAAGTGGAGTCTTCATCTTTGTGATAGATCATAAACATAGAAGTTGAGAAACTATCTTCTCCTCTTCGACTAGAATACCGTTCAGTGATTGTGTAGATAAAATGGGAGACATACATTTAGTCTACCGGAGTATACTTATGCCTCTACCGAACAGGCCATCGGTCTTAGATCCATCTGTTTCTAAAATTTGTCTTCGTCTACCAAAAATGATTCAGGTAGCCCCGGGACCATTTGAAGATTAAACAAGATTTAGATATATATTATGGGGACCATTTTTAATATTTACAAAATAATTATTTATTATTTGTAAGCGGAAATGTATTGATTTGTTTAAATATTTATAAGTTCATTACTCATCTCAAAATAGATTATAGAAAGGTTTCACTTAGAACATAATCTTTAGTCTTCGAATATAATTTTTGCCCTGTTCCTTTTTACAATTTAAAAAAAAGAGGAACCTAGGTGCAAACATTCATATGTTATTTAAGAATAAGTACGAGTATTTGGACTGCGTATTTTTCAACATTGAATTGATGTCCGATTGTGTAAATTCATGATTTGTTATTTTGAATGGCTTTTTAAAAGTATCTTAATAATTGTAGGGTGAAAAGGTGTAAAGTCAAATAAAATCCTATTTTTGAAACTTGTAATTATCAGTCGATTCATGTAATTTTTTCCCATACATAATATGTAATTTTCTATATGGTAAAACGCAAATATTATTTTTACTCCTTAGAGCTGTTTTAAAGTAATAAGCGCAAAATTGCAAACACTCTATTTTTAAGGTTTTTAAGTTAGAAATTTCTTAAATATTATGCAATTTACTAAGGTAGTCCAAATTTGTTAACCTTTTTTTTTCGTTTTGCTAACTAGTAAATTGCTAATTACTCTTTGAAACGAGCACCCAAACATGTCAAAAAATTGACAGTTCGTGAAAATAAACAAAACTAAAAAGCTTAAACGGACCTATTAATTGGAATTCCCAACTGTTAGCTAGACCACTCCATCCACTGCTCTTATATGAATAATTGTATAGATGTCATATGGATTTAGCAAATTGCTAAAAGTTAAAGTTACCATTCCGTGATTTTAACTTTAGCAAATTGCTAAGAGATAGTAAAATGTTAAAATTGTTTAAAATTAGGTTAATCATCTTTTAAGCTTAGTAAATTGTTAAAAATTGCTTCAACATTTTATTAAATCGTGTAAAATGTTGCACCATTAGCTTGTGAAAATGAACCATATTTTTATGTTCCTTTGCAAAAAATTCACATGAAAGCCTTGAGTTTTCGGCTTGGAGAAATGTTCAGAGTAATTAAATTATCAACACCGATATTGTAATTTTGGACACTCAGGACGTTAAAAGTGAGACAAGGCACGATAGGAGTAAAATAGAGACCAATAACTATCTCAAGCTTAGAAGTATAAGGGTTTCATTGATTTTTAGTCAAACTAAAATCTTTGAAATTTTGTTTTATTCTCATAAAAACATCAATAAAACAATATTGCCGTGGGACGTACAAGCAACTAATTTCTCTCTAATTTTGGTTGTACCTTCACATTACGTTACATAATGTTATGCAACGTAATTAAAGACAGACTACGTTCGACTTGAACACCTTGTGTATTCACTTTATTATAAGCCTAAAATCATAACCCAAATAAATTATATTTAAATACTTTTTGTTTAAGAAAACAATACGGATCCTTAACAAAAGGTTAATAATAAAATGTATATAATTCAATAGATAAAAAAGTTTCTAAGCATTAAGGAGCTATGAGGCTTCAAAATTAAGAGAGAATGTTCGCATGAATCACATTTTCATTTTACGATGACGAAGCAAAAACAAAAACAAAACAAACTGCGAATGCCAATTTTAAAATGCAATTTCTTGGAAGATAAACATTTAATGTATGTTTGTTTTTTTTTTTCTCATACTACCTACGTATGTAGTGTATATATAAATTAAAACTAGGAATATATATGTACGTACAACTAAATATATGTATGTATGTTATAAATAGTTACATCAGTACAATTACTTTTTATAAAGTTCATTGCGTGTGCATAGTATTCAGTTTTCCATTAAATGCATTCGAGTAAAATGTTCATATGTACTCAGAATGTACAAAATCTAGAATGTATAGAATCTAATAGTGATATCATTGCTTTCAAATAGGTATCTTGAAATGTTCTTATTTAATTCTTTTCACATACCTATTACTTAAAAGTTATTTCTGAGGAATTTGATTAAAACAAATAAAACAGGATATTACAAAGCAATCATATTTCATTGTTGTTAAATGGAAATCCCCAAGTTTCATATTTGCAATGTTAGGAATTCTTTTATAAGACTTACTACAAGCAGTAAGTTAGATATCAACATTTAAGATATTTTAATGATTCATTAGGTTTCTATTACTCAACTAATACAATCATTTTTTAGATTCTTGTCGCTTAAAATTACTGCGCCAAAATTACGTTTGAGATAATTTATTATACGAAATTAGGGCAGACTTTCATGTTATGATGGCCTCATTTCCTGTTCTTTTAGTGTTTGAGTAAAATAAATAAGGATTATGGGTCAAACAGCTTAAGAAAGCATGAAATTGTAGCCTATAGTTTTTTTCGGGGTCATTATGAGTCTAGTTGTTATATTTTCTTAAATTAAAGATAAATTTTATGTGTTAAAAAAGAGGGTTGATTTTTTTTGCAAGGGAAAATAAAATAGCTGAAAAAGTATTTTACCGAGAGGTCTTATAAGGCTTTTAATTAATTGAAGTGAAAAGTGGCTGGGATGCGATCCCGTCTGTCGATTTGTCTTACTTAAAGGGTTTGTAGGTTTTCGTGTTTTGTTAAAAAAGTTATCAGTTAAATTATTCTAAAAAATTTAAAAATTACCAACAATATTTTGCATATGATAAAAGAGTTTGATTTCAAAATCTATTTTGGTTAGCGAGATTTTTATTTGTTATATTGTTGTACGTAATACAATTTAGAGGTGTACGTTGAAAAAGTGATTCTAATAGAAAATACATATACTCTTTCTAGCCCGTTTCTTTAACTTGTACTAAGTATTTATTTAATTTAAAATTTTGTCAAAATAATGCGTTAGTTCGGGCTCATGCACAGTTAAAATAATTTAAAAAAAAACTATTTTAAGATTCAAAATCTTACCTGAAAAATAAGTTTGTCTTGAAAATTTAAACGCCATTTTAATAAATCAAAAAACCTTTGATTTTTCAATTTTTTTTTTCGAAAATCGTTAGAGCGGTTTTTTTTAAATTAATTTTTTATTTATAAAATTTTTCAATTTTGTTCTAAAAATATTTTTGGTTTGCAGTTGTTTAGTGATTGTAAATATACGCTCTAAATTTGAATTTCGTAAAAAAATGTTAACCCGTTTTTGAGGTATAGAATTTTGAAAAAAAAAAATTCAATATTTTTTTAAAAATCCAAAAAATAAAAATTGCACTTTTGATAATCAAATATTGTTATGGCAAAATAAGAGCTTATTCAAAAAAAAAATGATTGAAATCGGTTCATAAGTTGCTGAGAAAATTAAAAAACAAAATAACGGTTCTATGAGCGGTACCTTTCCTGATCAATACAAAAATTTGTTTTTCTTATTAAAAGAAGCCAAGTTAAAAAAATAAAATGTTAGAGAAAATTTTAAACAAATCTATCGGTTTGTTTTTGAGAAAATTCGAATTTTCGTTTATTGACCAAAAAAAATTGTATGGGGGCCACTGTTAGTTTTGATCTTAAAACAAAAATGAAAAACACGCCTAACGCGAATCCACTCAAAACCTTAACTTCCAAGTTTGAAGTCAATCGACCCAATGGTTTAGGCTGTAGGAGCGTGAACAGACAGATAAAACAGACCGGACGGAATCGGGGGGCCCACTTTTTTCGACTTCTCTACCATCATAATATCATGTTTGATTAAACACTTGTCATATAGTTTCTACAGGTCGCAAGTAAAAAGAGGCTGGGATGCGACCCAAACTGATATTTTTTTTTAAGTTTTTATTTATTATGTATATATAAAAACTTTAGATTGTATTTTGTCATAACCGTTATCTTGAACGTGGACAACAAAATTTAGCATAGAAGGAAATAATTTTGAAGTCAATACCTTCATTTATTCACAAGATATCGAGAATCGAATACCAATTTTTACAAATTTCGAGTACTATTTTTTGTAGATTTTAATTTTAATGAAAAAACTGACTATTGGAATTTTATACAAATTTTACTAAATTTAAAAACAAAATATTTTATGATATAGAATTAGTTTGATACCAATGTCTTTAATTTTTGAAAAGATATTTGAGACGAACATCAATTTTTACTAACTTTTAGTAGTGTTTTTTTAGGTTTTTATTTTTTGTAAAGAACCCGCTACTTCGACTTTTCTCAAAATTTTACCAGATGTCAAAAAGTTGTCCTTCGTTGTATTTAATTATTTTCCAGGTAAAACAATTCTTTGTTCGTAAAATATTCGAGGTGACAAATATTTTTTTTTTATAAAAATACCGTTATTTGATTTTTTCAAAATTGTACTAGTTTGGTCACATTATATAATACAAAATTTAATTGAAGTCGCTAGCGTTATTGGTTCATGAGATATTTTGGGTTTACCCACTCAATTCAAGTCCTTTCTGCATCTCTCTAAAAATCTTTGATTTAGATGCTAGGGACCTTATAACGTCATAGTAATGTTTTTTCTTTGGGAAGTTAATAAAAGGCACAACTGTGTTGTAAATTCTATTGACTTGGGGAAGAGATTTTTCGAAAAAAGTGAATTTCGAATATTTTAATATTTAAAGAACTTTCTGTAAAGGTATTTTAATAGAATTGAAAGTAATAGTTAAGGAATAGTCAGAAAGACTAAGTTAAGGATCTCAAACATTGAATCTAGGTCTTATTCAAATCTCGTGTTCGCTTTTTTCCGAAGGTATAGTTACCACATTTAAGAGGTAATATTTGTTATATAAATATTCTACAAAACATACCAGACTGCACTAAGAAAAACTATATTTACCATGTTCGTTGAAAATGAAAATACTTAATAATCATAATAATGTATAAACTATACTTTGTATGCATACACACAATAATAACATAAATTGTCAATGGCACTTACCGCTTTGAACTGCCACCTTAGGTGGCATTGTGATATCCAAGCTTCTATAGAAATGCCCTTTATAAGTTTATTTTAGTTATCCTTATGTAAAATAATATTTAGTTAATGTTGTATACATATACATATATGTACATATGTAGGTATTTGCGTTTATGAATATTTAATTAAATCAACAGTTTGTTTGAAACCACTTTCATATACACAAAATAAAATATGATAACATTCATAAGAGAACATTAATTAATTATCCGTTGCTATTTGTTTTAGTTATAATATAATATCCACATTTTCTATTTGACTTAAACACATATTGTTTCAAATACATTTTGATTGTTGAATAAATAATCCAGGGGGTCGTGGTTTAAGTGGTGGAGGCATTCGTTTAAGATTGATTGACGATTTCCAGTGTGTAAGTGATAAGTACTCCATGAAAAACTTATAAACACACTGAAGAGATCTGGAAATAAAAAATCAAAGAAAAGAAAATAATTTTAAAATGTTGTCATACATTATAAAGATTTTTAATATTAAAACATTTTAAATAAGTGTATAAACTATTCACCTAAAATGGAAATACATACATATGTATGTATGTATTTAATATTTACGTACATTTTCTTTTTTTCAAACAATATTTTGTGACTCATAAAAATATTTGTTAATTTTTCATTGACGCTACATAACCTTAAATTCAATACTCCATTCTAGTTCTATTTTAGAACTCTAATAAAATTCTGCAATATTTTACCTATGTATAATATGGAAAACTCTGCACATATTGGCTTATTCATTTTCCATGTAAAATAATTGAACGTTAAAAAATTCTTAGTCTTGAAGACCAATGTGCTGTTATTAGCTTCCTTACTAACAAACTCAAAGTCAAAAATAATAATATCATAAGATATTCATAAGTTATGAAAGGTTAAATAGGTGAGTTAAATATACATATGTACATTGTACATGCTGAAAAATAGAATGGAATAATCGGAAGAGTTACCCTAGACAACGGTGTGTTGTATGCTACTTAATATGGTTAATAAAACCCAAGTATATTAGCAATTATTGCATAATTCTTAGACTTACAAAATTACATATATAATTAAATGTAATTTTATGTTGCAAATGCAAAATTATTTACATGGTTCTATAAAAAAATAAAACACTTCCTATAAATCTCTTAAATTTACGATCACAATAACATTCTAATTAGACTGATAAATAATATTATTGTTTGAGGAATGTCTCAACAATGTATGAACAAAATATATGTGGGTAAGAAGAGACGACACAGGTGTACGTACATTTTATGTCCAGTAGTCTATTTGTACATTAAATAATAAATTCATTCAGAAGGTAAATAATTCAAACTCAAATAAAATGCTGACCTGTTTATAATTGAAGCTCATTTGGTTTGCTAATTTTAATTGCAATCAATTTAAAAAAGGTGTTATGTGGGTAGGAGAGTGTATACATGCACATCTTTGAGTGATCAGCATTTTTGAAAAATTTATAATAGATATATTTTAATATTTGACTTGATTTTCTGATATCCATATATATGTATGCATGTATGTATGTATATATATCTATATTAATCTAGATGGTTTAAAGTTTAACTGACAAAATATTTTTATTAGTTTTTATTCACAATACCATTCGTTTGGTTTGGTGTCAAAATATACAATCAGTGAGCATTCCTTATGTATACATATGTACTGTGCATTTTAAATTTTAACGATAAATTTATTCTGGTAAATTGGTTCAATTTTGACAGTTCCAATACAGGTGGTACACAATATTGGTACACTTAGGCGTATGCATACCCTTTTTGCAATTTTTTTTTGTATTTTTAAATAAATTTTATTTTGTCCTACCTTTCAGTAAGTTAGGTAGTATCGCATTAATAACTTGAGGATCAATAGAATTTGAGTATCAAGTCAGTACATTTAATTTTGATAACTTAGCAATATTTAAAAATGTAGGTATCTGAAACGCAAAAGGGCTTACCTAATAAAAGAGGTATTAAAAAAGAGGCTGGGATGCGACCCACACTGGTAACGTCCCATCCCATCTGTCGATTTCTCTTGCTTAAAAGTTTGTAGGTTTTCGTGTTTTGATAAAAAAAGATAAAATTACTTCAAAGCCAGTATCTCAAAGTTTTGAAAAGATATTTAAGTCGAAAATCAATTTTTACCAACTTTTGTTAATTTTTGTTTAGGTTTTTATTTTTTGTAAAAAAAACTGTCTATTCGATTTTTCTCAAAATTTTACCGAATGTTGAAAACAATATTTCTTATTAGAAAAATTAAGTTGGAAGCCATAATCTCAAACTTTTGAAAATATATTTAAGTCGAAAATCAATTTTTACCAACTTTTGTTAATTTTTTTGTTTAGATTTTTATTTTTTTGTAAAAAAAACTGTCAATTCGATTTTTCTCAAAATTTTACTTAATGTTGAAAACAATATTTCTCATAAGATAAAATTAGTTAAAAGCCAATGTCTCAAATTTTTGAAAAGACATTTGAGTCGAAATTCAATTTTTACCAACATTGAGTAATGTTTTTTTAGGTTTTTATTTTTTATAAAAAAAAACTGTCAACTCGATTTTTCTTAAAATTTTACCAAATGTCAAAAACGTTATTCTTCGTTGCACAAAATTATTTTGGAGATAAAATAATCTTTTTATTCGTAAAATTTTCTATGTGGCAAATATTTTCTTTTCAGTTTTTTTTTTGATTTATAAAAAAACCGTTAATTGGATTTTTTTTTCCAAAAATATACTTGTTTGCTATCAAATTACAATATAATGTATAATATAAAATTTAATTCAAGTCTCTAGCTTTATAAAGACTTGAACGGACTTATTGGTCCGTGAGACCAACCAAAACCACCTAGGCAATTTTCTTGAGAGCCCTTTCTGCATCTTTCTGCATTATTATCTGTATAACAAAATTTATTTGAAGTCGATAGCTCTTTTCATTCTTGAGCTATGGACGATGAAAAAAACGTCGCGAACGTATGTACACACGCATGCCCAGACATCTTTCTAAAAATCTTTTATTTCGACTTTATAAGGACCTTGAAACGTCGAGAAATGTCAAAATTTTTAATTCGACAAATCGGACCCATAACTTCCTATTGGAAGTTAATAAAAAGGATACAAATGTTTTCCCCTAAATTGGAATGAATTATGATAAGACCCTAATTATAATTTATAAGATCTTAGACAGATGTTGCATCAGGTTGCCAATTGGGTGCTTGTAAACCAACATTTTAGCCAAACTTAAAATAGACATAGAATGTTTCTTTGCATTTATCGTATTGTACGATTTCTATAAAACATTTATTTAGCAATTTAAACATTACTTCTTGCTTCCTTTATTACTTTTAAGGAAAAAAGTAAAGTAAATACAACCACATAAAAAGATTTACAGAAGCTCATTATATTTTGTTTATTAAAAATTTCAAATGACAGAGACGAATTACGTGCATACAAAATACAAAACATACAAATACAGATCCGGAAAAATTATATAAATAAATAAATAAATTAGGTGCCGCAACAGTCCATGAAGAACCAGGGCCTAGTGACTTACAACTCTCAACCATTCCTGTGTGCGAGTAATGTTGTCAGAGATGGAAGGGACCTACAGTTTATATGCCGAATCCGAACGGCTAATTTGAGAAAACACTTTTCATGACAATAATTACTCTTGGAGGATTTGTCAAGTAGGTGGCACAGGCAGGGATTGAACCCAAGACCCCTTGCATGACAGTCCAACGCACTAACAAACTAACCATCACGCTACGGGTACTACGGAAAAATTATATAAAATAAAAAATAATCGCAAAAACTTCCGAAATGTCAAAATTTAAAAAATTCATGAACCCGAAATTCCAAAAAAGTCCGAAAAAGGGAATCCCAGTTCCAGTTGAGTTAGAAACGTTAAATTTTACATACAGTCTATTTTTGGTCAAAATTAGCTAAAATCAGTTTAGTTAAGTATGTATGTTGAGAAAATTCTAATTTTTTGTGTCAAACGTGCATTGTAACTAAAGCTTAATGAATAAAGATGAATATTACATTTATAAGAGGATACTTCCGTTTGGCTGGAAAATTCACGACAATATTTTTAATTTGTATTTAATTTATTATGGTCTTATGGTATCTTTTCGGGATCTTTGGTTTTCGGGATTTGAATTTTGGAATTTCAGGATTCTAGATTTAGATGATTTTGATGTTTTGAATGTTTGGAATTTTTGATTTTCAGTATTGCGTAGCCCGTTTTTCCCATTTTCTTATTAATATAACAATGCAAAACTGTTTCTGCAGAAATCATTTGCAGACGAAAAGCATGCCTATCTTTTAGGCAGTTTCCAGTTAGTACAACTGTAACGAAGCTAATATGCTAGGTACTTATTTGCTTTGAGAGTTTTTCACCAAGCTTTGACCCAATGAACTTAGTTGGCAGGCAAGTGGTTGTGTTATGACTAAAAAAGATATGCAGCTGGCCTGCAAGAATCCCTGCATATTTTTCTGCACCCAAAACACACGTGTATACTTTCGGCCATGCAAATGATGCATAGTTCTGTCCAATAAAATAAGAGCAAGGAATGTGAACATCTGTTTTAGCCTGAAGTCCACTTGCATTTCGCTTTCTTTATGGTGCCAGGTTTTAGAATAGGTTTACCTGTAGTTAACTGAACATAAGTTTTATTTGAGATTTCAAGAACCCAAATAGAGATTTAATTGGGTGAAATCAATAAACATATGTACTCTAAAAATCAAACTTCACAACAGTTTGCTATTATCTTTGTAGGTTAAACTGTCAATTTAAACCTTTGTGATGGTTAAAGGCGATTATTATAAATGGCATAACATGGCACGAAGCAGTCAAAAATATCATCATCTGTCAATGAATTGGTTTTGAAGTGATGAGTCATTCATTTTTCCGAGTTTTTTTTATTGTCAGACATTCGGAAGTACATAAAGTACGAGTAAATACATATATTTTTGACAAATTATTTTACACAGTGAAAATGTAAATATACACTTAATCGTTATTTCCTCTGTAGCAATGAAAATCCTAAAGCAATTAGCCATTTTTAATTTGCCTATTCTTTCATGGTTAAATGAAAACACCGAAATAGATGTGAAATAAACACTTTGCGGCAATTATAAATAGGTATTTTTCATGATTCAATAATTGTCCTCACAGTAAAATTTCGTTCGATTTAGTAGATAAACATGCAACTAATTTCTGTTTCAATATTCGATTTAATGTATATGAAAGTTTGTATGGTTTAATTTTCAAAATATTTTTTTTGTATACATATTATATCATATTTAAATGTTTTATTTTTAATATTTTATTTAGGGCTTATACATTATGTATATAAAGAAGATGGAAGAATGTTAACCTTATTTCATTCTTTTGAGGGTCTTGTTTTTTTCACTATTTTTAATTCACATTCATTTTTAACCTTCATTTAAGCCACAAAGAGAAGCTAAAACACAAAAAAAGGGTGGAGTAATGTTAAAAACATTTTAAATTAATGATAAGAAAAGGGTCATAATACCGTATATCACACTACTGTATACACAAATTGTGTGAGTGCAAACTGTATACTCAAAAAGTCTCTGTAAATCATAAATCTGTATATTAAAACTCTGTATGATCAAATCTCTTAATATGTCAACAAATATTCTTTAAGGCCAATTTACATCATTTTGAAATAAAGACCTTTTAAAACAAATTTATTAAGATAACACTCATCAACAAGAGCTAATAAAGAGGGCAAACATTTTATACTTCTTCTAAGGTTTTTGATTGCTTGAGTTCGAATTAGACTTCAAAGTCATTCGTGAGATACATTCATACATCTTATTGAGTTATCTTATGTTAATTCATAAAGTAGTTTTTTTTAAATATATAATACGTAATGATTTTCCAAATTTACAATCCCTTACTTTGATATCCCATTTTAATTATTTTTCAAAAAATACTCATTAGTTGTAACTCTTCACCTACCATACAGTTTCCTTTGAAAAAACGCTGAATCATTTATGCTAAAACTGTTCTTGACAGAAAAAAACAATGAACGCTATAAAACCAATTATAATAAAATAATTAAAATAGTCTTAAGGTTAGTATCAAGTTTTTGGAATAAATTGAACAAAATATAAAAATGAATGTTGAAAAAGTGTACTTCTGAGTTTGAGAACATATATGTATGTAGCTCTAAGTTCGGGTTCGGAATCAGCTTTAAAAATTGACTTTAGAACAAAATAAAGGGTGATTTTTTAGCTATTATGTTTTTGGCAACACTGGTTTAAACAGCTAACGTACGTTTCGTGTTTTGTTTCACTGTCAAACATCTTCAGTTTGGTCTATAATTTAACGATGAATCGTCTTACAAACGAACAAAGCTTACAATTTATTGAATTTTATTATAAAAATGCGTGCTCTGTTAAGAAAGTTCATCGCGCGAAAAATTGTGTTCAGCGACGAAGCTCATTTTTGTCTCAATGGGTACGTAAATAAGCAGAATTGTCGGTTTTGGAGTGAATATCAGCCAGAAACATTGCAAAAGCTACCAATGCATCCACAAAAAGTCACAGTTTGGTGTGGTTTATGGGCTGGTGGCATCATTGGACCGTACTTCTTCAAAGATGATGCGAATCGTAACGTAACTGTGAATGGTGAGCGCTACCGTGAGATGATATCCAACTTTTTTTTGCCCGAAATGCAAGAGCTTTATTTGCATGACATGTGGTTTCACCAAGACGGTTCCACATGCAACACAAACGCGTAACAATGGACTTATTGAGAGGCGAGTTCGGTGAACATTTTATTTCGCCTAGATCGTGTGATTTAACGCCTTTAGACTATTTTTTGTGGGGCTATGTTAAAGCTCATGTCCATACAGACAAGCCCGCTTCAATTTACGCATTGGAAGACAACATTTGAAGCATTTATTCTTGAGATACCGGCCGAAATGTTGGAAAGAGTATGCCAAAATTGGATTAAGCGGATGGACCGTACTATCGATTCAAATAAAGATTTTATGCATTTTTCTGAATTACATGTGTTTTTTTTTTGAAAAACTTTCCTATAGCTTTTAAAAAATCACCCTTTATTAAAAAAACACAAAAGAATTATATTCAAGATTTTTCAAACTTCAGATAGAGTCAAATAGAGACTTATAAGTCATCTCATAATTTGCAAATGATTATATTCATACAGTGTTTGCTTTTTATTTATCTCCCTCCTTATACATATGTATGTACATACATATGTATATGCTCATTCTGAAGCATCATTCGAAATGATTTTTAATAAATAGAACATTAATCGAGTTATGCAAAAATGCACTTTTAAGGATATTGGACTTAAAGAACCTTTCGTTATGTGGATTTCGATATATTTTAAAGAAAGATATTATATAGTGTCATGTATACAGGAGTAACCCTTCACGTCAACTTAAAGTAAATTCTTGTGTACCTCAAGGGAGTGACCTTGGTCCATTACTGTTTTTTTGTTTATTAATGATTTGCCCTTTGTTTTAAATATATTACTAAGCTATGCAGATGATATGACATTTTTCGAATTATTAGGTGGGTAGAGATGGCAGTCAAAAAAAAGCCTTTGCTGCGCGACTTAATTAGCGCTGGAAAGCGTCGTTGAGCCTATGTTTTGAAGAAAAAAGATAATACTATGATTTTCATTTCGAAAAGTTCATCAAGAACTTTAAGGAATGTCTTGAAGAAGCTTAACATTCTAGAACGTTGAATTATTAAATAGATTAGGGATTTTAAAGCGATCTAAATCAATGCTGGGAATGTTATAGTAAAATTCGTTTGATTTTATATTGAATTCATAGCGTTTGAATAGCGAATCCAGTTTTTCTGACCTTGGTGTTGTAACCCACTCAAAATTAATTTTTACTGGTCACTATGATTGTATACTAAAAAAAACGCTAACAAAGCACTTGGTTTTGTCAAAAGGTTTTCCCGAGAATTCCGCGATCCATAAGTTATTAAAATTTGGTATGTTTCTCTTGTCAGTCCAATTCTTGAAAACGCTTGCCTTGTTTGGCGCAATACTATTCCGTTCATATTGATAGAATAGAAAGAATCTAAAATTTTAAGATTTTGTCTTCGTTTTCCCCTGGCATGAGAGACTTTTATTACCTTCATATACTCAAACGTTACCCTTAATAAATCTCCAATTTGTTTCTAGTCATAGAGAGTATTTGCAGTTCAGTATAAATATTAATACATATAATATACACTGTGGTACAGTGTTTACTTCATACAGCATTTTAATACAAAATATTTTCAATATACAAAGTTTTAAAAAACATAAAGCATTAAGATAAAACGGTATTATACAGAATTTTGTTTATAAAGAATTCTAAAATATAGTATTTCGACCCGCTTTCTAAGAGAACAAAAATGCAAAATCGTTCACCCTATAGGTACATACATACATATGTATGTATATGCATGTACAATTGTACAATGTACATATGTATGTATAAAGGTACTTATTAAAAACTGGTATAAGTTCAAGTTAACTGTTAAATTTTTTAACAGACAACAAAATACAAGTTCACGTTATAAAAAATTCATAAGAGACGTGAGAAATATGAAGGTTCAGAACATGCCTCGAGTTTACACGCATGTTATTGAAACTTGTAAGAAAACTATATGTATGTACTGTACATAAAATATATGAAGGAACCTCCTACATGCATTTAAATACGAAACCAAAATAAGGAGGTCAGCCTGGGAATTAAATCGATGCCTTTTGCTTTTTAGTCAAACCAATTAAATACGAACATTGTACAGTTAATGTACTGTACACACATTATAAGCTATCATAGCTTCAAACCAATGCAATGTATCCAATCAAACTTTCTACCGCCAAGTTTGTCAATATTTTGATAAAGTTCAAATTATTATTTTTAAAAAAGCCATTCCGAAAAATTGCAAAATATTGACACTCTCTTACAGCACATGATATCATACATTTTTTAAAATCACAGTTTGGTCTGTAATCCCTTTTAGGCGGTAGATAAGCAAAGATAAGGCAATCCCTTTTTCAACAACATGTTAAATCCCACGTGTAGGCAATATTTACATTTAAAAAAGGTTATCAAGCCATAGAATAAAATCAATAGCTGTTCGTGTGTCTATCTTGTATAAGTCCACTCACTGCAATTACGCTTGTCTCCTTGTCTGCATTTAATATAATGTTATACATACATATGTAAGTACATATGTTATATGCTTAGGGAGGGAATGTAGTTACATACATATATAATTCTAGGTCATATAAAATAATTTAACACAGATTCAAGCGTTATAAAGTAAATAAACTACAGTTAGGTAAATGTAATAAAGAAACAATATGACCGTTAAACTATAACTATTCAACACGATGACAGCGACAAAGACAACAACGACGAGAACGAGAACGACAATAACGATGATGTGCAGATAACATGAATTTTAAATTTCAAAACATAGGTAATAAATAATTATTGCATGTGGTGTAACGTTGTAATTATGAGCTCATCAATTCATTGTGATTTAAAGAATTGTAATGGTTTCTTTGTTTGATGTATGTACTGTACATATATCTTTTAAATTTTTACAATTTTATGAAACTTATGGACGAAAATTAATAATTGCTTTAGTTTGAACTTGGAGTAAAAAAGGATTAAAGTTTTTTTTTCTTCATTTTTGTCACTTTGGATTTTTAATAATTGGTCACTTTTTGGTACTTGAGAAGACGTGAATAATGCAGGGATAAAATTGGCTAAGGTGATAAGGGATTGTTCTATTTTTGACAGTGAATTGTGATTATCACCGAGCTTTTCGTCTATGTAAGGTGATTGAACTCAATTCAATTTGATTGAGTTACTTCCTATACGAATAGTTAAAATAATTTTGGCATAGATACATTTTTAAATGTTTCCAATAATAGGGTAATTACGGGAGAGATGCCACTTCGGTAGAGATGCGGCACTCAACTAAACTACTGCTGTTGGTCATAAAGGCAAACAAATTTTTTTCAACTTTTTGTTCTTTCAGTATTTAACCAAAAAAGCAGGACAAACAATTGTTTATATCGGATATATTCCTATTTATTTTGTTTGTAGCCCCTATTGGACTCTTGGGAACAAGTTGTACCAATTCACAATTTATTGTGTTGAATAAAAGTTACAACGACTTTAAGTTTTAAAATGTGGTTCGGTACACTTTTATTTTTTATACAAAATTGTAATTTTTTTGGTCAAGTATTTTATTATGGTAGAATATTAATGAAATGTTAAGTTGTTGGAAAAAATATGTTTGTTGAATAACTACATTCAATTTTCAAAAAGCGTGGCATCTCTCCCTCAAATACTCTATATGGAAATTAAAATACTTAATTAGCTACGACGTAATGATATGCCTGCATACATTTCAGTTCTTATTTTTTGAAAGCCCTTAGTTTTTTTTCTGTTACAAGAATGTTTTTTTTTGTGAATGGAAGAAATGATAACCGAATATTATATACAATCAATACCATTGGGCAGAATCTTCCTGATTTATGGGCCAGTGGTATGTAAAATTTTACATTTTACATGCTTCCAGCGGCCTTGTCGACAAAACCATCGGTTTCTGCCAATCACTGAAATCAAATATTATTGACCTCTCGGTTAGTAGAAGGATTAAGGAACATCTGAAAACTTACCTTGGGATATTCTATGATACTTCTTTATAACGATTTTTCCCATGTCATCTGCTGCCTTGCATCTAAACTATATGCATAGTTAGCAACTGCAAAAACTTAGCTTTAAAAATGGATGCTAATAATTTGGATAGAAGTTTTTTCCTTTGTTCAATTCCAATTGTAAGTTTAAGAACAAGAAAGTTAAACATTTGTTTTTAATTTGTTTTTAATAGTTTTCTGTTTGATTTAAGTAAACTAAAGATTAATCGTCTATTCTACAAAAAAAAGTAGTCAATATTTGTTAATCATTAATTTATTTAGAGGTTTTCCTATCATATCACAGGATGATGCTTTAGGCATTTTAGACATGAAATTGGTATTTTTTTGGGTTTATAACATTCAAATGTTTGAGTTTGCGGTGCATCTTGATGCCTCAAATAATAAAGGATATACATAGACATTAAAATAGGTTTGGCTAAGCATTTGAATTATTAAAGTCAAATACCATTTTTATTCGAATTCTGGTTTGGTTAGCACCTCACGCAGTGGACTTTTATGACTGAAAAAAAAATATTATTTCACAAGTAAGCGAAGATCTATAGAACCCATTCCTTACATTTTTATAAGTTTAAGAGATAAACAAAAACTTTAAAACTTTGTGTAAAGGGTGGCAAAACAAACAGGTCAAAGTGTTACAGGCAGTTGACCTTCATGAAATGTAAACAATGAAACAATTTTCTAGGTATTTAAGCAAATCAAAACTTGTCTAATAATTTTCATACATGCACAAATATTTTTTTAAATTATGACTTATGACAGTTTGTTTTCTAGAAGAAGTAAGAATCTTTTCAAATACAAGCCTCTAAAAATTGCTTGACAATCGATGGGATATAACTTAATAACTTCATTATGTATATGGGTTTACTGTGGCGTATGTGGATTTTTTCTGTTTCTACTAAAATAATATTGTACTCCATTACAATAAAATATCACTGTTATGAAATAATTGTGGGCATATAAATATATTTGAAAGCAAATCTCTTGACCCAAAATAACTATAACATAATACAAAACCTATACAAGATGGCTTTTTTAAATGAATAAGTTCGTTAATTGCAATCAAAAGAATAAGAATGTTTGACTAGTAAGCATTTTTAACTTCCCATAGGAAGTTATTGTAATTCCTAGAGTCGAAATAAAATATTTTGAGAGAGATATACATAATGTGCATGCATGTGTACGTACGTCCGTACCTCCGTACGTTCGCAACGTTTTTTCGTCGTCCATAGCTCAAGAACCAGTAGAGATATCTACTTCAAATAAATGTTGTTATACAGATAATGATGCAGAAAGATGCAGAAAGGACCTTCAACAAAATTGCGTGGGTGGTTTTTTTTACCATAGCAATTTAAAAAAAGGTGAACATTTTGGTTAGCCCTAAATATCTCACAAACCAATAACGCTAGAGACTTAAATTAAAATTTATGTTATATATTGTAAAGTGATACCAAACAAATATATTTTTGGGAAAAATTAGAATTAACGGTTTTTTTACAAAAAAATAAAAACCTGAAAAAGAAATTAACAAAAGTTGGTAAAATTTGATTTTCAACAAAAATAAAAACCTAAAAAAAAACAATACTAAAACTTGGTAAAAATTTACTTTCGACTCAAATAGCTTTTCAAAAATAAAAAATTTTGGCTTCAAACTTATTTTATCTCATAGAAAATATTGTTTTTGATATTCATTCATTTTTTTATAACAATCCAACAGTTCGTTTTTTCATAAAAAATAAAATCTACAACAAATAGTACGCAAATTTGGTAAAAATAGATGTACGGTTCTCGATATCTCGCAAATTAATTTCATTCATCCAATTTGTATTTGTTTATATAACGAATAAAAACTTTAAGTAATGCTACTAAAATTGTCATAAAAACCTAGAAAAAATATGAATCTACTAAATTTAAGGGAACGGCTCTTTCTATCCAACAAAAAAAAACACGTGACTAAAAAGTAGTGTTGTAGATGTATAATTGTTTCCAATTTTCTTATAAAATGAATATAGTTTTAGATGTATTTATCTATTTGGTGTTTAATCAATCATTGACAAAGACATTGATTACTGAAATAAAAATAGTAGTTAATAACGGTGACGTGAAATAGTACCAAATGAAATAACACCAAATTTCAAATTTGGCCTTATTTCGTTGTTCAAAACGAAATAAAACCAATTTGGCTTTATTTCGATTTATAAAAAGAAATAAGGCCAAAAAATAATGTAAACAACGCCGAATATTTTAAAATTCAAAAGTTGGCAATATTTCATTTGCAAACAGGTAGGTATGTAAGGGTATGCAATCCCCCTGCTTGGGATCACTATAGGATTTGGGGTGGGTGCGAGTTTGGGTATATGCAAAGAACACGAATGCGTTGTGATTCTTTCATAACTGTGAGCCATACTTGCTTTTTTTTTTGTTGGGAATTTCTTTGATTTTAGTGCTCAAATGCAAAAGTTCTTTGCATATACCCAAACTCGCACCCACCCTAAATCGTATAGTTATCCCAAGCAGGGGGGTTGCAGGGGGGCAGCATGGCCCCCCTTACATACCTAGCTGTTAGTACGCCGTGCTATCAATTCAAAAAAACAATAAATCAACCATTCTTGCGTGTTTTGTATGTAAAAAAGTGAACTTTAAAAAATTTAATTTAGCATAGAGAGAAAACAAAAGATAATTTTACTTTATGTTTTTTCCTAATTCTGCAAAATTTTAAATCGAAACAATGCCAAATTGCTATTATTTCGTTTTCTAAAGCGAAATAAACCCACATTGAAAATTTGGCCCTATTTCGTTTTAAAAAACAGAAATAATGCCAAATTTTTTTGAATTTGGCTTTATTTTATTTGGCGTTATTTCACGTCACCGTTAATAACATAACATTGTTTTTTGTTTAAATATTTTTTCTGTGGTTTTTAACTTTGAGATTTGAAATTATTTATTTCTGATGCTATGAAAAAGAGCAACATTTTTCAAAAATTTACTGCAAGAATGGTTTCTTGTTTCTCAGAAAAATTCTGTCACAATAATGTAGTTCTTGCTGTTGTTTTCCAATCTTTGATTTATTATTTAGAATTATTAACATTGGTTTAAACAGCTGACGTACGTTTCGTGTTTTGTTTCACTGTCAAACATCTTCAGTTTGGTCTATAATTTAACCATGAATCGTCTTACAAACGAACAACGCTGCAAATTATTGAATTTTATTATCAAAATGCGTGCTCTGTTAAGAGAGTTCATCGCGAGCTTCTTCCATTTTATGGTCAGTTTAATCGACCCACTGAAGCGGCCATTTGGGCTATTGTGACTAAATTTCGCACCAAATTTACATTCTTGGACATTAAACCACCAACACGCTTATGTAGAGTGCGAACTGAAGAAAATATAGTAGCTGTATCGGCCAGTGTTATTGATGACCATCAATTATCGATTAGTCGCCGTTCGCAGCAATTGGGCCTCTGTCACTCAACAACGTGGAAAATTTTGCGGAAGGATTTAGATGTGATGCCTTTCAAAATACAGATGGTGCAAGAATTGAATCCGAACGACCTACTGCAACGTAAAATTTTTGGTGAATGGGCTCTTGGAAAGTTGGCCGAAAATCCACTTTTTTACCGAAAAATTGTTCAGGGACGAAGCTCATTTGTGTCTCAATGGGTACGTAAATAAGCAGAATTGTCGATTTTGGAGTGAATATCAGCCAGAAGCATTGCAAGAACTACTAATGCATCCACAAAAAGTCACAGTTTGGTGTGGTTTCTGGGCTGGTGGCATCATTGGACCGTACTTCTTCAAAGATGATGCGAATCGTAACGTAACTGTGAATGGTGAGCGCTAACGTGAAATGAAATCCAATTTTTTTTGCCCAAAAGGCAAGAGCTTGACTTGCATGACATGTGGTTTCAACAAGACGAGCCACATGCCACACAGCACGCACAACAATGGACTTATTGAGAGGCGAGTTCATAAACTATTTATTTCACGTTCGGGACCGGTCAATTGGCCGCCTAGATCGTGCGATTTAACGCCTTTAGACTATTTTTTGTGAGATACCGGCCAAATTTTTGGAAAGAGTATGCCAAAATTGGACTAAGCGGATAGACCATTTGAGGCGCAGTCAAGGTCACATTTGCATGAAATAATTTTCAAACATTAAATTATATGGACCGTACTATAGATTCAAATAAAGATTTCATGAATTTTTCTGAATTGTATTTGTTTTTTTTTTGAAAAGCTTTCCTATAGCTTTTAAAAAAATCACCCTTTATTATTTAGATTTTGTTTAATATAAAGTTAACTGAGATTCATACATGTGCATGCATTCGTACTCTAAGATCTTAATATCTTTCCAATAATATATATTTTGATGCCTTATAGGAAATCGCTAAAAGAAAATAAATAAAAGTACATAGTTTCTTCCGAGAAGATTGCCTTAAAAAAATATGTTAAATAGCACATGTGCATTTGTGCATCTCCCTTACAAAGCAAAAACAGGTTGTAAATGTAATACAAAATTAAAAAACAAATCTTATGTGCATAACATTTAACATATAAGATTAATTTTATAAATTATAAACCAACAATATTATTAATCATTTTTTAAAACACAAGTGTGTGCTTAGATAGAATACTATTTTGTGTTATATTTTTGTATATATTTTTTTTTTAATTACAAACTCATAGACACAGTAAAACTTGTTAAAAGAGTACTTAATGCTATACAAGCACTAAATATTGTTTAAATAGGGGGGACATTTGTTTAAAACATGTGGTATAATTTATTTAGAATGATACGGTCTAATTGAACGAAATTTTTTTTTATTTTTTTTTTATTTTAATTTCTTTACCTAAATTCTGTCAGACTAATTTACTTATCTTAATTTAAACTAAATCGAGTAATTAATAAAAAATATTTTTTTAAGACCATATTCTTTTTAAAAATTGTAATTAATCTAAAATTTTATTTATATATTCATAAAACCCTTCTATACTTATTCGAGTTTTGAAAATATCCTGAATAGCCTTGTGATGCTTTTTTATTTGGGGTTACATGAAAGAGAAGAAACATAATCGGTTATAGTGAACTCGGACTAGGACTGTAGAATTTGTTTGTATATACATATATCCGGCCTTTCGCTATAACAAATATTTTTATTTTTGCAAAATATAATTTACTAATGATTTAGTTACAACGTAATATGTGCCTTGAATTTGAGCTTTAAAATATTTTAAGTTTTTTCTAGTAAAATAGGCTACATTTTGTGCTAGTTTTTAAACACAAACTCATGACGTGATATAAAAAGGCTCCCAAAAACTGTAAAAGGGAAATTATCAGTTTAAGTTTACGAAATTTAGATTGCTTTTATTTTTTATTTCGTTAAAACGATTTAGATTCAGATTTAAAACTATTCGTTATATTACAAATTATTTGTTATGGAAGATATTCGATTATTCGATTAGCAAAATTGGTATGAATCTCTGTCGGGAATAAAATTTTAGGTCGCAATAACCGATATTTTGTTATAAGCGATGTTGTTGTTAACGATTTTGACTTTATGTACATAAGTATAATGCTCCACCATCAATTCAAGAATGCATAAAGTAGACATACAGACTCAAATGTTGAATTGGTCATTGAAAACTTCATTAAAAGGATGTTGTTTTTTAAACGAACCTCCTGCTTAACAATGAAATCAACATCCACTGTTTTCTTTAAAAACACTTTTTTTTTAATATCAAATGGAAACCTCTTATTGGAAACCTTATAATTTACAATTATGTTTTTTTTCCTAAAATTTTTAGTCCACCTAAATTTGGAATTCTCTTTTCACTGAATTGTGTGCAAAGAAAATGCAAAACAAACCAATTAAAGGTACTGTTAAAAAATTATACTTTAACCAATTTCTGTATGTCCACTTTTTAGTTTAGGCGAATTTACAAAAATTATTTTAAAATGGGTATCTAAGAAAAAATCTTTGATTTAAAAACTGTGATTAATGTAGAATTTCTGCTGGTGTCAATAAAAAAATGACCAACTACAACATTTAATTTGTATTGGTTCAATGTTTAGTCACTAAACAAATCGTGGTTGCTAGATCCACTTTCAGTAAAGTATAATTTAAATCCCTTCCAGAGTTACAGAAAATATTATAAAGTAATAAAACCAATAAATTATTTAATAATAACATGCTGACCCAAAATCAATTTTATTTTACCAATGAATCTTTGTTGTAATTATTACTTATTATTATTTTGTGAACTCTGATTTTCTAGCAGATAGGAGGTACATACACTAATTTAATATTTGTTTTAATTAAATATATTTTGTGCACTATGTTCAATACTCGCGCCGCAAAAAAGATACACGATAAAGATTATACTTTTTATTTGGTAAAATCCACCCAGTTATGACGTCACAATTTTTATAAATAACTATTCATTATGTTTCCCTTCTTTCTGTAGGTATATCTCGGTTTTTCTTACATCTTTTCATTGTTTACATTCTGAATGTAGACATTGTTGTCTGTTCTATAATATAAACACAAACAAAGTAAAATGCTTTTATATACCTTACCCACTTAAACTTCTATTTGACCTGAAAGTCTTGACTAATTTCAACGTGTGTTTTGTTTCTGTACAGTGTACTTACTATACAGTACACACTACATAGCCTCAAGCTCTAGCAAGCATGTTAAGTTATCTCATATCTGATATCAGCAAAACCATGCCCTCAATTAGTTGAAAGGAAAAATAACCCTCAATGTTAGGAGAGGTGGTTACTTTACTGGTTAACTTAAAAGGAACAGGAAAAAATAAAATCACGTCGTCATAAAATAGAGTACTAATATTACACAAGAACGGAAAACTCCAAATTTGATTTATTGCATAGTGACATCACTCCCAATTTTTCTTTTTTTTTTTTAAATTAATATTTATTCATATTGAACACACACAAAAGAAAGCCTTTTAACTGTTATAGTTATTAGTTGGTAATGATAAAATAATTACCTGGAAATAAATTCCTTGGTTAGAATAAAATACATCCATGCTAAGTGTGTTAATAATCTTTAAGTTGGCCTTGGGCTCGAACAAAATGGGTTATTATGTGTACTCAGTATAACTTAACTATATACTTATTTATTTATTTTATTGAACACTCAATTATTTATCAATATTTTTTTGTATATTCTGAAGAAATTTCAAAACAATCAACGTACTTTATTTATAAAGTTTTCTCCAAGAAAACATTTTCCCGGTAACTTTTATTTTTCATCGCAAGGGCATATTTCAAAATCACTCATGAAACACAACAACAACAACAAATATGACACTCTAGCGGTCTAGCGGTCTTCCAAGAAATCAGAAATCTGTCTACAAGGCAAGTAGTGACAACTTGAATATAAAATAAAATGCATCCTTAGCAAGTACAGATTGTATGGAGCGCGATAAATTAAAGTCGTTCCGAACTAAATGACATTCCGGCGGCAACTAAAATGTTGACCTAGTGAAATGGCTATTACTCCAACTTCAAGTTCTCAACTCAATCCCGGTCGTTGCGCAAACACATTCATTTTTATACTTATACTTTTTGTTAATAATTGTGTTTTTATATAAATTTATTATTGAAAAAGTAGCCGACATGCAACGATGTTGAATCGGTATCGGCATCGGCTAGAGAAGAGGGCGTCCAGTCCGTGCGTTGTTCTTCCGTCGTCGTAGCCCTCGTCGTCGTCGCTGTCAACCTTATAGTAGACTTGACCGTGGACAATTCTGAATGAAAGACATTGTGAATTTGTAAGATGTAACGATTGTTCGAGTAATGCTTGATTTGTTGTTGGAAAGCATATTGACAAGTTCAGTTTTTCCCCCCTATTTCAGATTAAAAAAAGCTTAATAGTTCTCTTTCTCCAAATAAAATATTTAGGTGTGAGAACTGAGGAGAAATATAGGGTGGCGTTTAAGTGTAAAGCACAGCTGGAGTTAATATAATTTTAATACTTTAAGAAAGGGAGACACGGATTTACACTGATCAAAAAACCTAGAGTTAAGCACAATTTTTATGGTGCCATGCCAATTTGAAGATTTGGGATATATTTTAGGGTGAAATGGGAGGATGATTAAGATAACGAAGACCTAAGCTGAATGAATTTAGGTTGTAGTTAAAATTTGAACTGAATTCAAGGTACCCTGTAGACGGAAAAATAAAAGAAATGTGTTGTTAATCTAAATTCTGGGTCGTCTTTAAAAAAATAAATAAATTAGGTGGCGTAACAGTCTGTAGAGAACTAGAGTCTAGTGACTTACAATCTCTCAAACATTCTTATGTGCGAGTCATTTCAGAGATGGAAGGGACCTACAGTTTTTATGTCGAATCCAAATGACTGATTTGAGTAAGCACTTTTCATCACAAGAATTACTTTTTGGAGATTTGTTAATCCCTCGTAAGAAGAGATGGCACAGGCAAGGATTAAACCCCAAAACATCAAGCATGACGGTCCTACGCACAAACCATCACACCACGGGTTGACTTTTCTATGTATATAGAAGAAATTGTGAAGATTTAGTTGATAAAGATGTTTATTAAACCGATAAGACTTTAAAGAAAAAAGTCAAGAATCCTGACAAAATTCTGATATCACCTTACAATTTTGGAAACAACAGATTGAAATTAAATCAATTGCCCTCATTTAATTTACTATTACAAAATTACCATTACAAAAATTAGTAATTTATATTTTAGGGGCACTTTTTTGGGAGACTTTGTCCTGGCAACGTTTTCCTCATTATGTGCCTCATTTAATGAGCTGATAGCCAATTCTTCAATAGACACTTAAAAGTCAGTTAAATGCCAGATGAATTACCAGTTGCTTTAACAATCAGATAACTTTATTTAAGTTTTTTATCAATTAAAAAAAAAGTGATCAACTCTTCACCTCAGAAATCTTTTCTTGCAAAGCTTCAAATTGTGCCTGTCTGCAAAATGTTCATAATTTATTGAATTTTAACAATTTAAATGAATTTTTGAAGCGTGTATCGTTCTATTTGAAATAGTTATTTAGTTTTAACTTGTCAAAAGTTGACAGTTTTAAGAGTTACAGCTGCCTAAATACGTCTTTTAGGAAAACCCTTAATAAGAAATTACAAAATATTCAATTTCAAACGTAAGCGGAATTTTATTTTCCTGTAAGTTTTTTCGTATGCATTTTAAAAGAAAAGTAAGTAAACGAAACAAATGAAATTTAAAATAACTATGCGTCCAAACTTTCGATTTAAGTTTACTGATTAGTTGAAATGAAACCATTACTGCCATCTTAAGAGTAAGTAGAGTAAGTAAATAAGTAAGTAAGTTTGTACTTAGGTATTATTGAATTTGTGTTTCACGAAGGGGTTGTTGGCAAACGGTGAGTATGCTTTCTGATAATAGTCAACCCTTTTACGATTTCCATAGTAATGGGAAACTTTTAGGAATCCCGATAAAAACTTTTACCAAATACGTTCGTAGTGGAAAATCTCATGCAACTTTGCATTACGCACCGATTTCGTGATACGGTTTTTCGCGATTCGTAAAAGTTTATGATTACAATGGAATTACGAATGTAACTTGAATCTCCGATTAAGTATGCATTGTTGGTAATTTTCCGACTATTCAGAAATATGCAATCAAATAAGTCGACATTTTTTACAGTAAACTTGCTCAACCCATCAATCATTCCACCATTAGAAAAGTTATGAATTTATTGTTTATTCAATAAGTTATTTTTTTTAAATATGTTCATACCTAATAGAAACTGTAAGCCTTGGGCAAACAGAAGCGATAAATTGTGGGTGGCCTTAGTAATTTCATAATGAATGATACTGTTCAATTACATTGGGCTTCCATTTTGTATTGTATTCGTCCTCTCTGATCGTTAAGATGTGCAATTATTTTAAAGCTTAGACTTTTTGAAAAAATTAACAAATTTTCAGTTTTTAACTTCCCATAGGAAGTTATTTTAATTGGTCCTATTTTTTAAATTGAAAATTATGAAATTGCTCGACGTTTCAAAGTCCCTAGGATCTAAATCAATTCTTTGTGTGCGTGTGTACTTACGTTCGGAAAGTTTTTTTCGTCGTCAATATCTCAAAAACCAGTAGAGATGTCGTCTTTTAAATTTTAGTTGACACAAAATTCTCACGAACAAATAACTTTAGCGAATTCAATTAAATTTAATAATATATAATCTGACGTAATACTAGTATAATTTTCATTTTGATTCAATTAACGGTTTTTATAAATCAAAATAAATGAAATAAAAATATTTGTCACCTCAAATATTTTACGAACAAAAAATTGTTGTACCTCCAAAATAAGTGTATGCAATGGAGAATAACTTTTTTGACATCTGGTAAAATTTTGAGACAAATTAAATTCAAAAATAAAAACCAAATTAATAAAATTTGTTAAAAAATAGTTTTCGACTCAAATATCTTTTCAAAAATTAAAGATAATGGCTTCAAACTAATTTTATTTTATAAAAAATATTGTTTCCAACATTCAGTACAATTTTTATAAAAATCCAACTATCGGTTTTTCACACAAATTAAAATTTACAAAAAATTCTACACACAATTGTTTAAAATTAATGTTCGAATAAATTACGGTATTGACTTCAAAATGATTCTGTTCTAAATTTTGTTGTTAACGGAAGATAATGAAATTAGAAAACCTTAATCTGTATAAGAAATAAAAACTTTAAAAAAATGCTACTTTTATTATATGCAAAACATTGTTTCTAACTTTCAGTTATTGTTTTAGAAAAATTCAATTGACAACTTGTTTACAAAACACGAAAACCTTCAAACAACAATAAAAAAAAATTATAAGAAATTGGTTTCGACCCGAGTATATTAAAAATATTAGCAATGAAAGTAATTGAGATTGTATTTTTCACCTCAATCAAAATATTGTTATTGATATTTTCTAAGGTTTCAGACAAGATGGGTACGGATGGAAAGTTATCAGTGTGGGTCACATACTAGCCTCTTTTTTTTTTAAATTATTGCTCACTTTTTCCAAAACAGTTTCTGGCTACCTATTCTTTTCGGTGCCGTGTAATAACGCCAATTCTCAGCAGTTGATGACATTGCACTTTGACATGGTAAAATAAGGCCAAACTACTTTGAGAAATAAGACCAGTTTATTTTACGGTGAGTATAAACATTGAGGTATGTAACCTGCAGCCACCCTGTGGTAGGTTGAGTGTATGCAAACCATACTTTTGAAAGTAAAATAAAAACAATTTGACTTTGTTTCACCTTATTTTAGTGTAATAAGACCAACTGATGAGAATCGGCCATGCTGCACTTTGAAAAAGTGAAATAAGGCCAATTCTTGAAAGTTGGTCTTATTTTACTTGGCTTTATTTCAATTTACCATTCTATTCGACATATATTCAATATTTCACATGAGTGGCTATTTATTATTAACAACATGTTGTTGTTCCCGAATTCCTATAAGAAATAATGGTTAAAGATGGCTGGAGACGCATGTTGGTTGAGGCCCAGGTCCGCCCCGGATTGTAGCGCCACCTTAAGTAAGTAAGTAAGTAAGTAAGGTTAAAGATTAAAGACAGAAATGAATTATGATAAATTAAAATTTTATATTTTATCAATATGTCACTGGAATACCTCTAAGTTAAAGACTATTTTTAAGCATAGTTTCCTCTCTTTAAAAACATTTATTTTTTGTTTTGCTAAAACATTTATTTTCATCCCCATAGTAAACACCACAAAATCAATGACTATTTTAATTTTTTCTCAGTGTAAGAGGGTTGGCTGAAAAAGTGAAAACAAAAAAGAGCTTCACGTCGCATTAATTTCAAATAAACTCTACTAATAGCTAAGTCATCGCTTTTTAACTGATATTAATATTAAGAAACAAATAGAAAATTTTTCGCCCATTATAGTTAATATACATACCTTTTGATTTTATGCTTTGTTTAGATTAATATGGTAATTAAATCAATTTCTCTATTCATTGACATTGATTGATTCAATAAATCTACGTACATTTATAGTAAAAACGAATTCTAATTATTCCAGCGCAGCAAACGCATCCGGACGATGAAGTGGAAAAATATCAACTAACCATTTTTGAGGTCATAATGTATTTTTGGTTTAAAAAAAAAAAACAAAAACAACAATTAGTATGCATAAGTAATTGTTCAGATAAAATGACTTTGCTTTCAGGAATTCAGTTTTTTTAATTCACGACACTATAACCTGGTTAAACATTGAAGTCAAGTACAAGTTCACATGGAGGAGGGTTATTATTAATATCTCCCTGCCCTTTTTTTTAAATATCCATTGTTCTAGTTACCTACATTTCTTATCTTTGATTTCAAAAAAGAACTTAATGTTACTTCAAACATAGAACAATTTCGGTTTTTGAATAGCCTTTAGTTCATGAATAAATAAATTTTAAAAATTATTTCAAGACAAATTAAAATAAAGATATCAATTATTTTGAAGTAATTTTACCTTTCACTTCAGTTATGTATTTCATTGCATAAATAAGTTATTACTTTAAATATTTAGTGCTTTTTAGGGAATTTCGATTTTTAATATTACATATTATCATATGCATCGTTATAGCCATGATTTTTCAAGAATCCAAGACAACTTATACTTATAGTTGTTTCTATCAGAACTGATGATTCCAGGAGGTTGCGGGGTTAGTGATTTTTAAACCATTTTACTATGATTTACCCTTTTTACCACATTAATAATTTGAATTATAGACAATCCCTTTCAGTGGATCACTGTGGCGTATATTTGTTTTTTTTTTTTAATTCAAAACTGGAACTTTTTTTATCAAAATGCCTTCATAATTATTAATTGTTTCTTTGGTTAAAATTTGTATATTGTGGCACTGAAGTCGAAAGCTGCTGAAATCTTACACCAAAGTTTTTAACTCAACGTACAATGTAAAAGAAAATTAAGAAAACAAACTTTTTTGATACCAATTTAGATTCAGCGACTGATTTTTTAAACCATATTTTCATCTTCTTTTTTAAGTGATAAGTTATTAACTTCCCATAGGAAGTTATTGTAATGGGTCCGATTTGTCGAATTGAAAATTTTGACATTTCTCGACGTTTCGAGGTCGCTAGAGTCGAAATAAAAGATTTTTAGAAAGATGTCTGTGCGTGCGTGTGTATGTACGTACGTCCGTACTTTCGCGACGATTTTTTCGTCGTCCATAGCTCAAGAACCAGAAGAGATATCGACTTCAAATAAATTTTGTTATACAGATAATAACGCAGAAAGATTCAGAAAGGGCTCTGAAGAAAATTGCGTGGGTGGTTTTTTTACCATAGCAGTTTAAAAAAAGGTGAACATTTTGGTTAACCCTAAATATCTCATGAACCAATGACGCTAGAGACTTGAATAAAATTTTATATTATATATCGTAAGATGATACAAAACAAGTATATTTTTGGAAAAAATCCAATTAACGGTTTTTTATAAATTAAAAAAAAAACTGAAAAATAAGATTTGCCACCTAGAAAATTGTACGACTAAAATATGATTTCATCTCCAAAACAATATTGTGCAACGAAGAATAATGTTTTCGACATCTGATAAAATTTTGAGAAAAATCTAATTGACAGTTTTTTTTATAAAAAATAAAAACCTAAAAAACACATTACTCACATTACAGTTGGTAAAAATTGAATTTCGACTCAAATATCTTTTCAAAAACTTGAGATTATGGCTTCAAGCTTATTTTATCTTATAAGAAATATTGTTTTGAACATTCTGACAAATGTTGAGAAAAAATCGAATTGAAAGTTTTTTTACAAAAAAATAAAAAACTAAAAAAAATTTAACAAAATTTGGTAAAAATTGATTTTCGACTCAAATATCTTTTCAAAAATTAGAGATAATGGCTTCTAACTAATTTTAACTTATAAGAAATATTGTTTTAAACAATAGGAAAAATTATGAGAAAAATAAAATTGCCTGTTTTTTTACAAAACAAAAAAATCTAAAAAAAAATGTATAAAAGCTGGTAAAAATTGTTTTTCGACGTAAATATCTTTTCAAAAAAATTGAGACATTGGCTTCAAACTAATTTTATCTTATAGGAAATATTGTTTTCAACATGCGATAAAATTTTGAGAAAAATCGAATTTACAGTTTTTTCTACAAAAAATATAAAAACCTAAAAAAAAACAATACTAAAACTTGGTAAAAATTTACTTTCGACTCAAATAGCTTTTCAAAAATTAAAAATATTGGCTTCAAACTTATTTTATTTCACAGAAAATATTGTTTTCGATATTCAATTATTTTTTTATAAAAATCCAACAGTCCGTTTTTTTATAAAGAAAATAAAATCTACAAAAAAATAGTACGCAAATTTGGTAAAAATTGATACATATAGACAAACTTTTAAGCACGACAAATCGACAGACACGATGGGAAGTTATGAGTGTGGGTCGCATCCCAGCCTTTTTTTTTTTCTTCTTTAGTTTCGGAAAAGAAAACACTTTATAAAACTGTATTTTATTTAATATAATTAATCAAAATTGTGCATTTGAGCGTAATATGAGTCAAAGACTTCTTAGTTATGGAAGATAGTTTTCTTTTTATCATGTTGTTTTTACATACATGGTGCATTTTAAGATTACCTTATTAGAAATTTAGGACTCACAGGAAATTGTGAAGGTATCTACCTATACAAATTATTTATGACTATAATAAATAAAAAAAAAACACATACATAAGTTATATTTTGGTGATCAAAATTTGTGTACGGAAATCAAAAACAAACAACTCATAATCAATCGATGCCGCTAGCTACTTTAAAATGTTCACCAAAATATAACCATTCTTCTAAAGTTTAATACAAATTTACTTAAAACTAGAATAAAGTCAATAAATGCATTAACTTAAAACGTAAATGTAAATGAACTACAAAAATTGTTCTTCTTTAAAAAAAAATACTTAAAGTTAAATTTAATACTTAACTTAATTTTTAAATGCAGCATCATTGATATGACATAAATATAAACTAATATTAATTGTCAAAACGACCTTTTCTAAATATTCATATGAAAATAATAACTTAAAAACAGAATAAGATAATACACAATTAAGTTAGGAACTAGCAAGTTCAATATGTCTTCAAAAAAAAAGTTTGAAAATATATAGGTACATATTGGATTAATATACAGATATAGATTTATATAAGTTTTTCATAGGTACTCGCTTACTCAAGGGGTTTTCATTAAAAATTGAAATGCTTAAAACTCAATACTATACAAAACTGCCAATAGATAATAATCGATACGATCATTTATAACGTTTAAAAGTTGTAAAATAATAATTATAACCTATTATTTTATATAATATATAAAGATAAGTTTGTTTTTTTTAAAGTAAAAAGCCTATATTAATATTACTATACTATATAAATCTTAAGAACTCTAAAATATTTACGGCCATCCAAAATTAATATTTGTCATTTGATAAAATTTATTATTAAATGGTCTATAGAATTCTCTTAGTCTTTCAATTGCAGCTGGATCTATAAATGGATGGTTTCGCCCCTTAGTCTTGCCTAAACAATGTGGTGTTGATTTAGCTTCGGATTTAAATAAACATGGAAATCCTTTTGTTGAATTAAAATAGAAATGTTTTTCTGTTACAACCCGTTTCAGTCCAAGAAAATCCTAAGAAAATTTTAAAATAATTTCAATATTTGTAAAATATATTGCATTTAATTTGAAACTTACTTGAACACGACCAATTTCAAAAGCTGGATCTACAATAAGCCTTTCACCACTTATAAAAAGTAATTGTGATAGTGGAAAATATTGCAGCCATTTTTCGAGATGTTTTGAATAGACTCCGATTTTGACTGGACTCCATGTTGTGTCAACGACTTCAAATGATCCGTTCATAAAAGCCAATTGTTCGAATTTTTTCATATCAGTTTTTTTACTCGCCGCTTGAGTGTAGTCCGAAATAGCACGAGTCACAGGATCTCGAACAACAACAAGAAGTCTAAAAGAAATAAGGATATTACACACTTAAAGTACAAGCTTTTTTTTTACAATGGGGCTAAATATTTAAGGCCTTTAGTACATTCGATAAATGTTTGTCCCTGATTGTGCACTTAAACACTCAGAAATAAACGATCATCGGGTAATAAGCAACTTTAAGACCCCAAGTCAAATTTAAATACACGTTATACTCTTTTAAAGCAACTCTTTTGAACGTTTCATCTCACTGTAGTGCAAAAACTACCAAAAACATTATTGCTCCTCACGTAAGCACAAGTAATTCACGATTTGTATTTTGCATTGTAAAGAAATATAACTTAGTAGTAGAGAATTCTAGAGGTATTTCCTTTCTGAATTGTTCATTGAAGATTTTCGCACTAGTACTCTACGCAAGACTCACAGTATGGGTCGATAATGAGAACCTTCTAGGTGTTTTTTAGAATGGTTTTAGACAAAATCATTCAACAATTGACCAAATTTTCACCTTTATAAATATTGCGCAGTCGTTTCAGGATCAACATAGGAAACTATGTATATAAAGGGTGATTTTTTAGCTATTATCTTTTTGGAAACACTGGTTTAAACAGCTGACGCCCGTTTCGTGTTTTGTTTCACTGTCAAACATCTTCAGTTTTGGTCTATAATTTAACCATGAATCGTCTTACAAACGAACAACGCTTGAAATTATTGAATTTTTTTTATCAAAATGCGTGCTCTGTTAAGAAAGTTCATCGCGCGCTTCTTCCATTTTATTGTCAGTTTAATCGACCCACTGAAACGGCTATTCGGGCTATTCGGGCTATTGTGACTAAATTTCGCACCAAATTTACATTATTGGACATTAAACCACCAAGACGCTTACGTAGAGTGCGAACTGAAGAAAATATCGCAGCTGTATCGACTAGTGTTAATGATGACCATCAATTATCGATTCGTCGCCGTTCGCAGCAATTGGGCCTCTGTTACTCAACAAAGTGGAAAATTTTGCGGAAGGGTTCAGGTGTGACGCCTTTAAAAATACAGCTGGTGCAAGAATTGAAGCCGAACGACCTACTGCAACCTAAAAATTTTTGGTGAATGGGCTCTCGGAAAGTTGGCCGAAGATCCACTTTTTTACCGAAAAATTGTGTTCAGCGATGAAGCTCATTTTTGTCTCAATAGGTTACGTACCCATTGTCAATTTTGGAGTGAATATCAGCCAGAAGCATTGCAAGAGCTACCAATGCATCCAGAAAAAGCATTTATTCGTGAGATATGGACCATATCCGTACTATCGATTGAAATAAAGATTTCATGCATTTTTTTTTTTAATTTTATGTGTTTTTTTTTTGAAAAACTTTTCTATAGCTTTTAAAAAATCATCTTTTATTTTTCAAGTAGTCTTTAAAGCAGCTTTTGATTCTATCGATAGAATGTAACTATTCTACAAGCTTTCATTGATGGGAATGTCAACGAAAATGCTTAATGTTCTTAATCTCTTGTACTTGGACACAAAATCAGCGGTATGGAATGGATGAATTGATGTTAGAAATAAGAGTGCGTGAGAATTGACGTTTCCGGTTTCCGGTCTTTATATGGTGTGTCTATGCTTTGAAGCTTCACTTCGATTATGTTATTAAGGCTGCATCTCATCCAGAAAACCGTTTAACAAAACATATTGTAACACATGAAATCTCTTCAAAATCTTTGTCCTATAAAAAGTGGGACCTTATAGCAAAGAGATACAATCTACAACTTAATGTTTTGGTCAAGAATATGGAAGATTGGAAAGATAATTTGTACATCTTCATAATCTAGACAACAAACTGAGAGAGGAGTTTAAAAACAAAGCAGTAAAGCACAATCATCACTCTACAGACAATATTACTGCAAACTTAACTATGACTTAAATTAACTCAAATATTTTCGAGATAAAACTGTATCTTCGAAATATCAACAATATTTTAAGCTAGAGGAGAGTTGCTGAATTTTAATTTTAAGCCACACAGGGATGATCTTCCTTTATTTTGTACTTTATGCAATCTTAAAGCTCGCGAGGACATATTCCATTTCGCAGAAGTATGCCCTATTCTTATAGAGACCAGAAAGGTCTTCTTTGACTTTGACACAACAATGACCATGAAATGAACAATGAGTGTTTAAAATGGAAAGGAAGGGTTGAAGATTCTGACCGCTAGCTACAGAGCCAAAATAATAGCTAAAGAATTCTAGTTTCTGTTAATTTTTTGTTTTCACACTAAACCATGGTCTTTATTATTATTATCATCATTATTTTTTGATAATTATGTTTATAAATTACTTTTTCTATTAAATTCGTATAGTTATGTATGTATATAAAGTTTTGAAATTATTATTTACTTGCCATCTGAAGTGACGGCCTAGGCCATGCCTTTATAAGATTGAGTTTTGCAATATTGTAAGCTTTGTAATAATTATTACTTTTAAATGGAATAAAGCAATCCATCTTATCTAATCTAATCTAAAGAAATATTTCTTATTTCTTTTCCACTTTGATATGAAACCCTTTTACATAAAACATAAAATGGAATATTGTAAAAAATAAATAAATCATTAAGTTCAGAAAAAAAACTGATCAACTGTCATTTTATCATAAGTTTATTTGACTTGATAGTTGGGGAGATTTTTCTGGACCTACTTTTCAGTCCACTTTTCAATAAAGTTGCTTTAAGTGTAAGAATATTTTTGACAGCCTTACAATTAAGTCCCTTATGTATGTCGTCTGAACCTGAATATTGTCTGAACCTTCCCAATGTATGCCTTACTTCCCTATCTTTTTTTTAACCATCAAGTGGCAACAAGATAAAATCATGAGACGTCAAAGTGAATCGGTTCAAAAGAGCCCAATGTAAGAACAGCCTTAGGGATTATTCTATTAACTCTAAGATGTCTTTCTAGTTTATCTAAACTTAATTTAAAGTTGAAACAAAATTAAAATACACGTTCACCCTGATTACGGTTGTCGTTTTATTAAAACGGCACTAAAACGACACAGCTCCATGGTCAAAAGTTCATGCGTAAATGAAATAGAATCTTCGGTGTTCTTTTCGCTCTTCACTCCTCTTCCCTTTGTGGTTAAAATCATTTTACTGAGAATGTTAACTATGCCTCCAGTATTTTGTCGGTTTTCACTCGTCTTGATTGAACGACAACCGTAATAAGGTTGATTGATCTGAGAAGATACAGTTTACACATAATTTAGCCTTACTTTGTGCTAGGATTCATATGATGTACTCTTTGAGGAACCTCCTTGGTGACAAAATAACTGGGTGACTTTTCCATTGTAATTTGTCCCTCTATAGTGTATGGCATATGATGGCGATACCAATGCAGACCTCGGTTATAATGTCTATCGAAAAAATGAACCTCACATCCAGCAGCTCGGACATCTGGATGTAGCCGGATAAATTCCAATAGTGCACGAGTACCACTCTTTTTCACACCAATAATTAGAGTATCCGGCAAATGGCGTGACGGTCGCAATCCTTGTTGTCGAAGAAATCTGTACTTAGGTGAGCCATCTATTTCGGTATAGTTGTACATCAATGGTACTATTCGAACTATAGATCCTAGAATTTTTATTTCCGGTGGTTCTGTCATAACAACTGGTGACATTACACTTTCCACAGAGCTTTGAAATGAATGCTAAGAATATGGATATATGTACAATGTACATACATAATTTTGTATAGAATAAATAAGAATTTTTAGAGATAAAAATTTATTATTTATTACCCTTTTAAAAGATCGATTTATACGTGGCATTAAACACGAATTAAATGTATATGAAACATATAAAACAGATATGCAAACTAAAAATATAATCGCTACCGTGCGATTACTTAGATTGGAATACCAATTCGCAAACATTTTTTCTTCTTTTTAAATCCCACAACAAACGATTTTACATAAATTTCACCGCAATCATCTAAGGAATACATTTACACTAAAAACTTAATCTTATATATTGTTTTTAAGAGTTTCTAAAAACATTTTAAATAAATTACAAATTTTAAAACCACTTATTTTTTAGATTATAGAGGAATTGATTATGTAAAATTTGTGTAAAAATCGACTTTTCAAAAGATAGAACCCTTCAATTAGACAGATGCATGTACATGCACAGTTCTTTCGTTTTTGTTTGTGTTTTCTTTTTCTTTTTTTGAAGGCATTTAGATGGAAATCTATCAATTTCATTCATAAAATAATGTTTGGTTTTTGTTTGTATCTGCGCATTGAAAAGTTTTTAGAAAATTGAATATTACAAAAGGGATGGATTTTGTAACTGTTATACTTTGTACGCATAAACATGAATCAGTACCTATCACATCTAAGGGCAGTTTCACAGGGTGGTCAAAAATTGATACATCAATTTGCATTTAATCAAGTATTGGAGCCATTAGTTCAAAAAAATGCTATTTGTGTCACCCTTAAATAACGCACTTGTTTTAAACAATTTCCCAACGTTAGTATTGCTGTTGATTTGTATTTAAAAAAAAGGCTTTTAATCTCAGAAGGGGGAGTGGTCACACCCATAACAAAAAGCAAGATTTTTGGCATCGCATACAAATGTTGTTTTTATGTTCTGTAAAGGAGGCTTCTGTAAACGTCCGCAAAATCAATGTGAACTCTAGATTTTTAAACAGATTTTCATATTTACATCACAAAATATCTGCACAAGTTGACGAACCTGAGTAAATATCAAAATTATTTTGATTTCTACACAGTTAATTGTACAAACCGCACAAACAACCCCGCTACAGTCCGAGGCGGACCTGTGGCCTATTTCACCAACTTACAAATTGTAAATTACAAGTGCTTTTTTAACAAATTTGTAGAAAAATTTATTTTTTCTGTTTCACGAGATAATTGTTTTACAAAATTGTAGTTGTAGATTACAAAGGGAAATTTGTAGAAATTTCATTATTTGCGTTTCACCAAAACGTTTTTTTGTTTGTAGTTTACAAATACAAATTTGTAAAATAAATTTTTGTTTTGTAAGTTTGTGTTCCACCAAATCAAATATATTTACAATTTTGTTCAGTTTATTAAAATTTCTTACAATAGAAAGATGATGTGTAGATTTCATTACAATTTGTAATTTGCAATAAGAATATTGTCTGCAGTTTAAGAATGTCGTTACGTCGTCGCAGGCATTGTAGCACCGATAGCGATTTAAGTGACCATTTCGTGCAACATATATGTACGTAGACGAAGACAAATTTATCGACCGCGTATAAATTATGCAATTTCTGATACTTTTACATTCAATGAAAAGTTTCGCTTGAAACGTGTAAAGGCGGAGGAAATAATAGGACAAATTGCAAATGAGACTGAAAAAAACATTTCATTGACACCGATGCAGCAATTTCTTATAGCTTTACACTGGCTTGGAAATGGAAACCAATATCATGGGATCGCAGATATGCACGGTGTATCTAAATCTACAGTTTGTAGATCGGTACATTGTGTTTGTGCGGCTATTGTTCATGTTTTTTTGAAAATAGTGTACGGTGGCCACAGGAATTCGAAAGCATTTGTGAAAGGTTCTATAATATTGCAGGTAAATACAATCTTCCTTAAAAACTTATGTATTTGAAATCAACACGTATTAAGCTTGCAAGAAAAATTGTATGTTGTTTATTCATAGCTAACTCTGTTCTCTGTCCGCCGACTTACAAATTTGTCAAAAAAATTGTAGTTTACAAATCTGGAAATCAAACGGTGAAACGGTTTTTTTTTTTGTAATTGGAAATTACAATTTCCCATATTTTGTGTCTCTTTTCTTACAAATTTGTTGGATTGAATTTTGTAGTTTGTGAAACAGAAAATCAGTTTACAAATTTGTAATTGTAGTTTACAATTACAAAATTGTGATTGTAATTGTAATTTGGTGAAATAGACCACTGGGCCTCAACCAACATGCGTCTCCAGCCAGCTCGGTCTTAGCTAGCTAGCTGTCTCCAGGTTCACACTCCAAGTTGGTTGAAGTTCTCTCCCACCTGTGTGCGCCACCTGAGTAGCGGTTTTCCTCTACTGCGCTGCCCGTTCCTCGGGATTAAATTCGAAGACTTTCCGGGCTGGAGGGTTGATGTCCATTCGCTCTACATGATCTAGCCATCTAAGTCGTTGATCTTTTGTTCTTTTAAACAGGTGAGTTTTGCTGTACATCCCATACATTTCGTCGTTGAATCTTCTCCCCTACTATTCATCTATGCAGACGGGACCAAAAATCAATCGAAGCATTTTTCTCTCGAACCATCCTAAGACGCTCTTAATTTTCTTTGACAGGGTCTAGTCCTCAGTGCCATAAATGAGAACCGGGATGGTGAGTGTCTAATAAATGGTTACTTTAGATGCTCGAGAAAGAACTTTACTACTCAATTGCTCTTCTTAGTTCAAAGTGCCTAGGTAGACAAAGTCCTTAACTACTTCAAAGTTAAAGCTGTCTATGGTGCCGACGTCGTCGTTCAATGTCCTTTTTTGATGACAGCATATACTTGGTCTTGCCCTCATTGACCACTAAATCCATCTTCTTCGCTTCACAATGCTCAAAAACGCTCCACTGACATTACGCTTTGATCTTCCAATCACATATTATGTCAATATCATCTGCGTATCCGAGTAATTAGATGGACCTTTGGAAGATTGTGCCTCTATTGCTGACAGTTGAGTTTTGCACAATTCTTTCCAGATCGATGTTGAAGAAGTCGCATGACAATGCATCGCCTTGTCTAAAACCTTTTTTGACATCAAATGTATCGGTGATATCTTTTTCGACCTTGACAAAGCAGCGTGCATTATCCACCGTTATTCTGCACAAATGGATAAGTTTGAGAGCCAAACCTAGACATTGCTCTGTAAAGCTCTTCCCTATAGATACTGTCATACGCAGTATTTGGTCATATTTGGTCAATGGTGGACTGGTCTGAAGTCACACTATTAAGGACCTATCATAATTTTCTTCCGACCATATTTTGCATATTTGCTTACTCCCTACCAAGTCATCGCCTGCTGCTTTGAATAATTTGGCAGCGATGCTGTCAGCTCCAGCATCTATTTTCACTTGATCGAGGTCGGGTAGGCGTAATTGTTGTTCTGCGTCGCCTAATTTCTGGAGCTATTCAGGGAATATCCGACTCTTTGGAAAGTAGATTTCTGATTATAGCAACAGGATTATGAGAAATTAAAAATACGACCATTTAAATTAAAAATTAAAAGAAAAATATCCAAATGATGACCGTGAGACAGCTGTGAAAAAGATAAATAATTTCCGGGCAAATTATCGGAGGAGCTTAAGAAAGTATGAATATCGTTATGGTTAACGGAAGGAGCTCAAGAAAATATGAATACCGTGTTATGGTATTTTTCAACACTTTTGGGGGGTTTCCATGACTATTTGCCCAATTTTTTGTGGAGAAATAGTTGTCAAGAATTTTAAACCTTCGTACCTGTTTCCACTGGCCAAAAATCTTAATGTTAATTAATGATAGGCGGATCTTGGTTTTCTCATTATAGAATTTGTTTTTGGACAGAAGTTGTTCAAAAGCACGCTTCTCCATGCTTATATAATTTTTAAAATCTTCTTTACAAGTAAATTCTTATTCTCTTAACAATTTTGTTAAGCCAAGTTTATGTCTTTTTAAATACATGATCAGAATATAATATTAAATTAACGATCTCCTATTAAAGGTTTCTTCTTAAGAATTTGAATATTTGCTCTTTCTCTGGAGAGGAAATGGTCACTTTTTTTGCTGGCCCTAAATTTTCTTTATTCGATTTCCTTTTCCTTGCATCCAGCCCAAACGTTGTTGCAGGAACACTTTCTACGGACTCTTTCATTTCAATCAAAACATAGATGGCCTGTTCGTAGTCCGAAAAAGGTTGCTCCTTATTTGGTCCACCACCAGTCCCATTCCTTGCTTTCAGGTTCGCAGCCGCCTTTGATCGAACATATTTTTTCTGATCACTCCAAACCTATGATTATATATGTACATGTAAATACATATATCTGTATAATGTTAATAAAAATAAATCTACTGAATTTTTGTTTAAATGTTTCCTTTTTTCCATTCCGTTAGTGGTTTTCTTGTTGGCCCACACGAATTCAGCTCATTTTCCACCATTTGCCAAAACTATGCCACTTCCTCCTTTGTTTTGTTGTGGAAGCCACACGCAATATCGCGTTGAGCCTCCATCAAATTCAAAAGCATTTGAAGCTGACCCTTGTTTGTTGTTTTTGACCTTAACATATTTGAAATGTTATCAATTATTATTGCAAAAAAAGAAAAACTTACAATTATTTTCATAACTCTCCAGCTCAAGTGTAGGGAACAAACTCGCGCCAAATGAATTCGTATTTTCCCTTTTTTGACATTTAGAATAGCTACTTTTTTTCCCGGAGTATTTTTTCCCATTTTCGAACTTGTTTAGAATAAGGGAAAAGAGAAAAGGGAACAAAATTCCCGGGAGTTTTTCGTTTAGAATATGAGAGAAGGGAAATATTTCCCTGGGAATTTTCATTTAGAATTGGGCTTATTTATTTAATTCGTTAAAATCTAACGTTAACAATATTTAAAAAATTCTTATAATCTAATAATATCTAATATCATAATTTATATTTATTATACAATATTGTTGAAAAACATAAGTTTAAATTGTTTACATTTTATATTATCATTTACAGATTCTAAACAAAAATGAAATTCGTTATAAATTGTTATTAACTGATTGAGAGGGCTACATACACCATAGTTTGATCTGCTAAATATTTGAATAATAGGTTGCTGTCGCCTTAAACTTGCACGACTGAAACTGAAATTTAATTTACTTAGAACTGATGGTAATGATATCGAACCATTAATAATCCCAACAATAAAACAAAATTGTAAATACTTTCTGTGGTTAGTCAAAGAAGGGAGGCTGATCAAAGCTAGTCTTTGAGAATAAGGAGGAAATAGATTTTCCCTTGCCCATGGAAGAGACCGAAGACAGAAACGCAGAAACCTTTTTTGGATCGCTTCAATTCTTGAAACATGTATTGAGTAATAAGGTGACCATACCACACAGCCGTATTCTAAAATTGGTCTAACAAACGAAATAAATAGAAGTTTAAGAACATAAGGATCCCGAAAATCACGACCGAATCTTTTAATGAATCCAAGAACCCTATTGGCTTTTTTAATTATATAACTTAAATGATCATTAAATGATAATTTGGGATCTAGAATAATACCTAAGTCAGAAAACATAGAAACTTTACATAACGGACAAGAATCAAACGTATAGTCGTACAAAAACGGAATTTTTTTACGTGTAAAACTCATAGTTTTACATTTGTCAACATTTAAAACAAGTCGGTTTTTATTGCACCATTCCCTAAATATTGTTAAGTCTTCTTGTAATAATAAACAGTCAGAGGAGGATTTTATACTTTTGAAAAGCTTAATGTCATCAGCATAAACAAGGACAGACGAGTTTTTTAAGTTTGAAACCAAGTCGTTAATAAATAAAACAAATAAAATAGGACCTAGGTGGCTGCCCTGAGGGACGCCAGAATTGACAACAAATTGAATTGAACTTTCATTACGAAACAAGACAGAATAACGACGATTTTTTAAGTATGAAGAAATCCAATTTATAAAATTGTTGTTAAATCCTAGATGGTATAATTTTAGAATTAGTGTATTGTGACATAACTTGTCACTTCCCTGTATTAAAATAATTTAAAACATTACTAAAGTTTTTCCAGATTTTAAATTATGTGTTGTTTTTAACAGACAAACCGCTTTTTGGTGAATTAAATTACTAACAAATCTGCTGATAAAGTCTTTGCTTATACAACTAAACTTCGTGGATCCTCCATTGGTCAAAACTCATGAGCGGTTGAAAATTTGTCATTTTAGGATTGGAAAGAAATATTTAAGGAACAAAACAAACGCAGTTTCAAACCAGTTGTTCTCCACGAGCAAATCACCATCCTTAGATAGAAACCATAAAAGACCTTCTTTAATTTTATCATGTCAATGCCTACCGAAACTTAAGTCAATTATCTGAAAAATTATAGGAAGGGGTATTTCATGGGTGTTTAAAAATGTTAAGTACCAAATAGCGACTACGTGCCGTATACTTACTTTTTTTCTCTTCAAATTTCAAGGCATCGACCACACGAAAAAGAAACACAAGATCTACAATATATAATCTTATCATCTCAATTTTTTTTTTAATTCTAGCAAACAAATAACTATACAATTTTTAAATAAAAAAATATTATGAAAAAAAAAATTAAATAAACAACTAAATAATCAAGCCGTTAAATTAAAAAGGAAAACATTATTTAAATAATAATAGAACAGCATTCTGGTCACTAAATAAATGACTTACATAATATGTATATCGAAAAATGTGTATGTGAGTGAAGATAAAACTATTCCGGTAAATATTTTATGAAAATAATGGACTGATTTACTGATAATAAAAATAATTACAATAATTCTATTATCTTTTCTGCAAATAATAATATTACAATGCACATAATATAAATATAAAATTTAATGTAGCTACAATTAATGGAATTTTATTTTATATTTTATATTGTATTTTTAATTTAATTTTTCTCTTATAATTTAATTATTACTTTTTGCTTTAATTTTTGTTGTTTTTTTCTTTATTTATTTTATTTTTGTTTGTAAACAACGACAACGACGACGTTTTTGTTGTTGCTTATGAAATGGAATTGTTCATGATGTGAATTTAAATTTAAATTTGAATTTAAAACTGCAATAAACTCTTGCGGTGGTATAGTTGAATATACAGAAAAATGGGAAAATAATTTATATATAGTTTTTTTTATACATTCATATTTATTGAGGATTTGTTGAAAGCATTAAAAGATTTGACACCTTTCGATGCTGTGAAAAACAAACAAGTCTATTAAAATGGACTCTTTAAATTTAAGTTTGCTTAGCCTTGGAAAGGACCGCCTCGGATTTGGAAGATTGTATCCGCTTTTCACAATAAAGACTGCCAATGGGCTTAGAGAGTGAAGCGGCCAGACTTTTTGTAAAAGTGAATTGACCGATATAACTCACTGCAGTCGAAGTGTTTGTTGAGTTTGAGCTTGTTATGGGTGTAGTGGCTGTAGAAGATGGTTGACTTTGACTATGACTTTGGCCAATTGTCACAGAATTAAACTGTGGGTCGGTTGTCGTTGTTGTTGCTGTTGATGTCGCTGTAGGCGAGTAAGCCTCTTTTTTTCTTCGATCGGTTATAGGAAACTTATTTTTCGTACAACTCAAATCCAGTTCGAGCGTATAAAAGCGACCTCTGCTGAATTTTTTATTTTCGTTTTCGATAACAACTACAGGCTGCTTGTTTAGGATACAGTTGCAATTGTTTTCGTTTGTTTTATTATTGCTGGCAGTGTTGTTTTTGGAATTGCTTAAAAAATTATTCTTAAGCACTCCCGGACTTAAACTAGATTCATAAATATTATTAGTTTTACTGTTGTCGGCGTCGTGATCGTTATTTAACTGTAATGTGGTGTTTATCGTAGTTCGGCTATCGGAAGGGTTCATTGATATGATGGTTGTTGAGGATGATTTGTTGTCCGACGGCGATAGTTTTGAGCTTAGCGGTTCGATTAAATTCTCACAGCTGGTCTCGTAAACGCTCTCGAGGGGTGGGGATTTTATGTTTGACTTATAGGCTGGAAACCAGCCGGAATTTGGAATCACAGGTGGTGTCTGAGAGGTGGGTGTAACACTCGCAGACTGTTGCTGTTGTGGTGGGGTTTCAGTTTCAGATGGGGAGGTCTCTTCATTTGGTTCGGATATTTGCCGCAAAGGCTTAGGCGGAGACTCCTTTAACTTTCGAGCTATAATCTCACTCGGTTCAACGTTGAAACTTTCAAAATTCAAGTCTAAAAAGAGCTCTTGAAGAAAGCGCCGAGCATTCATGCGATAAGTACTTCGTCCTAGGAATTTACACACTTCCGAATATAAACAAATATCCTGGAAGGATTCCGGCTGCTTTTGCTTCAACTCGAGCAAGGCGAATTTCGATTGCTTACTACTCACCGGATTAGCCAAGCGCATGACATTATACAAAATCACTGTGGTAAGATGATCGGGCATACTATCTTCGCTGTGAATGCTTTCGGGTGAGTTGAATGATATTTCTGACAGTTGAATCGATGAACTCGGATAGGATTTCAACTTCTTATTAAATATACATGTATCGCTGCATTTATTTGGCTTATTATTGTTCGTCCGAGAGCAACGCAAACAATTGCTGCGATTGTGTTTGCCAATCCATTTTGAACGTTTACTTACTGAAGAAACGTCTGAAAAATTGCTTATGACAGAACTTTGGTCGCACTCGTTTATGGAGTCATTGAAAAATTGTTGTTTAACGCCCATAAGATTGGCATCAACTAAATCGTGGTCTTGAATGTCTCGCGAAACGTATGTGGTAGTCATGTTACGCGTAGGAAATAGATCAAGAATGTGTTTTGGAAGGCAAATTCCTACAAAAAAAAAAAAAGAAAAAACCAATGCCAACAGTTAAAACATATTGACAAAAAATTAAAAAATAACATTATTACCTGAGTAGCAGGGGCCTTTTGAGTCGTTTTGTAACAGGAACTTTGGTGCTGCCAATGTTGGTAGAGGAACTTGGAGATCTTCAACAGTGAATTGTCTGAATGAAATATATAAATTAGTTTTAATTCTCCAATTCTCTTTTGTATATTTTATTTAAAACTTACGAATACACGTTAAGAGAAGTATGACGATCCAGACTTCGTACTTTCATCTTACGATGCAAATCACTTATCGAAGACTTTTTTTGACGAAATGTTGCATATATTTCATTGCGATCAATGATTTCAGCTATTTCGTCGGCTGCAGATTCGGATAAAACAGGTCGACAATGCCGTCGAAGGGTTCTTAGTTTCGCATAACCCTCAAAATCCAAATGGCTTATTGGTGTTGGTAAGTATGTTGTGCCAATTAGTGACGTCCGTCGGAGAGGAAGAGCGAGCCTGGACGGGATATCAGCGAGGTTGGACATTGAAGGAATCGGACTTAGTTGAATTTGTTGAAAATCTCTATAAATTTATTCAAAAATAAAAAAATATTTAACTTTAGTGTTTAAATGCTTAGAAAACGAAAAAAACATACCCAACAGTAGTTCGAGCTGGTACCGATTCACAGCTGCTTACTCCAGAGGTATTCGAGTCAGTACAAGAGTTACGACGTACCCTATGATGATGTAAATGTGTTCCAGCTATGATACTTATTACATCTGTAGTCTTTGATTCAGACAATGATCTTGTGTGTTTTCCAGGCCGAGTAAAAGCTGGATCAGTCATAGTTTTTGATTGTGTAACGCATCCAACAATCTTTAATTTAGATGTTATGAAAAAATATGACTATAGACAGAATAAAATAAAAACTAACCTCGTCTTTGCTATCGCCTTTGCTTTCACCTGTTGTGGTTGTGTCATCAGCCAACAACAAATTCCAATCACTTCTTGTGTAATATGATCCTTCGATTTGATCATCTAAACTTGGATAATTATACGAAGGTACGTCTTCACACGGATGCCGCACAGGTGTAAAATTATTTGAAATCCAGTCTTCGGGTTGGTAAACAGGCCAAATTGTATTTCGATCATGTCGTACACACAGCCAATCTAAAAAAATAATAAGAAAAAATATCAAAATATAGAAAATTGGATAAAGGATCGGCTTTATTTTTTGTTTTATAATGTGCACGCACTCAAGGGATTATAAATACCCTAATAATGATTAGACGCAGTGAGAGCAATTTGGTAAGGGGGATAATACCAAAAAGGAGATACGAATACACATTGGTTTACAATGTATGTACATTGTAAAGAGTGGTAAAATGGAGCTTTATCCCCACATTCTTGTAATGCCACCAAAGGGTAAACTGATAGCATTTCTAGAAGTACGAATATTACAGTTGAATTGTTTGAGATGAGGAATGTAATTGGCTATTTCACTAAAGCATTGTTTAAGAAAATAGTGATAAAATAATTATAGACATGAAAACCTGACTGTACTCAAGAGCTACAAATGGTTTAGTTAGACAACGATCGCCTATCATATTAAGAACTGTCCAAAAGACTCAAGTACGTTATTCGAGCAGTAGTCCAACTATGAGAATTATACTCGAGTTTCGAACAAATAAAAGCTTTGTAAATCAAGATTAGAAGAGGTGAAAAACATCTTGCTTTTGGATTTTGGATAGTTTGTGATGAATGTACCTAGAACTTAAACCTGTTCAGCCTCCTTAATGTAAGTACCATCAATGGATAGTGAGATTGGAGGACAGAAAACAGAATTGGTTTATCGAAGCATTAAATTCACGGTTTTTTATTTTGTAAGCTTTTCATACGCTGCAGTTGGTGGTCGACATCTGATGGACAAGAATGAGAATCTTAAAACGAATCTGAAAAACTTAAGGTACTTTCATTAACGAAATAATTAAGTGGATTAGAAGTTTCAGACAAAAGATCATTTATAAAAATAGGAAAGAGTTTCGTAGACCAAACGGAGCCTTGGGGCACACCAGCGTTTATTTTGTAGATATTAGATTTGAACCTGTCTGTATTAGACAGGTGGACCGAAAAGTAATTTCTAACCCAAAAAATAAGGAAATCTTCAATACCAAATGCACTTTTTTCGATAAGGGAGTTTGATTCCGAACTTTATTAAATGCCTTTGCGATATCACGAGCAGTTATCTTAAGTTTTTCAAAGTGATTTAAATATTTGTCCCACTGTTCGGTAAGATTAACCATGAGATCATCAGTGGATCTATTGCTACGAAAATCATACTGCCGGTCATTAAAAAGCGTTCGTACTTTAAAATATTTCTCAAGATGAAAATTAATCAGCGTCACCATGCCTTGGAAAGAAGAGACCTAAGTGCAATTAGACGGAAATTTATTAGAAGGATTAGGGACAGGTAAATGCTGTTTTCCATTCACTTGAAAAGAGACCTGTAAAGTAAGACAGATGGAAAAGGTTATGTAATAATTTTGACAGCGTTGACGAACACCTCTTCAAAATATTAGCGGAAATACTATCCGGATGTTTAAAATGATAGATCCTAATGAAGAATAACATAGCATGCATTAGCTGTATGTATGGCATTTAAAAACAATATCAGGTGCCTGTTGAGCTCAGCGTTTATTTTAAAAGTTACAAAAAATTTACTGCACCTTAAAGGCAGATATAAGCCATCAACATTGTGGGCATTAGGGCACAAGAGAATACAACCCACTGGAGCCTCAGCATTTTGTGAGCATTATAATAGAATTTTTGAACTGAATTTCGGAAAACGAAAAGGAACTTTTTTGCACCCCTTTTTATATCAAATGTAGGAAAATTGGAACAACGAATTTTACAAGCCAAATAAATGAAACATTTTAGCCAAAAAAAAATGTGTGAATTAAATATTAGGAACTGTCAGTGTAAATGGGAAGCTAATGGTTTGATTTGAACCAACTGGTTCAGCTCGATAGAAAGCGCACTGGTTTGCAAGAAATTGAGGGTTTAAACCTCCGCTTAGATGCTTAAAAGGTTTATACTTACTTAATTTGAACAAACAATTCGCTCCAGCAGTAGTACTTCCAATTAATCCAAGTACATTAAAAGCAGTCGCTCGAATTGAATAAACTTCCGCTTTCGTTGCCAAGTATATAATTTTTTCATATATTCTGCAAATACAAAAACAAATTATTTTTAAAACAAAAATATAAAGCAAAAATCTTACCTTGGGAAAGATTCTAAAAACATTTCGATTCCATTCGAATGCGTTGAAGCATGCCCTAATGCCCACAAAGCTGCTTTCAATTCAAGACAGTCATTCTCATCGTTAATTTTTGATTTGATTATACAATCCATCAAACCAGGCAAATCAGCAAAATTTTGAAGTGCTACTATTCCTTGATTCGTCTGTACTAGTTGTCCATATAAATGCGGTTGAATATAAGGTGGAATAACAATAGGCCTAGTTGAACAGTTTCTTCGACTGTAGTAGCCGTCTTCGTTTTTGATGTGCAAGGTTAAACTGGAATGCGTATCAGCTTCAACCAAAAGGACATATCTGCAAGAAAAAAAAGAAGAAAAAAAAATTTGATAAAGGCAAACTGCAATTTAAAAATTTCAAAACCTTTTGTTGTAACCATTCTTCCAAAATTCAACTTCTTCTTTGATTTTTGCCTTTCGGTGATTCAGTCCACGATAAATCGAATAGAAACGTGACATAAGAAGTCGTCCAACATCACCAAGTGGCTTAAAATTTGGCCAAATGCTTACGAGTTCTTCCAAATAGTTCTAATATTAAAAATGGGGGCATTAATAAATGAGCAGTTATGATACAATCGTATGAGTATAAAACGAACCTTTTCATAACACGCTTCATCAAGAACATCGATAGCAGCTAACACAATGCTTCGTTCTGAGTCTTTAGTCTGATTAATAAGAAGGGGAATCCCCCAAACTTCAAAATTTGGAATCCTAGCTCTAAGCAAGACTAGTAGAAATTGCGTTGAATAGAGACGGCCACTGCGAGTTTTTGCCGAAGTCAGTGCTTTTTCGAGAATTTTTCTCGTATACGATTCGAGGCCATAGTCCAGACCGGATACGATTAGTTTAACATAACAAACATGATCAGTACTCGAAACCAGAGTCGTTAATCTTTTAAACAAATATAAATAAATAAATAATATTCATTTGAGTAATACAATTTAAATTACTGTTCAAAAACTGCAGTATTTGTTAAAATACTTATTCCTTTCTCCTGACGACACATACGACCGATAAATAGGAAATACTGTTGGCACATTGTATTGTTCATATGTTGAGGGCTAAATAGACAGTCATGAGCTCTATTTGATGTTGTTATAGCTAATAGGTGTTGACTTATATCCGAAAACAAATCCGTAAGCTGCCACATGCTCTCCAACTAAGAAATTATAAATAGATTATTAAAACAACTGTTTTCTATACAATGGGTAAACAAAATAGGTAACCTCATTGCTGGCAAGCAGCCAATCAATCAAATCGAGACCTGCTGTTACATATGCGGGAACTGTTCTACCGTGCGCTAAGTCTTGGTGAGAGAAACGATTACTACTCGGCTTAAAGTAATGAACGATTCTCTTCAGAAACCTAGTTTTAGTATCGTCTAGTTTTCCTATAGCATCCGTCTAGATAAGAAATTATATACATGAATCCGATATGAAATTGTCTATCTTTTACCACAATAAAGAAGAAGCACTTACTCTCAAAATAGTTGTGACTATTTCCCAATCCCAAGAATTGCCATCGGCCAACACTAATACATTCGAGTCCTTTACTAACCGATTGAACTCACGCATATTTTCAAAAAATTGCCTAAACTTTTTCTTCTTCAAACGAAAACTTGAACGTCTCATAGTCGATGTTGGAAGCGAGTGAGATTCATCAGTTCCAGTTCCTCCACCACTGATACTGGACGATACCGAATCTAATCGACGTCGTTCGGAATTCTCTTGGGCAAGTACAGCATTTCCAATCGTTGTAGTAACTTCGTAATTGTTAATGTCACGCTTAAATAGACGCGTATTTATGAGAGCTGAGAAAATTTAATTCTTATCAACACACATTTCAAAATATTTAAATTATTTAAATCAAACCTCCTCCTTGAATAATGCTGTCTAAGAACAAACTACATGACACTGGTCGATTGCGCAGCATCTGATGATAGTTTTGAAGAGCTGATATTGAAGCAATGGCTTGATGATTTCCTTGCGTGGCATGTGTAACAAGTGTTGGTAGTGCTGGATATGTACTACATATATCGGCAGGTAAATGAGTATGCATTAAATGAAGAATTTTACCTGCAAAATTAAATGAATATTATAACTTTTAAACATAAACATAAGATAAAAATAAAAATAAAAGCTTACCAATTAAAACTGTTGCACGAACTGAAATAAAAGTATCACTCGATACTATGACTTCAACAAGTGCATTTAGTAAACCCGTTTCCAAGAAGCAATACAAAAGTAGGGCTAAATGCTGTTCACATGTGTTGGGTGCACGACTTGCAAGACTAGGTAGAATAGAACGTCCTTCCATTGCAACAAATCCATTACTTAACAGCCAAGTATCCTAAAAGAGTAAAATGTATTTTTATGCAATCGTTTTAGGCTAAACAACCGTTTTCTTACCTGAAAATCTGAAGGATCTACCGCTGATAAAGCTACCGAATATTCGTCTGTCCAAATTGGTTGCGGAAGACCCAAAATTTCATATAGTAAATCTAAGATTGCTTTCTGTAATGGAAACAATATTTGTTATAAAAATAATGTTTGGTAAACGTAAAGTATTTTACATGCAACATGAAATACACACAATTTGTTTAAAGAAGAAATAGAAGTATAGAAAATGGATCTATAATGTATTCAAAAAAAATAAAAAAACATCCTTCCTACAACATTGGGGATTGATCGACCCATAAAAGAAACTACTACAAGTATAGAGTGCATCTATCAATTTTTGTATGTACTTACCCTAACTTCCAACTGATTTAAATATAAAACATCAACTATAGCTTTCAGTCCAGAAGGATTACTTGGATTACAAAACTCCAATGTTCCAGCCCAACTTCGGAGAACTGAAAGCAATGCCAATCTACTACTTGTGTATCTTAACTCACGGGCATCCCTATAAAATCAAAATGCTTATAAATGAACTTTCAACACGATTACCACCCAACAAATTTGACTTACTTATTTTTATCCATAATACCCAGTCTATAGGTAAAATCGCAGTATGGTGCTGCTAAGCAATCTAATCTTATGCCTGAAATATTTCTTGTGTTTGGCCATTCCAGCAAATGCAACAAAACGCCACACAAGCTTTCAGCTATCCGTGGATTGTGACATTCCAATACATTTCTGGTAATTGCCCCAACACCACCGCAAACAACCATCAAAGTTGGATTCAAAACTCCAAATTCACATAGCGTCGCAAGGCAAGCCCTTAGCATATTATCGCTATCTTCGATGCCATTATTCGCTAGTGATACCAAACAGCGTACAATGACAGGACTCACATCTTCTGGTGATATAGCGAGAATTTTTCGAACCTATAATAGAAATAAATTCGATGAAGACTTCCTTTACTTCAAGTGTTAAAAATAATAATCATACCAATTTAAGGCCCTGTACTCGTTCGTCGTCATTCCTCAAAAGTACATCAATACTTCGGCAAACCAAATAAGGCAATTGCAACGAATTGAATATTTTAATGTCCTTTGGCGTTAATAATACATATCGGATAGCTCGCAGACCAGCTGCTCTAACTTGTGTAAATGAGTGTATCAGTGAAACACTCAAGCTAGATTCAAAAATAAAAATTATTAGAATATTTTAACTTCAAGCCAAAAAAAAAAAAATATGTATTACCAATACAAAAATTCTTCTGTTGAAAAACCCAATTGTGATATTTTGTTCTCTTGAAAAAGTGTTGCAAATCCATTGAGGAGAAACAAACGCTTTGCGTCCCTCGTTTCTTTAATGCATAATAATTCATAAATTTCAAATGCATTTTCTGCAGGTGATTTTTGTGGATCCAAGCGAAAATAATCTTCTGGTTCCGTCGAAACTGTTAAATACAAATAAATTACTTTATGTATATTAAATATTTTGTATATGATTTCATGTTTCAAGTGTATATGGTTTTGTTGCTAGCCGGTCTCGTAGACAGTGTTTCTATTTTCAAGATGGTTGGGTGTATTGTTCGATGGCCAAGCAATTGCGATTAGTGTCTTAGTAAAGACTTATTTCATTATTGGACCTAAAAATATGTTTTATGAAAACACCAACTTAAGCGCTTAGAGACGTGTCTTTTTTAATAAACTGACTAATGACAATAACAAGCTTTCAACAAAATATACATCTCTTTATGATCTTTTGCATGTCTATGAATGGGAATCAGGGACGTTAGGAGACTTGGAGGTAATTCTGAGGAAGGAGGATTTATTTATATTATTTAGAAAGAGGATAAAGAAATGCAATAGTTTAGGTGGCGCAACAGTCCATAGAGAACCAGGTCCTAGTGACTTACAACTCCCAACCATTCCTGTGTGCAAGTCATTCCAGGGATTGAAGGGAATTACAGTTACAGGATAAGAATTACTTTGGAAGGATATCGCAAGACATTACCCGTGAAAAATAACAAGTGACACAGGCAGTTATTGAAGTCAAGACCTCTAGCATGACAGTCCAATGGACTAATCATCACGCCACGGGTACTACAATGCCATAGTCTATCTGTTGCTTAAACCCAGAAATCTAACCACAAATTCTAAGCTGCTAATGTACAGTGCCATGTACTTAGCAATAGGAATCTTAACACCTTAGCCGCTACAATCATACTATTGCAAAAAATAAGCTAGGTAGACTTCGGTGGTTAAGCCAAGTAGGTCGCATGAACGAACATTTATAGACTCGTAGCTTAAAAAGATGGCTTTGGCTCGCAATTATCATAAGAAGAGACTTATAGAAGAAGTCCAGCATCAGATGATGATGATAGAGAAATAAAATTACAATGTTATAAAAGTTATGCCATTTCCAGTGCTATCAAGTTGCTATTATGTCAAATATTGGAACACTGTCAGTTAACATATTATTTTTCTTCATATTTTTTAAATAATTTAAATGTATGAGTTATTTTAGTGTTTGACAGAATATATAAAAATGTTCGTTATATTCATTACCTCATACATTAATTCCTGACCGGGGTTAATATTATGAAAATTAGTTTCAGATCGGAAAACATTAAAGCATTCCGATAGTCTCTTAATTGATACCTACATACCTCGAATATTTCTAATTCTCTTAATATATTCATAAGCAGGCATGCAGGTGCAGTTAGATTCCCAACAAAAGCATCCAGATTAAGTAAACATAGAAAGTGTGTGTTTTTTAGAGAAAAACTATCGTCGTCGTAGTCGAGTTTTATTTATTTACAAAAATTATTCAAAGCCTCAAACCAAAATCATTTAATCTTAAAACTGGTTTAAGAGTTAAACAAATATACATAGAACTATTGGCGGCGGTGGCTGCGGCGTTTAGCGACGGTATGAAACTGCTTGATGTAAACAATTATGTATGCAAAATATTTATTTTAGCAAAGAAAAAATGTACAACGCAAAAGATTTGGCAATAGAAGATGTGCAAAAACCAATAATTCGACATAAACTAGGCCAAAACAGCACTTATCATCAAATTAGCAAGAAAAGAAAGAACAAAATACATAATGAAACTATATAAAACAAATGGAAATGCGGAAAAGGAGGAAAACACGGAACAGAAACAAAAAAAATCCATCCGATAGTGATTCAATGCTCCATTCTCAATTCCTCATGCCATGCCACATATTTACGGAGCATGCCTCTGCTTCCTTCACACATCATGTTTACGACCATTAAATACTATACTCTACGTTCTCGTTGTCGTTGTCGGCTACAACTTTTCCGTTGTCGTTGCCGTTGCTATTGCTATTGTCGGTTGTCCCAATTTGCTAGCAATTTTAATGCTGTTTCACCTTCGTCACTGGTTTTGGCAATTAAACATTTTAAGGGAAATCATCATCATCATCATCGTTGTCGTCGTTATGAGTCACGGAATTGTTTGCGTAATTGCCTTCGCCAAAACGTAAATACCCCAACGCCCAACATCATCATCTAATGTAAGTTAGGCATAGGTATTCGACATTCGACGGCATTCGGAATTCCGCAAGCCGGAACCAGGCGGTTCCAATAGAATCTGGATATGCATGCGAGCAAAGCAAAGCACGCTTCAAAAATTCAACAACCCAAACTGCGGTTGTTCGTTCTTCTTCGTGTTTTTTCCTCTCTGCCACGGAAGTCACAACCTCGCATAGCGGTAGCGGTTGCGGCAGCAGCAGAGGCTACGCAAATTTCACCGTGTCGGTGTCACACCACCGCACCGTCACGATCCTAAATACAAAAGAAACTCCTAAAACATATTTCTATTTTAGTCTATATTCATCTAAAAATACATTTTTGATACAAATCACGGGTTGTTCGGTAGATGAAAATATAAAATGCGACAATGGACTAGAAAAGAAATAATGTTTACACCCTGCGCGTCCTTCAATGATATCGCCACCACCAAACCAAAACCAACCACACCATCATCATCACCGCCACCAGCACCAGCACCAGCACTGAACACCACCGTCACCGTCGTCACTTTTTTTTTATTATTTTTTTTTTTTGACCATCCTACGCACTTCATTAGATTTTAAACAAATTCAACACAAATATCTCAAAAACTCTTTGTATTTTGATTGAATTGCAACATTTTGAATGAAACACTAATTACTTTTTGGTTTTGGATTTGGATTTTATTTTTTTCGTAGACATTTTACAAGTTTGGGAAGATTATTGTGTTTGGTGTTTACCTTTGGCACGAAACTTCCTTTTGCCTATTCGCCAGCTAGAAGCCATTTTCAGTGTAAAGTAAAATTTATATTTTGGTTCTTTTTCTTTAGGAAAAGTATTAAATCGAGGGTATTTATTCGCATTGCGGTTAAATCACACTTTTGGGCACGGTCGCGTTTGACGCGTTTGTTTGTTTTTTATAGAATAAATAGAAATACGATTTATGAAAATTTATTATTGAGTTTATTTAGTGCGTTATACCGAAAAATTTCCATTTTTTATTACGAAAAAGATTGGTCTTTTTTGACTTCTTATCATTTACTTTAAATTGACATTTATTCGCCATTTTCTTTTCTATAATATTTTTGTTGGAGTGGATGAATAGGGAAAAAAGAAAAGGCTTTGGCATTGCCATCGTGTTGATGGAATTCAAATTTAATTTGTTTGTTGATCTAGTACATTTTTTTTAGTTTTGAATTGTGTGGAACCGATATTCTCGACAAATGGAGATAGTTGCGTTGAAATTGAATTTTTGAGTTTCTATTTTTTTCTTGATTGATTTTTTTTAGGCAGTTTGATGTCTTAGATCGGAACATAGAGGAAATATATTATCTAGAGTCCCGACTGGTACCCGTCTTGCCTGAAACACCCTCAAATTTTATTTGAGGTAACTCTCTTAAAAGTCCGTAACAACTACATAGAATCTGCATTTTCCCATAAGAAATGCACGGGACAACTAAAACATGCTTTAGTTTGTAGGCCGAAAGAGAGCAAACCCATTAAGTCGGGACTCTAGATAATATATTTCCTCTATGGATCGGAAATTGAAACAAGAAATGAATATGTATTGGCATTCAAATCGTTCAATGAAAATCGCCTTCAAAAACGGGAAAACTGATTACTGAAATTATGACGTTTGTTTTAATATAATGTTCCATTGGTTAAATACATTTTTTTCAATCTGCTAATTTTTTTTATGTACAAAATTCAAACACAAAAATTGATAAACATAAAAAGTAAAGTCGTATTTTTTTACTTCTCACTTCTTTATAGTTAAGGTTTCAGTGGTCAGTTGGCATTTTGCAGTGTTATCAACTGTTGGCAGGTTCAGACAACATAAAGGGACTTCATTTGCAGTCAACTGTATTCTTCGAATTACAAATAAGTCCAAGGCATTAATTTTAAACTCAGAACATTTTTTGACTATCTTTTGCTTGTAGACAGTACCAACAACATTATTTAAAAAAAAAAAAACGATCCTTTGACAGTCCATCATAAACTGTGTTTTGTGTTGTAAACAAAAAAGTCTTTATTACTTTTCCAATATGACGAGGAATCATTTTACACAAAACTTTAAATAAAATAGTTAACTATATAAATAAATCACAGATCAACTGACATTTTGACACAACTAGATTTAAATTTCTAGTCGTCTTTCCAATGAAGTTAACTTAATTGAAGAGAGATTGGGTAGGTTCAGGCGACATAAGGAACTTAAAAGTAAGGCAAGTTTCTAGTATCTGATTGGCCAACTGCCAAAAAATGCCTTCCAATTAAGGCAACTTTATTGGAAAGTTGACTGGAAAGTTAGTCAAGAAAAATCTCCCCAATTATCAGGTCAAATCTACTTCTGTCCAAATGACAGTTGATCATGTTTTTTCATTTAACTGAAAGCTGAACTTTATTAATCTATGATTTATTTATTTTCTGCACAATTCTATCTATTGTTTAGTTAAATAGGGTTCCTTGTCAACTTGAAAAAGAAATAAGTATTATTCCTTTACATTACAAAATACAAATCCTGAAGGGCTTGTAACTTACCTGAGGAGTGTTTTGTAGACAATAATTTTTGACGGTAGAAGTTAGTGAAGTAAAGTTCCAAGTTTGAAATTTATGGCACTTGAAAACTAACTAGTTGCCTTGGTCAAAACTTACGTTCAAAGAATGCAGTTGACTGCAAATGAAGTCCCTTATGTTGTCTGAACCTGACCACTTTTTGGCAGCTGATATTGGGCATAAGGGACATCATTTGCAGTCAACTGCATTCTTTGAACTTACATTTTGACCAAAGCAGCTATTTAGTTCTACAAGTGTCATACATTTCAAACTCAGACCTTTACTTTAATAACCTCTACCTTCAGTAAATCGCACAAAAATTATCAAAATCATTTTTGTCTTCAAAACACTCCGCAGGCAAGCTAGAAGTCCACCACAATTTGTGTGTATAAATATTACTTATTTATTTTCCAATTTGACAAGGAACCCCTTTACACTTAACATTAAATGGAATTGTGCAGAAAATAAATAAATCAGAGTATTAAATTTCAGCTTTCAGTTGAATAAAATAATTTGATCAAGTGTCGTTTTAACATATGTATGTAGACTTGACTTGAACTTTCCAATAAAGTTGCTTTTATTGGAAGGCAATTTATTGGCAGCTGCCCAATCAGATACCTTTCTTTCAAGATCCTTATGTCGTCTGAACCTGACCATTAGAAACTAGCCTTGCCTTTAAATCTCTTATGGCGTCTTATCCTGTCCAATAAAAAAAATTAATTTAAGTTGGACATTTTTCTAAAATCGGATCGAAAATCCACGAAGCAAATTCTTAAAAAAATGTGTTTATATTTGGCAATCGGAAAGCTTTGTGTGGACTTTTATGAAAGCACACAAAATAATGACAGTTCTCATTCTGGGTTCGAAAATTCAAATCGAAAAATTGTCATTTGGAATATTCATAATGGTTTTTTAGTTTAAAAAGAATTTGGGATGACTTTTGGACACTTTTATTATGGTGGAAATGTCAAAATTTACAGTTAACTCTTTTGATGTGATTATAAATATACTTATGAGTTTCATATATAGAGTAACACAAAACTGCAGAATCGATTTGAAACCTACACCGGTACATGTTCCATTGACAAGAAATAATATCAAAACCATCAAAAAATGAATCAATTTTTAAGCGAAAAAAATGTCTTCTTAAAATACATAGTCCAACTATGTTCTTTAAAAATCTATTTTACTTTGAATTCTAGAAAACAAAATTAGTCATTAAAAAATAAACTTGGTAGAAAGTCGCTAGTTTGTCATATAAAAAATGAATTAATGGCATTTCTTATCATATTGATATCCAATTTAAACTTTAAAAAATGAATGTCAAGTATAGAGACTATTTTTTCCAGTTGCACATCAAGAATGTAGATTGCTTTACCTAACTCTGTTTTTACCTCCCATTTTGATAATCAAAATTTCAAACCTAATGTGCATTGGTATCTCTTTTTCAATCCATTACTTTCTTTAACAACGGCAATGAAGTGAACGGCTAACAGGAAGAACTTTTTGAGAAGATCTCTCAATTACTCGATTGATTAGCTGGTATAAGCTTTAATTAAAGTCCAGACTATTTGTCACATTATTGGTGATTAAACTTTCTGCAACAAACCGTAATATTTCCTTTTTTGGGCGCCATTTAGGAGCAATGTTTTTCGTACAATATTTAAGGTCAATATTTGAGTCAATTGATCTAAAAATTTTGAGCCGAAGTCCATTGAAGTCAATAGACTACCACATGAACTTTGCACAAAATTTAATTAAAAAACAACTTCATTACAATTAATATTGCTTTGTAAATTGAAACACTAGTTCTGCTTTATTTGGCATTTTTTTTCTAGAAATATTAGTTTGTTAAGAAATGAAGAAAAAGAAAATACTATGCATTTAACTATTTTTTGTTTTGTTTGTTTTTAAATATTAAGAAGGTTATCGAAACTAATATGCCAATTTTTTTGTTTGTTTTATGAAAACGTGAGTGTTCTTTTCTTTGTTTTATTATAAATTTGTTTTTTTTTTTTTTTGCATATTTCTAATTAAATTAAAATTAATTTAACGATGGTACTTTCGAGCCACTCCAATTCACATCAATATTTGGCCATTTTGTTTGCAAACACGTAAGCATTGGATTCGAAACACACACCGATTTTAAATCACATTCTAACATCACGGCTGATCCCCTATTAAAACGCACCTATAAAATAAAAAGACAGACCAAATATTATACGAATTACTTTTTGTTTTGAAAAAAAAAATTGTTTTTAAAACTCACTTTATTGCCATCATTTGATCCAGGGATTCCATTATAATGCAATAAATCAAATGTATCTGGTGTGGAGCGCTTTTCAACAGGGAAAAACTCATCCATAAATGCATTTAAGAGTATTATGCCTAAATTTTCGGGATCGAGCTTTTTCACCATTATTTCGACACTACAAATAGATCGAAATATAAAAAACAATTTTTATACCAGAAATCGCTGTTTCTGTTTAACAACGACTTACTATTCAGGCTCACTGACTAGATCTAACGACGCCAAGACATCTTGTAGAACAGGCGCTGGAATAAAATTATTTCCTTCGGGATCGTATGATTTGAATACTCTTCGAGCTATTTCTGAAGAAGTTTCTGGTGAAACTAATCTCTTTTCATGGCTAAACAATACTAATTTGTGAAAAAAAGACAAAAGTTTAATAAAGTTTAGAATTGTTTTAAGCAATCATTTTTGTTTAAACTTACCAGTAAGATGCGTTTCTGATCCCATCACCCAGACGGGATTTTTTGGATTTTTATAGAAAGATCCAACAGTGCAGTAGCGCATTTGTTCCATAAGAGTGATAAAACCGATTTCACTTTGTTCACTAATACCACGTAGTTCTATAAAATTGTACACAATTTATTTGTTTAAATTAAATTAATTAAATTTAAAAAAAAAGAACATACTTAATCCACCGATATCTTCTTCGTGGTCCCAAACGTGAGCAACAGCTTGACCAGTTAACATGAGATTTATAAGACCTTGCGATCCATAACCATAGGTATTGTGAATGAGAGGTTCTGATGTGTCGGAAAGCTCTGAAGTAACATTTTCAAAGCCCTATAATATAAAAATGGGTTGATATTCTTTTTTTTATATTTTTAAATAAAAATCATTACCTTCGTTAAGAGGACACTATACATAAAAAGTAAAACACCAAAGTCGGCTGTTAACGTCCGAAAGTTTTCGGATAGATATTTGGATACATCATCTATATTATCTAGGTTAATCACTGACAGGTTCTTGTGGAAGTTTTCTGGTAGCCGTTCATGATCCTGTTGTTGTAGAAAAGAAACTTTTAATTTAATAATAAATGTGACCTTCCATATAGATAAATATTAGTTTAAATTTTATTGGCTTTTGATTAAATAACCATAGTTCGTCATTATTTAACATTGAACGAAAAAAAAAACAGGATTTTGAATCTATCTTTGTTAAAAATTAAAATTCGTTTAAGCAAGAAACAATAAATTCGCTCGTTCAATTGGGTAACAATTTGTCAGACCCTATGCGAGTAATCTAGAATTTAATCCCAGTCTTTACTACCTCCTAAGAAGAAATGACAAAAACACACAAAAATGAACTCCATCATTAAAAAGTTAGTCTCAAATAAGGCTTCGAATTTAGTACAAAATTTTAGGTTCTATTTTAGTTATTTTAAGGAACAGTACTCAATAGTATTACCATTTTTCATTTTAGTGTCAACACCTCCATTCTGAAAGCTTAATTGCTGATGTGTGTACTACTTTGATTAATATAGTTTGGAATAGCATACACAGTGGTGGACATTTTGATAAATTTGGTATTTTATTAAATTTATGTTTAAGTCACATTTACGTTTTATTTACATAAAGTTTTTTATGGTTTAAATTAAATTTAAATATTTCTTAATTTATTAGAATCCAAACGTTTTCTTATTTTTAGTTGTTTCTGAAAAAAATATACTTAAATCCGAATAACAAAGGTATTTATCATTGCTGGACATCTCTTTTGCAAACTGTCCAGTAATTTTCTGCATCGTTTGATTTTTGTTGCATACCAAGCATTTTTGATATTTTCCCACAGCACATCTAAGTCTTTGGGATTGTTGCCCTAAAATTGACTCTCAGTATTATTCACAGATTCTCAATCGGGTTCAGATCGGGAGACTGTGCTGGCCCAAACACGATTCAACTAACCGGGTCGTTTTGTCAAATTGTCAACCATTCTTTAATTCTTGAGTTTATTTCTAACAAATAAGCCAACACCGTGCCATGAGAAAGCTCCCCACACCAAAACGTTTGTTCCTTCGTGTTAAATTGTTTTTAGAGTTTACTTTGGGTTGTATTGTTTTTTAGGTCGAACTTTAATTCATCATTGAATAGCACCTTCTTCCAGAAATTAAGAGGTTTTTGAAGGTTTTCCTTTGCAAACTGAATTTGTCATTTTAAGTTCTTTTGTGACAAAAGCTTTTTTTTCTGCGCTAACAGTCAATCAATTGAAGTTGTTTGAGAACACAGAGAAATACCGCATAGGGACTCCATATCTGATTTGAATTGGTTTGATTAATTAAATGGGTCTGCAATCGACGCTCTTTGAATTAAATGATCTTCTCTAATTATTTTTTTTCACGGGGAGCTCTTGGAAATTTCTGTGTTGTTCCAAAAGTCTCCTGATGCCGGATTGCTTCCTCGAACTGTTTAATAGTTTTGAGATTCTGAAACCGTCTTTTTATGACTTTTATCAACACAATTATCAAAGCTCTTTTATCTGCTGATCAAGTTGGTCTTTTTTGTTTCCTCTTTTTTATAGACATTTATTTTAAATCCACTTATAAACACTTACCGGTCGTTGAATAAAATACTTAACGTAAATATCGATATCAAATCAATGAAAACAAAGCTTTCTTAGAGTGAAACGTTCTCTGTAAAAAGCTGTCAATAAAAAAACATGAAGAAAGTAAAGGTCTTATGATCTCTTGCCATTATTAGTTCAAACCAAGAAGAAATACCGTCAATTTCAGAAAAGAGCCGAAGTAAGATAAAAAATAAATAAAGTAAAAAAAAATAAAATTACGCAATGTACGCAATTCACTAAATGCGAGGTAAAGTGTGTTATTTTTATGTCCACCACGATGTGTAACTTTATCTAGTTGTCTCATTTTATCAGTCTTCAAAAGAATTTTGAACTCGTCTTAAATTTAAAATATTTGTAACCTCATTTAAAAACAGGCTGTTTTTTTAGTCAAAAACAGAAATGAAACAAGTTACATTCCATTTTACTTATGTATGTATAAGAGCCAAGGTCTTCTAGAAACTTAATTGGAATCAATTTCAAGGGATACTTTTGCCACTAAGGAAGTTCTTAATTTTTAGACACAACTTTAACAACAACCCTTTTAATTTGCAATTGAAAAGCTTAAGCTTTGCAATATCAGCACAGATTATTTCAGAATTACATTTCCCGCCAAACCATATCCACCCTTATGAGTGTCTTTGGAAAATGCACTACTTTGTAAGTAGCAGATTAATAATTCTGCGAGTAATGTATGAATATTTTTATTCCAATGACCAACCTACCCTACATACAAACTTGAAGGGTGTCTTTTATTAAAAACAAAAAATACTACACTTACAGCTTCTGGAGCATCATCTGTATCGGCAGATGTATTAACATTGCCATCTTCATCTGGAGCTCCTGTTGAGGATTCCATCGCTTCTACAGCTTCTTCATGAAGGGAAACAATTCGATATTTCGTTTCTTTGCACTTTTCAAGAATATTACAAAGCGCTTGTATAAGAACTTGTTTGCATTTATCGTGAGTCAACTGAAATATAAAACAAAAACATACATTAATATATTTATAAATGACACATATCATCTATGTATGTATATGGTTGTCATAATTATTACATCTTTCAGACAGTGATTGGGGGTATCCATGAGAATTTTCAATAAATATGCCTGCACTGGAGCAATAACAGCACAGGGGCCTCCCTGTCGTTGCACAAGAGCAGACGGTTCCGCCTCACTGAACTCAAAGCCTGTAATGAAGTATTGTTTTTTATTATTTAGTTTTTCTAGACTGTACATAGGTATATATTTTTTAAATGATGTCAATAGTCAAAAATGTAGAGCTAACGATTTTTCTTCTCTTGCGGCAGTGGAACACATTCAACAAAGTTTTAGCCACTTAGAATTCGTTTTCGTTTTACAACATAGTATAGGATGCAATTAATAGAATCTTACACTTACAATTTTAATTATTATGCACAATACTGAGTCTAATTAGACGGGTGCTTCAATATGAATTATAAACATTTACATATATGTAGCTAAATTGGAAGAAAATAATAGAAATTCCATAGCGTTGGGGTGGGTTAAGAACAAACCTTGTGACCATCGCCGGAATACATCGAGTTTTATATTTTGACCCCATAGCAGATTTCGAAATTGCTGTAATTCTTGGTCATCATCTTTTGTTGAGGCACTTGAACTCTCACCCATTGTAAATTCAATTTTAAATTGTTTATATATTTATCCAACTAAAATTTATTTTAATTGGTCTTCTAACAAGCAAATTGACAAATTTTTGACAAATGCAGTTTCATTCAAATGAAGTTGAAAGGAAATGTCAAAAATGCAAAAGTTCATCTGTTTTCTTTAGCAGGGATGATTATGAGGGTAGTCGATGTTATGGTGGTATAACAAGCTCAGACTTTTTCTATCTGGAAATAAACCTGACCTCTGCCAGTTTACCACTGGACAGTTTACCTCCGTGTGTTTACCACAAGAGCAGGTAGGGTAGTTTATTATTTTGAAATTACCTTCCCACTGAATACTTTTGATTTTGACACTTAGTTTCGTGTTATTTTTTATTTTCATTCTTAATGACACTTCCCCAATGCAATTTTACAAAATAAAATACTCTATATTCTATATGATCTATAAAGAAAGTTTTTGTAATTTTTTCTGTTGTGTTTGAATATTTAACAGAATTCAATCTTGAGCCTGTTTTACAAAAATGGATGCTGCCTGTTCGGTGAGCCATGAAAGAAGCGGGCTTTAGATTCACAGCTTGGTAGAGCAATTCCGATTAATACCGAAGCCGAAAGCGCATTTTATGCAAATATTCTTGCTGGCCAATTAGAAACTGTAAAATAAGTGATGTAGCCCATAACTATTTGTCTTACCCTAACCCTTAACCTTTGTTTCTTTGTTATCCCTGAATTAGTTCACCCTTGGGGTACTCCATGAATACGCCAATAAAATATATATACATAAGTATATAAGACACGTATTCCTGCTCCAGAGCAAACGAACATAATGAAGATACTTGTAATGCTTGTAATGACGCATTACAAATCTACAACGAAAACACGAACAAATTACATGCGTTCGGTCACTACACCGAGCATTGAGTTCACACTCAGTTCAACTTGGCCAAAACTCGGTGACATTAATTTGCAAAGGTTATTTTGTCATTCGCAAGGATATAATTCACACTAGGTTGTTACCAAAAGATTGCCTAGTAGAACTGAACAAGACCAACAAAAAGAAAGTAGAAGCAGGGAACCAGACCGCGCATATTATAAATACGCCTGCACTCACGGAGCAGGAACCAGTTGGACTTCGATCGCTGCTAAGCAAGGATCAGTGGTAAGTAAGTTGGATATTAACAGAGGCTACCCCCCACCAGAGGTAAAGGGCTTCTCGTGAAGTATTCAAGTTTAATTGATTTACCAGCTTCGGCTTAGATTTACCAGTTTCGGCTGTGATTTACCAGTTTCGGCTGTGATTTACCAGTTTCGGCTGTGATTTACCAGTTTCGGCTGTGATTTACCAGTTTCGGCTGTGATTTACCAGTTTCGGCTGTGATTTACCATTATCGACTGTGAATTACCAGTTTCGGCTGTGATTTACCAGTTACGGCCGTGCTTTACACACGATAAGAGGCAATTCACCCGCGATTGCCCCAGTCCTGACTGAATCGACGAAAGAGACGTGTGCCGTGCCCCGCGCCGCCTGCTGACTGACACCTATCGCGGAGACTACCTCGGACCTGTGGCACAAGCCGGGATTCGGATGAGAAGAATTATTAAGAAAATCAGAATTAGACAAAAAAAAGGAATGTTAACCGACTATATGAAATAAATTCGAAATAATATAAAGTTAATTATAAATAAAGACTAAGACCTATTGATGTTAAATTTCGGTGTTTTATTTAACTAACCCTGGACACAGTGAGCATACCCCGCTGAGAAATTTAAAACACCCTCACATTTTGGAATGAGGAAAGGAAGTGCAATACTTTGTGAACATTGCCACAGAGATTACCTGGCCTCGAGGTAAATCGGCAAAGGTAAAGTGGCGGTGGTAAACTGTCCAGTGGTATGCTGGCAGAGGTGAATATTCACGTACAGGAAATAACAGAGTTAAAAGGGAGGTGAGCATCTTGTGTCTACCTCTAAAAAAATCCACCATTTTAAAAGTTCATTCGAACATTTGTCTAGAATTCCAAACTATGAAGTGAAAGCTCAATTTTGTTAAAATATAAGCTGTTTATATATTTCTTTTAATTTTTAAGCTGTACTTTTCCCTAATTCAAATATTGTTTGAAAAGATTCCTTGTAAATTTGGAAAAGTAAAACTATTTTGCCACAATACACAGAAAGTAGTTCCTTTTTTAGATAATAAGGTTTTAGTATTTTTAAAGCAACTGAAGTAAAATGTTAGTGGAGTAAGATTCTCAGTCGGTGGTCAGGACGTGTGGTTTTCAGTCTGGCAATCCTTTTTTTGAGTTGGTCTTTTTGACAGCTGTCACTTGATTAATGCTCAGTTTGGTTTGTCATTCTTAATGAATAGACTTTCATTATCTCGAGTCGTGGTCTTCATGATTGTGCGATTTAACACCAATAAACTATTTTTTTTGCAAATTCGCTTGTCTACACAGATAAGGCCGAGATAATTGACGATGCTTCTGATATGCGGCCACAATTTATGCAAAAGACCTTTTGGCTGAGTTTTATTCCAGCCAAAAGCGTCGACAACTTTCCCAAGATCATTTTTAAAACATAATGGCTAATTTCTATTTGAAAATTGTTTTATACTGATTGATATAAGAACATAAAAATCGATAGTGGTCACAAATTTAATTAAAATCTTTATATTTAATGTAAATTCATGGCCATAACATTAAATTATTTGTATTTTATTTCTCCTTGCAACCCAAACGTCTTATATACCGTGGTCAAAATTCGCGTTCAAAGAACTCAATTGCCTTTGAAGCCCATTATGTCGTCTGAACCTGCCTAGTGTTTTGATAATTTAAATATTTCTCTCTATTCATCCTTAATCAAGAATTATCAAAATTAGTAATCACATAATGCGTTAGTTAAGTAAAGTTTTACTAGAGGAACAAAGGATTTCAGGAGTCCGATTGAAGATTTCTTACAATCTACATCTACACGTGAATATAAATTGTCTCTCTACATAATCCGTGTGGGAAAAAAATTCTTTTGATTACTGAGATGATTTAAAAGAAACATTTTTCAAAGAATATTTTTGGTATAATGAAAACGTAATTTTTGATAAGTGACAGATAATTAACACCACAAACACAATTTTTATGAAAAAAATTGAAAGAAGAAAGAGCAATTTTGTACTTATGTGTTTTTCACGTCGTTTTAAATAAACCGACATGGAACCACGCTCACCACTAACAAAAAACGTTACTTTAAGGATTTTACCAGCCAATCTGCGATGACACGTTACATTTTTTCTTTATCAAAAAAAAGAAACTAGTTCTGCATAATTTATTCTATAACAAAATATTACCAATTTAAATGTTTTCTATGTTTTGAATTGCAATTTTAAATATCATCCCTGTATTGTATGAAATGTTTAGCATGCGCTTCACCCTGTAAGAAAAATGAAACCCAGAAACAAAAACACTCCATTTGCCCAAAGACACTCCATATATAGAGTGTCTTTGCCCAGAAATGTCAATTTTCTTTGTTGTGACAATTGTCTTTCGCATATCAGTACATAGCATAAATAAAAATTTCAATTTGTTTTGTTAATATTTCTCTTTAATATTAACTTTTAGCGAAAATAAACAAATAAAGATTAAAAGTGATAAAATCAAACGAATTCATTAATTTTATCAATCGTGTTAGAAGCAACAATTGCTAAATAAATTCAAATGAAATGACAAACTTAAATCAACTCGAATAAAAATAATCAATCAATGGCTGAGTATCAATTATTCGATGAGACGAATGGATATCGGTTAGTTTTATTTAATTAACAATCTCATCACGAGCTTTGAATAACAATTTTTTGCTTTTTTAATCCACTCTCCTTGAAGCTATTCGTATTGTAGATTGCGTTTGTTTGTCGCTCTATATGTTCTAACCACTATAGCAGTGTTTACATATTGGAATGCCTTCTACACTCACCCGTTGGTGTACCCACCAAACTTATCAGGCAAATAGAAACAAAAATAAAAACCATTTAAATAGTTGAAATGATTCATTGTGTTCTCATTTTCTTGTTTACTAGATGTCCCTGAGTGGTGGTACAAGCGAGCATTCTACTATGCCAATAACATACACGAAACAACAAACATATCACATGATTTTCGAATCTATCAACTGAATCATTTTAAGAATTCCTCCAAGAATTCCCTGCACTATGATGTGAAGGATCCGCCTGAGTACGACGAGACGATTTATCATGTCAAAGAAGCAACTCCCATGAAACGTCTTGTTTGCTACTATACCGTTCCGACTCCCTTGAAACAGATGGATGCTTTGCGATTGTCGGGAGTGGACGGGTACCTCTGTACGCACATAAACATTGGCATTGCAGATGTCCAAAACAACACCATCACCCTGACAGATGATCTGCGAGCGGCTTTGAACGAAAGCCGCAGCCTTCGCACAAAGAACCCAAACATTAAAATACTCCTCTGGGTAGGAGGGGCCGATTCGAATGGATTCGTTGATATGGTTCGCAATCATGCCAATAGGAAAATTTTCATACAGTCTCTGAAGAAAATTCTAAGTAATCATTCTCTGGACGGAGTCGATCTCGATTGGGAATTTCCAACGGCTTACAATAGAGAGCGACAGCACTTTTCACAACTATTACGTGAAATTCGCCAGGAGTATATTCGTGAAAGGAAGAACTATCTACTGACCGTGGCAGTGGCGGCTGCTGAGGGTATTGCTTTGTTTGCTTACGATGCGAGAGAAATTAACTTGTATGCTGATTTTGCTAATATTATGACTTACGATTATCATTTTTATGCTAGGAGTACACCATTTACAGGTAAACAGTTGTTTTTCAAACTTAAAGTTGAGTCAGTTTTTAACTTCTTCTTAAACAGGTTTAAATGCACCATTATTCGCACGCTACAAGGAACACTCAATCTTGGGGACTTTGAATATTAATTATTCGGTTAATTTTTGGCTGAAGAGTGGACTTGATAGACAAAAATTGGTGGTGGGACTACCTACTTATGGACATTCCTTTACGTAAATAATCACAAACAAAAGAATGCCACTTATAAATGTTGACACTAAACCTTGTTTTTATTTGCAGTTTAGTTAATCCCTTTAACAACGGCATAGAAAGCCCAGCTAGTGGTATTGGTGGTGTGGGTAGTATGGGCTTTGCATCTTTTTCAGAAATATGCTGGTTCAGACAAAACAATATATTCCTAACAACAGTATTCGATGAAGTTACATGTTCGCCATATATTTACGGTGGAACTGAATGGATATCATTTGAAAATGAGGAAAGTGTTGCTTGCAAAACAAAATACATCGCAGAAAATGATTTGGGTGGGGCAATGATTTTTTCGCTTAATACTGATGACTATAGTGGGTTTTGTGACCCAAAATCGAAATCAAATAATGTTGAAAGATCAACAAAAGAAGATTATTTGAAGTTTCCTTTGGTGAAAACGGTCAAAGCGATACTTTTTGATGGGAAATAGAGAACTTTTGAGTTTATATTTGTTATTGTTTATTTGTTATTATGTAGATCAATGAAGGAATGCTGTGCTGTGTATACTGTATATATGTTATCGTTATGTATGTTTTAAATAATTATGTATTTTGATTGAGTCATGATAAATAGACATAAAGAAATCTCAAATAATTTTTTGTCTTCACATGTTTTTTTTTCAGAAATTCAATAAGAAAGTCGGTTGATCTATCAGAAATGAAGTATAAGAAATGAAGATATAATTTTTCCTTAAATCTAGTTTCAAGGCTAGAATTTTTCAAGAAATTGACTAAGTGTTTAAGAACATAATGTTATGATTTATTTAAGAAGTCCAACGACGAGTTGATTATGGTAATACGAAAATCAAACTGAGTAAGTTTTAACTTAGAAAATTGTTAAATGGAAACCGTCAACCAATACACCAAAAGAAAAGTAACAGAAACTGTATTTTATTAATTTTTTTTATTTATGGTTTGGAATATTTAAATTTGTTGTCCTTGTATTATAATCGAGGATGTGAAAACATTTATCGATGATTAAATTTAAAAGAACCAACATGCTAATGTATGAAGTTAAAAATATAAGAAGAAAATATTAAAACTATCAGTTAGGTTCCCAAAATTGAAATCTATGTACATTGTAAATCGAGTGAAATTGTTTTCAGGGTTCTATCATTCGATCGATTTCATAACGTCGAATAATTTTCAAAATCACTTTAAGTGAAATTAAAGCAGCTCACAAATCAGTTGATTGTCATAATTTGTATAATTTCTTATGTTCTTATTTACAATTTGCATTGTGTTGATGCTTATGGCAGTTAGCTGTAGATTTATAAATAATATAATGCTTTGACCAAATACAACGTAAAAACTGCAACTTCCCACATTACATAAAAAAGTTAAGGTTTATTTCCTTTAAATGAAACTGCTACTATTTTTCAACAATGTCCTTTTGCCGAATTCAATTCAAACCAAATTAATCTAGTCGAATTTAAATCACTTGAAAATCCCAAAAATCGAAATGTAGAACATGGAAGCTCACTTCGTTTTAAGTTCGAAAAAATTTAAATCGAATTTGATAAAAGTGACTTTCAAAACTTTGTATTTTGAATCGATTTCAATTTAATTTCTAGTAAAAAAGAAATGTATAATTTTTATAACATTTGTAGATCCTTTTGAGTTAACTTTGTACATTTTTAATAATTTATGGCACACTTACATACTTAAGGTGGTGCTACAGTCCTGTGTGAGCTAGGGCCTCACCCAATAAACTTCTTCATCTAGCTCGGTCCCTAGCTAGATGTCTCCAGGTGCGCACTTAAATTTGGGTGAGGTCACTTTCCACTTGTGCGCGCCACCTGATTCGCGGTCTTCCTCTACAGCGTTGACCTGTGGCCGTGAGTTCAAAGACTTTCCGGACCGGAACATTTGTTTCCATGCGCTCTACGTGACCAAGCCATCTCAGTCGTTGGACTTTTATCCTTTTGGCTAAGTCTATGTCGCTGTACAGCTCGTAGTTCCATCTTTTCTTTTATTCACCTTCTATGCATACGGGACCGTAGATCATGCGAAGAACATTTTTCTCGAAGCGACACAAGGTGCTTTTATCCGCTTTTGTCATAGTCCATCTTCTGCACCGTAAAGCAGTTCGGGGATAATGATGGTCTTTATAAAGCGACACTTTGGTCACTGGAGAGAGGGCTGTACTACTCAATTGCTTTCTTAGCCCAAAGAAACAGCGGTTAGCAAGAGTAACTCCTCATTTGATCTCAGAACTGGTGTTGTTTTCTGCAGCAGAGCCTGGGTAGACAAAGTCCTTAACTACCTCAAAGTTACATCTGTCGATGGTGTCGTTTTGACCGAGACGTCAGTGTTGGAGGTCCTTTCTTGATGAAAGCATGTTATCGCACAATAAATCGTAGTTAATTCTTGAATTAAAATAACTGAAGCACCGATAAAATATCCAACAAAAGCAAACAACTGTTTTTAAAAAATTTACTTGAAAAAAAATTGATTCTAGAAATGATTAATTTTATTTATTTTAAATGTCTGCACTGACTTTAATTAAAGATGTTTTCGTAGATAACTATTTTTTAGTCGGATCCGAAATTTGTTTTTTCTTTTTCTATTCTATGTATTATGAATATGAATTTAAAATAAAAGTTTCTTTTAATTATTCGAATAAAATGGCGTTGCATTTGAACGATTAACATTTCCAAACAATGACAAAATTATCACAAGTCTGGAATAACATTATGTTTCACGGGTGCCAACATATCATCAGATTTCTTAGTCTTTGGTTCTTTGAATCTCAGTGATGGTAGAAAAGTTTTTCAATTAATATGAACGAACCAAAGACTGAGACAATGGAACATATGTAATACCTACCTTGTGTTGGCACAAGGTTTTTGTAGCATTCAAACCCTCCTAATGATCTAGACATGAGCCCGGTCATTGCTCACATGTTAAATTCAATACCAAAATTCTTTTTTAGCTCTGTTAGTCTTTGTATACCTACTTTACTTTCCAAACTTTCTCTTTGTCCAGGAAGAGTTTTTTGCATTTTACAACATCTTGGCGGCGACTAAAACAAAAACCCACGCTACGCCACTGATTAAGAATCTATACCGATAGCTGTATGAAAGAAAACAAGAATATGTAATTAAAAAGTCTTATGTCCAACCATCATCACTTAAAACAATTAACTTTATGCTGCGTTTATTTGTAGAGGTACTTAATGAGGGTAATTTTCATGGTCCTGCTATTTTGTGGATTTTCTTTGAGTTTTGATTATCTCTTTAATTCCTTGAACCAAGTACCGTTAAAGGAAATAAATGAAATCAGGTTAAAGAGTTAAAAGAAATGTGGGGAGTTCAGTAAGATAATATTTGCAATACTAATGATAATGACATCAACATGTACATAATTATGCACATATTAACGATATCATACAAAAGAACAGAGAAGGAAATAAAATTTAGTTTGATGTCCTGAAAAAATGAATTAAGAGTTTGTGTATATGATGCAGCTGCAGGATGCATTCTGTTGGTGTTTAATTATCATATTATCAGACCAATTTCTGTGAAGTACATACATACATATATGTGGTTCAATTAAAGCCTAACGTACAAAGTAATGTTCTTCCGAGTAGGCACTTTTTCTTGTTTTTGTGAACAATTGAGCAAATAAAGCCATATTATATTACACTGTTTCAGATTTTTTAAGCAGTTATTCATTTAACCAAAGAATTACAACAACAAGAATCAATGTGCAATAATCTTTATTTGTTTATCAAATGAAATAATCTTTATTTATTTTTTAGCTTAGTACAAGCCTTAACTTAGACTAGAATTTATGAGCTACTACAAAACTTTAACTTAAACTAGAACTTACGAGCTGACCTTATAGCCTATTTTTTGGTTTTGTTTTTAAACATTTTAAGTTCCTTTATATATGTGCATATTTAAAAAAAGTATTGACAAAAAAAATCTAAGAAAGAGACAAATGTTGCACGGAATGGCAAATGGGTGTTTTAAGGTTCACTTATTTTAAAATCAAAAGAATGCATATAACTCTTAGGAGCCGAGCCGTAGGATTCTGGACATACACAGCTGGTCAAAAAATAGGTGTGAGACAATTTCCACTGTTGACTTGTTGCTGATTAGCGCGTGTTTTGACTGCAAGCAATGCAACCAACATTTTTTTAAAAGAAAGAACAGTTATTCTCTCTATGAGGATGCCAAACTTTTTGCATTTAAGTAATGTAATGCTAAGCAGATACATTATTTGTGTTGGAATAAGATTTTGTGTGTTCTAGAAGTTTGCTATAAAAATAGGTGTGCTCCAAATAAAATCCAAGCTTCTTATAATATTATTTATTTTATGGTATAAACTCTTGAGGTGGGTTGTTTATAATCATTTTATTAGCTTTAAACAACAGTTTTTTATTCATTAGTGTTTGAATATGGGTCGTAAAGTCCACTGCTCGCCAGAAGAAAGGAAATTAGTTCGTCGACTTAGAGATGAGGGCAAGACCTACAAATTTATTGCGGAGGTCCTAGGCAGATCTCAAAATTTAATAACAAATGCCCAGAGGAGTACGCGAAAATAGAGGCCAGCCGAAAAAACATCAGCTACCACTGACCGCCTCATACTATTTCTAGCTAAATCTAATCCTTTTATTTCGTCAAGGACTATATGTGCTCAAATTGATAATGCGGTCAGTGCATGCTCGATCCGAAGAAGGCTTCAGAACTCGAATCTCCCAGGAAGAATCGCCGGGAAAGTTCCATTCCTTAGGGCTAGCAATATAACGTTCAGAAAATTATTAGCGTTAAACCATTCTAATTGGAACGAACCAGAGGGAGTACAAAAATGGCGAAATATCCTGTGGAGTGATCAAACAAAAGTTAATTTGTTTTTATCGGATTCTGGGCTCGCCGCGCTATACACAGAAAACTATTAAACACGAAGGAGGGAATATAATGGTGTCAGTCTGTTTTTCCTGGTACGGTGTAGGTCCTATATTCCGTTTTGATAACATCTTAACAAAATACGGATATAATGATATTTTGGAAGATGCCATGTTACTGTTACGATGGCACTTTCAGCAAGACAACAATCCTAAACATACCGCAGCTCTGGTGAAAGATTGGTTTCGAGAGAAACAAGTATCCCTTGTACCATGGCCAAGTCAATCCCCTGATCTCAATCCTATTGAGAACTTGTGGAATGAGCTTGAGCGTAAGTTAGGAGGTCAATAATTCATTAATGGAAAAGTGTTGACATTTTTGGTCATCAATTTTTATTTAAACGATACGAAAGCTTTCGCAGAAAAAAATATTAAAATCGGTTAATGAGTTCCTGAGAAAATTGAAAAAAAAACTAACGGTTCTATGGGGAATACCCTTTTGGAGCAATACAAATTTAATAAAATATATTGGTTTTTATTTTTGTATTTCGATTTTTTACCAACAAATTTGTATGGTGTCTACTGTCATTTCGGATCTTAAAAAAATCCGAAAAAAGCTTAACGCTAATTTATGGAATTGAATTTTTTTACGAATGCAATCTTACCATATAGTTCCTCTGTGTCACAAGTAAAAAGCAATCTTTAAAGAAAATCCTCGTCTATATCACGTTCTTCATATTTAAAGTTTCGAGCATACATGAGTACGTATGTTCTGTATGATATGTAACTGTTTAGTACTTAATAAAATTAAAAACAAATGGAATTATAGTAACATTTTAACGAAAACCTCCTAATAATCAATTCAAACTTAAGGTTATAAATAGCACTGGAAGGAAGTGCAAGTTGATCGAATTATTTATTTTGGTACAATACAAGTATATTTTAGTAAAATGTTATTTTTTAAGTAAAACCTGTTGTTGGGAAGGGGATTATTCTAGCGGTAGGAAAACGTGTTAAGCTTTTACCAAAAAAACACATCTCAAAAGTGGTATGTTAAGAAAAGTTGCTTAAAATCTTTGCATTCTTAAAATATATTTTTATGATTGTTGTTATCCTTTGTTTAATTATAAGCTTATTTTTAAATTTACTTTATTGTAACATAAAGATGTAGTTATTTTAAAAATCTCTACCAATATTTTAAAAGCCTAACGGGTTTCTCCGCAATTCATTACTTTACTTATATTTACGAGCTGTTTATACAAAATTTATTTTGATCTTTAAATACTGAACACAAAATGGAAAGATCGATCGGTTTTAATTTACTAAAAAACTTCATATAAACTAATTCGTCTAAATTCTTTAATACAGCAATTATGTATTGAAAAAGTAAGTCTTTTTCTTATTTTAATTTTTTATAAATAGCTTCTTTAAATTTTACACCACGTTCAAAATTATTTACTGTATTTAAAACAAAAATTCACTGTCGCTTTTCTTCAGCTTCACTTTTTAAAGATGTTAAACCTCTTTTTGTAACAATTCAATTCGTATTGAAAAATGAAAGCATCAGTTTGATCTTACTTCTTTCGAACGTTCTAAATTTAATTTAAGTAGAACATAAGAAATTATTGAAATTTATTCAAATTAAATAAGACAGCAAATGGTTCTAGATAATAAAAATAAATTAGGTGGTGCAGCAGTCCGTTGAGAACGAGGGCCTAGTGACTTCAAATAAATGCATTTAAATAAATAAAAAAAAATAATCCGGATTTGAATCGAATACATTTTTGGTTAAGCTCCAGTTACTACCTATGTATGTATTTACTTTTCTGGCGTTCACGCTGTCTCCAAGCTCCAACAGATCCCTTGTTTTAAGATAGCTATAATAGTTCCGGATGACTCAAAACAAATCGTCTCATACGTATACAAACATAAATTAAGGATTTAAATCCCTTCAAGTTAAAAATTGTCTTGTAAAGTTTCTAGAAGTGTATGAGGAAACATTTGCATCGGAGTAAAATAAAAATAACAACAAATTCAAACGTTCAAATGTAACAAAAAAAAAACAGCAACATTTTGGACAGTTTTATTGCAATAAGTAATTGACCTTAGTCACCATCACCATCATCATCACGATGGGTTCAATGTCACGAAATTAAAAATCTAAATCCGTTCAGCCAGCATCGATTGACACATTCCTTTGGATGTGAAATTATTATCGATTGATTTTTGCAACCTGATGCCGCGGTCGGCTTGATGAAGAAGAATTTTTCGTCTTAAAGTGGGTCTTTGAGGAGTTAATATCATGGACCATTTCCGGAAGACTTTTTCCTTTTATTCCAAGTGGCGCGCGGCTTAAGCCCGCATCTCTCTGACTAACAACAAATTTATTCAAGTCCCTATATTTTGAAGTGCGGTGCGAATAAATTAAACCAATGAAGTGTTAAGTTGTCGAAATTCAGTGTGATTAGTCATAGTCATTCCATTCTGAAGCAAAGCGACGCCTTTTATGCATTTAAAGAGAACATCAACCAAGAGACGCAGACGACGACGACGGGCGATACGAACGTACAATGCTATCTGATAAAAACAGCTTAACAATAACGTAATATTTTTATAGTTCTTATAATTCTATGTATATTCCAAAAGTTGCAACAGGTTTGATAAGACTTCGAAAAGTTTCTCTTTCGATAAAATATAAACCCTTCTTTCGCTGGCTCTTCAGACGCAGGAGGCTATCTATCAGAGAGAATAGAGGGAGGATATTGAGAACTCATTAGGGTTTATAAGAAGTTTAGCTTTAGATTCTTCACACTTTAGAGAAAAAGAAGCATAAGCAAACACTCTGAGAGTATACTTCGAATGTTTATACAAAAGTGACCAGTGCTGCCGTCTACGATAAAAAAAAAACTTTTTTTTATTGTATTTTCAATATAAACAAAAGATAACACTTATCTACATTATATGTATACATTTATGTACTATGTTCGTTTTAATAATAGAAATGCGTTATAAGATATCAGGCGTAATGGGTGTTCGTGTTTTTAGGTTTCCCGAGTTAAAGAAGTTACTAAGCTTGTGATCATTTTCAATTTTCTTTTCATTTATCGCTGGTTTTGTGTTCTTTAAAAATTCTACTTCGTAACATCTTCAAAAATAAATAGATAACTAGGGTTTAGTGACTTACAATTATTCTCCACTATTCCAATATGCGAGTCATGCCAGGGGTGGAGAGGGCACACAATTTATACCTATGCCGAATCAATATTTTCGAAAGCACTTTTCATAACAAGAATTACTCTTGGAGGATATTTAAATTTTTCGTTAGAGACAGTACCCGTGAAAAAAGCTTTTAGGTGGCACAGGCAAAGATTGAACCCAAGACCTCTGACATTACAGTCCTACGCTTATAAATATCACACCACGGTTAATACAACTTCATAAATGACATTCGGTTTTTGTTGTTTTCATTGAGATCAATCATAAATTTCATCTTGATTGTATTGCAATTATTAGATTTAAGAGAACAATTATGAACAATGGGAGCTTTAAATTTGTGGTATATTTTACTTAATTTTATGCTTAGCTTTATTATTTTTAAAATACCTTAAATACAGTTTTGTTTCAAAGAGTAAAGGTGTATCGATTTCAGTTGGAGTCTATAGCGAATATATTTTTCTCTAATAATATTTCTTTATCTCCAACGCTGGGAACGTACATAAATGATTTTCAAAAGTTTCCCTCGGAAACAAGGGGTTTAGGGTATGCCGTCATGGCATTAGAATTTTATTCAAGAGAAATATACGATAGCCGAAAGAGTAATTCGAGGCAAAACCAAATATTTTGACACAGAAGAAGTGAGCCCGATTTAAAAAAAAAATAGACAAACTCTAAAAATGTCCACACCAAAACACCCTATAAAGCTTTAACATAGCTTTAGACATCGTAATTCGACGTCTTGTAGTGTCTTATCGTGGTAGAAATACTATCTAGTGCGTATTAATAAAAGTATTAAGTACAGTTTTATCGAATCAAAAAGATTGGGCATCACTGGTGATGGTGCCGTGGAGTCGAAACACCTGTAGATCGTATACTCATTTGTACGTGTCTTAATGAAAAAATACCTGTTAGCGGTAGTCACATGAGTTTAAATGCAACGAAATAACTAATCTGTGTTTAAAGAGCGTAGGTACAAGTTTGCAATATCAGTTTAATTCGAAATCTCGCAGCGCGTAGTTAAAACGACCTCTTCCTCTCTCTCTGTACGTACGTACGTGGTAAACTCATTATTTTATTTTGTTTTTAATAATTTTATTTATGAAGTACCTATTTTATTTTTATTTATAGACAAAATATGGGTTTATGTGTAGTTTAATTAAAAGATCATTGTTTTTCGGTGACGTCTATTTCAGTTAATATTAACTATATTTATTTTTGCGCGTATTAACTTTAATGACAGATAACAATAAGTAAATATACTACCAACCAGTTTTTGTACTAAACTTTTATAAAGTGTCAATAAATAAGTATATCCATAATGTATACGTTTTGGCCTCGATGGGCACACATAATTTTTGCTTTAATGCGTGCTTTATAATTTTTGTTTTTGTATTTTAATTTTAATAGTAAAAGAAAACGAAAACATGTGTGATTATGTGTGGCTGGTGTAACTAGAAAATTGGTTCATATGAAAATCAGTTTTCCGTTTATTTTTTTTTGTATTTTGCTATCGTGAGTTTGATAAACAAAAATGCGAAATAATGTGCAGTGAATCGGAGCCAGTTGTTTTGTTTGTCATTCAAACTTTTGTTACTATATTACTTCCTGTTCGAAGTAAATACAAATAAAATAACGTTTCCCACAATTGCAATCAGTTTTAACGGGCGGGAAAAATTCTGTGAATGCAAGTTTTAGTTATATTCTTTTTAATGTTTCCTTTGGCCTGCTTTTTGTTTAAACTAACTAATTTTTAATTAAAAATGATCATGATCTATTTATAATAGGGATATATTGGTGTTGTTTAGGTGCAGTTCCTATCAATATTTATTGTAAAGTAAATTTGAAAAATATTGTGAAATACATAGTTCATTAAGAACCTATAATAAAGGTACCTTCATTGAAAGGGTATTTGATACAAAAATAAATAACCTTTAGAAAACAACTTCCGGCAAAATGATTGGTTTTGGTATGAAAAAAAAGATAAAGACTTGTTTACAAAGCAAATAAAGTGTGACACATGCTTTAAATTTAATTTTAATTAGTGCTTTAACGATATTTTAATACTATCTCCTTCTTTAATTGATTTTGGATAGTCCTCTTGAAGAATGTGAAAACAGCAAGTTCATTAAATTTCATGGTTTTAACAATGCTCAGATAGGTACAAATTTAAAAGTTGTGAAAATAGTATCTCTTCTTGGTTGAATTAAGTTTTCTCTATGAGTTAATATAAAATAAGGCGTTATATAACTACTTTTTAAACTTTTAAAACGAACCTATAAGGCCACCTGGGTTGATGTGTATTTTAAGAATCTGTGACTAAAAATCACCGGTTAGTTGCCGGGCGCAAGGTTATGCAATGCAAAAGAATACAATCTACCTATAATGTAATTGCGCTTTTATTCTGAACATTGATTGATCACAAATTCAATTGAATTACGTATCACATTTAATGGCTTCACATTGAGGCTGGAAATTAAAATTAGAGTTAGTATTTCCATTCTTTGCATATTTTTCGATTGTTTCAAAGAATTATTTTTTTTCTAAGATTTAAGAATGAATAATAATTGAGGTCAAAACTCCTTTAGTTAAACTTTTTTCAAACCTTAAGCTTGGTTTACTATTACATAAAATATACTTTCGTTTTTAACATTTATTTATTTTATAAAGTGAAACAACACTTCATTAAAAATTAAACCAAAACAAAAATCCACAGTAAAAAGTATTTAAAAAATGTAATGAAAATAAATAAATAAATTAGGTGGCGCAACAGCTTGTTGAGAACTAGGGCCTAGCGATTTACAACTCTCAACTCTCAACCATTCCTGTGTGCGAGTACGGTTGTCAGGGATGGAAGGGACCTACAGTTTTAAGCCTAATCCGAACGGCAAATTTGAGAAAGCACTTTTCATGACAAGAATTACTCTTGGAGAATTTGTCAATTCCTCGCAAGAGTTAGTACCCTTGAAAAAAACTTTAGATGACATACATAGGCAGGGATTGAACCCAAGACAATTATAAAATATATACAATTTTTTAATACATTTTTTAAACATCAGTTTTAAGTGCTACTTGGAGGACTTTTATTTGACTTGATTTCTAACTTTTTCAATTCCACCTTTTATTTAATTCTTTTTCTAATTGAATTCCTTTTCAATTTCTCAAATAACTTCTTTAAATTTCTTTTTGAGAGACTTGTATAAATGAAAGTAAAAGTTATTAAAACAATATTCGATGAATTTAAGAAAAATTGAAGTACAAAAGATATTGACAGTACTTGAAGAATTCAAGAGGGAATCGAAAAGTAATTAACGTATAGAACAAATCAATTTTACAGTTAAATTTCAGCATTTTCCGCTATTACCTAAATCAATTCAACCGTAATACACGTACTTCTAAGAATACTTATCAGTTTACACAAGAGACCAATTTCGTACGTACGGTGAAGTACAGATATTTCTTGTTTAAGCCGAAATATATACAAATATGAAATAATTAACCCTGCATTACAATTTGCAGATATGCAAAACCAATGTTCATTGTTACCTGCTTAAAAATTTCAACCCATTGATTTCTATATAAGTTCTGGTACTAGAACTCTTAACTTTAAAGTTCAAGTATTTTCCAATATTTACTAAAACACAAGTATTTTTTAATAGCAATCAAAATAAATGTTAATTTCATTGTTAGAAGGAAGTTATGGCATTAACACATACAGTTGCAGCTTTATATCCTTTACATTAGATTTTCCTCAATCAATTCACAGTTTTGTGGCTGTATGTACTCGATAAATTCATAAATTCAATTTTTAAAATGTTGAGCATTGGATTATACTTTATCTTTTACATGGTTCTTAAGAACAAGTTTAAGATCTCTGTGGCCAATATTGTTATCACCTCTTTGAAAAATAACTAAGAACATTTTTTAACAAAATGTTCTCCATTTTTGTAGTGAATTTCAATGAGTTGTTAAAACTTAGATCATTTTTAATAACGGAGTAGTTTTTCTTGTAAAATTTCAAAAGATAACAGCTGCTTAAATAGTGGGCTATTCAAAATGACACATCTTATTGGCAAACCCTTTAACCAAGAATTTACATCGTCATTGAAAGCTTGAGCACAGGTGTGTCCACATTTGGTTCCATAATGCCGTCACTATAAGTACCTACCTCAACTTTATATTTTCTATTCGCTCAGCTTAAAATCTTATTCTCGAATCGATAAAAAATTAAAAATATTCGAAAATTCCATTTTAATATTTGTTTCTATTGTTGGTTTAGTTTAGTTGTTTATAAAGCAAGCTTTCCGGATATATGTATTTCAGTAGTAAAAAACATTCTTCAACATAACTAATACAATATAAAAACTACGCGATCTTTAAAAGCCCTCTAAGATGCTTTGATTGCATATCTGACAACCAACCCAAATGCAAGATGCAAGCATTAATATTTATATTTTCTTAAAGTCAGTATATGAATACAAAATGCATGAATACGAGCAATTTCAACTTATTTTACTTTATAAATCTTAAGTACCTACCTATTTTATTACTGACAAAAAAAATAATATTACAATATGTAGGTATAAACAAAAGAAGTACCTACTCGTATGTACATATATTTAAATTATAAGACAGATTGAGTAGGTAATAAATTTTCATTTTTTAATAAGCTAAAGCTCACGTACTTATAATTGCACGTATATTCTTGCTATTATTTTTAGTAAGATAATTTGTTTAATAATTATTTAAGTTTTAAAAAACATAAAGGGTGTATTTTTCTAAAAGAAACTGCTTGAAGAAATCATTCTCATATTTGAATAACGACATTGAGGCAAAATGAGAGAATTTTGAAATTTTCCACTAAAGTATGAAGGATCCATTGTTTTAATTTAAATTTTAAATTTAATAAAGTGTTTAAATGTTTCAAGTAAGATGTATAATAAGTTTAAAATAAGCTTAACACACTTTTAATCCAGTATAATTTAATATCATACTTAATTACCTAAAATTTACTGGATTTATGTTGGATCATTCCAACTCCTTCTTCGAAAACTCAGTTTTTTAATAAAGGGATTCGGTAAACAAAAATAAATGTTTTCGAAAAATTTGAACTTTGAATTTTAAAAGCATTCTAGCATCAAGCATTGTATTTTTTCTATCGACAAATCTCTTCTTCATTAAATTAGAAATTACCTCTTTAACCCTTTCGGTACGAGAGTGGGACAGAACAAAGAATATTTATATGTAAACGTACCACTCCCGTCCCGAAAGGATTAAATGTCCAAACAATTCATTTTGGACGGTTTTAAACTTAAAAAAGAGGCTGGGATGCGACCCACACTGATAACTTCCCATCCCGTCTGTCGATTTGTCTTGCTTAAAAGGTTTGTAGGTTTACGTGTTTCGTTAAAAAATTTATCAGTTAAATTATTCTAAAAAATTTTAAAATTACCAACAATATTTTGCATATGATAAAAGAGTTTGATTTCAATATCTATTTTGGTTAACGAGATTTTTATTCGAAAACCAATTTATACCAATTTTAGTTGCATTTCTTAAAAGTTCTAATTTCAAATATAAACAAATACAAATTGGATGAATAAAATTAATTTGAAGCCAATGTTTTCTATTATTCACGAGATATCGAGAACCGAATATACATTTTTACCAATTTTAGTACTATTTTTTGTAGCTTATGTATATCTTAAATTTTTGAAAAGATATTTGAGTCGAAAATCAATTTTTATGAACTTTTATAAATTTTTTGTAGGTTTTTTTTTTTTTGTAAAAAAAACTGTCAATTCGATTTTTCTCAAAATGTTACTGAATGTTGACATAAATATTTTTTTAAAAAATAAAATTAGTTTAAAGCCAATGTCTCAAAGTTTTGAAAAGTTATTTGAGTCGAAAATCAATTTTTATTTACTTTTATTCAATTTTTTTTTAGGTTTTTATTTTTTGTAAAAAAAACTATCGATTCGATTTTTCTAAAAATTTTACCGAATGTTGAAAACAATATTTCTTATAAGATAAAATAAGTTGGAAGCCATAATCTCAAATTTTTGAAAAGATATTTGAGTCGAAATTAAATTTTTACCAACTTTGAGTAATGTTTTTATTTTTTATAAAAAAAAACTGTCAATTCGATTTTACTCAAAATTTTACCAAATATTGAAAACATTATTTTTATGTTACACACAATTTTTTTGAAGATAAAATCATTTTGTATTCGTAAATTTTCGAGGTGACAAAATTTTTGTTTCAGTTTTTTTGATTTATAAAAAAATCGTTAATTGGATTTTTTTTCCAAAAATATATTTATTTGGTATTACGTTAAGATATATAATATAAAATTTAATTAAAGTCTCTAGCGTTATTGGTTCGTGAGATATTTAGGGTTAACCAAACTGCTATGGTAAAAAAAACCACCCACGCAATTTTCTTGTGGGCCCTTTCTGCATCTTTCTGCATTATTATCTTTGCAACAAAATTTATTTGAAGTCGATATCTCTTCTGGTTCTTGAGCTATGGACGACAAAAAACGTACGTACGGCGGACATACGGACGTAAGAACGTACAGCTGTCAACAAAATAATAGCAGCGCTACTTTTTTCTCATTTCTTTTTAGTATATCTTCTTTGTTATTGCTTTTTTCTCTGTAACTTAAGGTTTTTCTGAAAGCTCTTATTCTAAGCTTTCATTATCACCATCAATCATATCAATATTCATTATATCAATAAAATAACGGCACTTTGTTTAAAAAATTGCAAATTTTGGACACACAAAATAATAGCAGCGTTAATGCAAAAAACAGTTAAAATCAATAAAATAAAGTATAATTCAACTAAAATAGCCAACAAACAGTGAGTTTGTTCTGCAAATATCATTTTTTGTTATTTTGCATGTTTTTTTGTTAAATTTATTAAACAGCGGGACGAGGAAAACATTGCTTTCAAGAGCTACGCCAAATCATACGCCAAATGAGGAGCGCCGGACAATCGTACAGGCAAATCCAAAAAAATTTGAACGTTTCTGCAAACCTGATCCATAATGCCATCAATTTTGTGGAAAAAGTGGAAACCAGAGGTCGAAAACGCAAATTGGAGGACGGGGACCATAGGCAAATAGCCAAAATGTTAAAGAAAGACCCCTTTAAATCAGCTGTGGAGATAAACAAAGAGCTCGAGCTCAATGTGAGCGATGAGACAGTGCGTCTCACTCTTCGCACAGCCAATTTTAAGACATGCCACCCAAGAAGAAAGCCACTCCTCTCCAAACGTCATCTGGTTCAACGCCTTGCTTTTGCCATTATTTTGCTGCATCCATGCTTGACTGTTTTCATGGTGTATTTTGGCTGGAACTCTGTGTTCGGTGGACGCCAAACAAAATTTCTAGACCCAGTGCCACCAAAAATAACGATTTTGCTTTCGTCTGAAAACAAGACGTTCCGCCACTTCTCTCGTGTCCAACCACTATACTTTTTTGCAAAAGCAAGGCGTTGAACCAGATGACGTTTGGAGAGGAGTGGCTTTCTTCTTGGGTGGCATGTCTTAAAATTGGCTGTGCGAAGAATGAGACGCACTGTCTCATCGCTCACATTGAGCTCGAGCTCTTTGTTTATCTCCACAGCTGATTTAAAGGGGTCTTTCTTTAACATTTTGGCTATTTGCCTATGGTCCCCGTCCTCCAATTTGCGTTTTCGACCTCTGGTTTCCACTTTTTCCACAAAATTGATGGCATTATGGATCAGCTTTGCAGAAACGTTCAAATTTTTTTGGATTTGCCTGTACGATTGTCCGGCGCTCCTCATTTGGCGTGTGATTTGGCGTAGCTCTTGAAAGCAATGTTTTCCTCGTCCCGCTGTTTAATAAATTTAACAAAAAAACATGCAAAATAACAAAAAATGATATTTGCAGAACAAACTCACTGTTTGTTGGCTATTTTAGTTGAATTATACTTTATTTTATTGATTTTAACTGTTTTTTGCATTAACGCTGCTATTATTTTGTGTGTCCAAAATTTGCAATTTTTTAAACAAAGTGCCGTTATTTTATTGATATAATGAATATTGATATGATTGATGGTGATAATGAAAGCTTAGAATAAGAGCTTTCAGAAAAACCTTAAGTTACAGAGAAAAAAGCAATAACAAAGAAGATATACTAAAAAGAAATGAGAAAAAAGTAGCGCTGCTATTATTTTGTTGACAGCTGTATGTACGTACACACGCACGCACAGACATCTTCCTAGAAATCTTTTATTTCGACTCTAGGGACCTTGAAACGTCGAGAAATGTCAAAATTTTCAATTCGACAAATCGGACCCATTACAATAACTTTCTATGGGCTCCCCAGTTTTGTATCCGACTCTTTTCATAATAACTACAAACTACCTCTTGCCTGAAACTTATAATCCATATTGAACTCTTTCGCTGATGGCAGTACCCTCAGCTATTCTTGAATCTTGAACAGCAGCGAATAATAATCTCATTGCTTCAAATGCTTCAAAGACTGAATCCTGTCTCCTGTTGTTAAAGAGTAACACAGTTACAATGCCATTTTCCATGATTGACACTTGCATCAAGGAAACTAATCAGCTTTCAGTACTCGGTATGTGTATCACAGATCACCTCTTATAGATTGGTCTTTACTAGGAGCTTAATACTTCTCCAACAATGTAAGGAATGTGTCACCTTTCATAATCTGACTGTAATTTATAAAACCTTCTTTAGTCCAAAACTTGAGTATAAATCTCATAATTGAACAGGTGTCCCTATAACACAAGCTTAAGTCCTTTGAATACTGGCGCAATGTTTCATTTATCTCTATTTTTATAAGCAAATTATACCGAAATAGCCAGTTCAATTTCACCCCTCAAACAATTCTTCGGTAATACTAGAACTCAATTTTATACGTTGTATTGAAAATAGAGATTGTTTTTTTTTTTGCCGCACATCAAGAATGTGAATGTGGAATGCATTTGATATTCAATAATAATAAAAAAAAGTACTCTTTTCTATATTTTGTTCCCGTATCACGAAAAGGAATAACTACACTATTTACTTTTCTGGGTATCAAACTATTATCAGTACCAAGTCATATTATGGAAGTTAAGAATTGTTAAATTCTAGAATTAACATAAATATAAAATATAATTAATTTTATATAAAAATGTATCGATTGGAATGATTCTGGGTTTTTTTATGTTTCTTGATATCAAAAACCTCAAAATTCAAATCATATGATTTAAATTTTTGAATTGAAATTCATTTTGTGTAATAATTTAAGCATTGGAAATTAGAACTAATAGCTTTGATTTAGAATTCGGATTTTCAAATAAATTATTTTTGGTAAGATCTGGTCGTTTATGAGTTTGAAATAAGAAAAATCATATTTCATAAATTCAAAAATTATATCTAGGATCTGAGCAAAAATCTTTAAAAATATTTTTACTTAACATTCATGACTCAGAGTTGCCACGACATGATGTAAATCAATCTTTACATTTTTGCCTGATATCAACGGATGTATGAATATACTTTTCCAAAAAAATACGTTAAATTTACATGACATAAAATCAAAATTTAACAAAAGAAAGTTTGAGTCATAAGCTTAAGTTTCCCAAAAATTAGGGGTTTTCGATAATTACCACCAATTTTACAATTGCAATTAGTGATGTTAAACTTTTTATATCGTTCGGTTGGTTAAACCATCTTTCCTGAGAAAATATTTTAAGTTAAAGTTATTTAAAGCCTTTTTTCAATAGTAGCACAATAATTTTGTATGCCCATCAATCCGGTAAAACAACAAGTGTTTTTATAAATACAAAATTTTAATAAGTAAGTTCACAATTTAAGTTATATGTATATTAGTGAAATTACCTTCAAATTAATTTAAATCAATTGTGCTTAAAAAAAAGATTAAACTAAAACCTATTTAAACATCAATCAATTAGTTTGACGGACCAACCAAATGTGTTTCTTATTTTAAAATAACACGTGAGTGTAAAAATCTAATTTGTGCTTCTTTTTTGTTGAGAGTTAACTCATGGGCTAGATTCATGAGCCCAAAATTAAAATTACCGACAAAATATATGTAATGAACTGATTGGAAATAAAGCTACGCTAACCTCAATCAATTTTTTATGCATACATATACATAAATCGATAGATCAAACTTTACCTAAAGATTTAGATCGTTTAGGGCTCTTCTCAGTGAAAGTTAAAAGGAAATTGTCAACCAGAGTCCAAAGTTAGCATAAAAGTATTAAATTACTATTAATCGCTGTAAAAAATTCCAAAGTTATTTTGTGCATATTAAAACAAATGTATTCCATTTTAAAATTTATTATGAATTCTGTGAAGAATTTTGGGCATTTTAACATAATAATTGTTCCAATTGCATGTCTTTTGAATGCAGAATTAAATCTCATGTTTCATAAGTCTCTTATAAAAACCTTAAGTTTTTAAGTAATAATAAAAATCATTAAGTTCAAAATTTGTTTCTGTATATTCAATTTACATACATGCAATAAAATATATTCTCAAATAACAAATATTTGAGAATAAGTCAGTAGCACTCTCTCAACAATTGAATCATTTTAAAATGTTAATTTTGAAAATAATTAGCGCCAATAAAATATGTATGTGATTAATCAGCGAAAGTGAAATAGGAAATAACTACTTACAATTTGCACTTAGAAGCTAAGAAGAAGCAAATGCACAACCCATCTTATAGTCGCTTCTAGGCTGGCTTGGTCGTTTAGTTTATCATTGAAGACGCCTGATTATGAGTTTAAAACAAATATCTTTTTGGATGACAGTGAAACACGTTTATCTATTTCAAAAAAGCAAACACAAGATTCAGTAAACGATACTACGTCATAAGTGTGAAGGTATTTAATTTTTCCTCAGTTTATTACAGCAGGTAGGTGTATCAATATGTAAATAATAAAAATAATAAAAAAAAAAATGATTATGACTCCGAATAAAATTGTTTTGTATTTGTACCTAGTATAAAGGAGTAGAGTGTGAGGCATTCCGAAAAAGATTAGAATTATGTATCGAAAAAATTAAATCATGTACTTTTCAAAAATTGGCTTACGATTTCATAGGTCAGGAGTTTAAGTTTCTACTAATTCCTTTTGAAAATATTTGTTGTTCCCAAATCTTAAATATTAAGTTAGATGTCATTTACTACGTGCTACTGCTACTACAAAATCTGTTATCAACTTACGAAAAAATGTGTTAAGTGACTCTTTTATTTGTTTCTTCATTTCTTTTATTGTTTACTTGCATAAGTAAATAGACGTATAATCGGAAGTTCGAATGCAGGTGCAGGGTGAGTCTTAAGGTTTTCTTATACACACTATGACTCAATTTGTATGAACAAAATACGCCATTCTTTTCGCAGCTGTTTCGTTTTCAACTTTGGAAAAATAAGTTCATGAACTTATGGTTAGATGACCGAATCATAGAAACGTAGATCGTTATTGAATCAGTCATAATATATTTTCTTTTTTTTTAATTTAAAAACCAAACTTGTCAAAACGCCTCGTTGTGTATTTTTCCCATCAAGATGGGGAATTTTCTTCTTATAAAAATAATAACCCATTTTTTGTTTGAAGAATTAAATGTGTATGTCAAAAGGTGTGCCAAAACTAACAAATTGGTCTCCCAATTATTATAGTTACATATATTTTTCCAACCCTAAACTGTAATTTTATTTACAAATAGTAGAACACACTTTTTTATTATTAGTTTATTTTAGAAATTTTCTTTTATATTATATTGAATATAATTTGAATCACCCTGTAAAATGTTAGTTTATTTCTTTTTAAATATCTTAAAGGTTTATTTATCTAACATAATTCAATTAAAACAAAAAATTTGTTTTCTTTATTCAAATAAAAGGGCTGGTATTTAAAAAACAAATACAAAATTTAAATAAATACAAAAACAAGCAGAAGAATGAAATCCTCACTGTTGGGCTCAGTTTTGATAATCATTGTCACAATTACAATTAGCTTGGTAAATGGACAATCTGGATCAAATTATTTTTATAAAAATCGTATTGGAAATTCAAATAATGATGAAGATAATAATGAAGGCGGAGGAGATGGAAATACAAATATAAAACTACTGGAAGATAATAAATCGGTAAGTTTAAATGTAATTTTATTTTATATAATTTTGTGTGTATAATGTATAAATGTTCATTCAAAAACAATAGAAATTAGTAAATAAGTTAGATATAGAATCTTTATTTATAATATTTCATGTATTTTACAGTAAATTTCTTTATGAGTTTTATAAAATTTGGCTTAAGGCTCTCTACCAGAATGACAAATTAACAAAATAATACAATTAGGTTTTAAATAAAATATAGTTAAATTTATAATTCACCATCGACTATTCGGGTGTTATAATTCACTGCTGTAAAATTTCGTGACTTTCAAATATTTAAAAATCTTCTCTTTCCTTGAGGTTGCGGATATCGCACAAAATGAATAGGTCCAGACGATGTTGAATGTAGTTGAGGCTGATCATTTCTCCTATTACTTTAAAAATCACACCTGTCATTGATAGTGGCAATCGATTCAAGAAGTAGGATTATGATTGTAAGTTGTAGTAGAGCTGGCAATGAATCATCCTATACTGAGAAGATTGAGCTTCCAGGTCATAACCATTGTAAACTGAGCTACCAACACCAACCAGTAATTTATTACTTAAACGTGTTTATAAGAAGAGCGAGTCTGATGTCGGGTTAAATATGAACTCTTTCTTTACAATCAACCCCTAATTCTTCCCATTTTGTTGACTAGGTTACCTTTCAAAGTTATCAAATGATGTATTTAAGAATAATGGTGGCATAATTCGGCAACCCAAAAATGCTTTTTTAGAAAGAATCTTTGTAACTTTTGAATAACATCAAAATGCCAGCAAGCCCGCACTTGAGCAACATACAACATGATGGCAGAAGAAGTGGCACGAAAAATGTCGATCTTTGCGCTATGGTCCACAAATTTACTTTCAATACAACGCCCCCAAATTGATGCATTCTTAAACTAATTCCGTCAGAAAAAAAATATCAATATCGGAGAAAATGACGCACGGTATTTGCAAACCTTCGAACTCAATAATGCGTCCAACTTCCTCAACAATATAATAATTTATATGTATATTATTGTAGAGCAAATGACTCAAAACATATCCTTAAATTACGCCCATTTGCTTTTCAAATTCATCTGACGTAAATTTTCCGCCCCAAATATAAGAAACATTGCTTCCATATATTGCTTTCAGCATATTCATAACTTATATTGGGAATCCCAAAGTATAAAGCTTATCAAATAATGGCAATGGAGCCAGAGCAGCTCGAAAATCTAGAAAGAAAACATATAATTTCGTCTTTATGCTCTTAAAGCAATCGGCAATATGGAAGAAGGTGCAAATCTGATCTGCAGTCGAGTGGTTTTTCCTATAACGATCTTAGAACTTGTTGAGTATTTTTTTTTTATATTTTATGCGCGCACTCAAGGGGATATGAATACCCTTATAATGATAATACACAGTGCGAGCAATTAGGAAGGGAGGATAGGATTAGAAAGGAGATACCGATGCACATTGGTTTTGAATGCCTGCACATTGCAATGAGTGGGAAATATTGAGTCTGATAAAGCATTCCACATTCGTGTAGTGCGACTAAAGAAAGAATCTCTGTAGTTTACAGTACGTCCGAAATTGGGCTCAAGGGAAAACTGATGAGCATTCCTAGAAGAACGGGTATTACGGTTGAATTGTTTGAGAGGAGGAATGCAAACAGCTATTTCATTAGAGCATTGTTTATGAAAGTATAGTGATAAAATAATGACAGGCATGAAACCTTACGACGGTGCTCGAGAGATACAAAAGTTTGAATTAGGCAACGTTTACCTATCAGTTTTAGGGCTCTTTTTTGAATTATTTCCAAGAGACTCAAGTGAGTAATAGGAGCACCCTGCCCAGATATGGGAATTGTACTCGAGTTACGGACGAATATAGGCTTTATAGAAAGGCGTAAAAAACTTCTTGTATCTTCGGAGAAAACCTAAACACTTAACAGCATTTTTGGCGATGTCAAATATTTGATCACTTCACAACAAGTGGTTTGTAATGCACATACCTAACACTGAAAGCTGTTCAGTCTTTTCGATGCAATTGCCATTCATGGCATTGGGGGAGGGTTACGTTTTTGCGACATCAGATAGCATTGAGTTTTCAAAGCATTCAATTCTACACGGGGTTTTTTATTCCCCATTGGACAAAGCTGTCAAGATCAGAATTTAATGAGCTTATCATAGCAGTCCACATCCGAAGAACAAGGAATCTAAAAACGAATATGAGAAGCTGAGGGTACTGTCATCAGCGAAACAATTTATTGGGTTAGAAGTTTCAGACAAAAGATCATTTATAAAAATAAGGAATAGCGTCGGAGACAAAACGGAGCCCTGTGGCACACCAGCGTTTATTTTGTGAATATCAGATTTGAACCCGTCCAATACTACTTGAATTGAACGGTCCGAAAGGTAATTTCTAACCCAACGAAGAAGAGATTCATCAATACCAAAAGCACCCATTTTCGATAAGAGATTTTGATACCAAACTCTATCAAATGCCTTTGAAATATCAAGTGCAATAATCTTACTTTCTCGAAAACGATGTAAAGATTTGTTCCACTGTTCGGTGAGATAAACCATGAGATCAACAGTGGACCTATTGCAACGAAAGCCATACTGCCGGTCATTAAAAAGCTTCCGTTCTTCAAGATATTTCTTGAAATTAGAGACGTAAGTGCAGTTGGACGATAGTTAGAGAGGGAGGATGATTCGTCTTTTTTAGGGACAGGCTGGACAAATGAGTTTTCCATCCACTCGGAAAGAGACTTGTAGAATAGGATAGATAGAAAAGCTTACGCAGTGGTTTTGCCAGCTTTGAAAAACACCTCTTCAGAACAATAGGGGGAATACTATCCGGGCCAGCGGATTTGTTTATGTCAAGGTCTTTTAGTACTCTTGCAACTGCACGAGTGCGAAAGAAGATTCGACCCATAAAATCGTTTACGCTCTCAAGAACAGGAGGACACATGATACTCACCGGTAGCGTCGAATTAACCCAAACTGTGCTGCAAGCAAATTGTCTGTATCAATCGAGCTCACATAGGGAGTGTCATTGTGAACGAGCGTTGGAACCGAGGATGACGAGGTGTTTCGTACGTTTTTTTTACAAATGACCAGACATTTTTACTACCTTTGTGACATTGTAGTATTTTTTGCCTTAATTTCTGTTCATGCAAAAATGTGATTCGTCAAACCAACTCTGTGTACCTTTTGAAAATAAGGGCGCTGAATAACTTTACTAAAGAATTACAAAACGAAATGACCCTACAATTCTCAGGATTATTGTTACGCACCTTTTTTTGAAAGAAATAGAAAATTGCTTTTGGAAAGTACGCTGGTATTTTGGCAGTTTCTTTGATTAGAAGAAGATAAAATTAATATAGAGTTCTGAAGGAATCCTGTCATCTCCTAAAGCTCTACCAGATATAGCCATTTCTAAAGCAGATCGAACATCCAGGACTGTAAACGGTGAAGTCAGGATATCGTTTGAAAGACGGGCAGCATATTGAGGTAGGCGTGACAACTGCACAGAGTTGATACGTGCAGTGAAAATACGGTAATTGCTTTAGCCGATTTCCAGAAATTATTGTTTAATTGCCTTTAAAATAGGTATATAAAATTTAACAAAGTAAATTGTTTTAAGAAGTATAATTTTAAATTCATACGTATACAATTCCCTTCCTCTGCAACATAGTATAAAAGTAGCTTCATACCTTTATAAACTCTCCTCATGACGAATTGCGTTAATCGCACAAAATATTAAAATTGTTATTTTTTTATTACGTAACGAATGTTTAATGTAAATAGTCGATAACCTACCCATATACACTCCAATTCTATTCTCTTTGCGTACCAAAGTATATCAAAAGCAGAATTGTATGGAAGTTGACGAGCTTTATCTTAAGTTAGGTTATTGATCTCATAGAAATTGGTTCATTGGATTTTACTGCATATTCTTAATTAGGTTTTTGGTTTGGTTCAGTGTTTAAATTTATTTCCTTTCAATGAAAAAATGCCCTAATAAAACTAAAAACTACATTTGTTATGGGGGTGTGTTGCTAGACTTCACTTCAAAATTACTTAACCTCAAGTCAGAAAAGTAAACCACTTAAGAAAAGATTCAAAGTAGTGATAAAGTCAAACCAAAACTTATTGGCATATGCCCTCATTAGAAATGACACTTAAAAAGAGTATATGGTTCACTCAGGCGTATACGCACTTTTTTAATTGGTATTTAAACAAAATGTCCTCTATTTTTTTATTGTCGTTGTAATATATAAATCTAAACATATTTAAGCTTTAAAATGTCTGTTAATAGGTTTCAGCCGCATCAATAATATTTTGAAACAATGAAGAAATTCTACACCTCTTGGTGTGGCCTTTATTTAATTACTTTGTTTGCATCTTTTAATGTTAAAGACCAAAAGCTGTGCAGATAAATAAGAACATTAGATTTAAATGATTCAGACTAAGAAATTAGTAAAAATTTGTGTATTGTCTGTATTTTCCAATGTTCAATGGATAACAAGTATTTCCTGACTGCATGCATTCACAGCGTCATCGTCGCCGGCGACAGACGACAGCCGACCGTAGACGTAGGTTCGCAATGAATCACATTTCACCTTGACTAAAAGTTTATATAAAAAATAATGTGCATCTGTTGATAAAATCAATTAGATAAAATTAAACACATTTCCAACAAATTAATTAATTGAATAGAAGTGGGTTGTCCCAACAAGAAAACTGAAGCAATTGTCTATTGAATACCGGTTTGCTGTAGGTAAATAAATTATAAGATGTGCTGTTATAAATGCAGGGAAAGTACAATGATAATCTTTTATCTAAGGTTTTTTGTTTTTTAATTTATCAGAAATGTGGTCAGAAATCACAATGTGGTCAAATATTTGAGTCATTTGAAATATTGTCAACCATTTTTTTAATCAAAAAATGTACGCAATTATTTTTCTTTAATCTAAATGCATATTCTAAAAAGCTTTGTTCTTCATGGATGATTGAGTGACAAGCTTCGTTAAACATGTGTGTTTCTTTGGTAAAATACATATATATATGCATGTATATTTTTAGATACCGTTTAGATTAACGCTTTATTTTAACGTCTAATTTGTCTAGGCTGAGTCATTTAAGCATGTTTTTTCTTTTTGGTGTCACAACTATAATGTTATTAACCTCTTTAGTCTTTACTTAAGCCGAGCTCTGCCGCTGTACCATGAACCATAATTTTTTTTTTAAATGCAAATATAAACATTTGCATATAGTCGAAAGCGTTCAATGCAGCCATAAGAGTCTTGAATTTATGCGTATGAGTCTCTGCCTTATGCGTCAGTTGTTGAGTGATATTGAAAGTCATTTGTATGTTTACTTTTTTAAGGCAGAAATATCAAAAGATCTGCTGGCATCTAAAAAAAAATTGTTTGTTTTTATGTGTTATGCTATGCCTCTAGATCTTATGTCAAATATAAACCTTTATGTGCATGTCTAGGTTCTTTGAACTTTATCTAAGAAAATGTCTAAAGAATATTTTCCTTTCGGCTGAAAACAATTTGTTCAATTGATCACTATTTGCAACAATATAAAACAGACGTTTTCTTTATAAGTCAAATATTTGCATGTTAGAGTACCAATTTGTATTTCTTTTCTATGGGAAAAGTATGATCTCTTGAGAAGCTAGGTGCTAGGGTATGTGTAACTAATGTCTTGACTTTGCAGGTTTTCCTCGAAAAATTAAGTCCTTCTCTCTTTTTAAAGAAAGTATCATGAATTTAATGCGATTTCACATATGGATGTTTTTATTTTAAAGATCTTGAGATGTTCAATCGATTTCTAAGAACTGACAAAGAACAGGTTCAGCCGACATAAGGGACTTGAAAGTAAGGCAAGTTTCTAGCATCTGATTGGCCAGCTGCCAAAAAATTGCCTTCCAATTAAGGCAACTTTATTGGGAAGTTGGCTGGAAAGTTAGGCAAGAAAAATCTCCCTTACTATCAAGTCAAGTCAACTTATGTCAAAATGACATTTGATCATGTTTTTTAGTTCAACTAAAAGCTGAATTTTATTATTCAATGATTTATTTATGTTCTACTCAACTTCGTTTAACTCTTTCTGTAAAAAGGTTCCTTGTTAATTTGGAAAAGAAATAAGTAATATTTCTTTAAAATACAAAATACAAATCGTGATGGACTTGTAGCTTCCCTGAGGAGTGTTTTGTAGAAAATAATGATTTTGGTAGTTTTTGTACTATGAACTTGAAGTAGAGGTTTTTGAAGTAAAGTTCTGAATTTTAAATTCATGACACTAACTATGTAGTTGTCTTGGTCAAAATTTACGTTCAAAGAATGAAGTTGACTTTATTTTTTGTTAAATCATAAGATTTCTGTGGCAAATTCTGATTTTAATAATTCTAATGCGTTGTTAAAGAGTTTATTTTTAGAAATGGAGTAGTTTTAATTTTTTTTAATTTCAAAAAATTACCAGTTCCTATATTTGCGAGCTATTCGAAAATAAAAAATTTTTCATATGAACAATAAAACAGTTTTAATTTAAACTTGTATTTTATTGTTTTAAAAGTTCCAAATAATTAATGAAATTAATTGGAATCGAAACAGGGTCAAGCGAATCAAAAAAAATCCCCTAAAAACCCCTAAAATGTCGTGTAGTCGCTAGAAGCATGAGACGATGCAGATGCTGAAATATTTATTTTGGTACAATTTAAGAACATGACACATGATTTTAATTTTTAATAACACGTTTAATAAAATCAAAATTAAAACGGTTTTACTTATGAAGTTGTGGTCTTTTTTACGAAACAATGATGTTTTCTTAGTTAAACTGGAAGTATCATTTAAAATTAATAAGGTTCTACCGAGAATCCACCAAACGAAAATTTAATTTGGCTGAAAGTTGCTCAAAGTTTTTAATAGTTCCTAAAAACTTAGAGCAAAAATAAGCCATAATGTATTTATTTATGTTGAAATGGTATTTTTTATTTATGTGTATATAAATTATTTATCTGTTCAGTTCGCCAAATAAAATCATGTTTGCATCAGAATAAAGGGTGATTCTTTCGTCTGTTTGCTTCCATGTACGAAAAACTGAAAAATAAAAGAAAAATTACATTAAATTCTAATCATTCAGGACATAAATAAAATACTTTATTTGTTTCTCGTTCACAGGCTTACGAAATTATTAAGCATTTACTGTCGGTAGGCGTCACATCTTTTAGTGCATAATGTATACATATACCAAAAACGTTCATTTAAATAGTCGTGAGCTGTAATAAATGACTGTTAGTTTCCTGCAAACATTCAGTTTCCGGTAGTTTTATTAATTCAAGTATACTCGAAGTTACACTTTCTCTTAATTATATTCTACTAAATAAAATGCTATAAGTTAATCACCTTCCTTTTTATTGCAGGTACATTTTATCTTTTCAATCTATATTTAATAATTATATTACACATGTAGAAAAAGATTTAAGAACTGAGAAATTGAGTCTACAAAAAGGTCATTAAACTTATTAAGGTCTTAAAACCACATTTGCCTATGTTTAGTCTTTTTTAATCCAAAACCTTGAAAATGCAACACGTGGGAATGTGATCGTTAATATTCATATACTGAGTTCATTGAGATTCCGTACATATTTGTAAAACGTGTATGTAAATACTATATTTGTACATATGTACATACATATACATATACCTATATGAGATAACTGGCTTATTGAACAGTAACTATGAAAAGAAAGATTTAGAAAATTTAATATAATTTTTCTTATTCTTGGTAACAAAAAACTTTGTTTCAAAAATAGTTGGGATTTGTTAGTAAAATGGAATTAAAAATATCAACATATTTTGTATACACTTAATTTTTTTCATTTACTATAGATAGATAGATAAATTCTTTATTTTTTCTTATTAAAGTTTAACAATAATTCTTACTTAAGAATAAGGACTTGGCAATTCTGCCGTCTGCCTGATTTGATATTAAATGATAAAAGAAAAATATTTAAAGTAAAATAATTGAACTAAATAATTAATTTATAATTTAAAAAATGTTAAAAATTAAAAAAAAAAAACAATAAAAATAATACAACTTTGATATGATTTGAAACACAAAAAAGATATCAATTTTAATATGATTTGAAACATAAAAAGTTTACAATTTTAAAGGGATTTGAAACACAAAATTAAAATATTTTAAATAATGGCAGCCCGGTAAGTAAACATTAACAATTTTGGTATGATTTGAAAGACAAAAATAATATCAATTTTAATATGATTTGAAACATAAAAAAGATCAATTTTAAAGTGATTTGAAACACAAAATTAAAAAGTTTTAAATAATGGTAACTGGCCGAATGATTAGACTTCACGTTGGGAAACTATTTCGGAAATGTAGGGCGTGCTTACAGAAATTATATAGGGTGGACCAACCTAGCGAACCATTCAATATCTCATGAAGTCTGTTTACAGTGAGATGGCTTTCATTTAAATGTAATCGACGAATTTCCTGTAATATCGGGCATACCGCAATAAAATGATGTATAGCTTCTATTTCTCTTCTGTTACATAAACTGCAAATTTGTGGAAGATCAGCTCGATGAGGCACATAGTTAAGATTTAAAATTTCAACTCGTGCTCTAAAGATATATAACTTATAGCTTCGGTCGATAATTCGTTATTGAAATAGTTAGCTTCTGATGGTAATTGATGATTAAGGTTCCTATAGGTGTCCCTGGAGGATGTTGATGATGCTTTAGAGAGATGCTGAATGTAATTTCTTTCATCAATTTTAGCAGTAACATTTGCAAACATAGAGCTCTATTCATTCCATTCTACATTTGACTCCAATAATGATAAGTTAGCTTCATGTGAGATAGCTAGCTGACTCCATTCTGTGAAAGGGGTGGCATTAGATTGCATTAGTCTTAGCAAGATGGTTTTATGAAGACTTCTTTCATCCCTCTTATTAAATAATCCGAGTTCATTTTGAGGTATTGAGTATATATTGGCGTTATGCCAGACTCCACGTAAATGGCATAATTTGGTGTTGAATTTGGTAATCTAAACAATCGTTTAAAAAAATATCTTTGAAATGCTTCAAACTCCTCGAGAGCCAAGTATCCAAAAACTTGAGCACCGTAGCACATACAATTGTTGACAGTTGCTTGAAAGACCCGATATTTTGACACAAGATCGATTTTCGGATTGGCAAAAAACTTTGGCCATCATAAACTCAACGCAATTTTAGCCTCTTTGCTTTTTTGTTTGACATGCTTAGAAATATTTAAATTATGAGTGAGCAAAACTCCAAGATATTTAAACTCTTGTACTACTTCAATACGGCAGCCTTCCTTTTTGACGCGCTTCAAAAATCATTATTTTCGTTTTGTTTGTTTTAACATGCAAGCCCCACCTCTCGCAGAAGGAGTTCAATCTGTTTATTTGTAGCTGCAGAGTGAAAGGATTTTCAGCTAGTACAACTAAATCGTCCGCGTATAGCAAAACTTTCACTTGGATAGCGGCGAAGAGTATTCCTCCTGGATGTTCTTCACAGATATCGTCGATAAACAAAGCAAACATTATTGGGCTCAAAATGCAAAAAATTTGCTCATTTACTATACACAATAATATATATCACAAAAGAAATAATAGATATCAAAATTAAAAAAGATCATAATTTTGCTTTACATTGACGTTTTATTGTCCATTTTAAGAAAATGTTCTTTTTAAATTAGTTGTTTACATAAACTAGACAAAAGCTTGATAAAATTGTTTGAAAAAAGAGAAATCCATGTTTATACTTTCTAGCTTCTCAAGATCTACATGTTGTAAATTCCCAAATAATCAATTTCTTCTGCCAAAATCCCAACGAAATCTCAAAATCCCTAATGAACGGTTACGTCTATTAACACCTTTTTTCTTGACATGATTACATGATAACGATTTCATTGGTCAGTTGTTACTGTAAATAAAATAACATAATTTAGCGAAGGTTCATTATGTTAAATCGAACTTCAAAATCACTGAAGTTTTTGAGGTAAACACCTCTTAAAATTAAAAAGAAAATACATTCAGGCCCCTACATGACGGATTCGTAGTACGAACCCCGAAAAAAGTATCATTGCTCCCGTCGCGTCGTCATCGTACAAAAGAAATTGCTACTAAATATGGAGTTCGTGAAAAGCGGTATCACAAGCCCCGAATGAAAATTTGGCAATTTTTTCTAGGGATAGTTATTTTGATTGGAGTTCAACACAAAACGATACAAACATAAAATAAAGCTAACAAAAATAAATCGCTTGAAATGAAACACGTTATTTCTAGTTTCCAAATAAAAGAGTGGCGGACCAAATCAAATACATTCTTTTAGTAGCCTCGAAGAAGGTGTGATACCATAAGACTGACTGGCGTTGAAACTTCGGTTTTATAAATACAAAAAAAATATTTTGGAGTCGCAAATTCTTCCGAGCCTACATAATTTAATGAAGGTGATTAACTCACCTATATTTCGATATCATTAGACGTCGTTGGTATGAGAAGTGTTCCACGGTGTCTTCCAACCACTTCGCCACAATTATATGTTTCTTCATGTCTAATCCTATCTGAAAACATTAAAGTCAATTAAAATCTTACTCTTGATTTTTAATATTTGTGTTCTTCGCGTATTTTCTTCACTTATTGCAAGGGCAATTACATCTAATGTAATGTACCTATGATGTACATTTATTTGATTCTTTTCGTAAACAAATTTCAAGGACTTGATAAGAGGAGCTCTGGAGTAATAGCTAAAATATAACCTGAACCTCCGAATAATTCAGATTGACTCAGCGATGAATCCTAAGTTTTGTGTCCAAAGTTCCCCAATCTCCTCCTTTTGACTATTTTAACAGGCACATTTAGGTAAGGAGTATGAGGGAGGTGCTATTATGCCAAATTATTCTAGGCTAAAATTCTAGGCTCAAAATGTTAATAATGGAAGTAAAATTCTAAGAAATTTAATAGCCTTTGGAAGTTCAAAGAAAATCAGCCCGTTGTTTCTTTTTTTTTAAATTTCAATCGTAAGATTAAGAAATGGTTTTTGATATTGTTAAAAAATGAACGTCAAATTATATGTTAATCAATGTAGTTTTCAATAAAAATGTTGATATTCACAATTATTTATACCGCTACACTCGCTTATCAAAGGGGTGTCCAATATACAACGCATTTGAGTAAAAAGCAATACATAATACAACAAGATCTTACTTAACTTGCTCTTACGAAGGTTTAGGAAAACATTTATTTTTTTATAATATTCCTAAAATCTTACACAAAAAAAAAATATTTTATGATCAGAAAATCGTTTAAAGCCACTTTCAGATGGTTTTCGTTTACCAATATAATGATTGTTAATAGGTACTCTTTACCTAACACGGTACCTACATACATACCATTTTAATTTACTTCAACTCTCATCAATTAATTAAAAATTGTGTATCTAGTTGAATCTTTTCTTGTAATTAATACTTTTTTCCTAGGTAAGTAAGATAATCTACATATGACATCAATGAAAAAACAACAAATAATAATTAAATTTCTCAGTTCTTCTAGGTGAATGCATTATTATTGGAAAATCCTGAGAAACTTGATTATTCAAGGTTAAGCAAATATTCTCAGTAGATATTTTGATCAAGACTTGAATCGTAAAGGTTTATTTTTAAGCTACATAATATTTATGCATATTTAAGGCTTACATTTATGTATGTAAATATGTGGATTCCAAAGTGAGAGGAATACACCAAACATAGTTTTATTTTTATCTGAAAAATAATTTACTAATTGTCCATAAAGGCATTAAACTTCAATCAATATCAATCGTCCAGATGGAGAAGAATACACATTGTATTCCTTTTTATTTTTTTAACTTCCATGTTTAGGTCTTAATTAACTTGGAGGTATATTAGCTTCTATTTCACTTTAAGTTTTATTTCAAATTCAGATTTAAACAAGACTTGATTATAAATTGGTTTTCTAGTACCTAGTGTAACCTACCTTCGCCAACAAATGTATTGGTTTAAATTCTTCTCATTCGTAGAATGCTTTAATTTTAACCAACTCGACCTCTCTTCACTTTATATCTGATCTAAATATCCGCCGAAGAAATTTGCCCAATTTTTTTGCTTATCGGCTGTCGATAAATACACACAAATTCACAATTCCTGTCTTATAAGACTGATTGGTATTTAAAAAGTGTCAATAAGCCTTGACCTACATAAAATATTATAACTGAATTTTAAGATAATCCCAACTAAATATTCTGTAGGTTATTTTACGACCTTGTGAGTATTTAATAATAATTGTGTCATAAAATTGAAATACAATTTTATTTTTGTTTACATATCATAAATTACAACATTTGTGTTCATCAACGATAACTTCACTTATGAGTTATCTATTGAAACATAAAAAGTCAGGTTAATCTTATCAATTAAACACATAAGTATGTACCTAAGTAGATAGGTATGTACATACGATCCTGATGATTTTCAACCATATTAAGAAAACACAAAAATGATTCACCTGGAAAGAAAAAAAAATAAATATCGGTAATGCGGGAATTTATAAATAAAATTTCATTGATTTTAATAGCAAAAGTTACTCATTGTTTATTACTATCGCATACCAATTGGATTGACTGTGTTTTTATTTTTCATTGAATACTTTTTACCATACGCTATTTTATTATTAAAATTCAGTGAGCATTTTTTTAAATGGATAACCATCTTGGCCTTCGATGTTCCGAGGGAAGTTTGTTTTTTCTTTCTATGACGAAATAAACTGCATGTATGTATGTACGTAGGCTTTAAAGGCTAAGTATGTACTTAAGTTACAATATTATCGTTTTCGGATATTTTGATCGGGTCTTATCAGTATAAATTACATGACACATTGCCTAGGAATAGATTTAATTCTTTTATGCACGATACAATACAACGTGATTGTTTTTAATAAAGGATACAAAAATTGCAATTATTTTAACTTCAATTCACAAATTTGTTTATGATTATTGAAGCTGTGTTCCTTTCGGAATTCCTCTTCAATAGATACGAGCTTTGGTGTGGTATTGGTCTTCAATGCAACACAGACAATATGTATAAAATCTCTGTGGTGAATCTATGAAACAAATGATGTGAAAATGTTACCAACTTTAGGCGCATTAAAAGATAAGTCGGGCGGATACAAGCAGATCAACTTCGCCAAACAAGCCTTTTTTAATCGCGATGTACGTGACGAATGGCAGTTTCAGAAGTCTGGAGCCTGGATTCTCCATATTCGAACGTGACTTAAGGCTACTGACATGTCACTTACCTTAAAGACTTAAATTTTATTTCAATGTTTTAAATATGTATCAACTAATTTTTGCCGGATTCCAATACATTGGCGAATAAGATTTTTTCTAATATTGTCTCCTTCAGAAAATAAGGAACTCAAATTATACTTTTGGTTTCTCGTCCGCTGTTGCATATGACGTGTAACATATGTATATCTTGGAATGAATCTGTTTAAATATTATCAATATAACAATACACCTTAACGATCAATATTATTATATCTAAAATTTTGTTTGTTTATTTTGTTTTCTTGCAGATACCACTCGAGTATTTGGAACAGCTAGACAATGTTGAAAATATGAACGATTTTTTTACAAAATTCGTTGCAGATGATGATACAGATCCAAAACTTGGCATACAACGTAAGCAAAATTATTAATTATTATGAACATTTATTTCTATGAGTTGGTTAATCAATTAATGGAATACATTTCCTTGCTTTGTTTAAAAGGTACCTTTTAATTAAGTTTGCAAGATAATTCGTAAGATTTCGCCTACGATTTCGCAAGTTTTTTTGTGTCCAGAACTTTTTTAGCTTGTTCCAGTTAGTAACTATTGATTAGATATGGCAGTCAGAAGCATACTATGCATGGTGACCCAATTAAAGATGGGGTTCCTTACATATGTACTTACTAATAAAAATATTTCCTTTGTTTTAAAAATTAACATTCTTTTTTTATTAATAACTTAACCAAATACCAATTTTTTGTTTGGTAAAAATAAATTAAATATTAAAAAATAAATGCATTTCAAAATAATCTAAGTCTACGCCCGATTTTACGCTTCTCCGATTGTGCGTTTGTTGAAGGTCTTTTTTTGCTTTCTTCAGCCAGTCTTTTGTGTGTAGCAACTTCATCAAATTCCGTCATGAGATTCCTCCTTGAGAGTGCACTATATGGATGTAAATTTTTATAAATTATTAAAGCGAATTGAACATCATTATCATCCAATCGAGTTCTATAGGAAATTTGTATTTTCGTCTCGCGATCCCAGCTTCCATTGGCATTTAATGTGCTTGAATTTCGAAAACCCTTATGTTCAGGTTGTACCGAAGATCTAAGAATTCCAATAGTTTCAAAATATTTCAGTTCACTATATTTAACCTCGGAATTTGTAGTATTATTCGATATGAGTGTTGATTCAGGTGTTTCAAAGCAGTTTTGTGTTGAAGTGGGCCGTGGAACAATTAATTTGACATTGTTGTCTTTTTTATCAAAATAATCATCAATATTTAACATTGGTGGAATGCTTTGATTTAGTTCATCGACCGAATTATTAGATTTGAATCGCTTTGCACTTGACGGTGGAGTTATTGATCCACGCCGATCTTTAGCTGTAAATTCTACATCAACGGACATTGAGATCTCTTCGATTGAACTATTTTGTTCTATAGTGAATGAGCTATCGTTTAAATTTTTCTCGATTTTAGTTGGATATGATTTTCTATAAAAGAACATAAAGTATAGAATGGTTAAATATACAAAAAGCTTTATTATTATATTTTACTTACGTTTCCATGTGTGAAGGTTTACACTCAATAGAATCGCATACTTCTGCATTTTCAAAAAAGAGATGATCGTACTGAGAACACACTTCATATCTATAAAACGTATAAATAAACAAAAACAATTAATTATTTTTCATCGTTTAAGAATAGATTTTCAATTAAGAACAACAAAAAACAGAAAACATGTGACAAATTAAATAAAACGCAGTTAAATAATTATTGTTTAAATGAAATTTAACCACTGTGTCAAGAATTAATTCGTTTAGTGAGTTCACACAGCAACATATTTTTCTATATTATTTTAGATACAAAAGTATGAAAGTACTCATTTTATTTGTTTAATTTATTTTTATATTTTAAAACTTGTTATGGAAGAAAGTTTAATTTTGGTAAAAGAATTTCCATAAAAATGCATTTCCTATAAATATAAAAATTGTAAAATATATATCATTAAATTTACCAGCATAAATGGACTATGAATAGGAAATGATAGGCTATTATAAAATAAGTTAATAGGGTTTAACTTTTAACGTTTATTCCGATTTTGATGTTGTAGTTTAGGGAACGGGCATTAAAGATCTCAATAGCTTAATTTTTTTAAAGTTAATTATTATTTTATGGTCATAAGGGAGAAACTGTAGATTAAAATTTAAATTAAAACGATACTTAAGAAACCAAAGTTAAAGCAATTTTGATAAATATTCAATGAAGAAATTTGATTGTTTTCGTTTTAATTTATTGATGTTATTAAAGCTATTATATTTATATTTTCTACAAGTCGACGTTTTATCAGGTAATACAAACAATTATAATTGTTATTTATCAGTCCTAACAAATTACTGAACCAATTATGTATTTAAAAGCTGATTGTTAATTTGGGAATTTTTATTTTTTTCAAGATGTCTTGTAAAAGACAAAGAACCTATTCAAAATTCCAAAACTTCAAGCTAAGGGCCAAAAACAATATAGCTTACATATGTTATAAGTACACTTAAAGAAAATATAAATTGTTGTCTTTTACTTACCTTAAATAGTCGTGGATTTTAAGGTTTCCTTTAATGGTTCTTCCAAACCACTCAAGAACACCATTTTGGGCTATGTAAAACTTAAAAAAATCACTATGAGATGTGAAGAGCTCTAAATATTTGGCCAATGCATTTTTAACTTCTGTCGGATCTAAAACAAAACACAAGATACATATTTACATTTTCAATAAAATATTTTTTAATTAATTTAAATGTTTAGTTGTCAATAGTCTCATAATATTAATAATATAATTGTCCAATATTGATTTTTTAGGGAGATTTTAATTTGTAATTCAAAAGCTAAGTTAGGTTCAAGTGGCTGTCTGGAATGGCTAATGATGTTAATTTGTCTGAGATCGTTTAGATCGTTATAGAAGAACTTTCCTAGGTATAGGTCTTACGTTTTTGAGCTAGAGCAGGGCACTACAGAGGAGGTGAAGAACCGTTTTCTCCTTTTCCTTGTCCTACAGCTCCTGCAAGTAATTTGAAAACATGCCTAGCAGCGTAGCGTGCTTACCTATCAGACAGTGCCCGGTTATGACACCAATTATTGAGCTTATATGCGATCTGCTTAGAGATATTAAGCATTTTGAGCACTTTAAATCTAGGGTAGGCCTGATATTTTTCGTGTTCACTCAGTGTGATGTTATTCCACCGGATGTTGGTTTTTTTATAGCGTCATGTTTTAGCAAAAGAATACACGTAGCGATTGGTATGCCAGCAATAGCCAAACGTGGTAGAATGGGTAGAATGTCTTTCTGAGAAAATCCGGATATCGGATGTTGATATCACGTTTTCTTTAAGCAAGAACAAGGCTTTTTTTATGTGTTCTGCTTCGAACACTCTACAATGATTGGGAAGGCGAAATAAGAAGCTTAATTTTAGACAATTTAGTTTTTTTTTCTAAAATGAGATCCAAATATTTAGTTTTATCTAAGAACTTTAATTTGATATCCTTTACAAAAGGAGGGTTAATATTGGGTATGTTATATTTTATGAAGAATAGAACTAAATTTGTTTTGTGTGAGTTGATACCTTATCCACACCGATCTTATTATTTAGAGCGTTTTGTAAGTTTTGTTTAGAATATTGAGATGCTTCCCTGAAATTGAACGTCATCCGCATAGTGAATCAATTCAAAAGCTAATAAAAGGAAATGTTTGCCAAATAAAGGCAGTCTTTATAGAATTTGTTAGAATTAAACAACTTCTAAGTTTCGAGTATCACTTTCTATTTAATAATTATATTTTTGTATTACAGATAAGATTGGTAATTCAAATGTAGAAAGAGGTAAGAACCAATCAAAGATTAAAAATAAACCCTTTTAAAATCAATAATTTTCTTCTATTATTTTTAAAGCTGCATCAAATATAGCTAAACCTTCAGGTTGTATTCCTGATAGTACTGTTGTACCTTTGGAACCATTAAATAAATCAACTGATCCTACAATTATATATTATCCCAAATGTACTCGAGTAAAACGATGTAACGGATGTTGTTCATCGGATTTACTTTCATGTCAACCCGTTGAAGTAGAAACACTTGACTTTACGGTAAGTGCAACTTTGTTTTTAACATTAAGGAGCAAATTTTATTTAATTAAGATTTTATTTTTTGCAGATATTTAAATTACAATATACGGGAAAAAGTCGAATGCCACTTAAAGAGCAAGAACATGTTTTAGTTGAGCAACATAAAAAATGTAAATGTGATTGTAGTATTAAAAAAGAGGTATGTATTTTTAAAAAACTAAAATTTAGTTAAATTTTATTCTTTAAAAACAAAATAACCGCTTCTTAAAAACGCAACTTATTTAAATAATGATTTTCTAACTATCGCCAAAAAGTCCCAATCAAAAACTTATATTTTTTGAACGACTTTTGTGAGTTTAAAGGCTCTGTTTCTTCTTAAATAAGCTGAAGAGTCAAGTTCCAATTATTAAGGGTTTAATTTGTTTTTTTCTTGTCAGAATTGTAACCCATATCAGGTATATGATGCTGCACAATGTACATGCAACTGCACAAATTACAATGCCAGAGATAAATGTTATTCGGTAATAATTATTATTTTATGATTAAAAATAACCTAATGGAAAATTAAAATTCTTTATTCGGTTTTTTTTTTAGGAAGAAGGCAAATTTTGGGATGTCAAGACTTGCAAATGTTCATGTCGGCAAAGTCAACAATGTACAACAGGTACATACTTTGATGAGCACCTTTGCAAATGTACTGAGGTAATAATTTTATAAATAACTTTCCAATTTTCAACTATTAACTTCTATTTAGAGATGAATATTGTATTGAGTATTTTAAATGTAAAACTCTGTAGTTTTCATGTGTTTTCAATCTTTATTGTTTACTTTTTTTTATAGATAGACAATTTAGAACTTTTTTAATTCATCAACACACACATCCACCTATACACAAATATAATCTGCCTTATTTGTATAAATTTAAGAAAACAAATGAAAAAAGAAACAAAAAAGTAAAAAAAGCCTATTTTTTTAGTGTGTAATACTCTAGTGTGTAATAAAAAGAAATACTATTTTGTGTGAGTACATATGTATCTATCTGTTTTGTAGTTAGTTAGTAATTATTAGATAATTATTTACTCGAAAATATCTAAACTCAACTTTGCTTATGCTTTAATGGAGAATGTTATTATCTTATTATGTTGTTACTAATAATACGCTATGCTGCTGGCTTGATGGTTTTGAATAGAAGTTAATATTAACAATAAACATGCATACATATATATTTATGATAGTTTTATGCATGCATACCTTTTACTGAATTTCTTATCTCATCCATTTGTTTTTTTTTTCTCTTTGTAATCTTTCCTGTTCAGGTGACTGGAGATAGTTCCTCCAAAGCGTTTTTCGACCGGAAGCGATTTATTGTCAAAGCAGTACCAGTGGAGCCGAGCAATACAACAATATATGATACTGATGGAAAATAAAAAACAAATATAACAAAATTAATATAAATACAAAATAAAATTTAGTGCAGCTTTCGAAATACGTTTAAATAAATTAAATTTAAAATAAACTAATATCAACATTTTAGAAATAGGAAATTGTGTAAATAAATGTTAATAAAATTATATATGTATCATCACAGTGTCAAGCTAAAATGAGTGTTTTATTTTATTAACAAGTTGATCTAGAGTAAGTAAAATTAAAACATATTTTAAATTGACATAGCCTGAACTTAATCATAATTATCATAGTTTCTTTTTGTATTAGAGATATCGTTTAAAATATATTTTAATGCATATTTCGTTCATTATTTACTTAATTCATGTTCACTGATATCAAATATTTGTGCTTTGCATTTTTGTAGTGCTACTTTTTTTCGTGTTGAACCCTTTGTAGACCAAGATCAAAAAAGAATAAATTAACTTGGAAACACAACAGGTCTAGGAAAAAAGCAGGTATTTCTCAGAATTTGAAAAAATTAGTGTAATATTTAATATTTTAGGGTGTGTGACATTACTGCAACATTGAAGTAATAGTAATACAAATTTGTATGCTGCGTTGAACGGTCTAAAATTGTAAATGATAAAACGCATTTTAAATAAAGAGATTTATTTCAATGTGATTTGATTTTTTTTTCATATTTTTTCGATTTATCTGTATAATTTTAATATTAATTAATTTAAAATACAGCAACGAAAATGGGCAAAAATAAATTAATAGCACAGTTGTTTTAAAAACGAAAACGAGTTAATTGATTAGGTTGCTAAGAGACTTTGTTGATTGAAAAAGATATTATTTCGTGCAATTCAAATCTATAGAAAAACTGGCAGCTTTAAAACTCCAACAAGAAAACAAAATATGGAAAAGAAAGCAGATTGATAAGTCGAATTAGCAAAGCCTATAATTCTTTGACTTACGCAAAAATAAAAGATGTTATTTCATCCTAATTGGGTCAAGAACTATCAGCTAGAACCATAAGGCGTCGAATTTTAGAACAAAGGCTTCGTTAATGTATTGCCAGAAAAAAAAGACATACAAATAATTTGAGAAATAATATTTAAATTTTTCAGGTCATGTGGTAAAGTGTATGTTAGACAGGAATTGGATCCTAAATATACTTTAAAAAAGGTTAAGCACGGATTAGGAAACATGGGGTGCATTCTCTAGGCATGGTGTTGGCCCATTAGCTTGAATAAATGGTCGAATGAATGGACCAACATATTTATGTACATACAATAGGCATGTTTGAAAATGTCATGGAGCCTTACAGTATATTTATTGTTAAGCAGTGGTTTGCTGCTACAAAAACGAATGTTTTGGGTAGGCCCGCAAATAGTTCAGACTTAAATCCCATCGACGACTTGTGGACAGACGTGGAGAGAATGCTAAAATCCAAGAACTCAACAAATTCAAAGAACTTTTTTAAATATAAAGGAGGTCTGGGAGAGTATACCCCCATCAAGATATCGCGCCTTGGTAGAAAGTGTGCAGACAAGATTAGCTACAGGGACAAAAAATAATGGATTAACTACAAAATATTAATTTTTCGTCGATCATTTTTTATGAAATACCTACCAATTTTTTCTTTGCGTTCATTGTATGACCAGGTGCAATTTGGGTTTAATAAATGTCACGTTTTCATGGCATGGTCTTTAAAATGAACCAAAAACTAAATTTTCTAAAAACAAAAATCAACAATTTAATATTGCTACAAAATACTTGTTTCTAATTCTATGGCCCTCTATTAAGTGTATTGTAGTATAGAGGTAGTATTCTTTCTACAACCTTTATGAGTGCTCCACTTTGATTTAAATAAATTGGGTGGCGCAACAGTCCGTTGAAAACTAGGGCCTAGTGACTTACAACTCTCAACCATTCCTGTGTGCGAGTACTGTTGTCAGAGATGGAGGGGACCTACAGTTTTATGCCAAATCCGAACGGCCAATTTGAGAAAGCACTTTTCATGACAAGAATTACTCTAGGAGAATTTGTCAATTCCTCGCAAGAGGCAGTACCCGTGAAAAAAACTTTAGATGGCATAGGCACGGATCGAACCCACGACCTCTGACATGATAGTCCAACGCACCAATCATCATGCCACGGGTACTACTCCACTTTGATTTGCATGTCCTAATCAAAAGCCATCATTTCGATGCTTGAATCCGGATTTAGTTCATTGCACATACTTACTCTATCTATCTTCACGTCGATTTGGAATCAAATTCTTTAACCATAAGATAATACTATTAAAAAATACAATACCATTCTAAATTCCTTTCTATTATATATTTTCTCTAGGGCAAAACCGTGGGAAATACTTCTGAGATTTGGCATAATTATTTCCTTTTGTTTTAGTTGTGTCATGATAAATGACCTGCCCTATATTTTATCTATGAATGTTTAAAAATAAGAAAAATATCTTAAATTTAGATTCCAAGGTCGAGAAAAGTTACCTTTATTTTACTTGTCTAATCACAATGGATTTTTAGGATAGGACATTACAAATTACCACACGAATATAAGAATCAGTCAGGGTAATGCAATTATATGCAGTTTTTTGTTTCATTTCTTCTACCTATATGGCCTTCCTATTCAAATAACATATCTAAGAATTAAGTTATTATATTTGCGTTCCCTTAATATAACTTAGTAAAAATATATTTATTATTCTTTGAGATAATAACTATCCAAATTAGGTAGGCATAGGTATACTATACATTCACATAAAAACATCTTCAGTTATAAAAGGAAACCATTTAGTTTAATTACCATTTTTCAGCACCCAGCTGAGTTGCAGTGCTGTTTGCAGATGCAAGGTAATAGGTAATGAACAAGGGGTACAGAAACAGCTGATTAAAATAGTTACAAATTAAATTACAGACTTTGCCTATTAAAGTAACAAGCATGTCCTCAACATTAATTTCCTATTATTCGGAGAAGTTCCTACTACATCCATACATACATACATACGTATTGGTTTATCTTTTATCCTTGATGAAGATAGGTCTTGAACTTGAGATTAAATTTTCTAACTAATAGCATTTTCCTAGATCTGAATGTAATTATATAATTAAAAGAAAGGAAAACCATAGAGATAATTAATTAATTTAATAAAATACTTACAAAATATATTTAATAGAAAACAAAATATAAAAAATATAAACAAAATGAAATCTGTTTGACAAAGTGTAAAATGTTCACATGAAATTTGATTCGTTTTTTGAGAATGTTCAGGCGTAAAAAAAAACGAAATTGGCATCAGCTTGTTCGATGAGTGAGTTTAAAATCAAAATACAATGAATGAGTTCAGCTACATATAAAGAGAAAAAAGGATAACATTTTGAACTTTGAACATTAAGGGTATTCATGTAACGATATAATTTTCTACTTTGTAGAAAAATATAAATTTCCGCAAAGGGTTTACATGAACACCCCATTAGAAATATTTGCGGAAACGTTAAAAACAAGATACTACTTTAAATTAAAAAGTGATTCTGTGTTTTGTTTTAATTACATTTTACAAATATTTTCGCTCTTCAAAATGCCAAGAACTAGCTATAAAACAAAATTCATTCAATTGTATGAACAGATCGCTTTAAATGAATTGTTGATGTTGGAGTTTTTTAATTTGTTGATCTTGTGTCTGGATTAAAAAAATAAATTTTAATAAATTATCTAAAATATAATTGTTTTTCTTACCTTCGGCATTTTTTTGTTTTGTTTTCTGTTGAGTGTTGACAAATAATATGAGCGCGTTATGTGTTAGGTATGTCAAAATAAACGTCACAAAATGTATCTGTTTTTTTTTTCTACGATTTCTCCTTCAAATTTGAGAGATAAAAGTCTATATTTTGCAGAATATTTTTCCCATACAAATTTTGACAGTTGATTTCTACCGATAGAAAATTCTACAGTTTTTAAGGTTTCTATGGGTTTTCTGTGTTTGCATGAATACTCTTATTAAATTTATTTATGTAAGAGGTTTATAAACAACAGAAACTTATGCTAAAGTCTAATGTGCATGTTAAACTTCAAAAGTAAGTATAAACCTTGCGTTTATAATGTTATTTTGACTAGTCACAATCCAAAATAAGCACTTTTTTCGTTATGTTTTTATATTTGAAAGTTGATACAACTTAACATTTGTCAGAATAAAATTCAGACCCCAACTAATTTAAACTTAATAAAATGGACAATTTTAAAGAGAATGGGGCATATTCATAGATGTTTGCTAAACTCTTGCTAACTTGTTATTAAGCAAGTCCAGAGTTTAGGCTATTTATAAATAAATTTAAACCTAAGTTTAGGGCTTAACCTGTGGTCTAACTATAAACATAGGAAATGCTGTGTTTAAGTATTTATTATCACAGCCAAATGTCATATTTGAATAAAATTAAATTGAGTAAATTGAAAAAACCAAAAATTAAATTATAACAAATACAAATCTTTCTCTGGCTGCGACCAGTTTTCCAACCGTTCACGTTTTATATTTTCTTTGATGTTCATGTGTACATCTAAAATATAGAACGTTGTTAGTTACTTTTTTTGATTTTCTATTAAATAATTTTGTTTTATTTACTTTTTTCGACATCCAATTTAAGGAATGACAGCACAAAATAAAAATATTGAAAATATAACAGTATTTTTTGCTTTGACCTGTCATTTGAATTATAATTGTAGTAGAATACAACCTTAACCTGGGGGCTTACTAAACACAGCAGAACAATTGACTATGAATAAGAGCTGTGTTTATTTAACCAACAAGCCTTAAACTATAGATCAAGAAATCACGACTTAGTAATTCTCTATGAATAAGCCCCAATATGTTAAGAAAATATCATGAATAAAATACATATTTAATTTGCTTTCATGTTTTTCACTTTGTAAATTGAAGCTGGATGAAATAAGAACTGAAGTAAATTGTTCGTAAGTAGATTATCGTCTACGAATGTGTAGGTCTTTGCGTGCAATATATGGTACTGTATTTGTTGACACTTTATTTTTGTAAAATAAGAAACAAATATTACAGCTTTTGTCTATTACTGTATAACTAAGTCAAGTCGGTTTACAAAAGAGAAACTATATTTTTATTTAGTATTACAATCAATTATAAACAAAATTACAACGGCTCAGCACTCAAAGATCGGTTTTACGCTAGGCAACGTTGAAAACCAGAAGTAAGATTAGAATTTTCTTATCTTTGTCTTTTTTTTTTGAAGACTTGCCAGGTATTTTTTAGAGTTTCATTCTAAAAGGAAGTCATATAAAATGTGATACTTAGCTGCTACAAAAAGTGTAAAGGACTATAAACAAGTTGAAAACAATCATTTTTGTTGCGTTTGTGTGAGAAAACTCATGAAATCATGGGTTTCTAAATTAAAAAAACTAAGAGACCCAATGTTGCTATTTCAAAAACGCGTTAGCTAACGAGTGATTACATATAGTATACACCAACACGATACAAAATGCAACGTTTTTAATTTTGTCCCGTTTTTATTTTACTTTAGTTTAGTTGCAGATAAAACATTAAATCGCAAAAAGTGCAGACAAAAGTAAAAGAAGACGTAAGCTCTGACTAAAATATTAAAAATACTAGACAAATCCGGTATTACACTACTCATTTTAAGTTTTGCATGAGTGAAGTGCCAAAGAGAAAAGAAGGAAGAAAAAATTAAGCATAAATTAATTATTTTCGACATGTGTTAAGTAGTACATTCTGCGGGGGCGGTCGGAGTAAGTCAGACCTATTACTGTTACTTACTCCGACCGCCCCCTGCAGCTGGCAAATTTTCAAACATTATAACATCCAAAAATACATCTTTAATCATTTCAGCTAGAAGCCCTGGTAGCTATTAGCTTTAAGTATTGTATTGTACATTTATGTATAGTTCAATAAATAATAATAATAATAATAATTTTGAAGTTCCTTTTTCTGCTCCTTTGTTGTTTTAAAAATTATTTTTTGTTTTTTTTTTCTGTTCTTTGTTAACTTACTACATCAGCTCAACTCAATTTCAATACTGAAAATAAAATTAAGTGAATAAAGACTCAATTATCATTGCCATTGAATCTAAAAGTCGTTTAAACCATTCTCTGGTTCCATTTTTGTATTCTTGTTATTTTGTAGTTTACTTTTCCACACACTGAATCACCAAGCGTACAAAAACAATTGAAATAAATGATAAATTGTCAAATAATGCACAACATAACACACCAGAAAATTCTTCGTGTAATAACGAGCTCATCACCAAATGACACTTCAAAACAAAATAGCCGAGAATCGCGCATTAAATACATGTGCCGTGTAACCCCCCATCTTAAACAATATCTTGAAGTTGCTTGGCAATAAAGTTCTGTTGCCTTTCTCATCCTCCAAATGCAATCTTACCTTAATTTTGTTTGGCTGTATACTTCCACTCAAATGTCAAAACTGTTCCCGTTCATTTGACATATGCGTCCCTTTTTTCAAATTTTGAATTTCAAACATTTTAATTTTTTAAACCAACAGCAACAGAAGAAGAAGGAGTCCATATTTCAAAGTTATTCGTCTTAAAGTTCTTGTGTTTTTTTTTGTTTCTGTCTTGTTAAATGCATTTATTGTTATTTGTTAATTTGCAAATTTAATTTATTTACTTGTTTTGTTTGTTTTAATTTATAACTTCTTGTAAAATTATGTCGGATAGCGATTGTGTCCGAGTTGCAATTCGCATTCGACCGCTTGTAAAAACTGAAATTGAGCGCGGTTGCCAATCAACAATTGAAAGAATACCCGGTCAGCCCCAACTGACTGTAAATAAAACCGATGGATTTACATTTAATTATGTTTTCGATCCGAATGACTCGCAGGATGTTCTTTATAAGGAATCTGTTTATGAAATGACAGAAAAACTATTCAAAGGTAGGTATATACTGCGAAGCATCCATAAAACTGGCTCTGCTCTTTTACTAATCTTTCTTGTAATGTAAGACATTAGGTAACTTAAAACATAGAAATCCTTTCTTTTAATTTATGAGATACAAATAAGAAGTATGATATTTTCTAGCCTCCTTTTTATTGCTTTACGGATTGGAACCCCAAATTCAAAAAGTCTTACTCATTGAAATTCGTAAACAGATGTACCTAGAAATGCATATGTTACCGTGTCCGAGATAAAGGAATCAATGTGCGAAAATTAACTTTTGAGGAAAACGTGTTTTTTAAATTAAATCCATTCCATTGTATCTCAAACATTTCTTGGTACCTAAATCCTCAAAGACATTTTTAACTCCACACCCGGTTTTGATAAACTAAGTGCTTTTTATCAGACACAAATACATTTGAATTATGTTCCTAAAACTTAACTCAGATACAGAAACTTTAAAGTAAGGCTTACACGTCTGAGCCTTCTGATTCCTTCATTTGGTAAGACATGGCGAGTTCTATAGTAAGTCATAAGGTTCCGGGAAGACTTACTAATAACTCTTGCTAAAACACTTGACACTGTGTTTTTAATTCTTTGGTTTACCACTAATAGGCCGTAAATGAAGTGGAAATTCTTTAGAGAAATGACGAACAATATTCTGGGTAGTAGATAGCACAAATTAAATTATATACCTAATTGTTTAAAAAAAATATATAAGAATAAACCAAGATTAAAACGAAATAGTTTTTGTACTCCAATTGTTACAAACATAATATCAGTGGCGTGATAGTTAGTGCGTAGGATTGTCATGAATGGTCTGGCTTTAATCTGTGATCAAACTTTCGGGTTCGAATTGGTTCAGATTTGTAAGTCACTAGGCCCTTGTTCGCTAACCTGTATTGCCGCCAAAAAGTTGAAATTATTTTGACAGTGAGAGCAACTAGGAAAGAAGGATAGGATTAAAAAGGAGCCTAAGGCCTAAAGGCTAAGGAAAGAATCATTATTCTTAACAGTACGTCCGAAATTGTGATCAAGGGTAAACTGATGAGCATTCTTAGAAGTAAGGGGAGAGACGCACCAGACTATTTCGCTAGAGCACTATTTACGACGCTAGCGAAAAAAAAAATGATAAGAATGGGACCTTGCGGCGGCGGTGTTCACAAGAGTAGCAAATGTCTCAGTAAGTGAACGATCATCTTATCATTTTAAGAGCTCTCTTTAAAATTCTATTTAAAAGACTCAAGAACGTTTTTAGGGCACCGGCCTAAAAAGGAGTTTCAGACGAATATATGCTTTATAAATTATAACCAGATAAGAAGGAGTAAAAGATTTCTTGCATCATTGGATAAAACAAACATTTATCAATATTTTTGGCGATGATAAATATGTGATCACTCCACAACAGATGGTTTGTGATGACTGATGACTATTATAAAAATTAGGAAGAGTGTCGGAGACAAAACGAAGCCCTATGGCACACCCAAGTTAAAATCCTTTGAGATATCATGCGCAATAATCTAATTTTCTTCAAGACGTTGTAAACCCTGAGATCGCCAATGGACCTATTCCTACGAAAGCCACACAGCCGGAAATTAAGAAGCTTTTTGTTCTTCAAGAATTTTTTAAACTCGAAATTAATTAGCATTTCTATGGACTTGGAAAGAGGAGACATATGCAAGTGCAATTGGAAAGTAGTTAAAGAGGGAGGAGAATTCGTTTTTTTTAGAGACGGGCTGGACAAATGCTGGTTTCCATCCATTCGAAAAGAGACCTGTAGAGTAGGATAAATGAAAAAGCTTACGCCAAAGAACATGTTTAAACAAAATAGATATTTACATTTCGTTTAAAATTCAATCTATGAAACTGCTACGGTAACCTAAGGCATGATTCACATAGAGATAAAGACTGTTCCATTCTGAGCATTGAGCAACCATTTAAAAGATCCTATCTACAAGTGTAAGGAAAATATTTGAAAAGTAAAGCCTGCGGGCACACAGCTAGAAAATGATGATACATGTTTTCGATTTCATTGCGGTTGCACAAACTACATATCAGGCCAAGGTCAGTTCTGTCTATAATTTAAACATAGCATTTCAGACCTTGCTTTAAAGATAACACTCATTTGATTAAGAGTGAGTTTTTCGTTAAAATAATTTCGAATAAAAAGTGGGTGGTTTAATTCTTTATATTTAAGCCTAGTTGTCGATGTTTGCGCTCTATTTAGACATTACAAATACAGAGAATCATCTATTTTTGTTATTATTTGTATTGTACTATTCGTACTAGAATGTCAGCTTGTTAGACTTGACCATTCCTTTTTAATTTCATTGAATGTTTTTTGAACAACAACAACAACTTAAAGGTCCTACCACTCATTGTTTTTGGCTGGAGATATAGCTATTTCGTGCTTTGCCACTTTTGCACTCATCAGTCTCCTTTTTTGTGGTGCTGAGGATTAATCCAATTTTATTTGAAAAACTTTTTATGCACAACATAGGTTTCGAACCCACGCATATCAGATTTGCTCAGTCTTAGAAGTCGTGTGCACTACGCACTCCACTACTTTAGACCACTGACGTCACAGGTCGAGATGTGCTAATTGTTTATCAAATGCATTTGAAGCATCAACATTTTTATAAGCTCCTTTAAGTATGCTGTTTTGTTCCGCCTCCATTTTTCTCCATACCTTATTTGATAGACTTACAATTCGTAGTACGTATCAAAGGGGGAGAGGTTGGAAGATCGGTAACGAACCAGACTATTTAAGTTATTATTGTTATTATTTTTATTGTACTATTCGTACTAGAATGTCAGCTTGTTAGACTTGACCATTCCTTTTTTCATCATCTATTTTTGCTATACAGCTGTAGAATAAGTCCTGCCAATTGTTAAGTCCTGTATTATTAAGGTCGAAGTCTACGCTGTGTCTAAAAGCTAGATCGTTCCATTCTTTGAAAGGCGGGGATAATATCCCGGCCAGCGGATTCCTGAATACCGAGTTCTTTAAATACTCTAGCAAATGTACGAGTGCGAAGGAAGATTCGTCCCATAAAAACTACGCTGGAAGCAAATTGGCTTTACCAATCGGGATTACAAAAGAAGTGCCATTGGAAATGGTGCCTATAACCGACGAGGACGTAGTGTTGCGAACATTTTGCACGAAAGACTATGCATTTTTACTATCTTTGGGACATTTTAGTATTTTTTCCCTTAACTTCTAGTTATACACAAATTAAATGCCTCGAATATGTTCGTTACAAGCCTTTCTAGCTTGTTTAAACTTATTCCGATTTTTATCAGTGAGGTTGGCTTGGTAAATCAACTCGAATCTAACCATGAGTCTTTTTTTTTTGGGTTTAAGAGATTTTAACCTTTTTAAGATACAATTTTTCATTCCACAAAGAATTAAATTTGTAACCATATCTGCTTTTGAATGGAAACCAGCATTTGAAGTTAAAGTTCCTGAAGAAGTCGTTGAGACCTTCCCAGTTGGTTTGATCATATTAACAAGAGTAGTAGAAATTTTTTCTTTGGATGAAAAATTTGTAGATATGACTCAATAGTCAAATGATCAATTGTCTATCAAATCCTTTGGTATTTGAAGTCAAAAGCTTTTATGTTTTTAGAACTCGAAATTCATTGAGAATAAGTTGCCTAGGGTCTCCTTTTACTTATTATTACCTTCTATGTGTATGTGTTGTAGTATTCTCTTCCAATTACGGGCGTACTATGAAGTACATATATTTGTTCTTTTACCATACTCCGAGCCTTACCAAGCTCTATTTTTTCCTGTCATTTCATTGTTGAAAAAATCAAAACCAATGTATGTACATATGTACGCCGACAACTCTATAAAACGTCCTAATGATCATAGTCTGTCTGGCATATTAAATGTATTCGAAACCCTTTATTTTGTGTTAAATATACCTACCCTAAATATTTAAAGACAAATACAATGCAACCGACAATCAAAATTATTTATATCATTTTATAGAGCTCTAATAAATTTTGTTTCTTGTATTCAATTTTACAGGCTACAATGTTACCATATTAGCTTATGGGCAGACTGGATCTGGAAAAACTTATACAATGGGAACGACTTTTGATGGAAATCCAAATGAGAACATGGGTGTCATACCAAGAGCAATGGCTGACATATTTAAAACCATGGATGAGAGAAAAAATCAGTATGATTTTAAAGTTACATGTTCATTCATGGAATTGTATCAAGAACAATTATTCGACTTGTTATCATCTGCATCGAGAGAACAATCTATTATTGATATGCGTGAAGATCGTAATGGCATTATAATGCCAGGATTGACAGAGCAAAAAGTTACCAGCGCTAAAGAGACAACCGAATGCTTGATGAGGGGTTCTTCAGGTCGGGCTGTTGCTTCGACAGCTATGAACGAACAATCTAGTCGTTCTCATGCTATCTTTACTCTAACAATACAATCAAGTAGTAAAAATGAAGTGTAAGTACATAAAGCTTAGATTTCTAACTACCTACGTACCTGTCAATATTAAATGATCCTAATTATTTTCAGGAAAAATGTAATTTCATCAAAGTTCCATCTAGTTGACTTGGCTGGTTCCGAGCGTTCAAAGAAAACTAAGGCAACAGGTGATCGTTTCAAGGAAGGTGTTAAGATTAATCAGGGTCTTTTGGCTCTGGGCAATGTTATATCGGCTCTAGGAAGTAACCAAGGCTCAGGCTATGTTGGTTATCGAGATTCGAAGCTTACACGATTGCTTCAGGATTCATTGGGAGGTAATTCGGTTACTCTCATGATTGCGTGCGTTAGTCCAGCTGATTACAATGTTGGCGAAACACTTAGCACTCTTCGCTATGCAGATCGTGCCAGAAAGATTAAGAACAAACCAATTGTTAATCAAGATCCACATGCTGCTGAAATAAATCATTTGAAGGGGATTATTCAAAAACTACGTATGGAAATTCTAAATAAAACCTGTGGTGTCATGAATAGTTCCACGGAGAGTGCCACTTTCGAAGGGTTGAAAAAGGACTCATCTAAGATGCCATATAACGATTTGATGGAAAAGTATCGTCAGCTGCAGGTACAATTTCAAAATACTCTACATGATGTGGCCGATAATGAAATGCGGGCCCATATTGCCGAAGCTGCTTATGATAAACTAAAGATAAAGACTGAGGAAGTAACTCAACAAGTTCTGGAATTGTCTGATCATCTAAACGAAGAAAATTGTCCGCCAGAGTTTGTAGATCACGTAAAGAAACTGGGAAGTATAAGAAAGCTTATTGAAGATCTAGGCATTGAATTCCAAAAATCACACGATGAAATCATTGATAATAAGAGAAATCGATCGATTGTACCTCTAGATTCCGACTCTGAGCAGTGTAATGAACAGAGTGAAATGATGCAGCAGCATTCTGAGGCATTCACTACGAAACAAATTGACCTAAACGATCAATTGCGCCGAATTAATCGTGAACTTACCTTGAAAGAGGAACTCCATCAACGCGTGGCTGTTAATTTGACCAAATTCTACACCATCGATGAGAATATCGAAGAAAAGTACAAAGATTGTGAGCATAAGATCAAAGCTTTGGAAGCCGAAAAATCTGATCTAGTTGAAAAACTAAAACACGTCAAGGAAAACGTGTCAGCCAAACTTGCCGAAGAGAGACGTAAACGATTACAAGCTCTCGAACAAGAAATCTCTGATATGAAACGTAAAAATGTTCAACAAGCGAAGCTGCTGAAAGTGCGTGAAAAGGAATCGGAAAAAATCAAAAATCTTCAAAATGATATTCAAGCAATGAAAGAGAGCAAAGTTAAACTTATACGAGCTATGCGTGCAGAGAGCGAGAATTTCCGACAATTTAAGTTGAGTCGAGAGAAGGAGGTGATGCAACTTAAGAACAAAGATCGTAAAATGCAGAATGAGATGGCGCGAAAAGAATCGTTGCACAACAAACAGAGGAATGTATTGAAACGCAAATGTGAAGAAGCTTTGGCTATTAACAAGAGGTAAGCAACATAATAAATATTTTCTCTCAACATACCTATCAAGAACTATATTCTAACTTTTTTTTGTTTAAAATTTTAGATTAAAAGACGCTTTGGAACGCCAAAAAGCCGCTCAATCTCAACGAAATAAGAACAAAGGTAACTCTGCCGCTAGTAAATTAGACCAAGTAACTTCACGAGTGGATGAAGAATTAGACATTATTGCTTCCCTCATCGATGCTGAAAACTCTCTGGAACAACTAATGGAAGATCGTAGTATCATTTCGAGTCGCATCAATGCCCATTCTGATGCCAATGACACAAACAGCAAAGAAGAACTCGCTGAATTGGAAGAAGCCCTTCAACTTCGAAATGCACAAATAGCCGATTTGCAACAGAAAGTTATGTCAACAGACATCGACTCGAGAATCAAAAATATTATGGAAACTATGCAAAGTTTGCCAGAGGCTAGAGCTGTTCTCAAGCATCTCTTCACTGCTTTAATCGACATCCGGAGAGATTACTCATCCAAATTACAAGAACAAAAAACCGCTCGTGAATTGGCTGAGGAAAAACTTGAACTCAATGAAAAGAAACTTAAACAATTTGTTAAGGAAAAAGAAGAGGAGGTGGTGCGATCAGAAAGTGTTTACGAAGAAAAAATTGCTGTTCTCCTACGTGAGTTGCATAGTGCTTCGCAAAACAACCACGGACAACCGACTCCAGAAATTGAGGAACGTTTAAAGATCCAAGAAGAAACTCTAAATAAATTCGATGAACTTAGAGAAGAACTCAATATTTATCGGGAACTTTGCAATGAACTTGAAAATAAAATCGCAAATAAACCGAAAACTAAACGAAAAGCTAAACAGATAATAGTAAATATTTATTTTTAATTTATATTACAAAAAATATAAATATATTTAATTTTAGGAAGAGTCAATTGATTTAGACGACATAACATCGTCGGATGATAATAGTTCACAAGATGATCCAGATTGGAGGAAAACACCACGTTTTATAAAAAATCGTTCTAGCGTAAGTAATATTAGTTTGTTTGTTTGTTTGTGTTTTTTTTTTATTCTTGAAGTTTAAAATTTAACCATTTACTTCATGGTGGCTTAAATATGTGTTAACCAATATTTATGGCCATATTTTAAACATCTTTAACATTTTTACTTGTTAAAAACTTGTAAAATGCCGAAAAAAGGTCTACAAAATTTATATTTTTGTCTGTTGCAGCGAATTTTGTAGTTGATAGTACTTACTTATGACTTGTTTGTTTCAAATTTACCGTTAAAAATTTTTAGCAGCTCGCGTGACTTTGGTTTTGATTTTTATCATTGAAGCCTGTATATTAATCGATAGTAGACGTATTTTAAGGTGTTAAGATTATTATCTCAAGTTTCTGCGTCATGAGAAGTTCATAAAGACGTTGTTTAAATAACCCAGATCATTTTTGCTACATATGCGGAGAATATGTGTTACAAAATCTTAAAAAAGTTATATCAGAGTTTGTAAAAAATACCTATTTTGAGTATTTTGGCATCCTCTTGGATAAAAATGAAAAGTGCTGGGCTCCCAATTGTGTTTGTAAGTTGTGTTCAGAATATTTAAGATTATGGAAAAGTGGTAAAAGAAGTGCCTTCAAGTTTGAAACACCGACTATTTGGCGAGAACCACGAAATCATCTCGAGGACTGTTATTTTTGTAGCGTGAATATAAACGGTTTAAACACTAAAAATCGAGCTAAATGACAGTACCCAAGTACTAGTTGTGTTCAACGTCCAGGGCAGCGTTCACCTGACTCTTCAGTGCTTAAAAATATATCTGAACCCTTAAAACAAGACATTGAAGGACCAAGCTCATCACAAAATGATATTGATGCTGATTTTCAAGGTATGTCAAATTTGTCGAAATGCTTTTCCCAAAAGGAGTTAAATGATCTTGTAAGAGATTTAAGTCTGTCTAAACAAGCTTCAGAACTGCTAGCATCAAGATTGAAAGAAAAAATGTGCTTTCTTCAGATACTAAAATAACTTTTAATCGTGAGAGAGATAAAGAATTACTGTGTTATTTTTTCGAATTCAAAATATCAAAAACTTATTGTTAAAAATGGGCTTAAAAAAATGCGAACCAAAAGACTGGCGTTTATTCATTGACAGCTCAATACATAGCCTAAAATGTATTCTTTTACATAATGGAAACAAATCGAGCCTTTCCCGCCATTTATCGTAAGCGACATTTTCAATAAAAAAGACAATTTAATTATTAAAATTTTATAGTAACACATAGAACCTGGAAGACCATTGTCATATCTTAAATCAAGCATAATTAATAATTTCCAATACTGACTATGGGTGCAAGTTCCTTCAAGGACCAGCAGTAAGCTTTTGATTTGTCACTTACGATAAAATTTATTTTGGCGCTTACGATAAATTGGCGGGAAGGGCTCGAAATATGCTGGGGTACCTATTGCCCACAGTACCAAGTTGAAGGAAGAATATTTTAACATTTCGCTAGTCTTGAACAAAATTAAATACAATGACCATAATTGGCAAATTTGTGTCGATTTAAAAATGGTGAACATTCTTCTCGGTCAACAAAGTGGTTACACTAAATTTCCCTGTTTTATATGTCTTTGGGACAGTAGAGCTAAGCAAGAGCATTTTATAAGGAGAAACTGGCCGTTGAGAGAAAATATGGAGCCTGGAAAGAAAAACATAGTCCAGAATTCATTAGTAGCTCGTGACAAAATTATCCTTCCACAATTACATATAAAACTGGGTATCATGAAACAGCTTGTTAAATCACTAGATAAAGACGGGAACTGTTTTGCTTTCATCTGCCAAAAATTTCCTCGGGTCACTATGGAAAAGATTAAAGCCGGTATTTTTGATGGCCCCCAAATCAGACAACTGACGAAAGATACCCAATTTATAAATTCTATGACTGAGTTAGAATTAAAGGCTTGAACAGCTTTCGTCTCTGTAATTCAAAATTGTCTCGGAAATAAGAAATCTGGAAATTAAATTGAACTCGTAGAAGACCTTCTGCTGCAGTTAAAAAATATGGGGTGCAATTTGAGCATAAAACTCCACTTCCTCCACTGTCACCTGGACAGGTTTCCGGAAAATTTAGGAGATATGAGCGAAGAGCAGGGAGAGCGTATGCATCAAGACTTACGGGTCATGGAAGAGCGCTACCAGGATAAGAACATGATGTCTGACTATTGTTGGCCATTAATGCGTCACTTTACAAAGTCTGCACATCACAGAAAACCTCTAAAACGAAGTTTTTTAGAACTCAACGATTAATTCTTTTTAATAAAGTTTTTTTTTTTTTTTTAATACGTGTTTTTTCTGTTTAATACCTACAAAGCTGAATCTCAGAAACTAGAGCTGATACAAATCTTTTAATTATATTTTTGAAAATATCATATCATGTGTAGTCAGCAACAACTAAAATTTCTTTGGCAACAGATTCACTGTAAACTAGTGTAATCGTTCAAAGTTTCTCTAACGAAATCAGAGGCGAAGATTTATCAGATGACTACATTGCAGTTTCAGTTGAAAGTCTTCCACTTGTGTTCACTTGCTTAAAACTGTAGGTCGCCTTCATCCCTGACAACTTTACTCACACACACGAATGGTTGAGAGTTGTAAGTCACTAGGCCCTAGTTCTCAATGGACTGTTGCGCCACCTAATTTATTTATTTATTTGTCAGTTTATCAAGTAGATATGCACGAAATGTACGAGGAATTGTTCCAGAGTATAGAACAGGAAAGAAATATAATTACGGCCTGCAAAGAGTTGTATGTGTGATTTGAAGGTAGCAGAAGTTATCTGTCATATAGTTACCTTCTACACGATATTACTGTAATGAAAACAAGCATCATTCTATGATACCATGCCATAGATTTTAAGAAATCATACTTTCTACACAAAATCTGACCATTTCTAGATAAACTAACGGAGAGGCTTCTTAAAGTTCTTAAAAACGAATGTATGGCAATTGATCCATAAAAATCACACACATTTTGTACTTAGCGTCAACTCTGTACCCAGTTGTGCAATTAGCAGGAACCATTCCTGAAGGACAGAAATATAAACTCTTTTTTGATAATTGGTACACCTCAGTTGGCGTTAGGTACGATACAAGGTCCAAGAAGAAAAATTAATAAAAAAAAAGGAAGGACGACAGTTGAAATGTAGACATTTCTTTGGTAACGTGGTACGATAAAAGAATTGTTAACTTGGTTTTAACATACTTTGGAAGTAAACTGTTATCTTAAGTGCGACGTTACAACAAAAAAGAAAATACTTATGAAAATTTGCCATGACATAAAATCGGCACATGGGAAAATTGGATCTGTTGGATACTACAGGATACAAATTAGAACTAAGAAATTTTACCATCGCATATTCTTCCACATGCTTGATATATAAAAAGTGCGTAGGTGTTACATAGTGGGACATAGGGCCTCAACTACTCCTACGCGCCATCGTGTGCGGTTTCCTGTGATGTGTTTGAGCTCCCTCTCTCTCTCTCCTCTCTTCCCCAATCACGACGATTCCTCCACGACTGTTCTTCTTAATGTGCTTCTCGGTCTTCCGACTCTTTTGCCTTCTTGAGTGAGTGGATTCCACCGCATTGCTTGTCCTGCAATGCAGTCATTACCTTTTCGAAGCTTGTGTCCAATCCACTGCCACACACTTCGTATAGTAGTGTCAATGGATTTCTGGCCCGTTATCCAATATAGTTCTTCATTGGTTACACGATTGGGCCAGATGTTTCGTGGACACCTATTAATGAAGGTCTGCAGTTTCCTGGTAATCGTTGCTGTTATTTTCCAGGTCCTGCAACAGTATAACTGTACTAATTCCTCGTTTGAGCGAATTAACAGTTGTAGCTTTGTCTTACATCTGAGAGAGTCGGTCCTCCAAACACTGGACAACATCCCGAACGCAGCCTTAGATTTCCCGATACGGCTAGCGATATCTTGTTCGGTTCCGCCTTCGGTAGAGACCATACTTTCAAGATACTGAAAGCTCACTTCTTTTCCTCATCAGTGAGGATGATTGGGGGGTTCCGATTCTGAGTATCTTAGTTTTTTCTGTGTTGGTTTTCAGCCCCACGATTTCTGCTTCTCTCTTAACCCTTGTTGCCAATTGAAAGAGATCCATTATCTTGTGCGATAGCAATAATACATGCTTGATATAGTGCTTGGCTTTTGTATAGACTGAATCTTGATAGCTCTGAACCATGAAAGCCTTTAGTTGATTTCAAGTATGCCTTAGCTGCAGACTTATGCCATATCAACCAATCAATTTGAACTTGTAAGTTTGGAAGACCCTCGAGTTCTATAGAAAGCTGTATCAAACTAAAGTCTCGTATTGCAATGTTACCAATCATGGACATGAAGTTAGATAAACTAGAACACTTGCCTATACGAACCTCTAATCAGCCTTGCAAAGCTCCCTAATGCAATGGATGATCTATTGTACTGTTCCGAAAGTGCAAATTAAAACTCTGTTTCAATGATAAAAGCGTTATTTTTGCTCGTTTTCTGCATACTGTGCCATCTATGATCCAAACAAGAAAAGTGAATAAATTTAAAGAAAATTCCTTCTATTTGATATTAACCTCCATTAAAGGGTTAAAACACTTCGAGAAGTAAACATAAAACAGTACTCAAAATCCCATACACTCGTTTCTTTTTAAAAATATGTTTTTCTCAATATAGAAAAAGCCCTAACAAAATTAACGACAAAGAACCATTCACACGATTTCTGATCTCTTGTTAAAACTCAATTCTTGAAATATCTAAAGGCTTGTTTTGTGTGAATCGTAAATAATATTACTACATTAAAAGCACTCTATAATCTTTTCACATTGTGTGCTTAAAATAATAAAATTTATAAATTTATTTATCAATCCTCATTCAAACAGTTTTACTTTTTAAAATAAGTCTGAATCCCAGACGTTAATAGTAACAAATCCAATAATCATAAGCTTAACATATTTATTTCATGATTTTTATTTTAGAGAGAGAAATCACTTAATGAGAGTTCGTTAAAACCAGGTGTGGGTGTAAAACGCTCTTCGAATGGAGTAATCAAATGCCAATGTAAGACAGGTTGTTCCACAAAACGTTGTCGTTGTAGATTAAATGACACAGTATGTTCATCCAACTGTAAATGCAATCCTAATTGTTCAAATCAAAAATCAAAGAACTCCACCGATGATGATTCTCCTGATGAAAAGGAGAACATAAAATCTGAGCCAATGGATAATGATTTATCTGAGACAATAACTCTAAGTAAACCGACTGATAGTACTTTTCAAACCCCCAAGATTGCTCGGTAAGTAAATTGTTTTTGTGTAAAATGTTTATGTTTTTTTTTTGAATTATTTTATTTTTATTTTTATTTCTTGTTTAGGTTATCTGAACTGACCTTTAATGTTCCATCAGCGAAAAAGAAATTTTTCAATTAATTTATAATATTGCATTTAAAGAAAGTGTGCAAATAAATATAATAATTTAAATAAACTTAACTTTATAACTAACTTTACTTCTTAAATACTTAAACAAAATACAATACATACATAACGTAAATTATAATTTTTGTTATAACATCAACACATTCTCGCGGATCAAGAATACAGACAAAAAAAACACAAAAGCTTTATCTTCCGTATCAAGAATTGCAACTGATATTTGAAGAAGTGTAAATAGCTGGTTGTAAGTATTATTATTGTTTAGACACACATTTAAGCAAAAATGCAAACATTTTAGAAAATTTCGAATAGTTACCTCGAAAATAGTTCAACAACTTTGCAAAGTTATTTTTGTATTTAAATTCAAATTATCGCGATGAAGACAGAATGTACGTTATCGATTGTTGTGTATCTAAGAGTGGTTGCATTTCGTTTAAAAATTTACTTTAATTCAAGACTTAAATTTTTGATTAGTTATTTTTGGAGACTTGAAATCTTGTTTCATATTCCAAGTGAAATTTATAAAAGCTTTTAAAATACTAGGCAAACAGAAATGTTTCGGTTGAACATTATGACCATTTCCAGATCATAATGTAAAATGTAAATGTAAACAAATTTAAGTTTTAGAATGTTTTTCTGAATACAAACTAAAGTTGAGCTAAAATTGTTAAAAAAGTTCATGACTTACCATCGCTATTCTGGTATAACGGTTACGCAAAATTCTGTATTTTGCTGTCCACAAGATCAATCTAATATTGGTTAAAACCTAGTCATATTGGGTGTTTTTTTAGACGTGTGGTTTTTAATTCCGCAATACGTTTTTCTGATTTGGTGAAAGTCACAGCTCTCGATTGGCTTATGCTCAGTTTGTTTTTCAATAGATTGAAAAAGTTTTTGCAAATCGCGCGTCGTATTAGGTCAATCATTTTATTGAAGGAAACATTTGATGAGCGCCGATTTATTACCGCTAGACTGTTTTGATACGATGTGAATTGGCTTGTCTTCATATACAAGCCCGAGACGATTAACGCCTTGGAAGAGAATATTCGGCGCGTTATTGCTTACATACGAAAAAAAGTGGTCGAAAATTATAACATCTCATTTTTAAAACATAATAGCAAACCCTTTTCTTGGCCATAGCATTGCATAGTATGCGTTTTATTTCTTCTTAAAAACCACCCGTCTAAAAATAACACCCTAAAAATAAAATTTACCAAATAGAGCGTTAACAAAAATTATTTCGAATCGTTTAAAATCGGAGAATTCTCCGCTCCGAACGCTAGGTCAGAGAATAATTATAAGAGTTGGCATTCAAAAGACAACAAATTTAAGGGTAAATTTATTGAAATATTTATGTGAATCGAAAGTGGATAGCAAAATAAGGTTGTATGACTTAAACTGAATATAGTTTAAATTTAATCCTTTTTTTTTCGAAAAGAAAAAATTAAAGGTTAACTAAAAGGTTTATTACTATTTCGTGGGGTTAACGTAGCTTATCATAACTCGACACAGGAAACCTCATCACGACCCAGCTCATCGCAGCAGATAACTCATCATAATGTATGATTGCTCACTGTAAATGTTTGTTTTCACGATGAGTTCTCCGCTGGGATGAACTATCCCGTGTGTTGTAATAAGCTTCGACCTTTTAAAACCTTATTTTGTAGATGTTTTTTTGTCTATACCAATAAAATGATACAAAATGATTATTATTGCATCAATGAGAAAAATTAAAATATTTCTTCTTGTATAGGCTTCAAAAGAAACCCAGTAAATGTCACCAATATGTGAAGAGAACCTACCATCTTTATATTGTCGATAGAAATGAAATGTACTAGTTCTACACAAGGTGGTTATTGTTTGTGCACATTCGACATCTTTCATCAAAGATCAATCCCTTACAAGAAATTGAAAAACAAATCTCGAGTAAGTTTTTATAGTAATAGATAAGTAGTGTGTATTTAACAAGGATGAAATGATAAGAAGAAATGATAAGATAACTCAAACCTTATGTACTGATACCATTTTTTGAAACTAACCACGTTATCATTTTCATTTTATCATAAACAAACATTTATTTGAATGTGAATTTAAATTAAACAATATTCCTTAAACCATTTCAATAACAATATTAATCAACAATCATTTGAAAACGCCGATCCTAAACCAATGGACATTGGTATGAGACTCCATCCTTGCAGCAATATTCCTTTCCAGCGGCTATATTTGTATTGATCCAAGTGTCTTTGCAGTTCTTAATAAAGAGGAATGCACGTTGCTTGTTAATGTCTCTACCAAGTGTTGCACACAACACTGTTGCAGAATTTGGAAGATGAGCAACAATCTTTGAAATACACAAATTCGTATAAAAGGGAAACGAAAATTTAAACAAACAATTTAACTCACAGATTCTAAGCATTTGGTTTGGCATTGCTTCTGGCCAATAACATTGCAAGGGAATACTTTGTTGACCTCTTGAATCATAGCTGGATCTCCTTTGGGTTGTTCATCGGATCCCTTAACAAATTGATTTGTCAAAAAGACACCACATGTGCATGGAGTTGTTGTATTGGCGGGTTTTACTTCGGAAGGCAATGAATTTGATTTGCTTGTGGTAGTTTCAACTTTGTCCTTTGGTTTTTTTACTGTTGAACATTGCACAAGGACAAGACATGTTGCCAAAATAAATAATCCTCTCAAGAAAACTATAAAAACAAAATTAAGAAAAAACAAATATTATAAACAAAATTAAAATTTGAATTACTATATTTTGTTACACCCTCACCCATTATGAATTTTTAGTTTGATGTAAGTCAGTGCAAATGAATAACTATGCCATTAACCATTTTTGTTTGTGCTTTTAAACAATTCATTCTTTTACATAGCTTCTGATGGAATTGACATCACTTTTTGCTGATCAATGAGGAGGTAGACATAAACAATCAAATATCCGCTTCTTTTGCATTTTTCTTTTTACCTACCTTCAGGCAACCTTGAGATGTTACTTACATTTCCATGTGAGGTTTTAAGGTGACAAATTTGGTCAAGTCGAATGTTAAAATGCAACTTTAGCAAAATATAACAACAACCTAGGTCAGCGACTGAGTTGATATAAATTTTTAAGAAAAACATGCAAACAATAACAATGAACTAGAGACTGAAAAATCGTTTCCTTATTATTTTTTTTTTGAAAGAGGATATTTTATAACATTTAAATATGAGAGATGATTAACATTTTTCATAAAATTTAAAAGAATAATACAATTTGTAAAATTGGGTCATCATCGATAGCAAATATTATAGTATTTACTAAAAGTCTCATGCAAACAATTAAAGTTAATGCTTAAAATCTAGTATTTACGATATGCAATAGTATTTTCTAGCTTCGTAATGGACATCTTTTAAGTGAATAAAAACGAACATGTTAATTTTATAGTACATACTTATCAATGTTCAAAAGCAACAAATGTGTATTTTTTGACTAAGATGAAAGCAATCTATTCACCTTATTAATCCTAAATGTGTTTAGCTTTTTCCTCCTAAAGTGCCAAAAGTTACAATTTAAGAATACTTACTTTTTTAAAGAGATAATTTTGTTCGTAAAAATTTGTTAAAAAAATTTTGACCAAAGAGTTATAAAAAAAAGATATTATAAATCCGTAATGCTTGAAAAAATGTTGGTTTTCCAACTCAAAAATAAGGGAAAGAAGAATTTCTCTTAAAGAATTATCTTAGGCTAGGCGCGCACATGCAACTTTTAGTTTCTAAACTGTTTGGTTTCTAAACTGAGCACTATAGACTTATATGAGAGTCCGCTCACATGCAGAAACCATTCTGTCGCCCATTCGAGCAAGTTTTTAGTTTGTGTTTTGACACAAACTAGACAATCACCTCAAATCAATTCCTTAGTTTGTGTCACAAGGAATTATATGTAACTACGCAGACATTCAACTAAATCGTTGAATAATTTTCTGTAAGTGCAAGAGATAGAAAAATTTAGTCAAGGTGAATAAATGTTTCCTGTGTATTGGTTTATTTCGTTGATTACTTTCGGAGTTGCTTATGTGCGCGATGTTTGGGCAACTAACGATCGAACTATTTGGTTTCGAAAAAGTTGTATGTGCGCGCCTAGCCTTAGATTATGTTGAAAATCCAGGATTTCAATTTGACGAAAACACAAACTTCCATCAGAAGTTTGTTGAATTGTAAACCTTTTGCACCTTTAGGTAGGCATGCAAAAGTTTTTACAAAAAATAATTCGATTCAACGGTTTATAACAATTTTAAATCACGTTAACACATTTGTATAGTATATGCCAACGATTTTGAATGATTTTGTAGTATTTACAATTGGTTTAATGTTACTAGAATAGACTTAATTATTGTATGCATACCAAAAATTTAGTAAATATTTTATATCATGGCATATGCTAATATTTACTTAAATTTTTTACAAGTAGCCAGTGATTACTTTTCATGCAAATACACCATTATCTTCTCATAAAGAAATTATTTAATATTATCAACATATCACGCGAATTTAGTGTTACGGTTTAAAATTATTAAATTATATAAAATTTGAAAACCCATCATTTTTAACGTAGAAATATTGCTTTCAACATTTTTTAGGGAACATCGAATTAAATACAAAACATTAATATTCCAAAAGGAGTCTGTTTTGTAAGTGTTTTTTTTTGTATTGATGTTTTTAATTGTATTTTTTCAACTTACGAACTTAACAGTCGAATTATAGAAAGAAATCTGAAAAATATAGCGTACAATTTGTATTACTATTTGGAATAATTTATGGGCCTAAAAACCAACATGGTAATTATTTAAGGGGTGAATTTTGATCGTTTTTCTGATTGTTATTTAAGTGGATGAATAAATTAATGGTTGTTAAATAAAGTTTGTCTATTCATCATACATTAAGAGTTGGATTTTCCACCTATGTATTTTATGCATGTTTGTATTGTCAGAAATGGTAATTTTGGATTTGTTTGCTTTCTTTTAGTTCATGTTGAGGCTTCTACTATAGAGAAGACGTGTGTTCGGTTAAGAACTCTTTGAGTAATGAGTCCCGCCAAGTTAAAAAAAATGCAGTTTTGAGAAAAGCACATTTGAAATTATAAAAATTTTAATTTAAAATATGTATACAGTTATAGGGCACCCGATTCCGTTTGTCTGTCTGCCTGTTTTTTTGCCCTACAGCGCAAACCATTGGTTCGATTGATATTAAACTTGGAAATTATGGTTTTAAGCAGATTCGCTTAGACATCTTTTAATTTTTTTTTTAAAAGATCCAAAATAACAGTCATACAATTTTTTTTGGTAAAATATCGAAAATTCGAATTTTCTCAAAAACGAATCGATAGATTTTCATTAAATTGTCTCTAATTTGTTTTTCTTAACTCAGTTTTTTTTCAATAAAAAAATATGTTTTTGCATTGCTCCAGAAGAGTACCCCCCTTAGAACCGTTATTTTGTTTTTAAATTATCTCGGGAACTCATAAACCGATTTCTATAATTTTTTGTATGCAGAAGCTTTAATATTGTCAAAATAATATTTGATGATCAAAAATGTCAACATTTTTGTTTTGAATTAAAAAAAAATATTCTTTTTTCAAAATTCGATATCTCGAAAACGGGTTATCATTTTAATTATGAAAATCAAATATAAAATGTATATCAATGCATTCTATATAATTATGTATCAAAAATATTTTTAAACAAAAATTGAAACATTTTAAATGTAAAAAATGAATTTAAAAAAAAAATGCTCCAACGATTTTCAAAAAAAAAATCCGAAAAATTAAGTTTTTTTTTTGAGAAATCAAATGGCATTTACATTTTTGAAGACGAACTTATTTTGTAGGTATATTTTTAAAACCTTTAAATTATAAGAAGTATTTTTATAAACAGACTCTAGGCTCGGGAGCAAGTTCGTGCGATCAGTCGTGCAATTTATTTTACATCATTGCGATGGAATTCAAAAATACAAATCTTGTTTGTACTTTTTCCACATGGCTTGGCCAATTTTTATGAAGTGCTGTATGTGTATTTGTCGTAAAGAATATTTCATATCGCCAGATCAAAGCTCTACATATATCCAGTATTTTTGAACAATTTTTATTTTTGTAATTTTTTCTTATATGTCAAATTTCTTTATGAGCACCTTTCTTAATGGTCAATATTTTGTTAGACAAAATTCTAGTTAGTCAAAATTCTGTGTTTCAAAACGATTAAAGTACAAATATTTCTTAGATTAAAGTATCATACAGTTTTAACAACATAAAACTACTATTAATATACCTAAATTATTTGTGTTCCTTAAAATTTGTTAGTTTTCAAGTTTTGATGTACTTTTTTCATGAAAATATCAACATTTTGACTTTTGTTTTTCTTTTAGATAAAATTGCGCACATTTTATTATTATTATTTATTATTTATCATATTCTATATGACTTTTTGTTGGTCTATGATACCTACAAAATTTGTTCTGGTTTAAAAAAAAAATATTTGATTTAACAAATTCTTCAAAACTAATTGATTAGAAATGACAATCTCAAATCTGCAAGCTTTTAATTTAATTTTTTTAGTAGTTTAAGTAGTTGAAATTATGTTGGTTTTAAGTTCAGATTTATGTAAAGAGTCCGCTAAATAACTATTTTTTTTGAAAATGCTATAAAAACATGTAGCTTTGGCTGTGTGGCACGTAGCTCCGCGCCGTCCTATTGAAACCAAATGTTGCCAATATCCTCCTCCTTTTGTGAACAAAAATTCGTTCAACATGGCCCGATAACGATCGTTATTGATTGTAACGGCGACTCCTTGCTCATTTTGGAAAAAAATGGCCGAATTATGCCTCTGAACCAAAATACGCACCAAACATTGACTCGTTTTGGGTATATCGGCTTTTCAATGTATGCGTGCGGGTTTTCTGTGCCCCAAATGCGACAATTTTGCTTGTTTACATACCCGCCAAGATCAAAATGAGCTTCATCTGAAAAGACGATTTTTTTTCTCAAAATCGGCATCTTCTCTTAGCGTTGTTCCCAGCTTTGTTCAAGCGTATACACAACCACATTCGTTCAGCGGAAGGATAAAACTAATTATCTGTCAAATCAGATATGAGCTAAGTGTTACCATTCACGAAATAAGCACTAGTTGAAAAAAAACGTTAGATGTGGAAATTTTAAACTTAACGTTAGCATTTTACGTATTTAATAAATATAATACTGTCAAAACTTTTTAAGGATACAGTATTTAGTGATGAGAAATTCAGCATTTTGGTATACAGTGTTCCAATGTTACATTACATACTATTCAGCACATAAATGTACGGAGCAGAGACACAAGACCTTGAGCAACTAAGACATTAATACAAGTCGGAAGAACAGAACAGAAGAGAAAGAAAGAACACGATCAGTGATCTTGATTTCGGTTATCGATGAGATTTTTAAGATTTTTAAATTTAAAATTATTCAACAAAAAAATGTCAGTTAAAAGAAGATTAAGAGGATATTTTAAAAGAGACAATTTAAGATCGTTTTAATTTGCCTGCTTAGTGAGTTTTACTTTTGGACCGGAGATTAACACCTTAAAAAGTTGTAATACAACATTAATTGTAACTGTTCTTCTTTTCTTTCAAATTATAAATTTCCATTTAATTTGTATTAACCTTACAACTTGTAAGCTGTAACCAATTTCATAACGAAAAATTTATTAATTTCATTAATTCGATAGATAGGTAGATGCACTTGGTAGACATTTGTTTTAGACAGCATTTTTTAATTTCGTTTATAAATAATTTATATAAAATTTGATATTTTTTCATGTCATAGATCCAACTTATTACCATACAATTATTAACTTAAAATGTATTTAAATCTAACTGAAAGAATATGGCGAAAGAAAATGCCAAAAGAAATGTTTAAGGAAACAAAACCTGTTCTTATCAGTCTCGAAACAAACATACCTTATGAAATGTCAAGCGTGGCACAACAAATATTAAGCTATTACTTTTTTTTATGTTGTCAAATTCATGTCATTCGTGAATAAGATGTCTAACAGAATCAATTTAAAAGGCTACGAAGCTTTTAAGAGCTCCGTAGAAAAAGTTGCCGGCAAAAATGAAGTAAATGTATATTTTACAGGTAGTAAAAATGATAAAGGTGTTTCCTGGTGTCCAGACTGTGTTTCAGGTAAATTAAAATGAGAATATTTTCAAAAACAAAATTATTTATTTATCGAAATGTTTTAAATTTTTTAGCTGAGCCTCATGTATTGGATGCAGTAGATAAATTTGCTAAAAAAGAATCTATTTTCATGTACGTTGATGTTGGAGATAGACCTTTGTAAGTTTTTAAATAAGAAACAAATTAATTCAAATTTATCTATGTATATACTATAATATTTTTTCTTAATTTCAGTTGGAAAGACATGAAGAATCCATTCCGAACAGATAAAGACATACACATTCAAGTTATTCCAACATTGATTCGATGGAAGGCTCATCAACGTCTGGAGGGAGACCAATGTGAAAACAAAGATCTTTTGGAAATGTATTTTACTGAAACTGATGATTAATTGATTTAAATAATTTTCATTTGATATTAATAATAATTTGTATGCATTTCATCTATCGCTTTCAATGTTTGTACTTTAATTGCTGAATTCAGAAATATTATTGAGAGATAACGCAAACTATAAAGAGTTCTTTCTTGTATTAGGCCGTTGAACTTAATGAATCTTATTTTAGTTAAATTAAATTGGTAGATTGAAATTAAAACAAAATATTGAAAGAGGAATATATTCTGTTTGCGCTTTATTTTGTAAGTTTTTGATTTGTTAAAGCGTTTGTTTTTTTTAACCCACAGTTATTTAACATTCATATTTCGCTGACTTACGCAAGAATTCACGATAAAAGCGATTACGATAATTTTTTTAGATTATCACTTTATCAGTTATGATTTCGAAGATTAAGGTGCACAAGCTTTTTAAAAAGAATTGACATGTAAAAAGAAAATGTCTGAAGTGAATAGAATGTACCAAGACATTTGTCATGGCTTAAAAAAGGCATTAATCCCATTTGCTATTGCAGTCTAAGCAAATAATCTGATTTGATCCGATCTCTTGTTTAAAGTGAATGTTTTTACTAAGTTTGTGAATTAACCTGTGAGCAAATGACTTGGCTCATGTCTAGAACATTCGTAGGGTTTAAATAGTACAAAAACAACTTAATTGTGATACCATAAGGGTGAAATTACATATGAACACGGAGCAAGTCGAGGAACACCGACTTCTCAGAAGGAAAAAGAGAGAGCTAAGACGAAGTAAAGATTGCCATATCTAAGCTGAATTCTAATAAAGCCGCTGGAGCAGATGGCTTGAATGCCGAGCTCTTTAAAGCAGCTGGAGATAAGTTGGTTAGGAGCATGCACCAAATGATCTGTAAGATATGGTCGGAAGAAAGCATGCCCGATGAATGGAACCTCAGTATTGTTTGGCCGATTCTGAAAAAACGAGTTTTGGCATCCCTGCCAAACGAGTTTTGTCATCCCTGAAATAATCGGAAGAACTCAGCGTGATGTCAATGGGGCTTTTGTGAGTATTGAGGCAGAGGTGGCAGAAATGGGCTTAACGGTTAATAAGGGCAAAACAAAGTACATGCTGTCGTCAAGAAAGGACTTACAACAACGGCTTCTCGGCCAAAACGTCACCATCGACAGACGTAACTTTGAGGTAGCCAAGGACTTTATCTACCTAGGCTCCGCTGTAAACGCAGAAAACAACACCAGCGCTGAGATCAAACAAAGAATAACTCTTGCTAACCGCTGTTTCTTTGGGCTAAGAAAGCAATTGAGTAGCAAAGCCCTCTCTTTTGGGGGCCAAAGTGTCGCTATATAAGACCCTCATCATCCCCGTCCTGCTATACGGTGCAGAAGCATTTACTATGACAAAAGCGGATGAAAGCACCTTGGGTCGTTTCGAGAGAAAAGTTCTTCGTGTGATCTACGGTCCCGTATGCATCGAAGGGGAGTGGAGGAGAAGATGGAACGACGAGCTGTACGGGCTGTACAGCGACCGACGTAGACTTAGCCAGAAGGGTAAAAGTTCAACGACTAAGATGGCTGGGGTACGTAGAGCGCATGGAAATTAATGCTTTTTCCCGGAAAGCCTTCGAAGTGGAAAGTGACCTCACCCAACTTGGAGCGCGAAAATGGAGACATTTAGCTAGCGGCCGAGCTAGAAAGAGAAGTTTGTTGGGTGAGGCCCTACTTTACACAGGACCTTAAAAAAAAATTGTTGCTTAAATCCTATAACTGATTTTTGCTCAAGTGATTTTTCCGGAAAAGAGATTCTAGAATATTTGCTGGATTTTGATGTGTCTAAAAAATGTGATCACTTGCACGAAACTGACAAAGAAGTTGATATTCTGCACACAGATTTTGTAAAATCTTTCAATCCTGTTCATCATGGTCTTATTTTACAGAAGTTAGATAAACTAAAATCCTATAGCCTATAGGAGTATACGTATACGGATAGGTAGAAAACAAATAGTCAAAATTCAAAATTGTGTATCAAATCTCCCGAAATTAAGTCAATTGGAACCACGGTTATATCATCATTTCCATGTATGCTGACGATGTTAAAGTGCTTTTACATATTTTTTCGATTAAGGACAGTTTTCTCATGCAGGCAGATATAAAGATATAAACAATCTTAAGTACAACAAGAACCACTTCACTTATACATTTGAATTTTTGTTTCAAAGATTACACTGGTCGACAAAATTACGTTTTTTTTCTGTCTCACAAGTAAAACCATACTTTTTAAAATGATTAAGATGTTCTTAACTCTAATCTCGCCTTTAAATTTTCCTTTCACATCATGTTTTTATAATATGCCCCTTTAAAAATGCTAAAAACAACCAAAAATGGGTTTTATAAGTCTAATTTAAAACTTAAAATAGCTCTAAACAATAAATTGTTGTATGATGATTTTTCAAAGTACAATTTTTTCTCTTCTAGATACAATTTAAATAATTTTAGTATCTTACTTAGTTTCTCATTATCATTAGTTATGAGAAATTCTCATTAGTTATGAAATTCTCATTAGTTATGAGTCTTTATTTGACTCTAGATGAAGTTTTGAGAAAACCTTGAATTTGATACATATTCATAGTTTTGAAAAATATGTTTTGAACTAATTTTTTAGTGCTCATTTCCATGATCCAAACTTTATTAAAAAATACCAGTTTTCAACATTGTTTTTATATTTTTTAATATATTTCAAAAACCTGAGAATTATTTAGACAACAAGAACAAAACTTACTTTCAAACCACTTTACCTTTCTCTGTTGGATATTTGTAAGACAGGTGAAATCTAACTGAATATTGAAGAAAGGGATTATAGATTTGGAAAAGCATCACGAATTTTATTGAAAAAACCTACTTCATAGCCTAAATAAGCCTTTTATACTGCGTGTTTTTTTTTTTAAGTTTTAAAAAGTAATATCTAAAAAACCTAACTAGATTCATTAAATTTTAAATCGGATTGCATTGGAAAAGTGTAATTGTATTGCCAGAAAGAAAACCTCGCTGATAAGTGTTATACAATTCTTAGAGTGGATTGCATTAAAGATCTAAGAGTTTATATTGACTCAATAATTGAGATTTTCGGTCCCTCATTGACTATGTTGTCTCTAAGGGCCCTTTCACACCAAACGAATCCGAATCAATCAGAATCAACCGAATCAAGTTGAATCTGATTCGTCATCTCCACTCTTTCACACCAGCTGAATCAACCAGGGGTGGAATCGCGTAAGGCGATAGTTGATTGTCACTGTTTTGATAGTCAATTTTGATCATCACCTTTTCTTTGTTCTGTGTAAAGTGATCGCTAAAACTTTACTATTTACTGGCAGCACTTACCCAAGTTTGGGAAACTTGGTACAAATTGCAACAGGAATAAATGTCATTTCGATCAGCTGTTGTGTTAATTTCATGAATTTTCAATTTGCAAAGTTTTTTTTCTTTGTAAATGTAAGTATACCTATATCTATACTTAATAATAGTTATAAATTAATAAGAATGTTTGTTATATTTTGTAAAAATACATTCTTTTTTTGAATCCAAGGGCTCAATTTTAATGAAAAGTGGACATAGAACGGACTGCATTTTCTTAATAACTGCAGCGCTTATTTCAGCTACAGTACTTTGGCCAATCGGTGCAGCTCAATCAGCCCCAACTTGTTGATAACCATCACCTCCATGAAGATTTAAAGTTGCAGCCTGTTGAAGGATAGGTGGAATATGTGTTGATCTTATTAGTGATAATAAATCGAGCAACCGCAAAACATACACAAACGTTTCTTTGTTCAATCGAACATTTTTCAAGAATCTGAAATAAATAATAATTTATACGTACATACATACATTATGTTGTAAATAACTTATTTATAAATATTCATAGAAAGTTTCATAGTTACATTGGGTTAGGAAGTTCCAAAATATTTGCTTTATTCCTTAAGTTGGTTCTCAGCAATTGAACTTTTTTATAGTAATTTCTCGTTCTGGTGCACTGATAGAAAATTTGCATTGAAGTATACATAACTGTTCACTTATTTTTATTTTAACTTTGATATCTTTTCACTTTTTCACTAAATTTAAAATTTATAGGGGAGCTGAAGTTCACAAAAGTTATTTTTCTCACAAAAAATTAATCAAAATATATGAAAGTGACACCTAAATAGCTGTCACTAACAAACCATAGCAAAAAAGTGATAGTCAATTTGATAATCACCTTACGTGGAGCAAAATCATCTATTTTGATGGTCAACAATCAACAATCACCTTACGCGATTCCACCCCTGAATCATAAATCACACTTATTTTCTTTAACTTTTAAAATTAATAACTCCACCTCCATCTCGTATGGTTGTTGATTCAAGAATCACTGGACGAGGAATCTGACAGGTTGAATCAAGTGCGACCTCGAATCAAACCTGATTGAACCAGATTCGTCCGGTCTGAAGGCGGGAAAAGAATCCCTTCACATTTAAACGGAGCGCTCGAAGCCGAATCTTGGTCAATCAGATTCAACTTGATTCGGAGTGATTCTGATTGATTCGGATTCGTTTGGTGTGAAAGGGCCCTAAGGGTAAGAGGGCCTTCTGAAACGAAATTCGAATAATTTCCAAAATCTATATAAAGGGTGATTTTTTAGCTATTATCTTTTTGGCAACATTGGTTTAAACATCTGACGCACGTTTCGTGTTTTGTTTCACTGTCAAACATCTTCAGTTTGGTCTATAATTTAACCATGAATCGTCTTACAAACAAACAACGCTTGCAAATTATTGAAAAATATTATCAAAATGCGTGCTCTGTTAAGAATGTTCATCGCGCTCTTCTTCCATTTTATGTTCAGCTCATTTTTGGCTCAATGGGTACGTAAATAAGCAGAATTGTTGATTTTGGAGTGAATATCAGCCAGAAGCATTGCAAGAGCTACCAATGCATCCAGAAAAAGTCACAGTTTTGTGCGGTTTATGGGCTGGTAGCATCATTGTACCGTACTTCTTCAAAGATGATGCGAATCGAAACGAAACTGTGAATGGTGAGCGCTACCGTGAGTTGATATCCAACTTTTTTGCCCAAAATGCAAGAGCTTGACTTCATAACATTTGGTTTCAACAAGGCGGTGCCACATGCCACACAGCACGCGCAACAATGGACTTATTGAGAGGCGAGTTCGGTGAACATTTTATTTCATGTTCGGGACCGGTCAATTGACCGCCTAGATCGTTCGATTTAACGCCTTTAGACTATTTTTTGTGGGGCTATGTTAAAGCTCATGTCTATACAGACAAGCCCACTTCAATTGACGTGGAAGACAACATTGCAGCATTTATTCGTATAATACCGGCCAAAATGTTGGAAATGCCAAAATTAAACTAAGCGGATGGACCATTTGAGGCGCAGTGAAGGTAAACATTAAATTATATGGACCGTACTATCAATTCAAATAAAGATTTCATGCATTTTTCTGAATTTTATGTGTTTTTTTTTTTGAAAATCTTTCCTATAGCTTTTAAAACATCACCCTTTACTTTTAAAACTTTATTCATGTCTTTAGTTCTACCACTTTTGGAATACCATTGTGTCGTTTGGTCGCATGCTATGAAAACAGCATGAACTGGACTTAAAATAATTAAAAAACGCTTTTCGAAATATGTTTTGAGAAAATTTAATTAGATTGGTTCCATAACTAACTATAATTCGAGATGCCTTCTGATCGATATAAAACCATTTAAAGTACGCGATCAGCATGCTGTTACTTAAATGCGAGTCTCTCTTTTTTGTGCGAAGTGATTCTTAATTAAATTCAATTCGTCAACAAAATGGTTGCTGTGGTGAAACTTTTGAGTGGTTCCAAGGAGTTATTGACTATAGATCGATCAAATCTAATCGTTTGTAATAAAATGTCCACTTCCGCAACTTCCTTCTCTCGAAAGTCGTCACTTTTTAGGCTCAGTCAAAAGTTTGTTTTCTCTATTAGACCCCATTTTCGATTAAGTATACAGTGTTTATGAAGAAGAAAAAAGCTTTATTTAAATCTTCATCTATTAACTAAGTAATTCCTAACTTTTTCTGATTTATCAACAAAAAAAAATTCTCTTCTTCAATTTCATCTAAATTACCTACTTATCAGGACTTTTCCTTAACTTGTCAAACAAATTGATAGGTAGCCTGTAGCCTTTATCTACCTACTCGTTTATATACGCTAAATCCCCATTATCCAGAATTGAACATGTGATCAGAGTTCCTTACTCTTATATTATGTTAAGTGTTATTTCATAAACTCAACAACCTTTACTACAAACTTGGTTCAATCTGACAAAAACAAAACTCCTTGCATATACCAATCTTTATTTATTTTTCGTCAGAGTGGAAGAGTCCCCAAGCCTGTTTTAGGTAATAAAAATCATTGTAGGTACCTTTTATACTTTTTTGTAGGATGAAAACCAATCTAATTAAAAACTTTTTTTTTTACAACTTTAAGAAAATAGGAAGGTAGATGTGTATGTTTATAGAGGTGGGTTGATGTAGATTATGTTATGTTTGCTTGACCGTCGAATATCGATGCTGATGGCGATGGCAATGCCGAGCCGATGATGATGCCGACAAGAAAAGCCTTTATCGCTCTTTCATTTGTTTCATATCTCTTTTGATGCCAATGTACGAATCTCTTAATTCGGAAACTTAATTTGGTTTCGGAATAAGTACATATTGTGTTTTTCTTTTGAAGCGAAATATACTCTCTCTTCGCATACTTGCACGCACCCTCTGAAAGAGATATAAAAATTGTGCTTTTTCAGCACATTTTACAACCACCACTATACCACCCACCCCTAAATAGACAGATAGACTACACTACGAAGAAGACCTCAGAGAAGACCTCGGGGCTCAGAGAGTTTCTTTTTGCGATGCGGCTCTTCGCGTTTGAAAATTCTCTCTACTATAGAATAAATGCGTCCTCCTGAGCTCGCGATGTTCGCTGGCTCGCTCCCGTTTGCCGTTTGCTGTTTGGTATAAATCGACAATACACCCGCCGATGAAATGTATCTCGAACGTCGGGGGGGCAACATCGTCGCGCGTCGAGCACGTCATCACCGTTATTCGTGTATGCCCCATCATTAAAGATAACTAACTTTGTTATCAAAACTTGTCTCCCTATGTTGTGAACGTTACTCTTTGTTGCTATTTTTATTGTTGCTGTTTAAAATCAATTTGCTAGTTGCTGTTGTCTTTCATCAACACCAATCAAAACAAAATCTAAAAACAATAAAAGATAGAGACATTTATCTATGATGTAAAATATACATAATTCTAAATAAAAAAAATACTAAGAATTATTATAAACCTTGCCACCGTTTGTCTGCAACGCAGAGACTGAAAATATATTTATCAATTAAAAAATAAATTAAAAAAATAAAATACTGACAAATATATCTATCTATCTATCTATATACTTACATTTATATACATACATAATAAAAACAAAAAATATATAATATATCTACATAATACATTTATAGTTACAAATTTATAAATAAACATTTGGATCTTTGTTGAGCTTTAGTAATATACAAGTGGTACCTAAATTGTTTGCTTATACCATATTATAACGCGAGCTGTTCCCTGTGTTCAAGTATTTTTGTTTTTTAAGTTCACTATGCTTCTAAAAACTTGAAAATTGAAAATTGAAAAAAATTGTAAATCGAAAATCGAAACAAAATCAAATCAAATAACTAGCACTAGCTGATGTGTATACAAAATGTTCAAAGAGATTTTAAAATTTTGAAAAATTCACGTTTAATACTTGAAATCTTTAAAAAATCGTCTTCGTGGCCAGTGTACCTATATTCAAAAATACCATATTTTAAAAAATGAAATCTTAAGAAGAGGAATACAAAAATTGTTTTTGAAATATATGTTCGTATATTCATAATATTGGTGTTGTTGTAAAAAAAATCTTTCATCGCCGCCTTCACCGTCGTTGTCGCTGTCGTTGTCGTTCTCGTCGTCGACCGACGTCGTGGTTTTCGTCGCCGCCGCCGACATTACGGCACAAAGGTGTGCTTGTGGATAAGAAGAAAACGGTTTGTGTCGTACTCTCCGCGATGGTCAATTATAATAAATTTAGAATGTTTATGATTTATGTATAATTTTTTTTCTAAGTTTTAAATTAAATTAATGCTTTGGCCCCAGTGAAATAAAATATAATTCATATTTTATTTTCTGAGTTGATAAAAATAATAAAAATGGTTCTACAAAATCTTGTTCATGGTTCGCTGATCAATGTTTTGCGCGAGTTAAAATAGTTTCAACTGGATTATAATTATTTCTTTTTTTTTTCAAAACAAAACAACTCAAAACGAAAAATAAAATATTCCCATTGAAGTTGAAAATTGATTAACTATCTGAGAAGTTTTTTGTTTGATAAAATAAAATAAAATAAAACAAAAATAAAAGAATAAATCGTCGTCGTTGTACTCAGTCAGTGAGAGAATTAGATACAAATCTAATCGTGGGTTATACTAGATACGGCGGAAATAGTTGTGATATTGCGTAAAGTTTGTGTTTTTATTTTGTTTGTTATCTGTGGAATCTCTGATGAATCGTTAAAAAAAAGTTTTCTAATTTATATTGCGGAATAATCAAGGAAAATTAAATCAAAAATGGATGCAAAAATGTTAATGCTTGCAGTTATTTGACAACAAAATCAAATTAAGAAAACCAAGGATATACGAGTATAATTTGTTTAACAACATTTACCAAGTGGCAGTAGCAGTGGATGCATCCTTTGGAAGGATAAATGGTAAGCATGGACATGATGTAGTGTAACAATTAAATAATATAGAGTTGCCAAACTATTTCTTCTAGTTTTAATTAATTGAAAAATTATTGTGACATACATAAGTACATAATATGCACAGCTGTTTGAAAAAATAGAGAAAGTAATAAACCAACTAAATTTTAAACATTTTAGAAACTTTTACGACATTTCATAATAATTCTTTCCAACATTTTTGTTATTGTTTTGGAGTGTTCAAAATAAATCGGTTTTGCAATAAACTTGTGATTTTTTAATAGCTAGAATGGCCTCCTTAATTTTGTTTAACAGTCTCTATAAGACTTGATTTGGACTCAACAAGTTTTTGGCATTTACTTATACGGTTTTATTGCTTTTGTAATTCAAGCCATGGTTGATTGTTTTTTGTTGCTAAAGAGTTTTATAGATCCGCTCAAATTCTCAATCAGGTTTTTATCGGGAGCAATGGTGGATCCAGGTGGTTGGGGTGGGTTGTCGTAGGGGTCATGACCCAAAGATTTCATCTAAGGATTTGTTAGTAATTTAACGAAAACAACTAAAATCTTTGTTTTCACACAATTTAGAATTGGAAAAATCTTTAGTGACGCTTTAAATTATTTTCACAAGAACTTTTTTGAGAGAAAGAGAAAATATTCAGGTTCTTAAGAAGTACCCTTGAATAAGAGATCACCAATATGATTTAGCTATCATTGGTTTTCATCATTGAAAACAAACATTGGAATTTTTTTGGCAGGACGTTTATATAGCTATCATTAAAAATTTCTGTAATTGAAAAAATTTCCTGATTGAAAGCCACCGAAAAATGTTTACTGACAGAAATCTGTCATTGAAATTGTGTGAAATTGGAACACAAATCAGTGGAACGATTCGTTTCACTTTTAAACATAAAAGTACTTATCAGCTGTTCAGGAAAATGAATTTCCGTCCGGAAAAATACATTTTTAGAGAAAAATAAATGCGTAAGTACCCTTTTTTTCTCAAAAAAAAATTCTTTGTGTGATTTCCGATCGATCAGTATATAATTTTCATTTCTTATTAAAGAGAAACACCGTCAAAATTTTTTCCGGATTGATTTCAATGATAGCTATAACTGTCGCCTAACTAAACTTGTCACTTTAGCCCATGAAATATGTAAATGTATGGTTAAGATACACATTATGTTATTTTAATTTTGTCAGCCTCCTTAAGAGAGCATTAAAAAAACACTTTTAAGCGGTGCTCAAAAACTCATCTTTATGTTAAGCGTATCATAATATGATATAAAGTTTTATTTTAGTTTCATCAATCTAAAGAATGTTGAGAAACATTTGTTATCTTTCAAAGTGTTTCCTTTTATTTTAAACAGGTGTGTATATAATTAAATATCTCTATATATATAATATACATAATAAATGCACCTTTTTTACATCGAAGGTAATTTAAGAAATTCACGCATTCCAGTATTGTAAGAGAATGCAATCTTTTTTGAATGCAATCATTAATGATTTCAATCATGAGATTGCATTCATTGACTTTACTTTGAGAGTTCAGACTTTAAATTATGCAATCTCCATTCATTGATAGTAGAAAGACTGTAATTATTTTTGCACTTACATCCCTTCTTTCCAAGGTCATGGAAACGCTGATTAATTATCAGCTTAAGAAATATCTTGAAGATCAAAAGCTTCTTAATGACCGACAATACGGCTTTCGAAGCAATAGGTCCACTGGTGATCTCATGGTTCATCTCACCGAACAGTGGATCAAATCTTTACTTCGTTTTGGAGAAAGTAAGATTATTGCTCTTGATATTTCAAAAGCATTTGATAGGGTTTGGCATCAAGCTCTCATATCGAAAATGCGTGCTTTCGGCTTTCATAGTTCCTTCTTCATTGGATTAGTAATTATCTTTCGGGTCTATGAAATAACTCCCTCGAAATAAGTCCCACTTTTAAAAACGAAATAAGTCCCACCAAAAATTGCTATTTTGAAAGTGGAAGTTATTTCGTTTTTAAAAGTGGGACTTATTTCGTCAATTGGTGGGACTTATTTCGTTACGCGTTTTTATTTTAAGTGGGACTTATTTCGTTTTGAGTGGGAATAAATTCGTTTTGTAAAGTGGGAGTTATTTCATACCCCTAAATTTATATTTTGTTGGGATTTATTTCGTTTTAAGTGGGACTTATTTCATTTTCATAATTTTGCATTTTAAGTGAATGCTTAATAATTTTTGCCGTTATGTGTTGCTCTTCACGTTGTTTCTCATTGAATTTCATAATGTTCTTTTTGTTGCTTTTTAAAAAGAACACGCAAAAATGGTTGATTTATTGTCTAGAATAGCTACTTTTCTAAAGTTTTTTTGAATTGATAGCACGGCGTACTAACAGCTAGGTATGTAAGGGGGGGCATGCTGCCCTCCTGCAACCCCCCTGCTTGGGATCACTATAGGATTTGGGGTGGGTGCGAGTTTGGGTATATGCAAAGAACACGAATGCGTTGTGATTCTTTCATAACTGTGAGCCATTCTTGTTTTTTTTTTGTTAGGAATTGCTTTGATTTTAGTGCTCAAATGCAAAAGTTCTTTGCATATACCCAAACTCGCACCCACCCCAAATCCTATAGTGATCCCAAGCAGGGGGGTTGCAGGGGGGGGGCAGCATGCCCCCCTTACATACCTAGCTGTTAGTACGCCGTGCTATCAATTCAAAAAAACTTGTTTTAGCATAGAGAGAAAACAAAAGATAATTTTACTTTATGTTTTTTCCTAATTCTGCAAAATTTTAAATCGAAACAATGCCAAATTGCTTTTATTTCGTTTTCTAAAGTGAAATAGTAAACCCAAATTGAAAATTTGGCCTTATTTCGTTTTCAAAAACGAATAATGCCAAATTTTTTGAATTTGGCTTTATTTCATTTGGCGTTATTTCACGTCACCTTTACGAATCCAAACGTTGTTACTAGTGGGACTTATTTCGTTTATGAAAGTGGGACTTAATTCATTTAAGAAATATATTATTCAAGGGGGAGTTATTTCATTTTGAGTGGGAGTTATTTCATTTCAAGAAAATTTTTAAATCATTTCATTTTGGTGGGACTTATTTCGTTTTCAAAAGTGGGACTTATTTCGTGGGAGTTATTTCATTTTTTTAAGCAATTTTTGGTGGGACTTATTTCGCTTTTAAAAGTGGGACTTATTTCGTGGGATTTAGTTCATAGACCCTTATCTTTCGGATCGTTCAATACAAGTAGTATTGAATGATGTTCAAGTCTAAAAACCACAAAATAAATGCTGGTGTGCTCCAGGGCTCTGTTTTATCTCCAACACTCTTTTATTATTTATTATATTATTAATGATCTCCTGTCTGCAACTTCTAATCCAATACATTGTTTCGCTGACGATAGTACTCTTAGCTTTTCATACTCGTTTTCAGATTCACATCCCTCTTCTTCGGATTTGGAACTGCAACGACAAAATATGATAAGATCATTAAATTCCGACCTAAACAGCATAATGGGGAATAAAAATCGCGTGGAATCTCGATATTCTCGGTATGTGTATCACCAACCACCTTTTGTGGAACGATCACATACGCGATGTCGCCAAAAATGCCGCAAGATGTTTGGGTTTTCTAAGGCGATGCAAGAAGTTTTTCTCCCCCTCTGATCTGGCTGTTATCTACAAGACTTATATACGTCCAAAGCTTGAGTATAACTCCTATATCTGGGCTGGTGCTCTTGCAACTTACTTACTAGAGCTTTTAGACTGATCGGTGATAATACCATCATAGGATCATGTATGTACGTCGCTTGAACATCGTCGTAAAGTTTTTTGTCTCACCTTTTTTTACCGTTATTTAAACGGTTTATGCTCTAGAGAAATAGCCAGTTGCATTCCCCCACTTAAAAAGTTCAACCGTAATACTCGCGCTTCAAGGAATGCTCATCAATATACCCTCGAGCCCAACTTCAGTCGTACTGTCAAGTACAGAGATTCGTTCTTTAGCCGTACTACGCGAATGTGGAATGCCTTACCACACTCTGTCTTTCCCAGTCATTGCAATATTCATGAATTCAAAACCAATGTGCACCGACACCTTCTTTTAAACCCTCTCTCCCTTCCCTAGTGCTCACACTGTGTCTGTACATAATAAGGGTAGTAATATCCCCTTGAGTGTGCGCTTAATATAAAAAAAAATATACACGATATTAAATTTTTGATGAATTCGAAATAAATAAAAAAAAAAAAACAACAACTTCTCAAATGATACAAATAGAGGGTGAACTGATAATAATACGCAATGCAAAATAAAACATTTCTTTTGCTTGTTAGATCATTCATCAAATATACTGACAAATTATTTGTTTAAAAGCATACCATGAATTATTATCATATCGTCCAATGTTTATTTATTATCATGGTATTTTGTCTGTCAAAACGAACTATGTAGTATATATAGAGTGATAAGATAGTAAGTAGCATTTGATAGAAGTTGTAGATTTATTCATAAGTATAATAGTCTAGTTTAATTAGATTTTAATCATGCTGTCAGTTGAATGATAAATATTTAAAGTAGTCATCAAATAAGAAATAAAATAAAATAAACAAATTTGTACATACATATTTTGTTTGTGTGTTCTTTAAGTTGGAATAACGAAATTTGATATCTTAGATATTACATTTTCTATTGATATTGAATAATTTCTGACAAATATTAAAATAATGTGCCTTAGTGCAATTGAACGGAGCAATTTCTGAAGATGTTATAGAGCCAAAATTGAAAGCTTTTTTCAATAAAACGTAGTTTATTTTTTCTGCGCCCCATAGAATGAAAAAACAATTGAAATATGCGTTTTGACAGATCCAGATCAAAAATAAATTGATTTATTTTACCCATGGAAAACTCCATTAATTCAATACGTTTTGGACATAATCTCCTCAAATTTGCCATTGCATTTTAATACACAGGGTGGTTCACGGGAATATAGCTAAAAATAGATGGGTTTTTCTCAACGTAGGCTGAGTGTGTTTAAGGCGCCAGTTAAATTTGTGCATACATATTGACATCGATCCGCACAAATTTTTTAATCGATATTTGACGGTGTTTCCCTTTTATTAGAAATGAAAATTATATACTGATCGATCGGAAATCACACAAAGAATTTTTTTGAGAAAAAAAAAGTGTGATTGCACATTTATTTTTCTCTAAAAATGTATTTTTCTATTTTCCGGACGGACATTCATTTTCCTGAACAGCTGATACTTTTATGTTCAAAAGTGTAACGAATCTTTCCACTGATTTGAGTTCCAATTTCACACAATTCCAATGACAGATTTCTGTCAGTAAACAATTTTCGGTGGATTTCAATCAGGAAATTTTTTTCAATGACAGAAATTTTTAATGATAGCTATAAACGACCTGCCAACAAAATTCCAATGTTTGTTTTCAATGATGAAAACCAATGATAGCTATAACTGGCGCCTAAGTTGGAAAGGTCTAATTCGATCCGTTAGATAATGCCATTTAGTTTCCACAATAGAGCAGTGGAGTGTCCTTTAGCGTGTGTTCGCGTACGACTTATTTGTCAAAAACAACGAATCGGTAGCCACTTGACCCCGTACGTACTGTAAGAACTCCCGAAAATACGGAAAGGGTAAGAGCCGCTGCTGTTCTACAAAGTCCAAAACGCGCGGTGTGCAAACAAGCTCAGACTTTACAAATTAATCGTTCTTCTGTTCGACTCATCGTCAAGCGTGAGTTGAACTTTCATCCTTATAAGCTGACAACTGTTTAACAGTTGAACTCCAATGATAATCACTTACGTTCAGAATTTGCATTAGAGATGCTCTCGTTATTTAAATTAAATGACGATATGCTGTTATTTATGAGTGATGAAGTGCATTTTCACCTCGACAGTTTTATAAATAAGGAAAATTTCCGTTATTATGCTGCAGAAAGCCTTTAAAGCCTCCACGAACTCCATTTCAATACTTTCAAAAATTAATGCTTTTAAAGATAAATCATTGGATGTTATCAATAAAAAAAAACAATATCAGTCAAAGAACCGCCACTTTAAATTAAGTTTTTCATTTTCGATAATTTCACGAATTCCATCTATGAAGTCCTGAATCGATTGTTGAGCATTGGCATAGAACATATTATCTGGGACGTGCCCCAACAAAAAAATTCAAAAGGTGTCAGATCACAAGATCTCAAAGGCCACTTGTGATCACTTCTTCGAAAAATAACACAATCATTAAACTTTTCTTGCACAATTGTGAACTGGGAACTCTGAGCAGTCAAAGCCTTTGAACATTTTTTTTTTCATTCATAATGAGACCTCGAATTGAAAAACCCTCTATTTCAATTATTATTATAATAAGTTATACCTTTTCGCCATTCATTTTTACATATCTACATTGAATGTTGGTATGACTATAACTTTAAATAAAAAAAATTAAATTGTATCACATAAATCCGTTTCCGTAAAAAGTTTGTATCCAGCTTTTAGGATGACTGCGGTCAAACAGTGTCGAAATGTATTAACTTCAAATGTGTATGATATATTTATATCTACATACATATGTATCTAAATATATGCACAACAATATTATTGTATCTATGTATTTAAAGATACATTCTACAAATCGAATGAAATGTCGGTACATATTTGCTTTTAAAATAAAATACAAACAAAAAATGTCAGTATCAATCTCAATTGCATCAGCAAAGTTAAAATTTTGACTTCTGTAAGCATGAACGAGTGAAAGGGAGTATTGATTTTTGTTTTATTTTTTTTTTTTGAAAAACTAATGTGAATTCAATCCAGGGCTCATCGCTCATAGTTAAAATGTGTACTTATACATTTCGGGACAGTATTCGTCTTTGGAATACATTTCGAAATTGAATTGAATTAGACTCAGAAATAAAATAAATAAATTTACTATAGTCCTTCTACATACGTATGTATGTGTATGAAATGGCTACAAATGAAAAAGAAAACAAAAAAAACCTTACCAATATGTAGTCTGTGATGAACAAATACGCCAGAGTTTCAAAAACCATTTCTTACCCCAAGTATTTCAGCAAACATTTCAACTCACTTCCGATTAATGCTTAAACAACAAACGTGCCATTGCCGCAGGGATGAAACACTTTTAAAAGCCACAATGTCAAAGTTAAAATACACATGGGATATTTTTCTAAGTATAAAAAGTTATATCGTAAAAATAAAATACACCAAAACATAAAAATAAAGATAAAACAAATACAAAAATATTAATAACCACATGCGTCTTTTAAATCTTCTGTAGGAAAAAATAGAGAAAAAATAAACACATCAGACTGAATGAAATTTATTTAATTCTTTCGAAATCTTAGTAGGAGCTGTTACGAGCATTTGAGTATTTTCTGAGAAAACAGGAAGTATAGTTTAAACTTGTGTTGTGACATCTTTACACAAAATGGAACTATTGCATAACAGTTTTCGGTTAAGACTTGCAAACGTATGGATCTAATTTTCAAAATTGTAAGAAAATCGACACTTGACACTGATTGTATCCTTAGATTTTGTTGTTAACCTTTATTTCTTAAAATTGCCAGCGCTTTAAAATTGTACATTTCTATAAACGTAAGAAGAAGTAATCTATTAGAATCAATAAAATAACAGTTAGTTTTTCACAAATCAGAGAACTGACTTTGTGGTTCTATTCAAAAATGTTTCGCAACAAGAATCTGTAACTTAAATGAATTGTTTAATTTTGTATAGAATACTAGTACGCAGATTTGCAAACACAATTTCTTATAGAAAGTGTTTATTTTTTATACTAATTGACGCAAATATTATCAGGTGCAAATGAAAATAAAAAATATGTTGTTGACAAATTAAATGTAGGTGATAAATAGAGCGTAGAGGTAGGTAATGAAATAGAAAATTGTTATAAAAACTTTTTTGTTACGTGAACGTTAAACAAACTTTTGTTAAATTATTGATCGTAGGTACAAACATATTGAATAATACCTACATAGCAAAATGTGAAAAATTGAAATGAACAATTGTATATTAATGTTAACATTGATGAGGTTTTATTAACTTCCCATAGGAAGTTATTGTAATCGGTCCGATTTGTCAAATTGAAAATTTTGACATTTCTCGACGTTTCAAGGTCCCTAGAGTAGAAATAAAAGATTTTTAGAGAGATGTCTGTGCGTGCGTCCGTAGGTTCGCGATGTTTTTTCGTCGTCCATAACTCAAGAACCAGTAGAGATATCAACTTCAAAGATTTTTTGTTATACAAATAATAATGCAGAAATATGCAGAAAGGACTCTCAAAAAAATTGCGTGGGTGGTTTTTTTACCATAGCAATTTAAAAAAAAGGTGAACAATTTGGTTAACCCAAAATATTTCACGAACTTATAACTCTAGAGACTTGAATTAAATTTTATATTATATATTGTAACACGATACCAAACAAATATGTTTTTAAAAAAATTGAATTAACGGTTTTTTTATAAATCCAAAAAACTGAAAAAACATATATTTGTCACCTCGAAAATTGTATGATCAAAAAATGATTTTATCTTCAAAACAATTTTCTGAAACGGAGAACAACATTTTTTACATCTGGTAAAATTTTGAGAAAAATCGAATTGCCACTTTTTTTATAAAAAATAAAAACCTAAAAAAACATTACTCAAAGTTGGTAAAAATTGATTTACGACTCAAATATCTTTCTAAAACTTTGAGATTATGGCTTCCATCTTATTTCATCTTATAAGAAATATTGTTTTCAACATTCGGACAAATTTTGACAAAAAACCAATTGACAGATTTTTTTAAAAAAAAAGGAAAACCTAAAAAAAATTAATAAAACTTGGTAAAAATTGATTTTCGACTCAAATATCTTTTCAAAAATTTAAAATATTGGCTTCAAATTTATTTTATCTCACAGATTGTTTTTGACATTCAGTAAATGTTTAATAAAAATCCAACAGTCTGTTTTTTTTTATAAAAAAATAAAATCTACAAAAAATAGTACATACTCAAATTTGATAAAAATTAGTTTCCGGTTTTCGATATCTCGTGAACAATAGAAGATATTGACTTCAAATTAATTTCATTCATCCAATTTGTATTTGCTTACACAAGAAATAAAAATGTTTAAGGAATTCTACTAAAATTAGTAAAAATTGGTTTTCGACTAAAACTCTCGTTAACAAAAATAGATTTCGAAATCAAACTATTTCATCATATGCAAAATATTGTTGGTAATTTTAAAATTTTTAAGAATAATTCAACTGACAACTTTTTTAACAAAACGCGAAAACCTACAAACTTTTAAAAATCAATGGACGGGATGGGAAGTTATTAGTATGGGTCGCATCCCAGACTCTTTCTTATTAATTTATTTATATGCAATTCGAGTTATCTTCTATTTTGTGTACAAAATTTAATTTTTCACTCAAATTCATGCTGCATAGAAAATGATAAAAACAAATGTGGCAGGTCCTTAATTTAAAATTAAATGATCATCAGCTTTTCTGGAACAAACATAGAGTAAAGCCTTTTTCAAATGGGAATGAAATGTATGTGAAGAGAATCAATAGCCCGAAATATAATAAATACATTAAGTGGCGCAACAGTCCGTTGAGAACTAAGGCCTAGTGACTTACAACTCTCAACCATTCATTTATTTCGAAAACTTAATAAAATTATTATTAGGACCTACAGTTTATTTGCCGAATGCAAACGGCAAATGGAAAAAATATTTTTCATGACAAGAATACTCTTGGAGGATTTGAAAATTCCTTACAAGAGGCAGTATCCGTGACAAAGAAAAACTTTTAGTTGGTAGCGCCAGGTATTAAACCCAAGACCTCTTGCATGACAGTCCTACGCAATAACCATCACGCTATGGGTCATAGAGGAAATATATTATCTAGAGTCCCGACTGGTACCCGTCTTGCCTGAAACACCCTCAAATTTTGTTTGAGGTAACTCTCTTAAAAGCCCGTAACAACTACATAGAATCTGGATTTTCCCATAAGAAATGCACAGGACAACTAACACATGCTTATGCTAATGGGCAAAATTCTCTCAATTTAGTTTGTAGGCAAAAAGAGAGCAAACCCATTAAGTCGGGACTCTAGATAATATATTTCCTCTATGCTATGGGTACTACAGTTCGAAATTTAGCTCTACTTAATACTGAAAAGTTTGCTTAGTCGGTTTGAATTCATATTTCTGATTCAAAGTGAAATTTCTCCTTAATGAGACTTTTAATAGGCTTTAAAAATATAATAGATAAGCATTTCACCGATTATGTTAAAATATATTAAATTATGTACCTCTAACAAAAACAATATCAAGTATGATTTTTTTTTAAGTTTTATAGCTTAGCCCGGAAAGGATTTTTTGCCAAACTTTTTTTGTTTCTTAATGCATTTCGTTACGGTCTTTCTACTGGGGTCAACATTGCAAACATCTGAGACTGTTGTCTTTAGTATCCCTGCTCATTCGCCCCTACTTGCCTTTGACATCTGAGATGATTGCAATTTTAAAGTGCAAAGCCGAAAGTTATATGTCAGTTTATAGTTAAGAACCACCCTTAAATTTAAACAAATAATGAATACTTCTTTACTTTACTTATCGACTCTAACTACTTTCGTATTTATTTTGCTCTGTTAAAAGCCTTGCACATTGCATAGCTCTTCTGTGTATGTTTCTTGTTACCATACATTTTCAAACCAAGGGTTTTTATTGTGGTGATCGAAAGTGGAAATAAGCATATCGGTTGCGGCTTTTTTGATGATATCTATAGCATTGAAGCTTTATGACCAACGACAAGACAATACAAGGCAGACACTATACGCGATTATTATAGGTTTGCTGTGACCCTGTTAACAAATGAAGCTTTTTGATGTCGTGTTTGTTTATATGGTATTTTTCATTCTTGAATCATTAAAGTAAGAATTATAATTTATGAAGAAATACAAAAAATTGTAACAAATCAAAATACACATACAAATGATATTATGGGTGCATAATTTCGGATTGCTGCGTTATACTAAAAAGCGAAACTTTCAAATAAGGAAATATTTTTGCTCTGTTGAAAATTTACCACAAACAGTTTTTTTGTAAGTAAATTTTTGTGAATTTTTGTCTGTTTTTGAAAAGGTGATCATAAATAAATATATACAAAATACACAATTGTTCACTTGGATCTAGTGACTTGACTAAGGATTGGATTCTGGAAGTTATCGAGGATATACCGTCAAAATTGTGCAATTGGTAATAAGACAGGATATCGTTCCGCAACAGTGGCAGCTGTTTGGCTGATATGATTGTGCATTGTTAGTGCCATACCAAGAGATCAAAATATACATACAATATTATATTATGGGTTAATAATTGCGGATTGCAACATAACACTGAAAAGCGAAACGAAATTTTTAAATAAGAAAATTCTTTTCTCCTATTGAAAATTTAGTAGAAACAGTTTTCTTGCAAGAAAAGTTTCCTAAATCACAGTAAATACTTTACCGTAACTAAGTTTCCTGTTGACAAATATGTAAATTGTAATTTTTTTCTTTTTAATAAAATTAACACATCCCCAAAATAGTATTAAAAAAGTGTAGTAATGCTTTAATTGAAGCCCTTACGTTCATATTTATAAACTTTCTCTAAAAACAGACAAATTTTCCAGTATATGAAAGAAGTTATTTCTCACACCAATTTTCAAGAAAGGTAACAAGGCCGATATAACAAACTACAGGCCCATTGCAAGATCACGCGTTACAACAATGTTTTTGAACAATGTTATGAAGTTGACTGTTTACACTAACTTTTCTAAAGCTTTTGACCAACTTAAGCACTATTCACATGAGCACGACCAACGAATGAACGAATATTCGTCGATTTTGACATTTCTTTCACATGAGAGTTTTTAATTCGTCGTGAATGAAGTTTGACAGCCGAAAACCATTCACCACCGAAACCAAAACAAGAATGATTTTTTTAGGTTAAGTACGAGCGATTATTTTATTCGTTGCGAGTGTGGATGATGTGGAACGCGAATAAAGTTTGACAGTTCGTATCAACTAAAATTTTTTTCGCAACGAATAAATTTGTTTTCTTAAATTTATTAATATATGATATTGAAAAGTAAAAGTATGCATCAAAATCAAATAGAAACTATATTGCTATCGTTTTGTTAAGATTTTGTGTAAACATTTTGTAATTCATTCGTCGTTCGTTGGTCGCGCTCATGTGAATGCTGCTTTAGCCACGGAATTATTTTATTTAAACTTAAAGCTCTTGGTTTTCCACCATTTATCTTAGCTTAGATCAAATCATACCTTGAAAACAGATCCTATGAGGTAAAATTTAGAAATTGTCATTCAAAACCTTTTGTTGCTCAACCTGGTGTTCCCCAGGGAGGCAATCTTGGCCCTTTTTTATTCCTGTCTATTAACGACGTAACGTCATGTCTGCGCTCAAGCGAAGTTTTCATATTAGCTGATGACACGAAGATTTTTAAAATAATATCGTATTCTTTTACAAGCCGGCATTGATAGTTTCACATTTTGGTGTGGGAAAAATAGCCCTTCCCTCAACCCAGACGGTATCTTTTACTTAAAAACGAATCGGTAGTGTATTTGATTATTTTATATCACTGCAAAAACTTTGTCGCGTCTTCACTTTTATAGATTTAGGTTTCATTTCTGTTCCAACTTAGAAATTACACATCACATTAATTTTATTTTCAATAAGGCGTTCTATGCTTGATTTTTTAAAACGCTGGGCAAAGAAGTTCAATGTTACTTTTTCTTTGTACAATTGTCATGTTCGTCCTCATCTTGAATATGCTATGCAAGTATGGACTCCTTATTATGAAATTAATAGAAAACACAACTTCATTCGCTTTGCCCTAAATGGACTTCCTTGGGATGATCCTTATGATCTGCCTTCCTATGAACATCGTATTCAGCTTCTTTAAGTGCAATCTCTCCATCAAAGGCGTGTTATTAATTACTTAATATTTCTTCATCAACTTATTTATGGTGAAACTGATACACCTTATTTGCTATCTTGTGTACATTTGATTTACCGATGCGAAACTCATCACCTGCGTACATTTCTTTTTTTTACATATTGGCTTCCATAGAATTAACTATGGGAAGAACGAAGCTTAAGTCGAATGAGCATTTTATATAACTTAAACTGTTCATCGATGGATTTAAATCTAAATAAGGTGGGATTAAAATCATTGTTCTTAGAACTAGTGCTCCACAATCGTAAACGTCTTAATTTTATTTTGTTTGTTCTGTAATAGTTAAATGTGTTAAATGTAAATTATGTTTTGTATTTTGTGCATGTGTTAGGCTAGGGAGCGTATCGGAATCCCGCTTTTTAAAATCCCGTTTTTAAAAAATCTGTTCGTACGTACGTACGTTCGCGGCCTTTTTTTCGACGTCCATAGCTCAAGAACTAGAAGAGACATCGACTTCAAATAAATTTTGTTATACAGATAATAATGCAGAAAGGGCTCTCAAGAATATTGCGTAGGTGTTTTTTTTACCATAGCAGTTTAAAAAAGGTGACAATTTTTTGTTAGCCCTAAATATCTCACGAACCAATAACGCTAGGGACTTGAATTAAATTTTATATTATATATTGTAACGTGATACCAAACAAGTATATTTTTGGAAAAAAATCCAATTAACGTTTTTTTTTATAAATGAAAAAAACTGAAAAAAAAAAATTTGTCAACTCGAAAATTTTACGAATAAAAAATGATTTAATCTCCAAAACAATTTTGTGCAACGAAGAATAACGTTTTTAACATCTGGTAAAATTTTTAGAAAAATCGAATTGGCAGTTTTTTTTATAAAAAAAACTAGCGGCCCGTCCCGGCTTCGCACGGGTAGACATAAATAGGTACAGATAATATAGCTTTCTAATGAAAAAAGAATTTTTAAAATCGGTCCAGTACTTTTTGAGTTTATTCGTTATATACAAAAATACAAATCTTTCCTCTTTATAATATTAATAATGTAGACTAGTGTAGATAAAAATCTAAAAAAAAAACATTACTCAAAGTTGGTAAACATTGAATTTCGACTTAAATATCTTTTCAAAACTTTGAGATTATGGCTTCCAACTTATTTTATCTTATAAGAAATATTGTTTTCAATATTCGGTAAAGTTTTGAGAAAAATCGAATTGACAGTTTTTACAAAAAAAATAATTAAAACAAAAACAATACTAAAACTTTTCAAAAATTTATTTTGTCTCTAATATCTTTTTTTTAATTTAAAGGTATTGGTGTCAAACTTATTTCATCTTATAGAAAATATTGTTTTCGACATTTATAAGAATCCGACAGTCAGTTTTTTTCATAAGAATTAAAATCTACAAAAAAATAGTACGCAAAATTTGTAAAAATTGATGTTCGGTTCTCGAATAAATCGTGAACAAATGAAGGTATTGACTTCAAAATGATTTCATTCTGTAATAAATTTTCTGTATTTGTTTATAAAAGAAATAGAAACTTTCAAAAAATGCTACTTAAATTGGTCAACATTGGTTTTCGACTAAAAATCTCGTTAACAAAAAAGACTTTGAAATTAAATTATTTCATCATATGCAAAATATTGTTGGTAATTTTTAGTTAATTTTTTGAAATAATTTAATCGACAACTTTTTTAACAAAACACGAACACCTACAAACCTTTTAAGCAAGACTAATCGACTGACGGAATGGGAAGTTATCAGTGTGGGTCGCATCCCAGCCTCTTTTTTATTTTTAGGTTTTTCCAATTTTGTCTCAAATCTGAATTTCCGCGTCTTCATTATTTCACTGTTCATTACTGAATGTTGTTTCTGTAACTACCAATTTGTTTAAATCAAGAGGTGCATTTTTTAGATAAGAGCCGTAAGGGGTGAGAAAAAATTTAGCAAAGAAAGGACATCATTGCAAAACGAATCCGTTTAAAAAATCAATATAACCCACTTGTTAAAAATAGAAGTGTCATAGATAGTACAATATTTTAAAAAAAGACCATATCTATAACAAATAGAGTCTGGCAATGCCTCATCAACGAAAAGAAAACGAAAATACACTTTTGTTCTAGTTCTAGCCCATAATCGTCTCCCCCAAAAGAGAAAAAGGACTATGAATCTCTTTGGAAAAGCTAGCAATAGCAAACAGCAACTAGTTAATACTCCGGCTCCGGTTTCGGCTCCAGCTTCGTCGTCGTTGTCGTCGTCTGTGGCTATGGATATGGTTATGTCTAGGAAAACGAAAAGACGAGTGTTCCATTTCATCATCACCATTACCATCACACACAATCCACATTTTGATGTGTATTCACAATACAATTGTGCAATTGTGTAACTGTAACTGTGAGTGAGAAATAGAGGATAAAATGGCTACAATAACAGTTTGTCGTGTGCCATAACCTCAACTCGTAGCTCATGACTCGTGAGAGTACAATTTTCGGAATAAAAAGAGAAATGCAGTTTTCAACCATTATAACATATTATTACCTACATGAAAGCCAGTTTCCTATCTTTTTTCTTCTTCCTTAGATAGTATTTCTGCATAACTGTGTTGTTATTTACATTGCCGTGCAATATCCAAAGAAATGAAAATAAATATAATCAAAATGTACTCGTATACTACATCACGGTTTGTTTTTCCATATTCCATTTGTACAATATCCGCCGTATGTGTGTTTTTAACCGTGCATTGTTCTTAAATTATTCCCACGGCTCTGCCTCTGTGTTTTGTTTAATTTCCCCGTGTCCTTTTTATTCCGTGAATGTTGTTCTTTTTGTTTTTTTTTTTGTTTGTTCTTCTGTTTCTGTTGGTTCCATTTTATATTAGAATTTACTAGATACTCGTTTATATTGCTACACACATTGCCAAAACGAATTTGCGATTCTCATTAAACTATAACTAACCTTACTTAATACCTACCTACCTACCTATAACTGTGTGTTTAACCTAATAAAACTGAACATACGTTGTACCTATGTACAGTAAATATACATATATGTAAAAAAGTACACAGTACAAAAAGAAATCAAAATAAAATCTTAAAGAAGGTAATTGCATCTTTTATGTAGATATTTTTATTCGATGTCCTTATAAGCCTATGTGTACCTATATGACAAAAAAGAAATATTAATTGACGTGTGACTTGTATGACAAAAATAAAAAAGAAAATATCCTTAAAAAAAAAAAACAACCACCCAGGATAATTTGTTTTATACGGCAAAAATGTGTTATATAAGCTTTCATCTGGTGCTGCTACTGCCGCCGCCGCCGCCACCGTTCGTCGTCGTCGCTGCTTTTGTTGTGTTTATGTAAGCCTTTAGGTATATCTATATCTACATGTATATATATGTATGTATAAATGCACAAGGATAAGAATGGAACAGAGAGAAAATATCCTTTTTATTAAAATAAAAGGAAAAATGGAAATAGAACAAACAGAGAAAAAAAAAATTGAAGGAAGAATACAAAAAGAAAGGAAACAAAAAAACTTGGGTCGAATCAATGTGGCTTACTTTGGTAAAATGGCAACTTCATCGTTTGTCCTTGTTGTTGTACAATAACGGTACCTATGCTATAATAGTACTTTGTATAGGATATAGCATTCAGGTGTGTACACCGTTAAGTAATACATGTGCGTTTGCTTACACAAATTTTACACTATACGGATCGGATACGGGGACCGGGATGGTGACGGGGACGAAAGACTGGTGTAAGGACGAACTTAAAGTTTCGGCATTTTCATACTCGTACTCGTTGTGTTGTTGACTAGAACATTGAGCATTTGATGGTGCGGCGGCGATGACGGACGGACAGGACGGTTGGACGTGTGGTGGCTGTGCTGTGGGTTCGGATTTTGTTATGTGTTCGGTTCTGGCTACCTTACCTATAGTAAGTTGTGATTGTGAGACTCTACCTATCGCCACCTGAACCTGATACAAACGGTAAACATCTCACAGTAAATCTATTGGGGTTTTATACGGGTTTTTGTTTTTCTCTTTTATTTTCATTTCATCCCATCGTAGGTAGCTAGGTAGGTAAGGTAGAATAGCTTAAGACTCTCGCCCTTAACATGGTCGACCGGGTTGAGATGGAAGTTTATTTTTAAAAGTTAAGAGACTTTGACTTTAATGGAGCATGCGGGAATCGTCCTTCGACTCACAGGTTGTAGTACATGTCAATATACACACTCACACACACACACGCACATGTCCTTATACGCGATATAATTCCATACATTCATAAAGCTTATACCTACATTCTAAAACTATACATGAATAAAGCGCGATGCTGATGGAAATATTTTCATTTCTATTGAAGAGAAGAAAAGAACAGAATTTTTCAGTTCAGACTTAAATGTGGTATAATATTCGACGATATATACATACCTACATACCTATGTAGGTAAGGTATAGGTTCAACGTTCATTGTTTATTTTTTTTTTTAAAGGATTTTAAATAGATCTTCACTTTTCAAGATGGATGAACTTTAAATTTACACACTTCGATGGATATAGATTTTGTTTTATAGATATTAAGGTATTCCTGAGGTTAATAGGTACGTATATTGGGTTAAATTGCCCACGTAATTGTCACAATACGATTTCTATCTATGACAAGAACTCACTGCGAGGATATTCTTTTGATGGAATTTTAATACATACAAGACAGTTTTGGTTTAACATTCGATTTTAATATTACTTAGTCAAATGGGATCGTTCAAAGGATACCTATAAAGAATTTGATAGAAAAGAAATAAGTGTATAGTCACTTATTAGTCATCTGTCAAAATTTGGCTTCTTCTTTTAGGCGTTTGTTTGTATAGTTTAAATTTGGACGTTTAAATAGGGTGATGAAGTCAGGGGGGTCATTCCGTAAAACGATTATCGTCAGACGATATCGTTTCGACGATAGTCTCACTTCACGTAAGACGATAATCGTCAAAGTGATATCGTCAAAACGATAGCGTTTGCACGATAGCTAAGTAGCTATCGTCTGCTATTAATTGCCATTGATAACCGAAACAAATTTAAGCAAAAATGTTTCGGCGAAGTTTAGTTTTGTTACAAAATAAAATAAAAACTCAAAAAATACAAATAATACGGTTACGAAGAAAATTAAGACATTTATCGGACCTTCTACCTATTCTAACCCATATGTAAGCATTTTTTTTATATACAAAACATCTAACACCTATGTATGTACATTGTACATAACTAAGTAATCTTTCTTAATTGTTGTTAAATATATAAAATAATTGTAGTTTTGTTCAAAGTCTTGGAATTGCAAAAGAGGATAATGATGATATTGGAAACAATAAATTTGTCAGACGGTTGTCGTTCTACATTCATACTATATACCTTCCATATTAATATTTGCTGTAACCATTGAAACTTTGGGGGCGGAGGAACATTGGTATGTTGGAAAGGCATCGCTTTTAGTATCGCCCTTGCACAAAGCACTAATCCAAAGTAGTTTTGGAAACAACAAATATTTGTGTCCCCTGTATATAAAATGAAGTCTTATCTTCCTTCCCTTGGACAGAGTTGGGTTTAATATTGCAGCTGATTTTCTGTTACTGACTTTTGAATACACTAAATTATAATTATTAGAATTATTAATTTACAAAAATATCAGACATAAACAAAACATTTTGATATTATAGTTTTATCGTCGACGGCAGCAAATGAAAACACAAAAAGTAACAATAACAATAAACATCACAAAATAGTTGCCATGTTTACTAACAATACATTTTTTGCAAATTTTCAAAATTTTCCATATAGAAAAACCAAGTTTAATAATATTTTCAAGTTATTGAACAAGCATTTTCTTTCGTTAAGTTCTTTTTGACATTTCAGTCATAGTATAATAGTATTTGAAATATACTGAACGATCTACTACTAAAAACGATTGACGAGACAATAGCGATAAAGTTACGTGAAGCAAATTATTGACGATATCGTTAATGATAATCGTTTTGACGATTATCGTTTTGAAAATTACGGAATGACTCCCCAGTAGTCGGACACTTAACTTTTTTTTTAGTTTGAATCTTCTTTAGAATTTGAGGTGAGTTTTGGTTGTAAAATGTATTTTGTCTAAATTTTAAAATGTATGTTTCTTCCAGTTTATTTGCAATGACTTATTCATAAATCATTGAAGCCCATTTTTCTTCACAAATGTTTATGGACCTTCACTAACCTCGTTCGGAAAATGTTTGAAAAACACGCTTAGAATCATCTGTTTTAATTAAAATACATTTTCTTTAACACATATAGCTGATCCTAAAATGCGTCTCTTTTCTAGTTGACTTTCTAATTTTGCATAGCTAAAAAAAGGGGCGGACTACTGCATTTAAGAGCAAAGGTATTAAAATGGTTTCAAAAATGAAAAGAATTGAAGTATACTGCTTTTGATTTGTGCATTATAGTAACATAATACAAACAAATGTTTCCTTCAGGACATCCGACTATAGAAGAACTATAAAAAAAAAACATGTCTTTCAAGGTCGACCTCCTTCATTTATCAAAATGTAGACAAAATTATTATTAATTTATGGTCAAAAACTCTAAAAAGGATAATAAATAATCTAAAAATACTTACAAAAGTTGGTTATCGTCAATATTTTAGTATTTACAAAACTTTTTGTAGATCTATTTTTTTTTCCTAGCCAAACGAACGTGTTGCCCTTCTTTCAAAAACCAACGAAATTTTCAAGCTCGAATACTCTCAGCTGCATTGTCTAAATTTTTGGGCAAGTCGTTGAAGAACAGTGAATACTTATATTATTGACTTGAATTCTTTGGAAAAGTTTTTAAGATTAAACAAAATATGTACATATGATATGTGTCTCTATTTTTGGGTTCGTTGAACTAATTTGTACTTATTTGGCTTTGATCGTCACTCCATCTTCTAGCTGGTATCTTGTTCTTTGAGTCTCCATTTTTGTCCATATTTGGTCCTGAAGTCTAAACACATGACCTGCCCAGCCCAGCTCCATTTCAGCCTTTTTGTTCTACTTTATGACGTCTATAATTCCCGTTCTGCTTTTGCAAATATCTTCATTTCGTATCCTTTGACTTGATCGTATGTTCAAAAGTTTCCTTTCCTTAGCTTACTTACTTACTTACTTAAGGTGGCGCTACAGTCCTGTGTGAACTAGGGCCTCACCCAACAAACTTCTCCTTAGCTGGTCAAGTGTTTTTGCAGTCAAGCTCATTGTTTGTAGTCCGTTAGTAAGGATCGGTAAAATAGCAGAGTCAAATATATATTTAATTGTGCCTGCACTTTGGTCCAATTGTAAAATGTGTTTAAGGTTCCAGAATTTGTTTCCAGTTATTTGTGATGCTTCTGTTCTTAAATAATTTTAGCTGTCCCAAATAAAGGGTGATTTTTTTGCTATTATCTTTTTGGCAACACTGGTTTAAACATCAGCTGACGCACGTTTCGTGTTTTGTTTCAATGTCAAACATCTTCAGTTTGGTCTATAATTTAACCATGAATCGTCTTACAAATGAACAACGCTTGCAAATTATTGAATTTTATTATCAAAATGCGTGCTCTGTTAAGAAAGTTCATGCGCTTCTTCCATTTTATGGTCAGTTTAATCGACTCACTGAATTGTGACTAAATTTCGCACCATATTTACATTATTGGACATTAAACCACCAACACACTTACGTAGAGTGCGAACTGAAGAAAATATCGCAGCTGTATCGGCCAGTGTTAATGATGACCATCAATTATCGATTCGTCGCCGTTCTCAGCAATTGGGCCTCTGTTACTCAACAACGTGGAAAAATTTGCGGAGCGATTAAGGTGTGATGACTTTCAAAATACAGCTGGTACAAGAATTGAAGCCGAACGACCTACTGCAACATAAAATTTTTGGTGAATAGCCTCTTGGAAAGTTTGCCGAAGATCCACTTTTTTACCGAAAAATTGTGTTCAGCGACGAAGCTCAATTTTTGTCTCAATGGGTACGTAAATAAGCAGAATTGTCAATTTTGGAGTGAATATCAGCCAGAAGCATAGCAAGAGCTACCAATGCATCCAGAAAAAGTTACAGTTTGGTGAGGTTTATGGGCTGGTGGCATCATTGGACCGTACTTCTTCAAAGATGATGCGAATCGGAACGTAACTATGAATGGTGAGCGATACCGTGAGATGATATCTAACTTTTTTTTGCCCAAAATGCAAGCGCTTGCCTTGTATGACATCTGGTTTCAACAAGACGGTGCCACATGCCACACAGCACACGCAACAATGGACTTATTGAGAGGCTAGTTCGGTGAACATTTTATTTCACGTTCGGGGCCGCCTAGATCGTGCGATTTCATGCTTTTAGACTATTTTTTGTGGGGCTATGTTAAAGCTCATGTCTATACAGACAAGCCCGCTGGAAAACAACATTGAAGCATTTATTCGTGAGATACCGGCCGAAATATTGAAAAGAGTATAAAGAAATTGGACTAAGCGGATGGACAATTTGAGGCGCAGTCAAGGTCAACATTTGCATGAAATAATCTTCAAAAATTAAATTATATGGACCGTACTATCGATTCAAATAAAGACTTCATGCATTTTTGTGTTTTTTGTTTTTGAAAATCTTTCCGATAGTTTTTAAAAAATCACCCTTTATATGTAATCTTCTACGTAATCAAATTTTTCTACGTCCTTTGTGTAATTTGTCATGCCTTTAGTTTTCGATTTGTTTATTTAAAATCCATAATTTTGAAAGGAATAAGAACTTTATCGTCTGCAAATCTTAAATTGTTAATAACTTGTTTTACTTACTTAAGGTGGTGCTACAGTCCAGGGCGGACCTGGGCCTCAACCAACATGCGTCTCCAGCCAGCTCGGTCCCTAGCTAGCTGTCTCCAGTTTCGCACACCAAGTTGGTTGAAGTCTTCACCCAACGGTGTGCGCCACCTGAGTCGCGGTCTTCCTCTACTGCGCCTTCCCTCGGGATTGGATTCGAAGACCTTCCGGGCTGGAGCGTTGATGATCTAAGTCGTTGGACTTTAATTTTGTTAACTAGGTCAGTGTCGCTGTACAGCCCGTACAGTTCGTCGTCGTATGTTCTCCTCCATTCTCCATCTATGCAGACGGGACCAAAAATCCATCCTAAGACGGTCTCATCTTTCTTTGACAGGGTCCAGGCCTCAGCGCCATAAATGAGAACCGGGATGATGAGTGTCTTATAGATGTAGATTTTAGATGCTCGAGAGAGGACTTTACTAATCAATTGCCTTCTAAGTCCAAAGAGGCAGCGATTTGCAGAGTTATTCTTTGTTCAATTTCAGCGCTGGTGTCGTTGTCTGAGTTTATAGCGGCGGCGCCTAGGTAGACAAAGTCGCCAACTACCTCAAAGTTATAGCTATCCATGGTGACGTTCTTGTCCACTTGTCCACATATCTTTATTCCATATTCTGTCTTCCAGTTATTTTTTTTTGGAAAATGTCTTCTAGGACTGAACTAAATAAAGGTGTTGAAAGCGGATCTCCTTGTCTTGTTATATTAAATTTGCGTCCTATATTCTCTGTTTTTATTCGTAGACTTAAAAGAAACTAAAAACTCCTTTACAAATTTAATTACAGTCTAACTCTAAAACCTATCTCTTATACCTTATTCTGTCATTACTGTCTTCAGACGAAATAAATTTAAACTTTAATTCATTCTCATTTTTTCACATTCTTCAATTTTCCATTTCTCTGCTTAGAAAAATTATCATGTTCATTCTATCTTGACAAAAAACCTTTAAAAAGATAGAAAAGATAACAGCTTTTTAGTAATGTTCTATATATTAGCGAAATTTGGACTGCACAAAGTACATGGATCCGATTTAATAGCATACATTTGAAACCTTTAAATACCATGAATCAATACAGGAAGCTGATAACAACATAAAAGAAGCAATACTTGAAATTAACTCGGAAAGTCTATTTTTTTTTTTTTTTTTCAAAGTGTTATCTTTGACAGATTTGTGAGAGTTATATTGTTCATTGGTTTTAACTTTTCTGATAATATAAAATAAAATCATTAAACTATAAGTTCTTGACAGGAAGTCAGTATTATATCTCCGCGGAACGAAACGATTCGCTTTACGCTTGAACAACACGTTGAGAAATCTTTAAAATATATTTCCAAAACGTGTGCTGTGGTTCCTAAACAGTGCGTTTTTTAATAAGTTTTGGACGAACTGAATACCCCACTCTGTCTGCTGTACGCAAGTTTGTGCAAAAAGTTCGTGACACTGATATTTGGTCGACATACGGTGCGCGCAGAAGAGAATGTTACTGCTGTATTTGAGTCTGTGAGGACTCAATTCACTAAGACCAATTCCCCATTGATCTTAAAAGTCCAACATTTTACGCAATAGCCTGAAGAGAACTCTTCACAAAAATATCGGAATATTCGCTCAAAATGTTCAGCAATTGAATGCGCACGAACGTCGTTCGCAGTTTGGGCCTTGGTGCAGCTTGAATTCGACAATGATTTATGGCGAAACTTTCTTTTTTCTGACAATGCGCATTTTCATCTCAACATGTTGAAGGAGGCTCAGATCAGATTCCGATTGGGGGAGCGATAATGGAGTCATTTGTCAGGTAGATGAAGTGAGTATAACAATATTTTCGCATCTTGGGCCTGGATGCATGTTAGTGGACGTTACTGGGTTCATTCAGAATAGTGCGCCATGCCAAAAAGCACATACCACATTTTTTTTTTATAATTTACAGGCACTCAAGTGGTTATTAGTACTATTTATATTTTTATATTTAGACACAGTGCGAGCGTTAGGAAAATAGGGAAGGATTTAAGAGGAGAACATCAAAATGGGAGGGAAAAACAGAGTTAGCCAAAGCATTCCACATTCTCGATGTTCGATTTAAAAAAGAATCTCTATACTTGACAGTACGCCCGAAATTGAGCTCAAGAGTAAACTGATGAGCATTCCTGGAAGTGCGAGTATTACGGCTGATTTAAACTTGTTTTAGAGGCACCTGCCCAGATATGAGAATTGTATTCAAGCCTTGGACGATAAGAAGGGGTGAAAATTTTCTTGCACCGTTCGTCGGAGAAATCCTAAGCACCTGGCAGAGCTTGTGGCAATATCAAATATGTGATCATTCCATAAAAGGTGATCTGTAATACACATACCGAGTACTGACAGTTGATTAGTTTCCTGGATGCAAGTGCCGCTCATATATAGCGGCATCGGGGGTGTGTTAGGCTTTAACGACAGGAGACAGCATTGAGTTTTTAAATTCTACACGGTTTTTGATTCCCCATTGAACAATGCTGTCAAGATCAGAATTTAATAAGCTTATCATTTGCTGCCGTTGAAGTTCCACATCCGAAGGACAAGGATGTGAATATAGAATAAAATGTGAAAAGCTGAGGGTAGTGTCGTCGGCGGAACAGTTTAATGGATTAGAAGTGTCAGACAAAAGATCATTTATGAATATAAGAAAGAGATTCGGAGACAAAACGGAGCCCTGGGGGACACCAGCATTTATTGTATGAATTTCGGACTTGAAACCATCCAATACAACTTGTATTGAACAATTAGAAAGAGATTCATCAATAACAAAAGCACGCATTTTCGCTAAGCGAGCTTGTTGCCAAACTCTATCAAATGCTTTTTGCAATATTAAGTGCAATAATCTTACTTTCTCCAAAACGATGTAAAGATTTGTTCCACTGTTCGGTGAGATGAACCATGAGATCCCTAGTGGACTTATTGCTACGAAAGCCATACTGTCGGTCATTAAGAAGCTTCCGTTCTTCAAAATTTTTCTTAAGCTGATAATTTATCAGCGTTTCCATGACTTTGGAAAGAAGGGACGTGATTGCTATTAGACGATAGTTAGAGGGAGAGGATGATTCGCCTTTTTAGGGACAGGCATCTTGGCGATATTTATTTGAGTCTACTGCCAAGTCAGCCGAGGCAGGTACATGGTAATTGGAAATTTTACTCTTACTATAGTAATGCCCTAATAGATACAAACTTTCGTTTTGTACCAAAAATATATGTACCTTTTTTGCGCGTAACAATCACCTTGTCTTCTGAAAGTTTAAGACGAACAATTAAAATAAGATTCAACCATTTATTTAAATTTGTATGAAACATGATAATTTTGAACTATTTATTTTCATATTTATTGAAATATTAAATGCCACTTGTGTTATTTATGTATACATATATAAATAAATACCAACTCATACACACAGTATGTTTGGTATTTATTTTTTTTTGAAATCAGAATCAATCATCCAATAATCGTTCAATCAATCAATCACTCAATCAATCAGTCATGTTTATATCCGAATAAATTCTAGATAGAACAAAAAAAGTTTTCAGTTAAACATTCACGAATCAGACAAACCAATTTTCTATCTTTTTACTCTTTATACACATATGTTTATATACATATGTTTGTACATAAAGATACAAAGAAAATTTTCTTTTTTATTTTTATGAATACACCTTTATTGATATACATAAATATTGTTTTCAAAGTCTTTGTATTGATTTTAAAGATTTTTACATAATCATTCAAAAACCTTTTTCTCTTTAGATATTAAGAAAAACTGTATGTAGAAGGATAGATGTATAACTATATTGCTTATAGCAATTAAATCACCGCACATTTAAATCAAAGAGCCTTCAACAAGCCTTAAATTTATACCTTCTACTATTGAAATCGCTAACCCTACCCTTTCTAAATTATTTATTGAATTGTAAAATGAACAAATAACCAAAGGAACTATTAATAGGCTCCGTTTTACCTCTTTCACTATAGTAAACTCCAATGGTGTATATCCCAGACAATATACATACATAAATATACATACACATATATACTTATATACGTGCCAATCGATATTATATCCTGCTCATTTGTTGGTAGATATAAGGAACGGTACCATGCTACTTGTTGACACACTTGGACAGGTGAATATGTAAATTGTATCCCTCTTATATGCCATAGATAGAGCACCACACAACATCCTACATTGTTTCATATTGTTCAGTTAGGGTTTATTCTCTTCAGTACACACGTTTCAAGTGTAAGGGCATTGACATCAATTCGGCACCTGCCAGACACCCCCTTGAATACCAAAAAAAGAATACCGAAAGATGATAAACAACAAAATAAGGATACGTAGGTACCTATAGCTACCTGGTACCTTTTGGTTTTTGCGAATCCCAGGACTTAAATATGAGAATCTCTTGGGCATGATTATCCCGGGAAATGATGCTTTTCACAAAATGTCAATTGGTCCGTTTGCCGGATGTGCAGTTGCTCCATATTGTGAAGGTTTTTTGAAATTGCGGATGATTTTCTGCTGCTGAACAATTCCGTTTGCGTTGTTTTCGTTTTCGTTTTTCTTACCGTTGTTGTCGTTCTCGTTCTCGTCCTCGTCATCGTTGGTTTTCGTTGTCGTTGTCATTTTGATCGTCATCGTCAATGTTATGTCGTTGTTCTTGTTATTAAGGGGGAAGGAAGCTTACAGATTTTGAATTTCCTTTTTGGGAAAAACTTTGTCTTTGCTCGATGTCTCTCTCTTTAGACCCGTATATATGTATATTGCCATCTTAGAAGTTATGGAATTGTTTTTATTTTTATTTTTGTTTGTTCTAAGTTGTTTCTTCTTGAATTGAAAATATTTTTGATTTTATATTCATAAGCATAACATTTTATATAGCTAAACCATCACCAGCACCACCTACATTCCCTGCTTGCTATACTTTCAAAACTCGTATAGGTACATTGCCTAAACTTGTTGAAGAGGGTTCTTCTAGAAATTTAATAGTTTTATGTTAATTTATGATGTGCTTTAACGCTTTATTTGTCTGTAAATGTTTGTTTAGGCTTTCAAGTTATATAAAGGACATGCGCGGGTAACGGGATATATGCGTATAAACACAATGATAAATTCGAGTTTATAGTATTGTTTTTTTTTTGTTGTTGTTGTTGCTGTTCTCATCTGGAAAATTAAAGCATTTAGGTATTCTGTACTAACATTTCAAAAACAAAAATAAAAACAAAATTTTAAATTTAAATTGCTTTGTTTTTTGTTTTATGATGACATACGATTAACAACTCTATACTATATACTAAGCTTGAAGTTGTTTTTCATTAATTTGCATTTTATAGGACGAATAAAACAACTTCAGTAGGTAGTAGTAGTTCGTTGACTGTTGACTGCTGATTAAGGCTGAAAACATTTGACTCCTTTTGCGTTTTTGGTTCGTTTTTAAACTGCTTATTTTACGCGTTTTTAATGACCCTAGACACTTACGCATCAGGCATGCAATAAAAACTCATTTTGAATTATAATTTTTGGCACAGTGTTAGAGTCTCATTCTAAAAATTTTCGTTACCGTTGTTTGCACAATTTTCCAAATCGTTTCATTCTTTTTTTTGCGTGACTTACATAAAAGCATCATAACATCCCTCTCCCTCAAAGGACCAAGGATACTATAGTGAAAACCTTGATAATTTTATAGGTAGCGTAAGGAAACAAACAATGCGACATCATCCAAGGTGATGTTAATTACTCTGGAGGGACTATGATATAGATTAAGAATAAGTTGTCTGAAGTAGGAGAAGAGGCTTGTTAATGGTTCATAAATCTAGGATTTTAAATTTCTTATTTGTTGACTTATGTTTTTTTTTTCATCAAAAATACTTCATTCAATTTGATTTTTCTTAGCTGAACTGTATAAAGTATAACGAATACAATTTTAAAGTTAAAGAAAACTAAAGTTACTCTTTGTGAAAACATCAATGAAATTTTGTGGAAAAAGGCCCCCTTTTATTTTTCTGTCTCGATGCTATAATAGGTTCAATATTCATGGTATATCTACTACTGGTTTCTGTTATTAGGGTAACTCTTAAGTGTTTTCTCCGAATTTCATTAGTTCATCTTGATCCCATGAACATTAATATACCTGAAGAATTTGAATTGTTTATTTGTTTTTTCTTTTTTGTTAATGTATCTCTCATTCATATGGTAATCAAATAAGTTGAAAATCTGTACCCAGGATTTTAAAGGTCAAATGAAAAAAAAAAATTGAATCAAAGAAAGATAATCTCTCACAATTTGCGTGGTTTTATGTTTCCTGTTTCCTGTTTTTTTTTTTTTTTTAACTTTTGTCTTGAAATATTTTTTTCATTCGCATTTTCATGGCTTTTTTGGAAGGGATGAAGTTATTAATATTTGTCAGAATGACTTAATTTAGAAATTGACTTATTCCTTTTGATATGTACAGCAACCTGGAGGATGAAAGGATCAAGCAACAATAAATTAACTTTGCGATTTTGAATTTTTAACTTCCCATAGGAAGTTATTGTAATGGGTCCGATATGACGAATTGAAAATGTTGACATTTCTCGACGTTTTAAGTCGAAATACAAGATTTTTAGAAAGATGTCTGTGCGTGCGTGTGTACGTACGTTCGTACGTTTGTACGTTCGTACGTTTGAACGTTCGTACGTTTGTACGTTCGCTACGTTTTTTTCGTCGTCCATAGCTCAAGCAAGAATCAAAAGAGATATCGACTTCAAATAAATTTTGTTATACAGATAATAATGCAGAAAGATGCAGAAAGAAAATAAAGAAAATTGCGTGGTTGTTTTTTTTACCATACCAGTTTAAAAAAAGGTGAAAATTTTGGTTAAACCTAAATATCTCATGAACCAATGACGCTAGAGACTTGAATTAAATTTTATATTATACATTGTAACGTAATACAAAACAATTATATTTTTGGAAAAAAATCCAATTAACGGTTTTTTTATAAATCAAAAAAACTGAAAAAAAACTTTGTCACCTCGAAAATTTTACGACTAAAATATGATTTCATCTCCAAAACAATTTTGTGCAATGAAGAATAATGTTTTTGACATCTGATAAAATTTTGAGAAAAATCTAATTGACAGTTTTTTTATAAAAAATAAAAACCTAAAGAAAAAACATTACTCAAAGTTGGTAAAAATTGAATTTCGACTCAAATATCTTGAGATTATGGCTTCAAACTTATTTTATCTTATAAGAAATATTGTTTTCAACATTCTGAAAAATAAAAACCTAAACCTAAAAAAAAATTTGGCTCAGTCAGCTGTTTGAAGTTTCGATCTTATTTAGTGTGACCAAAGAAACAAAATTTAAAATTGTTCCACAAACTTTCAATTTCATTGAAACAATTGTATGGAATACAAACAATACCTTAACTTAAGAAAAATTAAATTAATAAAGTTCTAAGTGCTAGTGATGTTAATTATTTAAAAAACCATCAATGACACTTTGAATATGGGAACATAAATTTAAGTTTATTGATATGAAAAGTAAAAAAAATATATGAACAAATTTTGTACAGCTGACTCAGCACCTTTAAATCTAATACAATAATTAATGTACTTATAATTCGATTTGCGTTTGTCCCACATGTATTACCAAAAAAATGTAAATATAAAGTCTCTTTATTTGAATCACACCTGGTCACACTTAACAACTGTCAACGAGAATCAAAAAATTACACAGTCGATAAAATCGTTTAAATTGTCTTTCAAAAATTCAAATTGTTTTATTTATGAAAAATCAAAGCAGCATAAATAGAAGAAGAATTATGGATGCATCAAATCGATTGGGGATTCGATTTGTAAGAAAACCTTTCGCAATTTCATGGTTTTCTTCCATTAATTTTATAAGAACTTCCTTTTGTTCTATAGTTGTCCAATTTGAGTGTGACTGTGACCTTTAATAAAAACATCAATAGATTTTCATAAAAATATATGTATTCCATTTTTTTTATTTTTCGGAAAAAAAACAGAACATACATACATGTTTTTCTTTTAATTCTCTCATCAAGATGTAAACGCTTAATAAATGACGTTTGTTTCGAATGATAGAAAGTCAAAGTTTGCTTTAGTTTAGAATTAAAATGAACTTTCGAATCGTTAGAAAGTGAAAATACGTATCATACGAATTCGAATAACTTTCGAACGAAAGAGAATGTCAAAATAAGGCTGAATTTTTAAAAAATGTGCAAAATATCTATCACGTCCTTTGCACTGTTTAATAAATCTATGAAATGCTTTTACTTTCTAATCTTATAAAAAAATATGCCTTGCTCAAACTAACCCATAAAAAGAGTCCGAAGTACTTAATCTCTAAATACCGTAAAATTTGTTTGAGTCCCTTGTCTGTGATATTTTTTCTTTAAATTGCTCTTCTGTTTTCTGTAATATTGATTTGGCAAACTAAACCAAACTGTGCTTTCAAGAAAATTGGACTAAATGATATGATTAATTCTTGGATTTTATCATACTTAAGTGATATATAGGCATATCCACAGAATCTTTCATTTTCAACAATTAAAAACATTTTTTTTTATTTTGAGGCACATCTATAAACAAACATTGTCTTGATTGTTTATCATCTAAATAACAAGAAAATACCTGCGTGATTCATTTTGAAACAGCGTTAATATCCGTCACGTAATATCCGGTACGTTAGATCAATGAAAAGCATTCAATGAAAAACCCTCAGTTCGTAGTAAATTTTGATTTTGTACTGTCGTACAAACTTTGAAATTTCAAAATTTAGATCAACAGCTTTTTTTTAGTATTGATTATTCGTAAAATTATCATTCACAATCATTTATTTAGCTGTAAGATCTTATCGATAGGTGTGCCGCTAAAAAAATCACATATTTTATACCAATCACGTTTTCAATTTTAAACTTTAAAATGGCATTATTTATTTTTAAATAGAGGCACATGATCCAATTAAATTTTAATTGATTTATTGATTGATAGAGAATAATTTAAGCCTATAAAATACTACCAGAATCGATCGTTGAGAAAGTTATATAGAGAAAAAGATCAGATTTTAATATTTGTACAAACGGAGGTACTATAATTTAATTGCTTTGTACTATTTTTTTAAAGGTAGCACATCTTTCTTTCGAGGTTTTTCTATCAGTGTATATTATAAATAATTATATATTAATGATGTTAAGTTGTTTCAAAGGTCGTTGAAATGTTTTTTGTTTATAAAACTTAATAAATTTGCATCTGGTACGCTTGAAATTTGCAATATTTAAGCCTTTTTTTTTTTATTAATTTTAATTAAAAATTTGTATCCAATCAAGTCACAGGTAGGTTACATGATTGAAATAAGTCATGATACGAAAATCTATCCATTTAGAAAGTGACAATTTCATTTCTAAGGCTTAATATACTGTGGTAACATGAAAGTTAGAAATACTGTGGATATGCCCATATATATGTATTACTGTTTTGTTTTTAAAAATAATCATTAAAGTAATTTTGTAGTAAACTATGGTGTTCCACAGGGAAGACATCTTGGTCCATTGTTATTAGTTTTATTTATCAACTACCTTAATTTCATTTTACAGACTGTGAACTATTTCAAGTTAAAAACTATGGGAATGGTGCAATATTAATCGTTTATTATTAAACATTGACAAGTGTAAAACGACAACAGTACTCGCACACAAGAATGGTTGAGAGTTGTAAGTCACTAGGCCCTAGTTCTCAACGGACTGTTGCGCCACCTAATTTATTTATTTTAAGTGTGAAACGATGAGTTTTACTCGGAAAAATAACTCTATGGATCAAGAATATCTTCTAAATTCTACGAAATTATAAAAACCTTCTATTTTTTCAGGCTTCGGAATTATTTTGTACCAAGAATAACTTTCACTCACCATTATAATCACATTATAAAAAAGATAATAAAACATAAGGTTTTTTTTAATATTAGCAAATATTATTACTCGATACATATTAATAGGTTTTGCAACGGCCTAGTCACTGATAAAGCATCGGTTCCCATCGATCACCGAAATCAAGCATCAGTGAGCGCGTTTAGTAGGCAGTTTCGAAACCTACCGCGTGCTGTTGTCATGTGTTCTTTCTGTCCGTTGTTCTTTCTCTTTTGTCCTTCTGTCTTGTATTAATATCTTGTGTTGTGATCACCTTATAGTCTAGTCGCTCAAGGTGCTGTGTTCTCTACTCTGATGTACATTTATGTGCTGAGTAGTATGTAATGTAATATAATATTAATAAATTAGAAGATTTATAAGGTTTGCCTTCTGCTTCCATTGTCCAATAGAGAAATGCTGCCACCTTACTCTGATAAACTCAAACTTATTGATCTCCTTTCATTGACAAATGAAATTTAAGAAATAGAGCTCCAGTTCGAACAAGTTTTATTTGATCTATGGTACTTATAGTCCATTAGCCATTAAATTAATATTTATAATAGCTTATGCTGTGGCTTCTGTGGCCGTACAATTTCTTTTCTTAGCTCCTACACAAGATTAAACAAAAAGGACCGTTTTTTAAAGAATTTTTTGACATTGTTCCATTATTTTTATTTTGTTTGTCCAACTTTACTTTATAATAGAGTAAAAAGTAATGATATTAAAAAAAACATACCTGATTTAACAAATTATATCTAAAATTGTATTAAAAACAATTAAATTTCATCATTAAATCTAACTTATTTCGAAAAGTTTGACACAAAAATCAATTTTACAAAACTTTGAACATTGATGTCGAATGAATGTTAAGACAACTGATTGAAAAATGAAATTCCTGAATTAAGTGTGTCTAAGTATCTATCTAATCGAAACAGTAATTTTTATTGAAATTTGCTTCCACGCCACGCCCACAGTGCGACATCATCCAATTGAGCTTTTCAAAGCTTCGGTAGTCCTGGTCAACTTCATTTCTCTAAAATGTATCCAAAATCTGATATTTTGTTAACTATTGAACCTGTTTTTCGTTTGACTCACAACTTAAAAATTGGGCCGTAAAAGAACAAAAATATTTTGTAATTGTTATATTTCAGTCCTTCTTTAAAGAAATACCTACTTTTACATACATTTTTAAGCATTCAAAACGTGTATTCTAGTCCTGAAAAACAATAGCTGTGAACCATAAAAGCAAACGGACTAAACCATAACCACCACAAAATTGCAACAATATAGCACAGCAGTGTGTGACGTGTTTCGTTGTCGTGGTGCGGTGTTGGTGCGTACCACAAAAATACTTACTTTGTGCAAATGCATAACGAATTTTATTCTTGCAGCTGTTTCTTTTCCGTTCTTAAAACAATTGAATTTAATGATTGCTATTTTGTATTAATAAAAATATTATATCCTAATTTTGTGTCTGTCTGTGTGAAAGTGTGTGTTTTTTTTTCTTTTCCTTAGGCGGACAAAAGTGTTCTCTAAGCGTGTCATTGTCGTCGCTGACATTTAATTTTGAATGTCCTTAAAAACAATATCGTTATTTTAATGCGAAGGGATGCTGATACAAAAAAAAGAACATTACGTATACAACTCAGTGAACTTCAATCTCAAATATCCCAATTAAAATATATTATCAGATTTAAAAATCATTCTTTATTTTTTAATATACGCATTAACTACACAATATCCTTTCCGATGAAACAGAGTTTTCCAGTAACTGAGAAGTGTAAACGAATTCTACGGAATTGTATTTAACATTTCACAAAAAAAAGACACTATGATGAAATGATACATGAAAGTATACGTATTTATGAAAATCTACACTGACTTCAACATTAAAATTATTATAAAAATTGTATGCAAGATAATCCTGAAAAAATCCCTTATACGTAAATGAGAATTTAAAAGAATAAAATTTTCCTTGAAATAAAATATTTCAAAAGTGAGCTTTTAAAATACGCAATTATATAAAGGAAGTGTTAAAATACTTTCCTTTTGGTTGTTTCATATTTATGAATGTGTATAGTCTGTTGTGCGTCGAAAATCATGTCAGTGCAACTGCAATTTATATGAATAAATCAGCTTATATGACGTAATATCAGTCAAGTTAAGAAAAACTGTACCGATTGTAAAATTAATATGTTTCTGGTTAATTAACAAAGTTGATGATATGCAAGCAGTGTGACACTATGAACCGAATTTAAGTGTTACAAGTTTGGGGCCTACTCTGTGGCAATTGTTTTATTTCAAAGAAGTTATAATATTACTAAGTTACATAATGAATTTGCTACGTAGTAATTAAATAAATAAATAAATTAGGTGGTGCAACAGTCCATGAAGAACCAGGGCCTAGTGACTTACAACTCTCAATCATTCCTGTGTGCGAGTAATGTTGTCAGAGATGGAAAGGACCTACAGTTTATATGACGAATCCGAACGGCTAATTTGAGAAAGCACTTTTCATGACAAGAATTACTCTTGGAGAATTTGTCAGTTCCTCGCAAGAGGCAGTACCCGTGAAAAAAGTTAGGTGGCACAGGCAGGGATTGAACCCAAGACCCCTTGCATGACAGTCCAACGCACTAACCATCACGCTACGGGTACTACGTAGTAATTGGTAAGCTTATATTTCTGAGATCTCAGAGATTTCCGTATTCTCAGAAATAACAACATTTTTCATACTAATTTCTCACTTTTGCTGTCAGAAATCTGAAAAGAGAATTTTAATGATTCGATTTCTCAAGAATTCTCTATCGCACAATTTTAAAATGATGAAAAGAAATGCAAAGCTAATTTGCTTGCTAGGTGAGAATAAATAGTGAATTGTGTTAACATTTCATTCTACTGCTCTGTCAATCCGTTTCAGAAATCTTAGAAATATAAACTGGCCAAATAAAAATGATAAAAATATTATTTGACAGAAATTGTAAAATTATCTCGCATTGTTATTTTTATTCCTAAAGCTGTTTAACCCGGTCTTGTTAGACCTTAAAGATAAAAGAAGTCCTCTTTTGGCTCAAAGAAAACGTTATATGCACTACCGATATACTTATCATTTACCGATAAACTCATCTTCTCAGACACTCAAGCAGTCAAGCAACCATATAATCATTGTCTCAATAAATTTATAAACATCAGAAAATCGTCAATCGTCTTACCGTAAAATGCAAAACAATTCAATATTCAGTAAAGCTGTTAAACTTCCAAAAATTGTTACATTTTTTTTTCTATCGATGGAAACAGTGTGGGACTCTTACCTTACTAAAACCACCGGTTAATCAGAACCAGTCTATTAAAGATCGCCGGATGATTTTTATTCTTAATTTATAATTAACATTAGGGAAAGGTCATAGGAATGACACTTTCTTGAAGTTTTTAGACCATGAGGATTGGTTCTTCCTAAACTCCGAACATTGTCTCGTTCATTCCTGAGTTCATATGACTTTGCACCCGCTGATTGTATGATATAGCGTGTTTTTTAACCACTTCGATAAACGATTTCAATTTGAAGGTCACAATGAAGATCACTATTTCTCCACGAAGGACTTTGTTTTGGAATTTTTGGATAGGTTCAGCATGTGTTTTCTTTGTATACCCCCATATTTCTATGCCATAATTCCAAAAGAGTTCCAGAAAATGCTAACATAACTTGTCTGGATAAAGTCATAGAGTTCTTTTCTATTAACCATTAAATTCTTCTGTACTTCAAGTTTAACTCGTCTTTTTTCTTTTTGATGTGCTCTTTCCTTTAAAGCTTTGCATTCAAAGTCATTCCAAGGTGTTTGGCATAGTTGGAGTTAGGTAGGTTCGTAAAATTTTGTATTTTTCAATTTTGTTTCATTAAATTTGCTATGTCATTTTTTCAAACAAACACTTTATCGACTGACTGCAATCTGTAATTTTTGTGCAGCCTTTGCAACTGAGTAATGAATCACCAATATTGTAGTACATATCATCAAAAAAGGTGGCTAATATATTCACTGGAATATCCGTTTTATATAAACGATACAAGGTTGGCCTTAAGACACATGTTTGTGGTACACCGAGTAATTTTAGTCGTATTGTAATCTAAAGAGTCGATTCGTAACGTATGATTTCAGTATTTCGAAGTATTGCCTGGGAAGGTCTCTATGCAATTTGTGCGTCTAAAGTGCCAAACCTTTTCAAATGCTTAAGCAACATCTGAGAATATAGCCAAGCATGATTGTTTTTCAGACCACATCCATGTGGAGTTTTCAGTAGCAGTTTTTCGAAAAATTAAGCCATGATTGATCTGTAATATGTTACTTCTGTTGGTGGCTTACTTTGTTAAGGCATAACAATGACTTCTGCAATTTTAAAACATGCGTTTATTATAAATTGAAGTTTTTTGTAGCCTATTGGGGGCATTTTTTTTTAAACTGAGCAGTGATAAGATCGTACCCTTCTTACTTCTTCCAGCGTGACAAAAGAAATTTCACATTCGTCATTGCTATCAACAAACCTATAGGGATTTGTAGCCTCATTTGCTGGGAATGATTTAAAAACATTCTCGAGGTATTCAGCAAGATGATCTGGTTTTTGTTTTGGGTTTCTGACTTATTTACAACCTTGAGATTATATTCGGTAAAAGCATCTGCAGTCAGTCTTTTCGGAAATCCACTTAATAAACGTACTGTTTCTTTTTTTAGGTGGTTGTTTAGAAGGTTAAATACTATCTTTTCATCTGGAAATCTCGTAGCTTGCCATTTCCAAGTTCTTCTGTTTTAGAAAATAAGCACCTTTATTTTGACAGGATATTTTATTTCTAAATAAAAAGTTCCAAATACTTAGCAAATACTGCAAATTGTTCTTTGCAGAAGCTGCATGGACGAAAAGCAAACAGTTTTGCACCTTCTTGTCCTATCACAAAGACTTCTACTATAACGGTCTCAGTGTTGTTTTAGTCTTCAAATCGGGTGCGGCCTAGAAACCGAACAAATTAACTGCGCCATCTGTAGGCAACATAGCAAAACAATCTGGGTCTCGTTCGAAAGAAGAAAAAAGAGCATTTTTTTTGAAAATCAATTTAGTTAAACTAGTAGGGAAGATTCTTAGAGCCATGTGTTGTAGTCAATCAATCAATCAATCAATTCAATTTTATTTGTATTTCAAAGCTTTTACATTATTTTGGTAGTTTGACTGAAATAAAAAAATTTACCTTTTTTTAGCAATAGCTTTTTTGACAAAGTCTGAAATTCTAGGGGAAACTCGTTAAATACTGTTGGGATTGCTACTTCGTATCGTTTTCGTCCATATTCATTCCAGTATCTCGGTATTTCATATTGCTTTTGGTTTCTTCTTCTGGTGTTGAAAATTTGTTGGGTAGCAGGTTTGTATGTGTTATCGTCATGAAAATTAGATATCACTTCTAGTTTGTACATCTGCCCGCCTGTTATATTGTTGTCCTAATGTAGCCCGATATATATTTTTTTGTAATTTTAGGTGTACATTTTCTAGGCAGGTAAGTTGAGGCGCCCTTCCCCACGCAAGTATACCATAGTTAAGGTGAAATTCAACTAATCCAAAGCAGCTTTGCCGCAAGACCTCTGGTGGGCAATGATAACTAAGATGAAAAAGAGCGTATGCACTTTGCTGTAGTTTCTTAGTTAACGCTCTGATGTGGTAACTCCATTTAAGATTGTAGTCGACTATAACTCCAAGGTATTTATGAGTTGAAACATTTTCTATCAAAGCCAGGCAGCTGTCTTCCTTTTGTATATCAAGGTGATTCATTGTTCTATGCAATCACTGAACTTCGTGTACTTTTATTTTTATTTTATGTTTTAAAATGTGTGGTGGATGAATATGCATGACTTTAGTTTTTTGTGCATTAATTATCAACCCATGATCATGGCACCATGTAGTGACAGCATCAAATTCCTTTTGCATTATTTCCTCTGCTATTTCAACGTTTTGGTGGCTCACTACAATCGCAGTATCATCGGCGTATGCATATCCCGTACCATGTGTTAAAACTGAGAGCAAGTCATTTACGTATGTTATAAATAGCAGTGGCCCTAACTTTGATCCTTGTGGGACTTCATACGCAATTTCTTCTTCTGTGCTATATTTTCCCATGATTTTAACTTTGAACTTTCTTTCTTCGAGATAGTTTTCAAACCAATTCAGCAAGGAACCTCGTACTCCAACTTTTTCCAACTGCCTTATGATATTTTTGTGACTTAGGGTATCGAAAGCTTTTTTAAAGTCAATAAATACCACTATTGAGTTCTGGTTTTTATCCAGACTTGTATATAACTTATTTGTAAAGTCTCCAAGCAGTCTGTTGATACTCTTGTTTTTTCGGAATCCAAACTGGTTCTTTTCTAGAAGCTTATACTTCTCTAAATAGTTGTATAATCTTTTCGAAATCACTTCTTCAAGAACCTTATCTATCGATGAAAGAATGGATATTGGCCTATAATTACTTATTTCACTTTTCTTGTCGCTTTTATATATAGGTCTTACTATTGATGTTTTAAGCAGGTTTGGAACTGTCGATTGGTGGAGGCTCATGTTGACTATTTTGGTTATTGGTGGAGCTAGTGATTTAGCATTGTTTTTTAAAATATATTGAGCGTTGTGTTCTGTTTGAAGGGCCTTGAAAGGTTTTCTGGTTACATTCATGTACTGTGTTGGCTACTTCTAAGGATATTTTTTTTTGCAAACTGATTTGCGAGGTCTTCAAAGTTTTCTGTGTTAACAAAATTTTTGGATATAACTTCGTCTAAATTATTTGATTTTTTTCCTAATATTGTATTTACTAGTTTCCAGGTTTCTTTGGGGTTCGATTTTGCTTCATAAAATTTTTCTTTATAATACCCTGATTTTGTTTGGTTGATCCGTCTGTTTAATTCGTTTCGGAATTTTTTGAATTCCTTTTCGTATTCTTGGTTTCTCCTATTATTTTTAAATTTTCTGTATAGTCTATCCCTTTCAATACATGCGTTTCTTATATCGTTAGTAATCCATTCATGCTCTGTATTTCTTTTTCTTTTCTTCACTGATATTGTAGACAATTCAATCATTTCATTGTATGTTTGCTTAAAGGTCTCATATATTTCATTAACATCTGTCAAATAATCATGAGACTCCCAGTTGAAATTTTCAATCTGTTGTGATAGACTGCGACTTGAGATTTGTTTTAGTAACGACTACGGGCCAAATTAGTGTGTTGGTTTTTTCAGTCAGCTGCTACTTTAACCTATCTTAACCTAACCAAATTCCTTTTTTCAATTTGCCTCAATGAGGACAGACTGTAAGACTATAAATCTGCTTCTTTTACACAGTGATTGTTTTCTTTAATGTCACACTAATTTAAGACTAAAACTTTCCCCTCTCCATTATCAACAAAGCGTACTTCTCAATTCAATTTGTTAAATTTATTTTTAAATGTCCTCTAAACTTTCCAGCATACCTTAGTTGATTTTATTAATTAGCAAATCATTTTTAGACTTTACCCACATAAAAATTTCAATTTAATTAGAGACATACCAAAACATAAATTCTGTTAAAGTTCAAACTTCATAAACATAACAATTTCAAAACTGGTCATGTGGTTTTGGTCACTTAAATCCGTTATAGTGTTTCACTTAATTTCTTTGTTAACAACTATTGGGTGTGTTCAATCAAGTTCTGGTCTGTTACACACTGTACACTCTGTTAACATCCACACAACATTTTTACGGTCAATTGATTTATGTGCTTTTTACTCACTGCAACATAAATTGATGATGGTGTTTTCTATTTAAGGATACGATAATGGATTCTTAGAAAAAAAGGTGAACTATAATCAATTGCCATAAATCTGAATTGTAGATCGATAGATTTGTAGAATATATTGGCGTTAATTTCGGACAGGAATTACGTTCGAGGGAAAGTTATTTCAAGGAAGATTCACACTAGAAGAACAATTTTAAAAGGAAGTAATGCATAAAATGAGTTACCCATCACAATATTGAATTGTTTAAACTGTAGGTAAATTTTGTATTACGATTAAATTTTATTGAATTGTAAAGTTTGAAAACATATTTTTTTTTAAATAGAAATTGTTCAGTTTGAATGGGTGTATTTTTAATTTTTATTTTTCTGATATTTTTAACCCCACCTGTTTTTAAGGTTTTAAAAAAATACATCAACAAATACATATATTTTGCAATCATACGTGCGACCTAATACTGAATTTTATTTTCAAAATTACGATACATAAGATAAAACATAAAATTTATCTTCATCATTAAAAAATATAGCTTTTGCCATAGGTTTCAGGGTTTAATATTTTGTATTATATACAATTTTATATAGTTATTTAAGTGTTTCAAAAGTATTTTGCTGAATTTATCCCTATTCGAGTTGATTAAGGACTTTGGCTGCAAGAGTGCCCATAGAATTTTTTGTCTAAATACTAATAAAAATAACAATCTGGTTTTGTTACTCATATGATGGTTTACAACATGAAGTTTTGTTTGTATAGTGATAGGTTTTTCAGTATACAGGGTGACTAAGAAGTGACCATTTCACATACAAATTATTCTTATTTAAAGTTGAAAGCACTTACAATTTACATGTACATATATATTTTTCTTATAGATTTCATATATGTATGTATATTTAAAACTGTAACTTTCGATGATGCCATGTTTTGACATTCGACAAGTATAAAGTAGTCCGTTTTAAAAGTGCTATTATACAAGCTATTTATTATTTTATTTGAAATAGTTAAAATTTACCGAAAAAAACACCACCCAAGCAAAAATGTAATTTTAAGAAGAAGTGATCATATTTGATTTGAATCTCTTAGACTTTGTTCTTATAGGCTTAGGTTTAAGGTTTATAACCTTTTTTGCTTTGATTCGAATCCAACTTAAAAACCAAATTATCACGTCAGTTTTTTAAGATACAACATTTTATTATTCGAAAAATATGTTATATTAGACTTTTTGAGGCTATGTGAATTCAGGAAGTAGTTTTTCTTTTTAATAATTTATATGTAACGCTTTTCCAAATCCACAATCGCTTATACTTCACCATTCCGTGCACAAATTTTCGGTATATGGCTTATTTTTCAAAAAAAAACCTCATTAATTCTAAGTCTTCATACATTAACCTTTAAAGAACGCTGAAGAATGAATTCTAAAACGGATCTAAACAGAAAAACGCAAAACGCAAAACGCGAAACACCATGTTTTTCGATTAAATAAAAAAAAAATATAATTATAATGTTGAAAACGGGTATTTCTGAGTTTAAGCACATATGTTAATAAAATCGTAATTTTGGATTCGAAATCAGCACTACAAATTAATTCTAAAACGAATTATTTAAAAACACAAAGGTATTACATTAAAGTTTTTTCAAAACATTTAATAGAGCCAAATGAACCCCTACAAGTCATTTCATAACTAATGAGAAATAACGAAAATTATGTGAGATACTAAAATAATTTAAAATGTATCTAGAAGATAAATACTTCTACTTTGCAAAATCTTCTTCTATTTTATTATTAAGGAATATGTTGTGTTGTAACTTAGCCTTACAGACACCGTTTTTGGTTGTATTTACCATTTTTAGAATGACATATTTTAAAAACCTGATTGGTAGAGAAATTCGAATTGATCTTAATCCTTAAAAAAGTATTGTTTTGTTTTTGAACCAGAAAAAAAGTAAATTTTGTCGACGAGTGAATCCATTTAAGAACTTTAAGATAGCATTCGTGAAGTTATAGGAAACATACAACATTCTTCTTTATAACAAAATAAACATCCATTGATTTCTTTTAAATAATAAGCTTTTTTAATATTGAAATAAAACAACTTTTTGGAAAACCCTGTATTTACAATTCGGTTCAATTTTATAATTTTTCACGAATTAAAAATAATTGTAACTATTAAAAGATTCTAGTGAATGTATTATAAACCAAAAAAAAAAGTATTTTTAAGATCTAAATTTGAAGGAAAAATTTGACAAACATTAAAGCTATGCCCTAAAACAGTAAATAAGTTTTAGATCTTAACTTTTAACTCCTACAGATAAGTCTAAAAAAAAACAATAATATTAACATGATTCTTCATAAAAGTTATATAAGTACATGCATATGGATATTCTAAATTGAAGAATAAATTTCAGTTTTCTCCGGCTGGGTCTTTTCGCCCAAAACCACATCGCCCAAATTAAAAATGTAATAGCACCCGAAACAATTTTATTAAAATTTTGTCACGAACCCTTGGGCGATAAAACTTTGTTGTGTTTTATGAAATTCCAAATAAAATAACGCCAATATATTAAAAATGTCATACTGCCCAAAAAAGGCTCTATCGCCCAAAAACCTTTTCAGAAGAAAATGCCGTAATGCCCAAAATCAATGTCATATTGCCCAGATCAGTTTTAAAATATCATAACGTCTAATTTACTTTCAACAACATTTGGGCATTCTGACAATTTTGTTTGTGAGGGCATGTTTCCCCCCTGCAACCCCCCTGCTTGGGCTCACTATAGGAATTGGGGTAAGTGCGAAGTTGTGTGTATACAAAGATTCTTTAAATCCAGATTCTTAAAATGCATAGAAATTTTGCATGCTCCCAACTTCGTTCCTAGCCCAAACCCTAAAGTAAGGCCGAGCAAGGGGTTTGCAGGGGACAGCATTTTATTTGCACTAAAAAAAAAAAACTTATACCTTGACCAGATTTCCCGCTAAATTTATCGAGAAAAAGTGGTTTTTAGATTCTTACCAGGAGATTTTTCGAAGAATTCCTGGTAAAATACACCAGATTTCTGGTAGAATATGCCAGGAGAATTATTTTTCCTGGTAAAAATTATACCGGGAATAAACCCAGTATTCTGGTAGAATGCACCAGGAATATTTTTTTTTTCCTGGAAAAAGATTCCCAGTATTCCTGGTAAAAATATACCAGAATTCTGGTAGAATATACCAGGAATATTTTTTTCTCCTGGTAAAAATGTACCAGAATTCTGGTAGAATATACCAGGAAATTTTCTTTTTCGTGGTAAAAATGTAACAGAATTCTGGTAGAAATACCAGGAATATTTTTTTTCCTGGTAAAAATGTACCAGAATTCTGGTAAATATACCAGGAATATTTTTTTTCCTGGTAAAAATGTACCAGAATTCTGGTAGAATATACCAGGAAGATTTTTCTCTTCCCGCCCAATTATGGTAAGCGCCTTATGAAATCTTGCATAGCATATATTTAATTGTATTCTTCCTACTGAAAAGAACGCATAAGATATAGGTAATATTCCTAAAGAAAACATTAACATCAACATCGTCTCTAATATGTCCAAGAAAAAAAGGAATAAAGATTTTTCTCTAAACTAAATTATTGGAAGCGCCATGTAGCTTACGATAATTTGCCAGGAAGGGCTTGATAGGTATACTGTACTTAAATTTGATTTGTATCTAAGAGGAAAATATATACTAGACAATAAAATTCCTGGTTTTATTTACCAGAAAAAAGATAATTCTTAAACTCCCAGAATTTCTGGTATTAAGTACCAGAAGACTGGTTTTACCTACCAGGAAAAAATATACCAGAAAATGAATTTCCTGGTTCTATTTACCAGATTCCAGATAATCTTATTTTACCAGGAAAAAAAATACTTTCTACCAGGACGCTGGTAATATTTACCAGAAAATTTTCTGTCAAAAATTTTACCAGGAAACCAGATTTCTGGTAAATAAAACCAGATTTCTGGTAAATAAAACCAGATTTCTTTTTACCAGGAAATCTGGAGTTATTTACCACGAAATCTGGAGTATTTTACCACATTTTTTCCTGGTTTTTTTCTACCAGGAAATCTGGTTAAAAAATTTCTTCTGTTACTTGTTAGATTCTACCAGATTTCTGATTTTTTGAGTTTTACCATGAAATCTGGAGTTATTTACTACTAAATCTGGACTATTGTACCTGTTTTTGGGTATTTTCTACCAGATTTTGCCTACCAGGAAATTTTTTTGAGTGTGGGCTTTGTGACGTTTTCTTACTGATATTTTTTACAACCTTTCTCTCTTTGGGCTTTATGTCATTTTATAATTTCGGTTATACATGTTTCGACATAAGAAACGAAAGAAATCTGCATCTTGGTAATGCCTAAAATAAATGTCACAAAGCCCAAATTCAAAATTAAAAATACTTATGAGCAAAATGACAACTAACAATTTGGGCGTCTTTTTATTTAAACTTTATTTGGGCATTACGACATTCGCTATAAGTTTTTGTCGATTTTTGTTTTTACTTTGAGCTTTGGGACCAATTTTGGGCCTATGGGCTTATGTCATTTATGTTTCGGGCGTTAATTTATTGATCGAAAATACCTAACGTGTTTTTTTCCAATTTTACTTTATGATTCGTGAAATTTCCTATTCCTTCAACACACTATAAATTTATTGTTTTTGAAAATATTTGTATGGCTTCAATAATTTTAGAAACTTCTCTTGAATATCGTCTCTTTCAAACAAAAATAAATAAATTGGACCCTAATTGTTGGTTTTAAGTTATTTTACCCTATGAAAGCAACATTTCAAGCATAAATCATGTGATGTCGAAAAACATTACCAAAGTTTTCGTAATATATCGGATCTCAATCGTAGAGTCGTAAACGTATCGAAACATCGTTGGGACCTTCAGCTTTATCTCAATTCTTTGTGGCATCGACTTATTTTAAACTTATCAACTCAGCTCAATTACATAATCTTATTAAATTTTATATTTTCTTAAGTTGTTAATGCAAACTTTTTTTTTATTAAGTTAAAATGCTTTGAAATCAATTTTCTTGATTCTAAATAAACAAACTAATTTGCATTGTTTTCATTTAATTTATTTTTAAAAAACATTTCTTCCGGGACTATAAAAAAAAATTCGTTGTCACAAAAAAATATATCCTTGAAAATAGTTTTTGTTGTTTTCTTTCAGGAGAATTTATAAGGCCACAGATTTGTAGCCCAAAAGATTTTAATATGTGATTCAGGTACATGCTTTGGGAAAAAAAAAGGTTATTTATATACATTAAGTAAATTTTCCAATGAACCTTTTGTTTCAATTGAATCAGGAAAAAGAAAAAGATAAAGAAACCGAAAGTAAATTCTAATCTGTGATGGAAGAAAATCTCGTCTACATCAAACTACTAAAACACAAAATCGAAATGGAACCCGAAATTGTGTTCCAACAAAGTCAAACCAATTACATAATGCCCTGCCAAACCCTATATTATAATAGAATAGTCCTCCTCGTATAGGTTAAATTTTCCCTTTTTTTTTCTTTAAATTGAGGTTAAAAATGGTTGGAGGTTATCCTCTGGTGAATTGTATAAGGATAAGGAATGAAAGTCATAAAGAGTCTATATTCATCCATTTTCAGTGGTCTGATATTTTGTGTTGCTGTTTTTATTTCTGGGTATTTTTGTTTGTGTGTTGCCATCAGAGTTAACCCTGTAAGCACGTTCCAAATCATCAGCAGTTCCTCTGCCTGACGGGCCCGATGGGGTTGATGGGTTTTATGAATTTACACAGAGAGTTTTTTACTGGGCCTGTCCTGCGCATCACGGCCTTCACTTTTTTTTTTTTTGTGTTATTGTCAGGAAAAAAGTCTCTCTCTCTTGGTAGTCCATAAAACAAAACGGAAGGCCACAAAGAAACGTGCGGAAGAAGGCAAAATCTGGCGCATGTACGTATGTATGTACGTACATACCTACGTTACGTATGTGCCTTGGGTTCAACTTGTTGCGTTTTGTGTGTCAGCAAGTAGATATTTCTTCCATGCCAAAGTATTTTGAGAATCTGTATGATGAAAGACAGCGTCTCCATCGTGGTGTTCATTTTGATTAATATTTTACGATGTTCGTCTTGAAACTTAAATTATTTCTACAATTTGATTCATTTACTTTCATTTATAAAAGAGCGACAAAAATAAATAGATCACGACATATTTAAGGAACGACGAAAATGGCTCCATCCCGTTGCGTTGGTTGTTTGTTGAGCTTCAGATTATTTTTAACGGTGAGACTTATTTTTTCGCTTTTTTGAATTTATGTTTTTTTGTTTGTTTTTTTTTTTTGTTTGTTTATTCTGGATGAAAGTCAAGTAATTAATTAATGACTTCAAGAATAATCCATAAACTTCATCTATTATTTTCAATTTATCTTCTGAAGACGGACGGGACGGTCGGACGGTTGTCTTAGTTGTTTTTTCGGTAACTATGGGGGATCAAATTAAATAAATAATGATTTGAATTTATTATATGCGAAAAATCTCGTCTTTTAATTTTCTTCATCTTCGTTTTTGAATATGGACAGGACAGTAAAAACAAAAAAATCCCCCATTTTATTAAACAACCTGTTTGTGTGACTTCTCCCGAATTGACTCCAGCATAATGTCAAAGAGAGGGGGGCCCTAAGACATCTAAGATCGTTGACTCATACTTAAGTCCTTAAATGTGTCTTCATTAAAAATCAAGGGTATCTAATTGAAATACAAAAATCTAGGTCAATCACCCCTGATGTTAAAACTGTTTTGTCTGTCGGAAACGTTATAGCACATTTATGATTGTAATTTGTTTTGATTTCGTTTATCTAAAAACAATTATGCTAAATTTTTAACAATTTAGTCAAATGTTTGAGTTTTTTTTTTCCTAAAGTTAGAATTACAAAATTGCTGCTTTAATTTTTTAATATTTTGCTAAATCCATATGACTTCTTAATTTCTGACATTTTCAATTAATTATGCCGCAGATTCGCAGATTTAGGTTTGTTAACTTCCCATAGGAAATTATTGTAATGGGTCCGATTTGTCGAATTGAAAATTTTGACATTTCTCGACGTTTCAACGTCCCTAGAGTCGAAATAAAAGATTTTTAGAGATATGTCTGTACGTACGTTCGCGACGTTTTTTTCGTCGTCCCTAGCTCAAGAACTAGAAGAGATATCGCCTACAAATAAATGTTGTCAAACAGATAATAATGCAGAACGATGCAGAAAGGACTCTCAAAAAAGTTGAGTGGGTGGTTTTTTTAATTTAGCAGTTTAAAAATAAGGTGAAAATTTTGAGTAACCCTAAATATCTCACGATTCAATAACGCTAGAGTTTTGAATTAAATTTTATATTATAATATATTGTAATGTGACACAAACAAGTATATTTTTGCAAAAAAATCCAATTAACGGTTTTTTTTATCAATCAAAAAAACTGAAAAAAAAATGTTTGTCACCTCAAATATTTTACGAACAAAAAATGATTTTATCTCCAAAACAATTTTGTGCAACGAAGAATAACGTTATTAACATCTGGTAAAACTTTGAGGAAAATCGAATTTACAGTTTTTTTTTGAAAAAACTAAAAACCTAATAAAAAAATTACTTAAAGTTGGTAAAAATAGAATTTCGACTCAAATATCTTTTCAACAATTTGGGATTATGGCTTCCAACTAATTTTATCTTATAAGAAATATTGTTTTCAACATTCAGTAAAATTTTAAGAAAAATCGAATTGACAGTTTTTTTACAAAAAAATAAAAACCTAAACAAATTAACAAAAGTTAGTAAAAATTGATTTTCGACTCAAATAACTTTTCAAAACTTTAAGACATTGGCTTTAAACTAATTTTGTTTTTTTTTTATTTTTATATTGTTGTCAACATTTAGTAAAATTTTGAGAAAAATCGAATTGACAGTTTTGTTTATAACAAAAATAAAAACCTAACAAAAAATTATTAAAAGTTGGTAAAAACAGATTTTCGACTCAATTATCTTTTAAAAAATTAAAAATATTAGCTTCAAACTAATTTTATCTTATAAGAAATATTGTTTTGAACAATCGGTAAAAGTTTGAGAAAAATCGAATTGACAGTTTTTTAACAAAAAATAAATACCTAAAAAAAGCATTACTGAAAGTTCGTAAAAATTGATTTTCGACTCAATTATCTTTTCAAATTTTTGAGATATTGGTTTCAAATTAATTTTATTTTATCAAAAATATTGTTTTCAACATTCGGTTACATTTTGAGAAAAATTGAATTGACAGTTTTCTTAAACAAAAATAAAGACCTAAAAAAAACAATACTAAAACTAAAAAAAGTAATTACTTTCGACTCAAATATCTTTTCAAAAATTAAAAATATTGGCTTTTATTTTTATCTCACAGAAAATATTGTTTTCGATATTCAGTAATTTTTTTATAAAATTCCAACAGTCCGTTTTTTCATACAAAATTAAAATCTACAAATAAAATAATACGCTAAATTGGTTAAAATTGATGTTCGGTTCTCGAAAAAGACATTGGCTTCAAATTAATTTCATTAATCCAATTTGTATTTGTTTATATTAGAAATAAAAACTTTTAAGAAATGCTACTGAAATTGGTAAAAATCGGTTAACGACTGAAAATCTTGCTAAAAAAATATTGTTGGTTATTTTTAAATTTTTTAGAACAATTTAACTGATAACTTTTTTAACAAAACACGAAAACCTACAAACTTTTAAGCAAGACAAATCGACAGACGGGATGGGAAGTTATCAGTGTGGGTCGCATCCCAGGCTCTTTTATATATATTGTTTTCAGGAACTGTCACTTTAAAGGTGTGTTCAGATGCATTGTTTTTAATAAAATTTTGGAATAGCTATTAAATTGTTACAAACATTTAATAACTAACTAACTAGTTTACAGCTAAGGTCTTAATAGATTATTTTAAAATATGGTGACAATTGCTCGAAATTTTAAGCATTCTTCTGCCTAATTAGAGTGGAACTGTTTGCTTAATTATTAAAATTTTATTAATTATTGTTATTTTAATTTGTTTTAATTGTATGGCAATACATAGAAGTCTATAAATATAACAACACGTAATCATACACATCAATTTTTATTAATAAGTATCAAACTGTCAAACATAATTAGTAGAAAGATTACGAAATTAAAAAGGGATTTTAATGACATGCAATTTTTAGCTCGTTTATTCTAAACTTACCGCAAATAGATTATTTCTCAAACACATTTTAACAAACGACTGTCAATTGATTGACAACTTTTTCTTTTACCTATCGAATTTAAAATAAACTGCCTTTATACTTGTTTAAAGATGCTAATCGAAGTTGAACCCCTTGGAAAAAAATTTAGGGAAACAACATTATTCTGAATCTAAATCTTTCATTGACAAAAGATTAAACGAGATGAACAAATATTTGCTTAAATATTTAACTGTTTCCGTTTGTCTTTTAAATTCTCTCTTATTATTTTGCTGAACACTTTTTGACATTGGCAGTTGAAGACATTTTTACTGTATGTCTACATTTTATTTAAAAACTTATCATCCAGTCATTAAGTGCTTTAATTTTTCAAATCTTAAGGTATGTGGTTTGGATCAAATGTTTCTTTCTTTTTATTTTTCAAATTGATTTGATGAAAATATTCTAAAGGTTGATACGACACGTGAAAAATTATATTAAAAAGTAACTTTGAAAGGTCTGGATTTCACATATTTTACTATTCACCGTAGACATATGTATGAATTGCTTCGATTTTTCAAGACCAGTAGGAAAAAAAGTAGCCGAGAGGCTGCACATTAAAAACCCTAATAATTTTCAATAGTAACTTTAAAAATTCTCTACTGAAAAATCGATAAACTAAAGTTTTGGATGTAGTTCAAGCATTTCCAAAAAAACTTTACCCTGATCGAATTCGAATTTTCAACCTTATTCCCTCTCCGCCTTTGGGGCTTATCACAATGCTTAATGTATTTGACAATCCATTATATCCTTTAACTTTTTGCAAATTGACATGTTATAGGAAAACCAACAAATGTACAAAACAACAAAAAAGACCATTTTACCTACATACATACATTGAATTTGGAACTCTTCACTTTTTATTTCCCTCACACACACTCAAAACTCAATTCAACCAATGTTTATCATTGTATTATAGGCACTCACCACAATGCCAATACATAATAATTGTGTTTGCCTTAAATCACCCAATAGGCGTAATAAATCACATTCTTAACATTCTAACCCTTTTTGTTGTAGAATATAAAGTTAAGGCGCTGGTGGTTATACTACTTATAATATTAGAACGATAAAAATATCTGTTTAATTTTGACGAAAGTTAAAAAAAATGTTTTAACAGAATTTAACCTTACTTTTGATTGTTTAATAAGTTAAAGCTCGAAACCATCAAAAACCTGAAATCTTTTTAAAGCACAAGTTTTTGTAAAACACGAGTTTAATTTTTCCCAAAACAAACACATTTTACAATATCGAGGTGATTTAAACAAACAAACCTTTTAAAAAATTGAGTGACAATTTAAACGTCAAACGTAGAAATCATTGGATTCTTTCCCTAGAGATTTATTTCAGTTGTTGAACAAAATAGTCGTTCTTCCCCAGGTCTTCATTTAAAAATAGGTTAAATAAACTGTCATTTGAAGAGTCATGATAAAAGCCAACTGATATTTGCCATTTACGATAATGGATTGCTGAACAATCGAACAATGCTTTAAAATTATTTAAACTTATGTACTTGAAAAGTGGTGGATCAAAAACATCACAATTTTCGACCATTACAAGATAATTATGGTTGTCATAATTGACTGGCTATGCAAGCAATTGGTAAAATTTGGAACAAATTCGAACGAATAATCCTGACATGCAAATAACCGATGAAATCTACAATGAAGGAATGATTCTGATTGAGGATCAATGCTTGACTATTGCAAACAAGCTACTGATTGAAGTAGGAATGATTGCTCCAAATCGATCGATGCACGATGCATTGAACCAAGAATTAAATTAAATCAATATTGATACATTGCAGGAATTCGTTCGAAATAATTTGCCGTTGCTGAATGAACAGCAAAAACAAGTATACAAAACATTAATGCAAGTGGTGGACAATAATACTGTTGGTCTATTCTTCCTGGACGCACCTGGGGGAACAGGGAAAACATTTGTCATTTCATTGATTTTGGCCACTATTCGATCAAGATGTGACATAGCTTTGGCGTTAGCATCATCTGGAATTGCTGAAACTCTTCTAGATGGCGGTCGTACTGCATATTCTGCTCTTAAGTTGCCACTCAATTTAAACACAATTGATACTCCAACATGCAATATTTCCCGATCCAGTGCAATGGGAAAATTGTTGATGCAATGCAAGCACATTGTTTGGTATGAGTAGACAATGGCCCATAAGAAATCACTTGAAGTTACTTAACTTCACACTGAAGGATCTTCGACGAAGTACATAACAACATCTTTGGCGGCTTGATGATATTGTTGGCAGGCGATTTCAGGCAGACGTTGCCAGTAATTCCCCGTGGAACACCTGCAATGAATTGAATGCTTGCCTGAAGGCATCACTTTTGTGGAATAACGTAAAAACATTATCGCTAACCACTAATATGAGAGTTCAACTTCGAAATGATCAAAGTGCTGCACAATTTTCCAAACAATTGTTAGCTGTTGGAAATGGGAAAGTGCCAGTTGATGCGACAACTGGATTAATTAATCTTACCAACGACTTTTGCCGATTTGTAGACACTCAATTAGCTCTTATTGAAAATGTTTTATTATGCTTGGTTAAGTCAACGAGCAATTCTCGCCGCAAAGAATAATGATGTACGCGCACTGAATTTCACCATTCAATCAAAAATCGCTGACGATTTGGTGACATACAAATCCGTTGATTCCATAACAAATCCCGATGATGTAGTAAATTATCCAATGGAGTTTTTGAACTCTCTGGAGTTACCAGGATTTCCACCACATAACTTGCAACTCAAAGTTGGTTCAGTTATTATGATATTGCTTAATTTGAATCCACTACGACTTTGCAACGGTACTCGACTTGCGGTGAAAAGACTTATTCTGAATTTGATTGAGGCAACTATTATTAAAGGAAAGTATGCAGGTGAAAATGTATGTATTCCTCGAATACCAATGATTCCGACTGATCTTCCGTTTGACTTCAAACGATTGCAATTTCCTGTTCGCCTTGCGTTCGCAATGACAATTAACAAGTTGCAAGGCCAATCGCTTAATGTTTGCGGGATAAATTTAGAAACTCATTGTTTTTCACATGGGCAGCTATACGTTGCGTGTTCACGAGTTGGGAAACCATCTGCATTGTTTGTGTTAACGTCAGACCAAAAAACAAAAAATGTGGTTTACCAAAGAGCACTTCAATAAAACGGATAATTTGCGGACAAGTATGACGCTTCGATTCAGCATTTACTTTGGATTCACTTTCATTTTTTACTTAGAGAAGCTCAACTAAATTACACTTCATTTTTGTAATCGAAATTATTTCATTACTGTTGTGAAATGAAATAAAATTTTTCCTTTTCATATATAAAACAAAAAAAAATAATTTTTCTTCATCTTTGAATCCCCAAACGAAATGTTACAAAAAACGAAGCCATCTGGTGGCGAAACGGAGTTCGCCGGGTTTGCTAGTTGTTAAATAAACTTCTTGATGCTACACGAGGTTGCACCTATGTATGTAAAATGAATCTTATAAAAGCAGTCTTCAGTTGGGAATTCCATATTAATAGGTCCATTTAGGTTTATTTGCTACTTTCATTTTCTCGAACTGTTACAATTTAGACGTATTCTACTGCCCATTTTTTAATGAAAGAAAATCAACAATTTTCTAACTAGCAAAACGAAATTCAAGGTTACACATTTTGGAGTCGCTATTAGATTCCTAAATATTTAGAAAAATGCTACATAGTAAAATGTTAAGCCCTTAACAATAGGTTGTTTAAAATTTTGCTCCATTTTTTTTAAACACTTAATGACAAAGTCAAAACTTTATATTGAAATACAACTTTCATCAAAAATATATCGCTGTGTTTGTTTTATCTAGCTTAACCTTAGAGACCGAAAAATGAATGTGCCTGTACAGAATACTTTTGAGTTTTAATGCCAATAGATACAAAATCTATCTTTAGGGCAACAGATCGCAAAACCTTTTGACCCTTGAGGAAACACAATTCTTCAGAAGCATATACTAAGTATGTTTAGTTTCTTTTCTGTACTGCAATTATCGTACCAAATTTTGCTAATAGGTATTTAAAGTACCAGCGGCCTTATTGTTGAAAACCTAAAACTAGATTTTTAAATATTTAGACAAAACAGATAATTTTGATTTTTTTTCTAATTTGATCTGCTTTATTCTTTCTAACTCTTTTACTTCGATACTTCTGTAAATAACTGAAACATTTTTACATATAGTATTAGTAAATAATTCTTTTTTTCTTTTTATAAAGACATGATATAAGATGTGCTGATTTAGGGCTACAAAAAAGAGACTATAATAAATCTTACATTTAGGCTAACCAAATGCGGAAGCTATTTCCTGTTTTCTGTTGTCATAAATTAGAAATTATTAAATGTTAGTTGAACAATCTTCTTCATGACCAATCCATTTAAATTATCAACGAAGCTTATAGACACCTTGCTCTTAACTTCTTTTTGAGATCCATTTTATCAGCACATCATTTCCGAAAATCAAAATGTTGATATTTTGTGTTCTGTTCAACGCGCGAAGTTTATTATATCCACGAGTCTGGTTTGGAAAGTCGAAATTACTCTGCGGTGGTGGTTTTAAGTTTAGAAGTTTCTTCAACACGCAAATCAATCTTCATCTACACTAATATTATAAAGAGGAAAGAATTGTATTTTTGTATGTAACGAATAAACTCAAAGAGTACTGGACCGATTTTAATAATTGTTTTTTCATTAGAAAGCTACACATTATCACTGAGTAACATAGGCTATATTTAGTACTAGATTACTATAGAAATCTTTAGAAATTCCTATTAAAACCAACCGAAGGTGTAAAAAAAATAGCCATAAAATGTCTTTAATCGCATATGCTGCGAAGAGTATTAATGATAGGACAAAAAAATGTTTTCTAATTTAGTGATTCATGATCGTTTTAATTAGCATGCTTATAACTTAAATATCTGTACCTATTTATGTCTACCCGTGCGAAGCCGGGACGGGCCGCTAGTAATTTATAAACCCATAAATATTTTCAGAAATATTGGACTTTATCTATTATTTCCTGTTGAATGAATTAATTCTATGAAAACAACTGTCACCAGCTCGCTCCTAACCTAAAGATAAAGAAACCAAAAAAGGCGAAGAATTTATCACTCATTCAAAGACTTATTTAAGGTCGTTTCGATTGAAATATATCCTTTAATCGTTCATTGCTCCAGGAACAAGAAAGGAAGCCTTTTCCTCCTGTTTTATACAATATAATTTGTAACTGCATATCGAATGAAGATAAGCCAAATATCTCGAGTGACTTAAATTTAGTTTTGGTGATTTATTAGGTGGGAATAAATTTGCATACAATCCACAGACGACCGACGACCGACGACGAACGTGATATTTTCTATAAGTCATCTTAGTTTTCGTAAGTTAATAATATTTTGTTTTACATTCACGAGGCAGTTCTGAACGTATGTATGATTAAATACATCTGGATGAAAGATGTGTTCTTTGGTAGATGTTCATTTTTATAACTCTTATTTGCTTGCGTGCAATTCTCGATTAGAATTAGAATAAGAACTTAACGAAACTTTTATGATCTCAGTTGTTTATATTTGCTTACGAACAAACGCACGAAAGTCGTAATTATTTTATTTGTTTTCTAGTCCAAGGCCAAAGGTCTATCTCTCTAGAGAAATTTGCTTTAGTTAAACACATTCGTTTGGATAAATTAATGAAAGTGATTAATTAGCGCGAAATATGACTTATTTGTTTGCTCGGAATTATATTTGTCTTTGTTTTTATCTAGATGATGAAGGGAAGATAATTTATTTATTTGTCTTGCAAAATTGTTATTGTTGTACATCGCTATGTATAGATACATATATATTTTAATTGATAGATTGTGCAATTGTCTTTTATATTGTATCTTTTTTTTTTGTTTGAACATACATACATACGTATATGTATAAAGATTGTTTTGATTATTTATTTTTCTTCTATAAATGCATAGTTGTAAGTAAACATATTCAATCCCAATGCGAATGAGAAATCGTGTGACTTTATGAGATGTTTGCTTTAACCGATGATAAACGATCAGGAATGGAATCATTTTGTACAATCTTGAATACTTGAAAACAATAAAATTTTGTTTGCTTTGACTTGAGTTTTATGTATGTATATATTAATTTTTATAGAGTTGTATATTTTTGTTTTACTGCGTGTATGGTTTTTTGCATGACGTTCTTTAAAAGAACATCAATTGAAATGTATATGCAATTCAGGGATGTCTGCATCTTGGTATCAATAACACATCACGCCTTTGATAAAAGGTTCGTAAATGCAAATGGCTATAAATTAAATGGTGAGCATTTAAAGATGCATGTTTCTTCCGTTCATAAAAGCGTTTTGTTTCGCTAAAAAGGAAAAAACAAGCAGACGATGTTTTTCCGATATTTAAAAAATAAATGATTAAAACGAAAAAAAATTAAGGGAAAACATGTTTGTTTTTAACCCTTAGTGGCCACACCTCATTACCCCACGATGAAAAACCCAATTGAACAAGATGTGTGGACATTTTAAGACTTTTAGCTGATTTTATCATGTCAGTTGGAGAGTTCTTTAACATTCCTGATGGTTTTGCATTGTGAAGTCACTTCTCAAACTTGTTTGCCACCATCTGATGTCATTTCTTGTATTAATTTGAAAGGTTTAAGACCTCTAATTCCTCATTGTTTAAGCCTGGGGTAACGGATCGCCCCGTGTGGCGTTTTCCCAGCAACAATTTTCTAAGCTTACAAATTTGAAACTTCTCTAATTTTTCATTTAAATAAATAAGAAATTAAGTGGAGCAACAGTCCGTAGTGTATCAGGGCCTAGTGGTAACTTACAACTCCTAACCATTCCTGTTTGTGAGTAAGTGCAGGGGAGTGGACCTTCAGATTTATACTATGTTTATATATATATTCCTTGCGGAAGTGGTAATACCCGTGAAAGGACATTAAGGTGGCAAAGGCAGAGACTGAACCCAAGACCCCTTGGTATGACCTACACACTAACCATCATGCCACGGGTTTGACTTATTTGCATTGGAAAATGATATAAGCCACGACCACTTTTCAAGAAATTTTCCATGACCAATTCGTACATTTGCTGATGTATATCCTCGATAACTTCACGAAATCCATGTTTTAGGTCTTAAATCGACTGTCGGGCATTGACCTTAAACCTCATCTTTCACTTGGATCTAAAAAAAAGTGTAACATTTTAGAATAGCAAGAAACAACACATGAAGCTTTGATAGATTTTTATTTTCGTATTTGATTACATTTGCTAAGCTATCGCACAGTTTACATATACAGAGATTTGATATAAGATAGATACATTATATCTTTCTACTGAATCAGTATTTATATTATTAAAATTATTTTGCTAAATTTCATGCAATTATTTCATTGCTTGTACCACAAAAGTTGAATCAATCCCATTTTCAAATAAGTTACTTACTTAAGGTGGAGCTACAGTCCTGTGTGAACTAGGGCCTCACCCAACAAACTTCTCCATCTAGCTCAGTCCCCAGCTAGATGTCTCCAGTTTCGCGCTCCAAGTTGGGTGAAGTCACTTTCCATTTGTGCGCGCCACCTAGTCCGCGATCTTCTTCTACTGCGCTGTCCTGTGGGTGTGGATTCGAAGACTTTCCGGGCCGGAGCATTGGTAGAGCTCGTCGTTTCATCTTCTCCTCCACTGCCCTTCTATGCATACGGGACCGTAGATCACACGAACAACTTTTCTCTCGAAACGACTTAAGGTGCTTTCATCCGTTTTTGTCATAGTCCATGCTTCTGCACTGTATAGCATGAAGGGGATGATGAGGGCCTTATTTAGCGACACTTTGGTCCCTCGAGAGAGAACTTTGCTACTCAATTGCTTTCTTAGCCCATAGAAACAGTGGTTAACAGGAGTTATTCTTCATTTGATCTCAGCGCTGCGCTGGTGTTGTTTTCTAGCGGAGCCTAGGTAGACGAAGTCCTTGACTACCTTAAAGTTACGTCTGTCGATGGTGACGTTTTGACCGAGACGTCGGTGTTGTAAGTCCTTTCTTGATGACAGCATGTACTTTGTTTTGCCCTCATTAACCGTTAAACCCATTTTTGCCGCCTCTGCTTCAATACTCACAAAAGCCCCATTGACATCACGCTGAATTCCTCCGATTATGTCAATGTCATCAGCATATGCTAGTAATTGGACAGACTTTTGAAAAATAGTGGCTATAGTGTTGACGTGTGAGCTCTGCACTATTCTTTCAAGTACGATGTTAATAAAATCACATGACAGCGCATCACCTTGTCTAAGACCTTTTTTGACATCGAAAGGTTCTGTTAAGTTGTTTCCAACCTTTATGGAGCAGCGTGAATTCTCCATGGTCATCCTGCACAAACGGACGAGTTTGGCAGGGATGCCAAAACTAGAAATGGCTCTAGTACAACTCGTCCCTGTAAATGCTGTTATATGCGGCCTTAGAATTGATGAAAAGATGGTGAGTGCCGATTTAGTGTTCTTGTGTTTTTTCCAGGATCTGCTGTAATGTGAATAATTGATCGACTATGGACTTTCCTGGTTTAAAACCACACTGATAAGGACCTATCAAGTTGTTGACGATGGGCTTAAGACGTTCATATATTACGGCAGAAAAGATTTTGTAGGCGATGTGAAGCAGACTGATTCCTCTATAGTTGGTGCAGTTTAGAGGGTCTCCTTTTTTCAGAATCGGGCAAACAATACTGAGGTTCCATTCATCGGGCATGCTTTCTTCCGACCATATCTTACAGATAAGTTGGTGCATGCTTCTAACCAAATTATCTCCAGCTGCTTTGAAGAGCTCGGCATTCAAGCCATTTGCTCCAGCAGCTTTATTAGACTTCAGCTTAGATATGGTAATCTTTACTTCGTCTAAGTCGGAAGGACGGGATTGTTGGCTTTCGTCGCTATGTTGAATGGGTCATCTTGCCTGACAGCGAAATTTGGTTTGTCGTCGCCTTTATACAGTCAGTGCAGAAGTGGTCTTTCAATATTCTCAGCATTGACTGCGATTCCACTTTTGTCTTTGCAGCCTTCGATTCGAGGCTTATGTACTTGTGAATTTCGTTTCACCTGCTCATATTACTTTCGAACTTCATTTCTGCTATTGAACTTCTTAAGATCTTCGATGATCTCTCTTTTTCCTTCTGAGAAATCGGTGTTCCTCTCATAGAGCTCTTGAACAGCTCATTTCATTCTATTAAGCGCCGCTTTGCGTACTTTTAAAAAAGTAAGGTTCGTAAAAATCGCTCGCGAACTGAAAAAATATCGGTACTTCTATCTCTCTTGGAAGAAATTAAATTATTTTTGTTCTGTTTTTGTTCATTCGTGAGTAATTGGAAAAATAAAATTCCTTTCAAGTTTCCCTCATGAAAAGAAATTTTTTCAGGTTGGAAAACAGAATTGTTTGTATGCTTGGTACACTTTCCACCTCAAGATAACAACGGTCACTTAAGCAGGTGTTAGGTGACTTAGAGAACATAGTGAAAGCTATAGCCACAGACAGTTCTTGCAGTTCCATCAGCTCAAGTTTCTGTGAAACGGGCTGTTAGTGCTCTTTCAGTCATGTTTACGAAAAATTAGAGGAAAGTTACAAAAACAAAAAAAAACAATAAATAATGTGTTACTGGTTAAGCTGAACAATAAATCAATTGAAAGTCTTAAAATATAATTTTTTTTTATTTGAATTTCCGATCGGTTCGTGAATGAATCTTGTTTAGTAAATTCGTGAACGAATTTAATTCTTCAGTTCCCAAAAAATCGAATTTTTTTGTGAATACAAATTTAATTAAAAAAGAACCGAAAAATAAAATTCACTAACGAATTAAAAATTAAATCCTTGGTTGAGTTTTTTTTGATCACGAATGAATTGAATTTATCGTTTTCGGAACCGTGATTCAATCATACCACCATCGCCAATCTAAAAGTCGCATCAAAAAGTGCGTCTAAAGGATGAAGAGGCCCTTCAACATTCATTCCGAGGTAAAAAAGCGATTATTACTGAAAATGCTTTTTAGATAAAAATCTGGGTCATTTTGGTGCATTTCAAGCTGACAGCATAGTTTTGATCATTTTTGTGTCGCATTTTAACAATTTTTGTGTATTTTTGTTGCATTTTTAGTAAATTAGTAATTTTTTATTTATGAAGTGTTAAAATAAAAGAGAAAAGAAACCCGCTCAAATAAGGGGCCAGTCAAAATGAAACTTCTTATTGGATTTTTTTGTATTAAATAAAAGTTTTAATTTTATTTTTAATAATTTAATCAGTAACTTCTAAATGAAACCTCTAATTGTAAATTTAAGTATTTAATACTTATTATTTTGATTTTTATTAGTTTAATTCTTAACTTCAACTTATTTCTTTCTTGCAATGTCTATTTAAATTTACTTAAAAATTTGATCCTCATCTTAAATAATACATTTTAACGAACTGATTTAATCGTTTTGTTCAAAAAACAACAATTTGGAGAATAAAATTTCATTGCACTAACTAAAGGCTTTAATTTTAATTTTGTTTCACTAATAACAAACAATTTAAGAGAAAAGAAAATTTAATTGCATAGTTATAATGTATTATAATGAGATAGTTCAAATAAAAATGTCTTAATTTATTTTTGTTATTTTAAGCATGTTGTTTATGCATTTGTGTACTCGTATACATACATATATATGCATGAAATGTCTCATTGCTTTGCACATTTTATTTTCAAAAACCATAACAATGTTGATATATTTAATGTTCTAATTAACAGACTTCATCCTAATAATTATGAATTATTAATAAACATTCCTCTTTTTCTGCATTTAAAGAGGATATATTTTGTATCTTCTTTTTTTTCGCTTTTTCAAACATCACCAATGACATTTTCAACTTAAATTATTATATTAATTTATTTATTTTCAACGAGAAATATTTACATAAAAATAAAAACAAAATATATAAATTTTTACGATACTATACTAAATCTATTTTGTTCTGCTTGAAATAATATTAAGACATAATTAAAGCAAGACGAAAAAAAAAACACAACTTTGACATCTGAGTATTTCGAAAAAAAAGTACTCACTTTTGTCGTATGGACTTGTTGTTAGATGTTTATGGCATTGACCAGAAGTATATAAATCTTTAAGTACATGTACTATTTACAGTACCAATAATGGTACTGAGACTTGCACTTGAACTTGATTCTTCAAGTATTCTTATTTTGGTATTTGAATATTCCAAGTAGCATTACGATAAAAGTAAGCACTCGACCAGTATTTTCTTTAGATTTAATGCATAATAAATGTACAGTACTTGAAGTACTTAAGTATGTTATATTTGATAAATGAACACAAATTCTGGGAAAATATTAGTTGTTATAATTTTAATACACCAGGCTACAGAAGTTAGAGTACTTCTAAGTATCTAGTTATTATGAAAATGTGAACCAGTACCTAGTTCTCGGACTTAAAGAAATTAAAATTTTAAAGTTTTCTTAAATTCTAAGTATTTGATAGCACGAATTCTTTTTTTCTTAAAGTCACAGTGTCTGTTTAGTCAGAATTTCAATATTCGTTCCCATACACTTTTAAGCACACACAGAAATCGCTTCGCTACCAAATTATTATGAGCCTCATTAGGAATCTACAGGTGAATTGTATTTCCCTTGAATTATTATTTCTTACCTGGAAATTGTTTGTGCTTTCCTGAATATTCCTCAAACGGAGATCCAATGTAGTCACAGCCACAGCCAATTTTTCCGGGAATTCCGAGAGCAATTTTCGTTTACAAATCGTTCGATGGAGGGAAAATTTCTATGGAAAAATTGACAAGCGATTGATTTAGAAAAAAAACTCTATTCTGAATTTTGAGGAAATATAAAACCAATTTTTGACGAACCACTTATTTGCCCTCAAAAAATATTCGTAGACTTGAAAAAAAAAATTGTGTAATATTGTGTCGTGCGGCCAAAAATGATATCAACCCCATCCCATTCAACTTTTCTTCAATGACATAGGCGCGTAGCCTATGAGGCTAGCTTGTTTTACCTTCATCAATGAGTCCTTAAAAAAAATAGAACCCCACATCTCGTTCTCAATTTGTCATTTCACACGGAACCAAGAAAAAAAAATACTTGTAATTATTATTTTCAAGAAACTACGAGTATGTGTTGAATTTTTCTTTTATTCATCTTTTCAATAAAAATAATTTTGACGATGACAAATTAATTACCGTCGTCGTTGTCGTCGTCGTCGTTGTGGTCATCGTCAAACACCAACACGAACCACGTCGAAAATGAAAACCAATTTAGATTTTCATTTCGCTTGTCATGTGACTAAAACTATTATTCTTGAGGAGACAACACCAACACGAATAGCTTTCCAGGAACTTATTGCAAAACAAGATCAATCACTGGCACTGGTACAAGTCTTTCTTCACTTTAGGTATAATCATAAAGTATCTTAAGATACATATGTATAAATATCTTATGAATTTAATACCAGAAACAGAGAAGACATGACTACATAAGTACATTAACTAATTAAAAAGTTCTTTCTTAACTCAGGGGGTTAAATATAACCTTACGTATGTATGTATGTTCGAATATACATATAAGTAAAATAATAAACAAGAAAACAGAGTAGTAATCTTTCGTATTTTGTAGGTACATGAGATGAAACGCAATGATGAATCACACATAAAGTGGTCGATTCGTTACGAGAATTTGATGTATTTTGAAGATGAATCGGAAAGGATTTTTTTTTTCTGTGGAATTGCTTTTCTTGAAGAAGTTTTTCGAAAATATGTACTGATTTAATTTTCAGAAAGAATTTAAGTTTGTTTCAGTTCAGGGTGGATCTGTGGGTATAGTGTAGTATATGGTGCTATAAATGAGTTGGAAAAGAAAAACATTAAGAAGGAAATACATTTAGGTCAGCGCATCAACAGGGTTGTTGTGTAAACAAAAATGTAGCTGTAAGGGAATAAACCTAAGAGCTTTGTACTAAGTTGGTACTGACATGTTCAAAAGGAAAATGACCTGGGGATTTTTTGAGATCTCAACATGTCTGAAGATAAATTTTGTCAAATAGTTTTTTTTTGTTTGGTACGTACGAGTATACACATACTATATCCAAGCTTATATAATAAGACTTTGATTAGAAAATAAGTTTAAGGATGATAATACTACTGGAAGAGTTTCTTTGGCAATTCTTTGCATACATATATGTATAAAGGGTGGGTCAAAAACAATTGGCTGTATCGGCTGTCTTCGCAGTCACTCGCTGTCACTCCAATTTTCCAAAAACTTGTTGATGGTTTAAGGCTCAAGCTCACAAATTGCTTGGATGGTATTGGGATTAAGTGCTTGTCGGTTAGCATGGCTCTGTAACGCTCACTATTATAATAAAATTTCGAAGAAAAATTGTTCAATGATGCTATCAATCAATAATCCGCATCAAACTTTCATTAATTTTGGATGCATTGGTTTCTTGACTTCGACAATAAAATGTGGTAAGTTTTTCGATTGCAATTTAGTTTATTAACGTAGACGTCAAGATGAAAATGTCCCCCATTGTTCAATTTGAGCTGGTCTAAGGGCGGAAATTGCTGAGCCAATTGAACCTTAAAATCGAAAAATTTGAGATTTTCGTTAGAAGTTCTATTCAGACTAGACCTTGAAATGTTGATATGTTGAATTCAATTCCAAGTTGATGTTCGTGAATTGTGCAAACCGTACAGTGGACTAGTCTTAAGAAGTGGGTGCTCCATTTGGGTAAAAACTTAGTTTGTGAAAAATTCACTGTTTGTGTTTTTTTTTTTTTGGATCAATATTTCGTAATGATGTTCAAGCTGGATTTGCCGACCAATTAATGAAATTTACTTCCTATAAATATTGTGTTGTTTTTGTCTTCAAATAAGCTTTTCGTAAAAAAAGAGAATTGTTTGTTAATTTCAAACGAAATGGTAATCAATTCATATTATGAAGATAAAAGAGCTGCTTTTGTATATTGGTTGAAAAGAGAAACATGAAAGAAAATATTAACACTTTTTCAAAAACTATACATTTTTTTTAATTGACTAAAATTTTAAGCAAATGATTACGGCCAGTTTTTTTTATTGTTAGGTGTTAGTCAAACCTTAGTTATCTTAACAAAAATTGTTTTTTTTTTGTTAATCTCAAGAATTTGTATGATCCTTCCACATATCATACACTGATGAAAAAGGTTTTTGTTGAATAGCTTGTTGATCTCAGAACTCAAAAAGTTAAAACCTATTCACCAAGCACTTTTCACTTTGCAACTTTGCAAAAATATAATATCCTGAAAAGTGTTTCCCAAAATTGCAAAGTGAAAAGATTTTTTACTTTTCAATTTTGCAGACTTTATTTTAAAAGTGAAAAGTGAAAGTGTTCCACCACTTTAAAATACAACTTTGCAATTAATACGATTATTATGACCAAATATGCATTGACAAAATTGGTTAATCAATATCTATCATGGTACCGTCAACACATCCTCCTTAAAAAAAAAAACTGCGAGACTATGTCTGAACAATTTTGTTTCATAGATGCAATTCCGTGAATTTCGGCTCCATTTTCAGTCCAACGTAGTGTACACAAAACTTGTTGCAAGGGACTTAAGCACATATTTCTTTGGCTATTAAATTATGGCTTATTTCAAATCTCAGACAACAGAAATTCAATAGTACTTTTGGTTAATCGAAACCTCCCTTTGTCGAAAACTCATTTTTAATATCGAAGTTAATTCTTAGTTTCAGTACTATTTGGTCACTATTATTAGCTTCTTCGTTTTCAAAATATTCTTCAAAACGATTCATTTTTTATAAATTATTTTACAACAGCTTTTCAAAAGAAACTTTTGTTTACTATAAACTGTCGAATTTCATTGAAAGATGGCTACAATGTAGATGGATTAAAAAACCTCTCCAAATTCAGACATTTTTGAAATTGAGATAAATTAACGCGTTTACCTTAAATTTTAAAATACATGTTCTTTAATAAATTCGTCAAAATAAAACAAAAAGTAGCATATGTCCATTGTCTTGTGACCTATTATTTACTTCTTCATTTTCAAAACGGTAAATTTTTATTTGTATTAGTTTTCGACAACTTTTCAAAACAAATTCTTATTTGCAAATAAAAATTGCTCCTTGCATATAACCGAAAACCTTTTCAAAATTCAAAATATTGTTTGTAAAGTTTATTTATTGTAATGGGTCCGATTTGTCAAATTGAAAATTTTGACATTTCTCGACGTTTCAAGGTCCCTAGAGTCGAAATAAAAGATTTTTAGAAAGATGGCTGTGCGTGCGTGTATACGTACGTCCGTACGTTCGAGAAGTTTTTTTCGTCGTCCATAGCTCAAGAACCAGAAGATATATCGACTTCAAATAAATTTTTTTATATAGATAATAATGCAGAAAGATGCAGAAAGGACTCTCAAGAAAATTGCGTGGGTGGTTTTTTTACCATAGCAGTTTAAAAAAAAGTGATCATTTTGGTTAACCCTAAGGATCTCACGAACCAATAAAGCTAAAGACTTGAATTAAATTTTATATTATATATTGTAACGGGATACCAAACAAGTATATTTTTGGGAAAAAATTCAGTGAACGATTTTTTTTATAAATAAAAAAAAACTGACAGAAAAATATTTATCACCTCGAAAAATTTACGAATAAAAAATGATTTTATCTCCAAAACAATTTTGTGCAACGAAAAATAACGTTTTTAACATTTCTGGTAAAATTTTGAGAAGAATCTAATTGACAGTTTTTTTTTTATAAAAAATAAAAACCTAAACAAATATTCCTAAAAGTTTGTGAAAATAGATTTTCGACTCAAATATCTCTTCAATATCTTACAATAAAAATTGTTTTCAACATTCGATACAAATTTTGAGTAAAATCGAATTTACAATTTTTGTAAAAAAATAAGAAAATAAAAAAAATTTATAAAAGTTTGTAAAAATAGATTTTCGACTCAAATATCTTTTCACAACATTGAGATATTGGCTAATTTTATGTTACAAAAAATATTATTGTCAATATTCAGTACGATTTTGAGAAAAATTGAATCGACAGTTTTTTTACCTAAAAACCTAAAGAAAAATTTATAAAAATTATTAAAAATTGATTTTCGACTTTAATATCTTTTCAAATCTTTGAGATATTGGCTTAAAATTAATTTTATCTTATGAAAAATATTATTTTCAACATTCATTTAAATTTTGAGAAAAATTAATTTGATAGTTTTTTTTTACAAAAAATTAGAACCATTACTTAATGTTTTTAAAAATTGAGGCTTAAGTAATTTTCGACTCAAATATCTTTTAAAAAATTTGAGATTATGGCTTCAAGCTAATTTCGTTTTATAAAAAATATTGTTTTTGACATTCGGTACAATTTTGAGAAAAATTGAATTGACAGTTTTTTTTCAAAAAATAATAACCTAAAATAAACAAAACTAAAACTTTTTAAAGATTTACTTTCGACTCAAATATCTTTTCAAAATTTAAAAATATTGGCTTTAAACTATTTTTATCTCACACAAAATATTGTTTTCGACATCCCAACAGTCAGTTTTTTCATAAAAAAATAAAATCTATAAGAACTAGTACGCAAAATTGGTAAAAACTGATGTTCGGAAGAATAGAAGATTTTGACTTCAAATCAATTTCATTCATCCAATTTGTATTTGTTTATATGTATAAGAAATAAAAAAATTTAAGAAATGCTGATATAATTGGTAAAAATTGGTTTTCGACTAAAAATCTCGTTAACTAAAATAGATTTTGAAACAAACTATTTCATCATATGCAAAATATTATTGTTTATTTAAACATTTTTTTAACTAATTCAACTGACTCCATTTTTAACAAAACACGAAAACCTACAAACTTTTTAAGCAAGACAAATCGACAGACGAGATGGAAAGTTATCAGTGTGGGTCGCATCCCAGCCTCTTTTTGTTTTAAGTATTTGCAAGTATTGGTCAAATTCTTTGCAAAATAACAAAACTTTTCAATTTTTAAAAAAGATTTTGCACTTTGCAAATTTGAATTTGGTGAAATGCAAAGTAAAATTGCATAGTTGCAAAGTGAAAAGTGGTTAATGGAATAGCCCCTTGGTCTTAAGAGACCAAAAACAATCAAACGGATTGTTATTAATTGAAGGTAGTATCAAAAAAAGCAAAGTTAAAAATATTTGAAAGTGGATTTAAATCTTTTGTAAATGCCTTCAAAGTTTTTTTTTTTCAAGTTTATTGACTTATTATAATTCAAATAGAGCCCAGATAAAATTTCACCCAAAACATTTTGGTTCCTGTAGAATTTGAAAAGTTATTATAGCTAAATATACGAAGTTTTATTTCAAGGTATAAATTTACATTTCTGTCTTGAATAGAGTTTTATTTCGAACGAAAATGACAGTTGATAATATATTGAGAATCAATATATATAGGTACAATTTTCAGGTTAGGGAAAAAGTAATTTGGAACGTTTAAATGAACAAGATTTAATATTAGGCACATATTTTTACTAATGGTAATGAAATTTAAAATTGGATATTTTTTTTTAATTAACAAAAAAAATGTGTGTATAATGCTTTAAGTGGCCGAAATAGATGATTTCTTTTCAAAAATAAGATACTCATCGAGTAAATATAGCAACATTTTCTTATATCAAAACATAATTATGTTTTAAAACAACATCGAGAGTTCAATTGAACTTTAATTAACCACAGGTAAGGTGACTTGGGTTATATAGAATTATAATAGTAAGACTATCTTGTATCTATACACTCCTTTAAAGCAAATTTTGGTCACTGTTTACCGAAAACGCATTACATAGTTAAGGTCACTTGAACTTTTAATTAAATTATACTTAATTGGTCCACTCAAACGTAGTTAATTAAATCCTTATACATCGTTCGTATAACGATGTCATATAATAGACTCCTTCATCAATGATCAAAACAAACAAAATTTTCATAATGTACATTAGGTTATACGAAACGAGCCACAGTGAGGTTTTATATCATATAAACTTCATCTGTGTCGTAGAATTTTTGGTTTTTAGTTGAAAAAATGCCAAATTATTGTGAAACGTCGTCGCTTCTTTTTTTAAAAATTAATAAGTTAATTGATGTATAGAAAAGAAATAATGTTAGTTATTGTAAGACTATTTTACTATCGGCGAATAATTTACACTTATTGTTTAATTTATTAATTCCTTATGAACTACTTTCTAACTGAACTAATTTCCAATTACCACTGACAGATTAAATTAGAGTTAAATCATTTCAACCAAAGGGGATCAAATCTTTTGGGATTTAGCTGCCCAAGATATCTTTTAATTGCTTTCGCAAAGGAAGTTATTGTAATCGGTCCGGTTTGTCGAATTCAAAACTTTGACATTTCTCAAATTTCAAGGCCCCTAGAATCTAAATAAAAGATTTTGTATGTGAGAGATGTGTGCGTGTGTGAGTACGTTCCTACGTCCTTGAGTTTTGGATACCTTTTTTCGTCGGCCATCCCTCATGGAACCTTTAGCAATATTGACTTAAAATAAATTTTGTTTCACAGATAATACATAACATCAAAAGATAAGGAAAGGAACTTCAAAAAATTGAGTTAGTAGTTTTTTTTTCTTTATCAATTAACTTTTTTTTAAAGTGAAAAATTTGGTTGATCTCACGAATCAATAACGCTAGCGTTTCTCCCCGAATATTTATGATACTAACTAAAAACAAACATCAAAGAATAACGTTTTTGACATCTGGTAAAATGGGCTCCCGGAAATTACGCCATAGGAAATTACGCCAAAAACTGTTTTGGAAAAAAAGCCCAAAAAATTTTGGCGTAAAAAAATAGGAAAAAGCGCCCAAAAACAAAAATTAAAATACGCCAAAAAGTGTGGAAATTACGCCAAACTTTTGGAAAAAGAGCCAAAATTCTAAAATGGAAAAAAGCCAAAAAAATAAGAACTTTTTGGTGTAATTTCCAAATTAGTTTTGAAAATTAAGCCTTAAAAGCATAAACAGAGCTTTTTCTGGCTTAATTTCCTAAATTAATTTGGAATTAAAGCCCAAAAAGTGTATAAAAGAATCTGAACGTACGATGTAACATGGAGCGGCGCGAATGGTAGCGCGTGCGAACGCGACGCGTACGCGCCGCCCCCCCCCCCCCGCCGTTGATTATATCATAGGTACTTGTGCATTTGTTTTGTAGAACACATTTTAAACAACACAATTTCTTATAACTTTGTTTATTTCAATTTGTCAATTTTTTTTTATTGGTGACGTGAAATAGTACCAAATGAAATAACACCAAATTTCAAATTTGGCCTTATTTCGTTGTTCAAAACGAAATAAAACCAATTTGGCTTTATTTCGATTTATAAAAAGAAATAAGGCCAAAAAAATAATGGAAACAACGCCGAATATTTTAAAATTCAAAAGTTGGCAAACTTTAATAAAAAATTTTTTAAGTTCACTTTTTTACATACAAAACACCCAAAAATGGTTGATTTATTGTCTAGAATAGCTACTTTTGCTAAAAAGTTTTTTTGAATTGATAGCACGGCGTACTAACAGTTAGGTATGTTAGGGGGGTCATGCTACCCCCCTGCAACCCCCCTGCTTAGGATCACTATAGGATTTGGGGTGGGTGCGAGTTTGGGTATATGCAAAGAACTTTTGCATTTGAGCACTAAAATCAAAGAAATTCCCAACAAAAAAAAAGTAAGTATAGCTCACAGTTATGAAAGAATCACAACGCATTCGTGTTCTTTGCATATACCCAAACTCGCATCCACCCCAAATCCTATAGTGATCCCAAGCAGGGGGGTTGCAGGGGGGCAGCATGCCCCCCCTAACATACCTAGCTGTTAGAACGCCGCCGCCGCCGTGCTATCAATTCAAAAAAACTTTTTAGCAAAAGTAGCTATTCTAGACAATAAATCAACCATTTTTGGGTGTTTTGTATGTAAAAAAGTGAACTTTAAAATGTTTTTATTAAAGTTTACGAATTTTAAAATATTCGGCGTTGTTTCCATTATTTCTTTGGGCTTATTTTTTTTTATAAATCGAAATAAAGCCAAATTGGTTTTATTTCGTTTTGAACAGCGAAATAAGGCCAAATTTGAAATTTGGTGTTATTTCATTTGGTACTATTTCACGTCACCCATAAAATATGCTCTTCAAAATTCGTGAAAAACATGTAAAATACTGTTATTTGCCGTTATTTATTTCTGTATACCATATGAATACATTCGACAAACATGTACTTTTTTGTTTTTGATTTGGAAGAACGAACGGTTAATTTTCTGGCTTTTTTCCTTATTCGATTAGGAAAAAAAACCAAAAAGTTTGTTTTGTGGCGTTTTTTCCTTTAAGATTTGGAAAAAAAACCAAAAAGTTTATTTTTTGGCGTTTTTTCCTTTTTTTGTTTGGAAAAAAAGTCCAAAAGCAAATTTTTGGCGTTTTTTCCAAACAACATTTTTTTTGGCCTTTTTTCATTATTCTAAAAGGAAAGAACGCCAAGAAATTTTTGGAAAAAATAGCCAAAAAATCCGGAATTAACACCAAACTCTTTGGATTCTTTTTCCTAGGAAAAAAAGCCAAAAAATTGTATGGAGAATTTTTGGCGTTTTTTCCATTTTATTTTTTTGGCGTATTCCTATGGCGTAATTTCCGGGAGCCGGTAAAATGTTAAGAAAAGTTATAGAAACGTTTCTTACAATATATAAGACTCTACAAGAACACTACTAAAAGTTAGAAGAAATCGATTTTGGACTCAAATATCTCAGCAAAAATTAAAGATATTGTCTTAAAACTAATTGTAGCAATTAAAAAATATATTTTTTTTAACATATAGTAAAATTTTAAGAAAAATAAAATTGCCAAGTTGTTAATAAAAAAATAAAAACAACTACACTAAATTTTCAATAGATGATTTTCGACTCAAATATCTCAAGAAAGAATGGAGATATTTACTTCAAAATTATTTAATTCTATGCAAAGTATTGTTTTTAACATAAGATAATTTTTTTTATCGGAAAAATCAAATATTAGAAATAAAAACTTAAAAAAAAAAACCTACTGAAATTGATAAAAATTGGTTTTTGACTAAAAATATCGGAAAGAAAGACAAAAATTGAAATCAAACTTATTTCAACCTATACAAAATATTTTTGTTAACTTAGTTAATTTTTTGGAGAAATCCTTGTGGAAACTTTTTTTTACAAACATTACAACCTCAAAAACCACTAAAAACTGATAATAAATGGTTTTCGACTCAAGTATTATGAGAACAAAGGTATTGACATCAAAATGTTGGTCTCACACAAAATATTGTTATAATATTTTGTAAAACTAAGAAGTATCGAAAGACGTGCACAAATGGAAAGTTATCAGTTTGGGTCGCATACCAACCTTTTTAATTTCACATAGAAAGTTATTGTAATCGGTCCGATTTGTCTATCAGTCCGTACGTTCGGGAAGTTTTTTTCGTCGTCCATAGCTCAAGAACCAGTAGAGATAAAGATGCAGAAAACACTCTCAAAAAAATTGAGTGGGTGGTTTTTTTACCATAGCAATTTTAAAAAAAGGTGAACATTTTGGTTAACCCAAAATATCTCAAGAACCAATAACGCTAGACTTGAAATTTTAAATTATATATTGTAATGTGATACCAAACAAGTACAATTTTGGAAAAAAATCCAATTAAAGTTTTTTTTATAAATCAAAAAAACTGAAAAAAAAATATTTCTCACCTCAAATATTTTACGAACAAAAAATGATTTTATCTCCAAAATAATTTTGTGCAAAGAAGAAAAACTTTTTTTTTCATTTGGTGAAATTTTGAGAAAAATCGAATTGACAGTTTTTTTTTTTATAAAAACTAAAAACCTAAAAAAAACATTACTTAAAGTTGGTAAAAAATTATTTTCGACTGAAATATCTTTCAAAAATTTGAGATTATGGCTTCAAACTAATTTTATGTTATTAAAAAATATTGTTTTCAACATCCTGTAAAACTTTTGACAAAAATCGAATTGACAGTTTTTTTTACAAAAAATAAAACATTACTAAAAGTTGGTAAAAATTGATTTTCGGCTCAACTTTCTTTTCAAAAATTTGAGATTATGGCTTCCAACTAATTAAACTTATAGGAAATATTGTTTTCGATATTCGGTAAAATTTTGAGAAAAATCCAATTAACAGTTCTTACAAAAAATAAAAACCTAAAAAAAAAATGAATAAATTTAGTAAAAATTGATTTTCGACTCAAATAACTTTTCAAAACTTTGAGACATTGGCTTTAAACTAATTTTATTTTTAAAAAAATATTGTTTTCAACATTCAGTAACATTTAAAAAAAAAACCGAATTGACAGTTTTCTTACAAAAAATTAAAAACAAAAACATAACAAAAGTTGACAAAAATTGATTTTCTACTAAAATATCTTTTCAGAACTTTGAGATATTGGCTTTGAAATAATTTTGTCTTATGAGAAATATTGTTTTCAACATTTAGTCAAATTTTGAGAAAAATCCAATTAACAGTTTTTTTTACAAAAAATAAAAACCTAAAAAAAATAATTAAAGTTGTTAAAAATGGATTTTCGACTCAAATATCTTTTCAAAAATTAAAAATATTAGCTTCAAACTAATTTCATCTAATAAGAAATATTGTTTTTAACATTCGCTAAAATTCTGACAAAAATCAAACAGTCAGTTTTTTCATAAAAAATTAATATCTACAAAAAATAGCACGCAAAATTGGTATAAATTGATGTTCGGTTCTCGATATCTCTTGAACAATAGAAGGTATAATGACTTCAAATTCATTTCATTCATCCAATTTGTATTTGTTTATATAAGAAATAAAAACTGTTAAGAAATGCTACTAAAATTTTTAAAAATTGGGTTTCGACTAAAAATCTCGTTAACAAAAATAAATTTTGAAATCAAACTATTTCATTATATGCAAAATACTGTTGGTAATTTTGAAATTTTTAAAAACAATTGAACTGACAACTTTTTTACTAAAACACGAAAACCTACAAACCTTCTAAGCAAGACAAATCGACAGACGGGATGGGAAGTTATCAGTGTGGGTCGCATCTCACCCTCTTTTTTTTTGTATTAATTAAGGTGATTTGAAATGATTCTCCATAATTGCAATTTTTAGAATATTTCCGAAAACTGAAACTTGGAATTTCTATCAATTATTACCTAATTTTTGTTATCCTTTTTTAAACTTGAAGTGGTCTTTTCGGAAATAAATTAGACTCAAACTTGACTCTTTTGTAAAAAGTCTTCCGTGACTCTATGAGTCTTCTATCGATTGTATTTCAATATTCAAAACAAGCCACATCTGAAGTAATTAAACGGACGACATGACCGTATATCATCGTCCAGCTTAAAATCTTATTTAGCAAAAATGCCTTGAATTAAATCAAAAGGGCTTGTGGTTGCCAACATAAAGTTACCTAGAATATTACAGAATCTAACAAAATTAGAATATTTAGTAGGTTGCAGTAGCGGCGTTTTATTGTATGATTGAAAAGATTTTTCATGCAATATATCGTATCTAAAAAAAAATGTTTTTTGAATACTTGTACAAAACCTCACCCAACTTGCAGTGCGCAATTAGAAGCATCTATCTAGGGAACGAGCTAGATTAAGAAGTTTGTCGGGTGAGACCTCTTTGCTTACAGAGGACTGCAGAGTTATTTTATTACATTACTAGCAAACCCGGCGAACTCCGTTTCGCCAACAGATGGCTTCGTTTTTTGTAACATTTCGTTTGGTGATTAAAAGATGGAGACAAATTATTTTTTTTTGTTTTATATTTGAAAAGGAAACATTTTATTTCATTTAACAACAGTAATGAATATATATGTGGTGGAAATCCTGGTAACTCCAGAGAGTTCAAAAACTCCGTTGGATGTTGTTACTTCGTCGAATATCCTTCAGTGTGAAGTTAAGTGCTTCCAGTGATTTCTTATGTGCCATTGTGCAATCATTCTTAACAATGAGCTTGCATTGCATTAACAATTTTCCCATTGCACTGGATGGGGAAATATTGCATGTTGGAGTATCAATTGTGTTTAAATTGAGTGGCAACTTAAGCGCAGAATGTGCAGTACGACTGCCTAGAAGAGTGATGCTAACGCCAAAGCTATGTCACATCTTGATCGAATAGTGGCCAAAATGAATGAACTTACAAATGTTTTCCCTGTTCCTCCAGGTGCGTCCAGGAAGAATAGACCACCAGCTTGCATTAATGTTTCGTATACTTGTTTTTGCTATTCATTCATCAACGGCACTTTATTTCGAACGAATTCCTGCAATGTATCAACATTGTATTGCAGCTCTCGATTTAATTCTTGGTTCAATGCATCGTGCATCCATCGATTTGGCGCAATCATTCCTACTTCAATCAGTAGCTTCTCGATATGTTTGGCATTGGTGGCCATTCACAGTTTTCAAATGCGCAAATGATTTTGGTCCTCGTACATTTACCAACAGGAGTCGCAAATAAAAACATTCACCATTTCTAGGATGAACAGCGTACATGTACATGCGACCTAGCGCATCAGTGGAAAACACCTGTGGCCAAATTAGAATTTTCTCTCAATATATTTTGTCTTTCTTCGCTTAAGTTCTGTGATTACACTTGTTGCTGCCTTGCATGTCTTGTGCGGCGGCCGATGTTCGCACGTCGTACACTAGGCAAATATTCTACGTGACTTTGTTTCAGTTTTTTGATTTAAAAAAAAAGATAACTGATTTTTTCGAAATTATACCAAATTTGCTCAGAATGTGTAATACAGAATTTTATATAAGTGGATTTGGGTCAACCAAATTTTTCACTTTTTTCTTAAATTTTTTTAAAAGTCGTTTTTGCATTTATTTCTTATTACCTTTAAAACAAACGTTATTTGAAGTCGATATCTCTGACGTTTCTAGAGATATGGTTGACTAAAAAAGATTCCCAAAAGTAAGCTTTGGTTTAGAATATAGGGCTATTGAAACGTCAAAAAATTTAAAAAATTTCAATTCCACAAATCGGAATTTTTACAATAGCTTTCTATAAGAAGCTAAACGGGGTTCACCTCTTTTCTGTTGAAAATTTTCCGGAATTTCGTCTGCTATAAACCTCACGGAGCCCGAGACCTTTCCAACGAATGCAAAACCGTAGAAATCGGTTCGTGCGTTCTGGAGTTATAGCGTCAGGAAGGAAAACCCGACTTATTTTTATATTATAGATTTCTTTTAAAAAACAAGTCAAATTATTGATCATCATAAAATTGAGTTTGAATTTTGTGTTGTGTTAAGGGAAATCATCAGTTGTTTTACAGACTTCGAAAATTATTGTTTCTGTAGATTCGATGTTGACGAAGCAACAAAAAGTCTTGTCTCTGCAGTGTTGGCGATGACGTAGAGCTTTCTTTATGAATTTCTTAAAGATTTATCACGAATAATATTTTCCCCTAAAATATTTCTCTTCCCTAACCACTGATTGGGAAACTTAATGATGCTGTAAATGAAAACTTCCATATAAATTTGTGTCTGTCATTGAGTTGAATTTTTGTTCACAATTGCAAATCAAAGCAAACGAAATTTCCCTCGAGATTCGACCTAAGAACACATAATAATTTAGGTTCGCTAACGCACAAAGTGTTTAGACCGGAGCTTAGTTTTTATTTTGGCTCACTACTATTTCATTTCGTAGAAGAAAATAAATATATGTCAACCTTTTCATGATGTTGTCTTCACTTAGCAATTAATTCAAGGCACACAAAAAAAGCAAAACCATTGAATAACTAATTGTATACATTTAAAAAGCAAAAGAAAGGAAATTAAATATGTATACGATTAATAGTACCTACATTATGTACATATGTATGTGATGAAAGCATACAAATCGTATATTTTCCTGACTTTCTTGCAAAGTTTGCTTTTATGTTTTTCCACGTATAGTGCTGTGATTATGTAGAAATGGTAAATATATTCAAATTCAAAAAAAAAAAAAAACTTCAAACATTTTACTTTTACGCTCGTATTCTGCAAGTTTGTATGTAAAAGCTTTAATCGTAAAACTTGAAATGATCCTTTGTTCTTTTTTACGACAACATGTCACTCTGAATGTGGCAGTCAGTGGCGTTTAAATATAAAAAACAAAATAACTCACTTCTTGAGATGAAAAAATACAAACAACTCCCTTATCCACCATTTGTATTTTTATGTACAACACCACTTCAATGTTAAGGTGAAACATAGTTATAAACGAACTGTCAGATCTGTCAGAAATGCTCCTTAAACCCTCCTCACCAAATAATGCGCCACCCAATTCGCCTTATATCCACTTGAACAGATAGCAGATGGTTTCTTTGCTATTTTTATCGATCATTGACTTAAAGTTTGCATTATGGGAGATATGAACATTAAGAAAAGTACAATATTGCTGCTGTCATGGCGAGATATAGAGAAAGTTTGAAAGTGTTTAAGTTAAATGTTCTCTCTATGTGCTTCTTATTGTTCAAAATGTTACTGAGCAGCATAAATGTGGATATATATAAATGCTTGCTGTGGAAATGTTCACAAAAAGGCCTTAATTTTCCACTCCTCCTTTCGTACTTTCATTAATTGTTTTTTCCTTACAAAAGGAGCCCAAGCGTAAGAAACCCATCAAGATGTAGATCTATGCCTACAATTTACGATGTTAGTTTGTCGTCATCATCGTTGGGCTCGAAATGTTCAATTAGGTCATATATGTTAATGCTGGAAGGTATTTTAATTACACCAAGAGCAAAGACAATAATTGTTATAATTCCCCAAAAAGAAGACTTCAACTATTTTAATACAAGCCTATCTATGCCTCTATAGCCTATATACTTCACATCAGCATTCAAACTTATGGAAAGAAAATTCCTTACTTCTAAGATTAAAGACTGACAGGACTAAAAGATTATTATTTTTTCTCCATTACGTACCAGTATGATGTTGATGAAGGGAAATAGGAAAAACTAGGTAAAAGAAAAAGTAGAATTTTCTGCTATTATGTAGAAGTGTACGGCTTCGGATTTCGGATTTCGGAATCAGATTCGAATCCATAGAAGTTGAAATGGAAGTGGAAGTGGATATTTTCATATTCAGTAGGATAATACAACTGAATAATTAATGAAGAAATTCTTTGAATGGAGATGAAAATTATGGTTTTCGGTGGTTACAATATATACAAAATGAAAATATTGCCAAAAATATGTATTCGACGCATATAGAAGCTTATTATCTCTTAATCAAAGACTATAAAGACTCGATGTTTGTGGGAAATGAATTAATTGAGTTTTATACATACATACATATGTATATTCTTTTATTCAAACGAAATAGAATTTGAATTGAATTGATAAAAGCATAACTGAATAGAGTTATGAGTATATTACTAATTTTATTTGATAAGAAAATCTTAACGTTGTCAGCAGGTTTTATCTGAAAATTTATTACTTGCTATAAACACACTATACTAATCTTATCTACTGTTAGAACCACTTTGAAGAATGTATATTTTTTGCTTTTAAAATATACAAAAACTAATATGTCAGTTATTCAACTTAAAATTACGTTTTAAGAAAAAATGCGTATACGCCCAAGTGTACCACTTTTATTTTGGTATTTAAAGCGAATACAATTATGCTATGATTTATTTACATGTATGTTAATATTTTTTAGTAAAACAAATGTTTTTCAATCCTGAGAAGCATGTTAACCGGGTCTATTTTTTTAAAATTGAGGACATTTTTTCACGACAGGTCCATGTCATACACAAATGATCTTTTGCGCAACAAATTCCTCGATCAGGGTTAAACTTGATAAGTCGAATTTATACCCCAAATTATGAAATGATTCAAACACGGCCAAAATAATCCAGCAATGTGTTAATTTGCTCGAATTCAAAAAGGTCCTTGAAAATTGAAGTGATAAGATTAAGGTATAGTCCAGTCAAAATAGACATTTGACTTAGCCAAAATTCGAATAGAACTGAAAATTGGCAGAGACGTTAAATACCTCATTACAATTGAAATGTCAAAAATCCCCTTCGATCCTCCTTGTGCAAAAAATTCTATTCAAGGTCAAACATACAAAATTACGGTTTTTCCATTTTTCTTGGAAACGGTAAACTTTATCGTCAAAATAGATCAGACAAAACTTGTAGATCACACAATTCTCTACAAAAATGGTCCAGAAACTTTTTCTCATAAGACTCACCATTCGTGAGATATCGCGGTTTTAAAAATTACAAAATTCAGATTTTACATAATATGCACTTAAATGCAGTCTGTATACGTCATCGGACGTTCAATATAAATAAAAATAAGAAACTATTGGTTTGCTTTACTCACACAATAAAACTTGTGTGCATTGAATGAGTATTTTAAAATAAAAGACTGTCAGTCCCTAATTCCCTACTTCCCTAATAATTGCTTTGAATGTTTAAACTTCGAAATTGATAACACAAATGCTATCTATATCATTGATGGAGGATATTTATTACACCGTGTTGCATGGGATCGAGACGAAACATTTCATAATATTTTTGAAAAATATGTTCAGTATGTTCAAAGACATTTTGGTTATAACAGTACGATTGTATTTGATATTTATACTAATCATATACGAAAAATATTAAAGCTGCAGAACAACGTCGTCGGACTACAAAAACATCTTCTTCTGTCGATATTGTTTTTGATCGATCGATGAAAGTTCCAACAAACCAACAACAATTTCCTGCAAATACTCACAATACTGCTATTTTACCTCTTTTAAACATTGCTGATGTAGTACCGCAACCTGTTATTGCATGTAAAAATAAAATATGAGCTTGACATTTCGGATATGCAGTCAGACTTTGTGATGAATATATTGCTGATTGTACTTGAGCTTTCCCAGGTTTCAAAAAGTAAATAATTTTATCATTTGGAGTCCGTGCAGTCAGTAATATCAACAAATCAACATCTTCCCCAACAACGACAGTTGTATTTGAACTTGTCCATTGTTCTATTGCTGTTTCAATTATAAGGACATCAGCATCCTTATCAGCTTGTTTTATTGAAACACCAGCAGCTGTATCACATAACATTGAAATGAAGTGAGACTTATTGTGAGTATTTGCAAGAAATTGTTGTTGGTTTGTTGGAACTTTCATAGATCGATCAAAAACAATATCGACAGAAGAAGATGTTTTTGTAGTCCGACGACGTTGTTCTGCAGCTTTAATATTTTTCGTATATGATTAGTATAAATATCAAATACAATCGTACTGTTATAACCAAAATGTCTTTGAACATACTGAACATATTTTTCAAAAATATTATGAAATGTTTCGTCTCGATCCCATGCAACACGGTGTAATAAATATCCTCCATCAATGATATAGATAGCATTTGTGTTATCAATTTCGAAGTTTAAACATTCAAAGCAATTATTAGGGAAGTAGGGAATTAGGGACTGACAGTCTTTTATTTTAAAATACTCATTCAATGCACACAAGTTTTATTGTGTGAGTAAAGCAAACCAATAGTTTCTTATTTTTATTTATATTGAACGTCCGATGACGTATACAGACTGCATTTAAGTGCATATTATGTAAAATCTGAATTTTGTAATTTTTAAAACCGCGATATCTCACGAATGGTGAGTCTTATGAGAAAAAGTTTCTGGACCATTTTTGTAGAGAATTGTGTGATCTACAAGTTTTGTCTGATCTATTTTGACGATAAAGTTTACCGTTTCCAAGAAAAATGGAAAAACCGTAATTTTGTATGTTTGACCTTGAATAGAATTTTTTGCACAAGGAGGATCAAGGGGATTTTTGACATTTTAATTGTAATGAGGTATTTAACGTCTCTGCCAATTTTCAGCTCTATGCGAATTTTGGCTAAGTTATGACTTATTTTTGTCTATTTTGACTGGACTAGTACTGCAAAGCCACCGGAGACAGACACTTGGACGACGTTTTGTTTCATAATAATAAATGGAATAATTTGACTGTGAAAGGCATAACTACAAAATGAGAAGACATTTTTTGGGGATTTTATTGAGTTTTAGAAAAGAAAGTCCACTCTTTAGTTTCTAACCACAATGCTTTCCAGTTCAACGAAATTTATTATTAATTAAATTATTTAAATGAATTTAATTTATATTTAATATTTTTACACAAGAAAATGTTCAAAATAAAATAAACACTATTTTGATGTGTTTTTTGTTGCATATTCTTGTAAATTATTTTTTAAATACATTTTTGAACCGATATTGATAAAAAAGTTTTTTTTGAAAAAATGTTGGAAGTAATTGAAAAATAAATATTATTTTTTAAGTAAGTCTCCCTTTTCGAACACTTACACCGAACCAATTTTAATAAATAACGTTAAATAAAGTATGATACCAAAAATATGAAATACTGGAAAAATACTCGTATTACACTTCGTGTCACATGAATAGGGACAAGCTTTTTTCGTTTTTTATTTACCGATATTTCTTAAATCCTTAGGTTTTTGAAAAAACCCAAATGCCTAATGAATGAGGTATGTATTAAGTTTATGTTGATAAATACAAGTCTTATGACGGTTTTTCCAAAGAAGGTCATAAAAAGTACCTGTTTTTTTGTGTCAAGTGGATAGGGACAAGATCTAAATTTACCTATTAGCGTGTTTTAATTCAGATAAAAGAATACTCTGATTGTCTGGGAGCTTATTTCAAGTATTAATTTGATAATATCAAGAAGTATGGGAGAGGTAAGGGTCTAACCAAAAAAAAAATTCGAGCTTCGAAGTTCAAATGTTGGATACAACTACCTCAAGGACCCAGAGAAGTATGGAAAAAACCACAAGGGAAGAGTTAAGAACGCCACATCATTTCATAAAAAGCAGGCGATAGTGAGAGCTACTTCGAATTCAAGGCTTTCAATTGGTAAATTCAAGGCAGAAGCTGGGATAAATGCTAGTAGACCGACTGTTGCTCGGGTGATACAGACCATATGAAGGCAGACCATATACGAAATGGATGGATATAGTTGATATTTTAATGATTTAAGAAAGAAATAAATCTATCTTGAAAAACGGCACAGCAAAGGAGGCGGTGTAATGGTTTGGGGAGCAATCACCTATTACGGGACAGTGGACGTGGAGCTAGATTTTCAAAGCTCTTAAATGACGGCAATTACTTAAAAATCGATTCTGGAACGAGCTTTTCCCCAGTTTTCTGAATTATTTGGTGGACAACTATGGACCTTCCAACAAGATATTGCACCAATACATACCGCACGGACAACAAAAGTCTGGCTTCAGCGGCAAATTGTGAACCTACTACCATGGCCCCCATATTCTCCTGACCTGAACATCATGGAAAACGTATGGGGATGGCTTTCAAGAAAAGTCTACAAAGGAGGATGGCAATACCAAAAAAATCGAAGAGATTATTGGAGCCATACAACGGTCCTAGGCCCGAATTTCGCTCAATTATCTGACAGCACTCTATGAATCCATACACCACAGGTTACTTGAAGTAATTCAGAAATCCGGAGGCAGCACACATTACTAAAAATTATTTTAATCCATTCAATAAAACCAATATTTACCTAGACCATTTGATAATTTGTTATTATTTTTACTTTAAAGGATCTTATAGGTAAATAAAGATCTTGTCCCTATTCATGTGACACAAAAAAGGTACTTTTTATGACCTTCTTCAAAAAAACTTGTATTTATTAACTTAATCCAAAATTTTTGTTTGCAATATAAACTTAATATATACCTCATTCATTCCACAATTGGGTTTTTCCAAAAAACCTAAGGGTTTAAGAAATATCGGCAAATAAAAAACGAAAAAAGCTTGTCCCTATTTATGTGACACAAAGTGTATATAAAAAGAAATGGTTTGTGTATTTGAACCAACTAACCATGGTATTTCATTTTTATTTTTAACTTGTTTTTTTTCGTAAGATATGAGCGATATAAAGATGAACTTACCCGTACCTTAGGGACGGACCGGACCGGACACCCATACCGGGAACAAAAAACTTATCCCAAGAAAACTGTAACACTGGTAATCGAAGATTAATAGTTTGGATCTGAGGTTAATTCAAATTATTTTCAATTTTCCGGCAACGCCGATAAAGGTGTAGCAGATTACCTGAGTTATAAAATAAACTATGTTAAAAATAATCTGGGTTAAAAAAATAACCCGAGATATAATACCAGTATAAATAAAATAACCGGGGTTAAAAAATAACCTTGGTTATAAAATAAAATGGGTTCAAAAATAAACTGGGTAAAAAGTAACCTAGGCTACAAAATAACCTTGGTCATAAAATATCCAGGGCTAATGACCTAGGTTGAAAATAACCTGGGTTTCAGAATAACCTGGGTTATAAAATACCCAGGGTTAAGAAATAACCTGGGTCAAAAAATAATCTGGGTTAAAAAATAACGTGGTTAAAAAAAATAACCAATATTAAAAATTACCCAGTTGAGTTAAAAATCAACATGGGTTAAAAAACAACCTCGGTTTCAAAATAATCTGGGGTAATAGTAAAAATACCGTATTACTGAAATAACAAGAGTTTACAAACATTGTTTGGAAATAAAGCTCTATGTAGTAACTACTAACATTACAATACCTAACATTTTCCATACTAGAATTAAATTTACATTAAAAAAATCGTAATTATTTTTAGGCTTTTTTGCATTTATTATAATTATTTAAAAATAAATAAATTAGGTAGCGCAACAGCCCGTAGAGAACCAGGGCCTAATGACTTACAACTCTCAACCATTCCTGTGTGCGAGTAATTGCAGGGATGGAGGGGACCTACAGTTTATATGCCGAATCCGAACGGCTAATTTGAGAAAGCACTTTTTCATGACAAGAATTTTTAACAATGCACTTTTCGTCAGAAATTATAGTTTTTGAAATTTTTTGAAACCCTCAAGTCAATAAGATGAAAGCTCATATTTAACTGTTCAAATTTACTTATAGCGCCAAACGATTTATTTTGAAGAGCTGCAATATTTCGGAAAAAAAAAACAAACTTTAAATTCCACTTAAAAGCAAAAATCAAGAAAAGTTGTTAATACTTGTGAAAAAATGGTTTCTTATAAATAAAAGCTCTGGTTTTTAAACTCTATATTAAATTAATATTCTTTATCGCCATTTAAAATGGGAAATTATTAATAATTCTATGAACATTTTTAACTGTCCCTCTATTCTTGCGAAGATAAATTTGAGGGAACAAATAAATTAATTGGGCCTTAAGCATTTACTCACCTTGATTAAATATTATTTTAAAAACATTTTAAAACTATCTTTAACAAAACAATTTCTTACTTTTTTTCTTTACAGGTGAGTTGATAACAATCTTTATTTGGCAAGTATCAATATGTTTTTAAATTAATTTTCATATGACAAATAATAGTATAGTTCTTGGATTTAACACAATGTCTCCTTCTAATCAAATGACAAAGTTACTGAACTATAGAGTTTTTCAATTGGCGCGGGTAGATTTTGGCGCCCTTGGCGGCCATTTTGATTTTTTGATATCTGTCAAATCAAGCAAAATTAAGGTATATGGGCTACGTGCCACACAGAAAACGCCACGATTGCCATTTTGCATGAACGATTTGATGGTAAGGTTATCTCTCGCAGAGTTGATGTGAATTGGCAACCAAGGTCATGCGATTTGACACTGCTAGACTTTTTCCTGTGGGGTTTCTTGAAGTCGCAGGTCTATTCAAATAAACCACAATGCTCAATCGATATCCCCTAAAGGTAAACATAACACAGGCCATCGCTCAAATTCAGACGATCTATGCGGAAGAGTTATTGAAAATTGGACCACTCGGATTCCGTGCCACCGTAAGAAGCCGAGGCGGGCATTTGAATGATGTCATATTCCACACTTAATGGCATACATTCGATTTTCTAATAAAAAAATAATTTTAATACCTCACACACAGCTTGGTTTATTCCATTTCAACATCTACCCGCCCTTATTGAAAAACCCTTTATTAGCCTTTTACTTGAATTCTAACAAATTCCTTAAATTGTAAGTTTTGTATAGGATATTAATACAATGATAAAAAATAATTTATATCAGTTAAAAGAAAACTGAGTAATACATTTTTCACAGAACCCAATTCATAATTCCCATAACCGGGATTGCAAATTTAAATATAAAATAAGTTCCGGAACCAGAATAAGTCTTTTTTAGATGTGATTAAACCTCTATCATTGTAATGGTGGTAACTATCATCATCATATACCGATACAATGGTGTGATATAAGCTTTAAATGGATAATTAAATAATTTTCAATTTAAACTAAATAGATAAAGATATTTTTAATTGAAATATCTTCTCCACTAATGATTTTCTACCAGATTTAACTAAATATTTTTCCAGTTGACTTATCTCCTGTATGCACATAGTAATACTCATATAAATTACCTAACGTGTTGTGTCGATGTTGATGTTGTTTGTGATGAGTGATGAAAACCTAAATCCATCCAATTTAGATTGTTCTTAGAAATTTGCTTTAGAAAATTACAAACTTCCATGTACAGCAATTTTGAAATTTCATGTTCTATACGGTAAAAATAATTAATAACCATAGGATTATACTGAGAGGAAGAATTTTGTGTTGTTTTATCAATGCTGGTACAGTGTACAATGTACTGATGTACTTTACAGTGTACAGTATACATAAATGGTAAAGTTCAATTTTCATAGAATAGAAGGATTAAATTGAAAGGAGTCAATCAAGTGTTTCACACAATAATTGTTAAAGCTGATAACTATGTAAAGCCTCAGTTACAACATTGTTTTTGCTACTCTAAGTTTAAATGTAAATTACTCACTAGATAGTAATTGACTTGTTCGAGTACTGTTTTACATATATGGGAGTTAATAAAATTACAAAAGTGATTTTCTTTCAACTGATGTCATCCAGATAAATTTTATCTCTCAAATTATCTCTAACTTATTGTAAAATGGTGAAATTTTGATGAATAAAATAGAAGTGAAAAAGCTATGAGCTGTTCATTTTGTGATAAAGTTAAAAACCAAAGAAACAAAAACGATTTAGAGAATTTTCTTTTTTTTCTTTAACTTTTAAGAAAGACTAAATAATTGACTGTATATTAAACTTCAACAATGTGGGCAGAATCAATTGTTAATGTTTTGAAAAGAAAATGCCATAGCAAAAAATTAGTCAAACTAATTCGAGCATACAAAAAAATAAGAACCAATTTGGTTCTGTCGTTCAGTTCACGATTATAATTAAATTTTCTTTATTAATAAGAACAGACATTTTCATTAATTTATGAAACAAAACGTTCAATTGACTGCCTCTGTTGGCTCCGAAGTTCCTCAGTCTTTTACTCAAATTTCCAAACCCTGTTGATGATTTGGGCTGTAGCTCACGGATTGCCTTTATTAATTCGTCCAAATTCGTTGTCCAATTTTACCTACTCTAAGGCCCGAACTACAAAACGAAAGGAAGCGGCTTTCAATTGCTGAGTCTATTGGACGTTTTAAGGGAAATTCGAGATCTTAGTGGAAAATTTTGCTCATATTAGTTTCCGCGCAACGTTGTCCACTTGTATAATAGTCTCAGTAACTTTTTGTTCTGTCATGTCAGAGGTCTTGGGTTCGATCCCTGCCTGTGACACCTAAAGTTTTTTTTCACGGTTATTGCCTCTTGCGAGAAATTGACAAATTCTCCAAGAATAATTCTTGTCATGAAAAGTGCTTTCTCAAATTAGCCGTTCGGATTTGGCTTAAAACTGTAGGTCCCTTTCCTTTCATCCCTGAAAACAGTACTCGCACACAGGAATGGTTGAGAGTTGTTAGTCACGAGGCCCTAGTTCTCAACGGACTGTTGCGCCACCCAATTTATTTTTATTGATTTTACTTTTTGCACAAACTTTCGTACAGCAGCGGTAGGACTTTATTTTCGGCAAAAACTTTTTTCCAACACAACGGATGTATGGTACTCATTTTCTAAAAAGATATCGAGCGGAAAATAGCAAAATAGCCCACAGGGTGTGCCAGAGAAATGAAAATAATTTGAACAACATGTACATAGCTCATTTTCTAATTGAGTAGAAAAACTAATCTTGTGGTTTTGAAGATAGAAAAAAAGCACAATTATTTCTTGACAGATATATTTATTTTGTAAGTTTGTGGGTTTTAATTTGACGGCCTGGTTTTCTATACATTCACGCAAATGTTACATACATTTTTTCTTGGATCAGGACAATGTCTTCCCTGTTTCTTGCCAGACGGAGAAGAAGTGAGGCCGAGGCCTTTATGGAGTGTTGGAGATTAATCTGTACTAACTGCAGCATTTTGGATACAATTAGGCAGATTAACCTCCACCACGGTTTTGTTCTGATCCTCTGAGTCTGAGGATGAACCCAAGAGTTCGTCCTCGCTCAGAAGAATCATATTTAAGTCGTCCTCAGTCTCCATTAAGCATGGAATGGTTTCGACTTTTTTAGAGGATAGAGTTGTGATTGGAGAGGGCATGGGTCTATCGTCACTCTCTGATAAGAGAGAAGACGACGTCCCAGGCCCACCAACCGCGAGTTCACCTTCGGTTGTTGTTGGAGGCCCGCTATCCGCGAAAGCCTCATCTTTTTTGTATATTCGAATTTTGATGGATTCGAAACCATAATTTATGGAGCCATTGGTCAGAGCTAGAGGAGTCAAGGATTCTTTATTGAGTACCACAATGGCACTCCTATAAAGACCCTTCACTTCCTCTAGCCTGGCGATCTTCCAGTTATGCGTCGGCAGGGATGGATTATAAACCTTGATCATTTCGAGAATGTCCTCGATACCAGCAGGTTCGATTGGAATCCAAATGCGGGCTCTAGGTCTGCTAGGAATGTCTTCCTTAGCGACAACCTCGAGCTTCGCACCTGGCCAAACTTCACCTAACCGGCTGACAGCAAGCTTGAACAAGTCACAAGACCTCTGGTCGCCACAAACCATGAGTTTGACATGACCCTGTTGCCAACCCCCATCGCTTATGGAAGGAAGTGGTCTTGGAAGCTCTCTCAAAATGCTTAAAACGCCAACCGTCAGCTTAACCTTGACCAGCTGCCAACGATCAGCCGATATTGTGCCCGCTACCACGACTTTGTCCTTCGTGACGTCACTGAAACTGGCTTGTTTCCTGATGGGATTGAGGGGAGTGCTGGTGTTATGGACACGAGGCCGTTTGGTGTCGGTATGGCCCCCTCAAGAGACCTTTCGCTTTTAGACGTGGAGTCTTTACTGGTCCTTGTTGTAGCAAGAACACTGTTTGCCCATTCAACGCGAGTGGTCTGCTGCGGTGTCCTTTCAGCCTCCAATGATTCACCCAGAGGCCTTTAGGATTCTCGCAGCTTGCTGCCTTTGTTTGTATAGGCTTTTCGAGAGTTTCCCCTTTCCATTTCTGGATGTACTCTCAGTAGTATTGGTAGGGCCATTCTTCACAACCCTGCCACTACTGGAATTAGGTATCGCTACCTTCCTACTCTTGTTGCTGCCAACAGCAGGGTCCATGGATTTCCACTACTCCCTTCTCTGTGTTGGCCGCAGGAGATACGGCAACATGGCTTTGACGCCAAACTGCCGCCCGGTCTTGAAGAGATACCGGTCTCATTGTTTTTTCTTTTTTGTTCTTCATATTTGGTCCCACGAGTTGCGAAGAAAGAGAGGTCCGTCTGAATAGAGATTCGCATATACAGATAAGGCTAGTTAATCCGGAGGTCGACAGGTATCGGGATACTCCGTTAGACTAGAGATTGAGCTATTTTTGAATTGTGCCCTCAGCTAGGCTGATCATCGGCACGGGTCGTTTAACACCTTAGATCCAGCCCAATGAAGATAAGAGGTAGTTGGAAAGGAAGAGATAGGGTGAGGAAAGGATAGGATAGGAAGTAAGGAAATGATTAGGATCGGTAAACAGCAATTAAGCTAGGTTACCTAGGTGGGAAGGAGCACCGGAGAGAGGAGCGCTGTCTAGCTTTTTCGCCATTACAACGTGGAAGGTGGGATGGGAGTTGGTAACATAAGCGTTGGCTTGTATGCCTTGTTTATATGGGAAGGAGTGATGATTTTGGAAAGGTAGAGGGATAAAAACATCCTTTAGTTTCAGGACTCGACAAGTTCGACGTTTCAAAGTAGAAGAATTTATTTGGGTACCAAACATTTTGCGTAAACAATCCATGGTTTTGAGGGCGGTGTTATGGCACGTTGCACTGCCACATTACTGGAGCCAGGTTCGTCTTAGTTTCTTCCTTCGCAGCGTTTAGCAGCTGTCTGTAGCGTTCGCTTTTAACCGCCGCGCCGCTACTCCCATCTCCCATTATTTGATTATCATTAATACAATTTCAAAATATCCAATTTAAAAATATTTGATTTGTTTAAAAATTTTAAAAATAACACTGCTCGACAAAATTAAGTTTTATTTTACTGTTCCACAAACAATACAATACATTTTTTAATTTATTAAGTTGTCTCGAGTTCGAATATTGCCTTACAATTTTTTCTATCACATCAGGTTTTCAAAATATGCCTTTTTAAAAATGTTTAAGGCTACTAAAAAAAAATCAGTCTATTTAAGGCTAAAATATAATAGTTCTTAATAATACATTTTATGATGTTTTCTAAATACAATTTAAATCATTTTAGTATTTTACTTAGTTTTCCAAAATTCTCATTACTTATGAATTTTCATTTGAAGCAAAATATTGAGAAACATTCATATGGTTTTGAAAAATAAATTTTGGAATTGATTTTTAGAGCTGATTTCGAATCCGAACGACAATTTTGACTTCGTTCTAAAGTTATAAAAAATACTCGTTTGAAACATTATTCTTATAATTTTCCAAGGTATTTCAAAAACTTGATGTGATAGACTTTTTTAGAGTAACGTATTCGCTAAAGAAATTTTCAAACAGTTTTACTTTTTTCTGCTAAAAAAACGTTTTACCTAAAATGGTTCATTGTGTTTTTAATATTTTTTTGAAAAAAAGGGAAATCTAACAACTTACGAAAATTTTTGGAATATTTAGTGAAATACTCTTAACATTTCCAGGACATCAATCTTCTCGGACTTATATGCGTAATTAAACGACTTCACATAAAAATAGTCCAGAGGTGTTAAATCGCATGATCTTACTAAAAGTTTTCTTCAATATATTGATTGTTTCGTTGGTTGTATAGCATGTAGCGCTATCTTGTTAGAACCAAAGGTCCTCCAATATCCTTCAATTCAGGCACGAAAAATTCATATGGCTCTATGGGGTTCCCTATTGACTGTTACACTATGGCCGGCTTCATTTTTGAAGGAACATGAACCAATTATGCTCTCTGTCCATAGAACAGACCATGTAGTGACTTTTTGAGGATGAAAGGGTGTCATCTCAACAATGGCTTGTAGATTATGATCAATCCAAATACGAAAACTTTGCTTATCAAAGTACCCATCAAACTAAAAATGAGCCCATCGCTGAACAAAATGGCAAACGTCAGGAGTAATCCTATTTATTATGAAATGACAAACTAAGCAGAGATTAAATCAAGTGACAGCTGTCAAAAAGTAAAATTCCAAAAAAGATTGCCACATTAAACACCATACGTCTAATAAAAGACTAAACGTGCTTTTCGAATTTTAAAAAGTGATATCTCAAAAACTACTACGTTATAGAGTAATTTTAAAGTCGGATTTGAATTAAGGCTATCAAAACCCATTAGAAAAGTGCAATTTAATTGCCAGGAACAAAATCTTGTCGACCAGTGCAATTGGTATACTGTTTCGTTTTATTTTTTAATTTTACTCTAACAATTTCTGCTATCACTATTATCTTCCTTTTAATAAAAAGTTGGCTAATAATTTCTTAAAACTCAGTCCTTATTTTAAAAACAGTAGATTGTAGGTACATCATTATCTGTTTTTTTTTTCTCTTGTCTCTTATGTCTCTGGTATAATAGATTATTTTTCAGAAGAACAACTTTCACAATAAACATATTCTTCTAATAATCGCAAAGACTTTTCTTTTCCATAAAAGAGAATCTTTTCTCTCATTTTCCACCTACACTTTAATTTAAAAAATAAAAGACAAAACTCAGCAAAGCTCTCTGGGCTTAAAGTGGGTTGGGCGGTAGTGGTAGTAGAAGAAAGTAATTTACCAGAAAAAAAAAGATAACTTTTGCAAAGGTTGCAAAAAGATTTAAACTCCATGATTAAATAAATATTTCACCAAGTGAAGTTGAAAAAGTTAGTTTCATTGTACTCGCATTTCTTCCATTAATGAATGCCGACAAAACGAAACAAAAGGAAAAATGCCTTAAACATTTAATTATATTCTCGGGGTAATCCTAGCAATCAATTGGGAGAAAGTCGAGTCCCAAACCTTTATATATATCTGAGATATATGTATGTAAGTACATATTTACCTCGTTTACATTTCTACCCTCTCTGTCTTCAATAAATTTATCTTTTATGCCCAAAAGTGAAAATAATGTCGAACATAACTTTTGTGTTCTCTATTATAAGAAACGCCACTGCCTGCCACTGCCATTGCCACTGCCACTGCTACTGCCACCACTACCACTGCCACCGCCACCACAAGCCCTGAACCGCCACCGCACCGCGGGTCGCGTTAATGTAAGACTTACTCCTTTTCCTTTCTTCAAGAAAAACCAAAGGCAAAAGCACAAGTTACGCGAATGTCACAATTATGTAGGTAGGTACAAAGTTGTAGGTCCTAATTGAAGTTTGTATTGTTGTTTATTAAATTTAAGTTCACGCTGGAAGTTTAAGTTTTTGCTTGTTTATGTACGTCACCACCGTCGTCGTCGTCGTCGTAGTCGGTCGTTGCCCATCCCCCCGACCGACACACTCCGTTCAGTTTAATTTTTATAATTAAAAACCCTGGCAAAATGAGCTGCGAGACGAGGTGTAACAAACCTCTGGGAATCGTTTGCGCCAGCTTCACGGATGTGTTTCTTAATGTTCTTTTCTATCGAAAAATAACAGCTACGCATCTTAAAGATTTGAATTAATCAAATTGTTTGCGAACTGCTCGGTGGCACGGCCGGCGGCGGCGCTGGGCGGTAGCGACGACGACGCGGCGTTTCTCAAATACTAAAGACAAAAGAGAATGTGGAAGCCGTAAAATTTAATACTTATCACTTGTTGCTCTGAAGTCTGAACTGTGATGAGAATTATTTGACGTGTCTGAAACTGAGCTAGGATCTTTCAGCTGATGAGTGATATATTGATGTAAAGTCAGTTTTTGGTTTGGAAGTAAAAAAAAAGGATAAAGTTCTGATTTTTAATATAAACGTTTTTGTATGAACGTTGAAAAAGTTGTTTTAAACTTTTCGAATGCGATTTTTGTCAGTTTATTATGAGCTATTAAAAATATGAAAAACAAACTTTGAAGGGAGTATCGTAGAAACAGCTTGTTGATGACCTTACATTCATAAGTACGAGTACATACCTACATACAGACATTCATAACTTTAAATAGAACAAAGAATGATTTAAGAGTCGACAAACTGGGATTTGTTGCTAAAAATATGAGTAAATTTCATGTGAATGATTTTCTAAGTCATTCGACTATTCATCTTTTCAAACTTTCAACTATTCGACTTTTCAAACTTTCGACTATTCAAACTTCAAACTATTCAACTTTTCAAACTTTTAACTATTCGACTTTTCAAACTTTCAACTCAATAGTTTGACAAGTTGAATAGTTCAAAGTTTGAATAGTTAAAAGTTAAGAAAGTTGAATAGTCGAATGGTTCAAACTTTGAAATATTCAACTTTTCGACTTTTCAAACTTTGAACAATTCAACTTTTTTAAACTTTCAACCACTCAACTTTCTAAACTTTCAACTCTTTGACTATTCTTCGACTATTCGACTTTTCGAACTTTCGATTATTCAATTTTGCACTATAGTTTAAAAAGTTAAATAGTTTGAAAAGTTGAATAGTCGAAAGTTTAGAAAGTTGAATAGTCGAATGGTGGAAAGTTCAATAGTTCAACTTTTCGATTTTAAAACTATCAAACAATTCGGCTATTCTACTTTTAAAACTTTCAACTATTCGACTTTCCAAGCTTTCGACTATTTAAACTTTGAACTGTTTAACTTTTCAAACTTCTTTGAATAGTCGAATGGTTGAAAGTTTGTAAAGTTGAATTTTTCAAAGTTTGAATAGTCGAAAATTTGAAAACTCGAATAGTTGAAATGTTGTGTAAAAAAGTCGAATGTTTTAAAAGTTGAATAGCCGAAAGGTTGATAGTTTTAAAGTCGAAAAGTTGAACTATTGCACTAAAGCTATCAAACAATTCGGCTATTCTACTTTTAAAACTTTCAACTATTCCACTTTCGAAACTTTCGACTATTTAAACTATGAACTGTTTAATTTTTCAAACTTCTTTGAATAGTCGAATGGTTGAAAGTTTGGAAGGTTGAATGGTTCAAAGTTTGAATAGTCGAAAATTTTAAAACTCGAATAGTTGAAATGTTGTGTAAAAAAGTCGAAAGTTTTAAAAGTTGAATAGCCGAAAGGTTGATAGTTTTAAAGTCGAAAAGTTGAACTATTGCACTATTTAACGACTACTATTCAACTTTCGACTATTCAACTTTCAAATATTCGACATTTCAAACTTTCGACTATTCAAACTTTCAACTTTTCGACTATAAAACGATCAATCTTTAACTTTAAATGGTTTAATGGTTGAGAAGTTTGTTGAATTTTTCAACTTTTTAAACTTCCAATTTTCGAATGTTGAGTTGATAGTTTGAAAAGTCTATTAGTTTAAACTTTGAACTACTTTCGACTTAAACACAAAAATTTAAGGTTGAACTCAACCAACTTGTCAACCGTTCAACTTTTCAAACTTTGAACTATTCAATTTGTTGTATGCTGGAATTGAAAAATATTTATGTGAACGACATTATATTTTAACAAGACGGCTTTTCGTGGTCCACAATCAGCCAAATTTTGCAAGACAATTCTCCTGAATATGGACTTTGAAGTTTTTGGAAATGTACTTTAATTTCCATCGCTATGAATTATCTTCAGCCATGAGGCCTGTTTCTAGAAACACAATTTTTGAATCAAGGAGCAGGACAGCCAAAATATAATACAAAGGTATCCAAGTTATTTCGACACTGTTTGGGAAAGATTTTCGGCTGGTGGCATTATTGGTCCAAATTTATTTGAAATGGGCATGGACCATAGGTCAATAATTACCAATTTCTTTTGATCGAAATTTGTTTGGGTATTTGGACAATAAGATCATGTGGTGGCTTCGGTGAGGGTGTTCTGTGGAAGGAGCCATATTTTTTTCCGATCATTAATCTTCCTCGAATACAAATTAAATAAATTGAACACCAAAATTTCCTAGAAATTTGTTTTCCGATTTAAAATTAATTCCAAGGAAAACTTATGAACATCATTTACGTTTCAAATGACGAAAGAGTGAAACACTCCGACAGAACATTTGTTTCTCCAAATAAAGATTGCAAAGCATTTGTTTATAAGTGTTTCAAATCTGCAATTTAGCGAATAACATTTCTCCAGAAAAAAAATTACGTTAGACTTAAAATAAAAGAAGCACCGAAGTTTAGTTCGAATTTTGGAATAATAAATTTATTTAAATTTGAATGAAGTGTTAAATTTAAAAAATTCAAAAATAAAGTATATGCCTTATGTTTTAAGACATCTTGTCAAATAAAACAAACAAAATACAAGTTTGATTTTCTAGGAGGATTAGAATACCAATTATACAGATGATATCTTTTCGTTGAAGCTATTTAAACAACGACAAGTAACACGTGTACTAATTAGTTAAGATTTTTCAAAAAAAAAAAAATATTTTCAAATGATATGTATTTTTAAAATTATGTGACAAAATTATGAAAACTCTTTGAAACATTTCCAGAATCCAATATTGATGATTATAGCCTTGGCTAAAACTATTTATATATATGTACATTGTACATACACATAATATTCATAAGCTCCTACCTCATAATATATATTTGATAAATTAATGCCTGCTTATAATTTGAGAATCTAATTAACGTCGACACCGTCAAAATATTCAATTTATTTTTGGAAAATATTTCTACCTTTCTTTTGAAATGAATGTTTTCTTTATTTTTTCTTGTTTTATTTTTTGAAATAAAAATAATTTCTATTTTCGATTGAACGACCTCTTCCATTTAAATGTGTATCACTCATAATAAAGATTTGAATTTTTGAAAAATATTATAATTTTCCACCAAGCATATTTATTTGGTTATATATGTATATTTACGTAGCCAAAAGCTATTCAACTATATATAATAAAAAAAAATAAAAATAAAAAACAACTTGAAACTCATAACTTAGTGGATCCAAATACTAAATTAAATTTTCACTAAGCGATATTATTTGGGAGTGTGAAAACAAGGTGATGATTTCATAGTCAAATCAAAACTTTTAGTCAAACTTTTATAGAAGAATTAATTTTTGTTTGCATTTCAAGTCGAGACAATACAAAAGTATTTTTAATACTGCATAGAATGCTGAATAGTAAACTACATACAGTGTTGGCCAAAACATTAGCCAAATTCATTCAAAAATTAATAACTTAAACAAATCATGTTAATTTGTTTCTAAAATTTAATATATTATGTATTTACTTCTAAATAGACCACAAGAAAAAATAGTTTTTAAAACGGATTATTAAATATGATATAAGTAGGACAGTTAACCAATTTTTTTGTTTGTCAAAACAAAAGCAACTCTTTATTGCTATCTCTCTTTTTCTTATTAATAGAGAAAAGTTAGTCCGTTAACTACAAAATCCATTGCTTATTTCAAAGGTGTTGGCAAACAAATGCAGTTGAATCTATTTATTAGGTGTTATGCAGTTCACGGGAATTTAATCAGTTTTCTAAGCCAACTTTTGTAAAATAGCCGGAAACAAATATTCTAACGAGATAAAAGAATATAAAAGTGAAATGAGTTAAATAAAAATATCGGAAAAACATTCCATTCAAAAATCAGTGATTTGCCGATTAATAAAATTTTAAAAATCTAAAAAGTCATTCCAAACGGTTCATCGAGGTGGCAGACCAAGAAAAACAACAAAACGAGAGGATTCTGCAATAATAAAATCAATTAAAATAGACCCGTTTATATCATCGAGAGAAATACGAACTCAACTCGACCGGAACGTAAGCGCGAGAACAATTCGAAGACGACCTGTTGATGGTGGATTAAAATCTTTCAAGGCCTTTTATTACCACCAAAATCAAGCTGGCGAAATTAAAATTTGCTCATGACCACATCAACTGGACTGTTATAAAATGGAGGAACGTTCCGATGGTTTCTGTCGCGTTCGCAGACCAGCCAAAGAGGCACTAAATCCATGTTACACCAAAGCTACTGAGAAACACGGAGGAGGTAATGTACTGGTGTGGGGATGTTTTTCAAGGCATGGACTGGGACCGATTCACAAAATAGATGGTACAATGGATCGTTTTATGTACCGTGACATTTTACAAAATATAATGTTGCCAAACACTAAGGATCAGTTGCCTTTGAAATGGATATTTTAGCAGGACATCGACCAAAAGCACACGTCCACTACGGTAAAGACGTGGTTTCAAGAAAACCGAATTTACTTGTAACAATGGCCAGGCCAGTCCCCAGATCTCAACCCCATAGAAAATCTATAGAAAATTGTAGATCAACGAATTGTAAGGACTAATTGTAAAAATAAAAACGATCTGTTTGATCAAATTAAATGGGCTTGAGAAAGTATCCCAAACAGCATTATAAGCAATTTAATTGACTTCATGCCTCGAAGATGGGCTGAAAAGATTAAAAACAAGGGGTTTGCTACCAAATACTAACAAGATTTTATTTAACAAAATATGTATTTTTTAAAAGTTGCTTATGGTTTGACCAGCCTAATATTGAACGAATTGTACTAATTGTGCTATATTCAATAAACTATTACAAAAACAATTTTAGTTTATTTTCCATTAGAAAATGTAAATATTTATACAAATTTCAAAAACAAAAAAATGTACAATAAGGCTCGTTTCACACAACACGGTTTTGACCGTACGGCAAAAAACCGGACGGCATAAACCGGATTAATGGCTAATTACACATTAAACGGTTTTAACCGTACGGTAAAACACGATATATGCAGGGTTCCTGTGCTTAGTATACTTTTTCACAGGTTTAGTCCGAACTCTGCCGCACGAATAAAATCGTATGATGTGAAAACATATATTGCATCACGTACGCCAATAAGCTTATCGCGCCGTCTGGCTGCCGTATACTGTAGTGGCAGTAGACGGTTGCTACACGGGCGTATATGCTCTTCTTCGCGCCTCTAACAAAATGTCGCCGTCCGGTTTTTTGCCGTACGGTCAAAACCGTGTTTAAATGTAAATTTGTTTTTAATTATTTAATAATCGAGGCAATTAAAGTTGCTTTTGTTTTGGCCAACACTGTAAGTGAATTGAGATTTCCTTTTGGCTGGAAAAAGAAAGATTCTTAAAGTAGTCATACATGAATTAGCCAAAATTATGATGTGATGGGCCCAGAATTTGCAGCCAGTTCAAAATTCATGATTGGCTCGCAGTAGCTAAGAACCGCTCCTGTATGACCTGCACAGTGCACAACTTACCTTGCAATTGCAATCTTTTGAATCCCTTGATTGATCCGAGCCAAATAAAAATTGACTTTCAACGTTTGACAACATCTTAGCCTTTGCCTATAAATACGTTTGACGTGGATTTATTTAAAATTATGTACTTAAATAATATTTTGATAATATAATTTTTATTTCAAAATATTTACAAAAAAAAAAAAAAACAAAAAAAAAACGTAGGTGTGTTTTTGAGTATTTATAAATCAAATTGACCTCAAAACAATATTTGCAGTCCGAACACAAACAAATGTGCTGAATGTTGTTTTTATTGGATTTTTGTGTATAGGAAGGTAAAAAAGTGTATTTCAAAAAATTTGTAATATTTTTTGGCAGCCTATATTGGTGATAGTTATGTTATGATTAGTTTTTGTTTTTTGAATAGTTGTCATTTAATTTGAAATTTATGACACTGTTTTTCTTTTAATAGGCTCATATAAATATTTTTGTTTGTATTTTTTTATAATATAACTATTAACATATAAATTTTGGTAAATATTATTGCTTGACTTAGTAAAGAATTTGTTGTTTAATTTTGGCTGACGGATGTACATAAATGATAGATCGATTGCATAAACAGTTTTGTTTTTTAAATGTACCTACTGTTTATGTATCGAATAGAAAATAAATAGATTTTAACTATTAAGCCACATCCGATACCTCTATTACCTATGATTTGCTATTGCTGCTTGCAAAGAAAATTCCATTTTGCGGTTTCAAAAGTATAGGTTTGGAATTCGACATCTGTCAAAATAAGTTGGTAAACCAATTTTGTTTTCACTTCAAAGTGTGACATTTACGAAAATAGATCGCTTAACTGTCGCACAAAGCATACAAATTGTTAAAACATAATACAAAAATGGTGATTCTGCCACAGCCACATATCGTGCTTTAAGAGAAGATTATGGTTTACATAATCGTCTAACTACGCAAGCAATTGGAAAAATTGTGAAGAAATTTGAAGAGACTGGATTGGTTACAGATATTGTGAGGCCTGTGCATCATCGTTTTGCTCGTACCACTGAAAATATAGCTGCTGTAAGTGAAAGTATTGCCAAAGATCCGAATGTGTCGATTCCTCGTCGTTTTCAGGAATTAGGACTATATCTTACGGCACATTATGGCATATTTTGCTTTCGGATCAAAACCTACGCGCGCCGCCGCCGCCGTGGCATGATGGTTAGTGCGTTGAACTGTCATGCGAAAGGTCTCGGGTTCGATCCCTGCCTGTGACACCTTAAGTTTGTTTCAAGGGTACTGCCTCTTGCGAGGAATTGACAAATTCTCTAAGAGTAATTCTTGTCATGAAAAGTGCTTTCTCAATCTAGCCGTTCGGATTCGGCATATAAACTGTAGGTCTCCTCCATTCCTGCAATTAATCGCACACAAGAATGGTTGAGAGTTGTAAGTCACTAGGCCCTGGTTCTTAACGGACTGTTGCGCCACCTAATTTATTTTTATCTAAACCTACATCCATACAAATTGTAGTATTTGGGGTTCTGAGATGTAATTGGACCTTAATTCTTCGAAAACGACGATTGAATGACTGTCACCGTCTATTTGGAGCATTATGGTCATATGAAAAGCTCCTTTTTTTGGCTGCTATTGAAAAATACGACTTGGAGAATATGTGGTTTCAACAAGACGGTGCCACATGCCACACAACTCAAACGAATATGACTTGCAGATAAACCTTTAACTCTTGAGCGCTTAAAAAGCAACATTCGTCAAGTTATGGCTGAGATACCGCCCAATATGTGTTAAAAAGTGGTCGAAAATTATAGTACAACAATTCGCGTGGTGGTTTTTTAAATGATGTAGTGTTTCGCATTCACTTCGTGTCACATGGATAGGGACAACATCTAAATTTACCTGTAAGACCTTTTAAAGTCAAGAAAATAACAAACAGTCTTATGGTTTAGGTAAATACTGGTTTTATTAAATGGATTACAATAATTTTTAGTAATGTGTGCTGCCTCCAGATTTCTGAATTACTTCAAGTAACCTGTGGTGTATGGATTCCTAGAGTGCTGTTAGATAATTGAGCAAAATTTGGGCCCAGACCCGTTTTATGGTTCAATAATCTCTTCGGTTTGTTTGGTACTGCGGAAAAGCTCGTTGCAGAATCGATTTTTAAGTAATTGCCGTCATTTTAGAGCTTTGAGAATCCAGCTCCACTGTCCCGTAATAGCTGATTGCTCCAAATACCATTACGCCGCCTCCTTTGCTGTGCCGTTTTTGAAGATAGATTTATTCCTTTCTTAAATCATGAAAATAGCAGCTGTATGGTCCGTCAAAATTATTTTTTTTGTTCATCAAAAAAGACGACGGTATGCCAAGCTCGATTCCACCTACGGTTATTTGTTGCAAAATTAAGGTGTTGGGGTCTTTAAGGTAGTTGTATACAACATTTGAACTTCTAGTAATTTTGCTGGCTATAAAACGGATGGTTTTGCCGATATACCGATCTATGAAATTAATACTCGTACTAAGCTCCCAAACAATCAGAGTATCCTTTTATCTGATTTAAAACACGGAAATAGGTAAATTCATATCTTGTCCCTATCCACTTGACACAAAAACATGTACTTTTTATGATCTTCTTTGGAAAAACCTTCATAAAACTTGCATAAAACTCAACTTAATCCAAAAATGTTTGCTTGCAATATAAACTTAATACATATGTATATATGTACCTCATTCATTCCACATTTTGGTTTTTCCAAAAAACCTAAGGGTTTAAGAAATATCGGCAAATAAAAAACAAAAAAAAGCTTGTCCCTATCCATGTGACACGAAGATAGAAATATCATGGAAAAAATAATATTTTATATGTGTTTTATTACCATTTACGCAAAATGGATAAACCTGTATATATTATTCTTGAAGTCGCATCTATCGGTCTCATCCATCAGATTCGAAAGGCGAATTTACTGTCGCATTTAATGGAATTTTTTGTTTTAATTTACCCCGGATGCAATACATTTGTGCCAACGTTTTTTTTTACAATTTTCAAAACATGTTGCAAAGTCCCCTTTCGAAATAGTCTTCAATTCTTATTCGTTTCGGTTTCTATTTCTTCCATCGATTTAAAAATTTCCACAAGATCACTATAGTCTTCGACTTTCAATAGACAATTTTTGGAGCATTAACTCTTTGGTTGTGTGGCCGAGACTCGTTTTTATTGTTTTGTATCACAAATCTTCTTTTCTATAGACCCGAAGGAGGTCTGCAACATTTGTTCATGCTTTTTTTTCTTGTGACAGGAACTGTATGGCAAGTATTGCATTCTTTAAAAATATCAAACGCGATATTTAAATCAAACATAACATTCCAATATTAGATAAGTCGAAAAAAGGGGAGCCCCATTACGTCCGCCTGTCCTCGCCCCTACAGCCCAGACCATTAGGTGCAAACTTCAAAATTAAGATTTTAAGCAGATTTGCTTTGGGCGTTTTTTTTTTTCATTTCTTTAAAGACTAAAAATAACAGTTGGCAAAAATTAAATTTTATCAAAAACGAAACAATAAATTTTTATTGAATTTTCTCTAATTTTTGTTTTCCTAACTTGGCTTCTTTCAATAAAAAGAATATTTTTGTATTGCTCCAGAAAGGTACCCGCCATGGAACCGCTACTTTATTTTTTAATTTTCCAAAGAACTAATCAATTGTTTTTAATATATTTTTTTCTGCTCTCATAATGTTTTAATAATATTAAGATATAAAAAAAAATATTTAATTTTTTTTTTAATTCTATATCTCGAAAATGGGTGAACATTTTTAAACGAAATTCCAATGTTAAACGTATATATTTATAAGCTCCACAAAACTGTAATACAAAAATATTTTTAAGAAAAAAATTTGAAGTTTTATATTTACAAAAATTATTAAAAGAAAATCGCTCTAACTAATGGGTGATTTTTTTGAGGTTAGGATTTTCATGCATTAGTATTTGACAGATCACGCGGGATTTCAGACATGGTGTCAAAGAAAAAGATGCTCAGTATGCTTTGACATTTCATCATGAATAGACTTACTAACGAGCAACGCTTGCAAATCATTGAATTTTATTACCAAAATCAGTGTTCGGTTCGAAATGTGTTTATCGACAAATTTTATTCAGCGATGAGGCTCATTTCTGGTTGAATGGCTACGTAAATAAGCAAAATTGCCGCATTTGGAGTGAAGAGCAACCAGAAGCCGTTCAAGAACTGCCCATGCATCCCGAAAAATGCACTGTTTGGTGTGGTTTGTACGCTGGTGGAATCATTGGACCGTATTTTTTCAAAGATGCTGTTGGACGCAACGTTACGGTGAATGGCGATCGCTATCGTTCAATGCTAACAAACTTTTTGTTGCCAAAAATGGAAGAACTGAACTTGGTTGACATGTGGTTTCAACAAGATGGCGCTACATGCCACACAGCTCGCGATTCTATGGCCATTTTGAGGGAAAACTTCGGAGAACAATTCATTTCAAGGAATGGACCGGTAAGTTGGCCACCAAGATCATGCGATTTGACGCCTTTAGACTATTTTTTGTGGGGCTACGTCAAGTCTAAAGTCTACACAAATAAGCCAGCAACTATTCCAGCTTTGGAAGACAACATTTCCGAAGAAATTCGGGCTATTCCGGCCGAAATGCTCGAAAAAGTTACCCAAAATTGGACTTTCTGAATGGACCACCTAAGACGCAGCCGCGGTCAACATTTAAATGAAATTATCTTCAAAAAGTAAATGTCATGGACCAATCTAACGTTTCAAATAAAGAATCGATGAGATTTTGCAAATTTTATGCGTTTTTTTTTTTAAAAAGTTCTCAAGCTCTTAAAAAATCACCCGATATTTTCGAAGAAGAAATTTAATAAATAAAGTGTTTTTTTTTTAATTAGGTAGTTCAATTTTTGAAGACAAACTACGAGAGTACGATAATGACGGATTTGTATGGAACAGTTGAAAACAAGCATTTTTTACTATGGGAGGGGGGTCTATCTCCCCCCGTTTAGGCGGTAGGGGCAATTTAAAAAAATATGTACGTTAAATGAAAAAAAAAATTAAATAATAACGGTTGTACTCACAATTGAGTATTATACATATTTTTAAGCCAACACTTTTGTCTATTAGCTTGTTTTCAAATCAAGTCAAAACTATGCATAGTTTTTGAAAAATTTAATTTAAAACTCAAAATTTTTCAAAACCTTAAAATTATCTACTACTGTTTTTTTTTAGAATTCATTGCTCTTATTTGTTTTTGAACAAAAACTGAAAACTAGATGATTTTATGTCTTCTAGTTCTTGAGGAAATTAAAAGTGCTTGTTTTTAACTGATCTTAAAAAATCCTTTATAATATCTTGTCGCCTGAGTTATCGTACTCTTGCCCTTTTTTGTAGGTACATTTAAAAATTTTTAAATATAATTTTGTAAGGTCTTTGGATATAGGAGCAGGTCTTGCTACCCAGTCTTGCACTTTATTTAAATTCATTTTTTTATTTCAAAACTGCAGTGAATTCTTGAAGGAAGTTAATTCCAGTTTTCTTTACTTCCCTAAAATGTCCAGTGCGACAATTGGTTGTTGATATATTTGTTTAAAAAAGCAAAATATTCTTTTTGATTTATTAAGAAATTAATAATTAAAAAAGTTGATTTAAGCTGGATACAAGCTATCCGGTCCAGATTATGCATTTGAAAATTTGGTTTCTAGCCCTTGGAGTAAGAAAATACAAATAAATACAGAAAAATAAAAGAACTATGGCAATTTAAAAAAAAAGAGTGAACAATTTGGCTAACTCCAAGTATCTCGAACTTTTTACGCTAGCGACTTTCAAAATACATCAAAACAAATATTTGTCACCTCGAATTCTTTACGAACAAAAAAACTATACTTCAACCGAAATACATAATTGTATGCATAAAAAAAATAATGTTTTTAGAATCTGTTTTTTTTTTTTTTTTTTTTTTTTTTTTTGAAAAATCAACGCAACATTTTTTTACAATAAAAAAACTACTAAAATTTGGTAAAAATAGATTTTTGACGCAAATTTCCTGGCAAAAATTGAATATATTGTCTTTAAACTATTTAAATCTTATAAAAAATTTAGTAAAATCTTAAAAAAAAATTTAACTGTCAGTTTATTTCTTTTTATGAGAATTAAAAACTTTTAAAAAAATATTACTAAAATTATTTAAAATTGGTTATCGGCTGAAAATTTCGGAAACAAGAGCAGATATTAAAATCAAACTTACTCCATCATTATATAAAATAGTGTTGCTAACTTTAAGTTGAGTTTTTAGAGTAATCCAATTGACAACTTTTTTACAAAACACGAACTTAAAAAAAAGCTGACAAAGAAAATGGTTTTCTACCCAAGTAGTATGAGAACAAAGAAAGATATTGACTTGAAATTGTTGTATCGAAAGACAGCTTCTATTTATCTCAAAACTAGACATGTATTTTTTTATAAATTCGATTCATCGTTTTAAAAAGATCATTAACATTTTCAAATTGTTTTAATCCCTTTTACTTCTTCTTGAACTTCTTTTTTTCAAAAGCAATTGTTTGCAAATTATTTTATGTTACTACGTAGTTTCATATAAGCGGATTTCATTCTTGCCTGGTAGTCATGAGAAATTTTTCCCCGTTTCAATAAAACTTACAAAAAAAACTTCTAGTGTTTTTCTATCGAACTATTTTCAAACATGAAATATGAAATATTATTTAAGCGCAATTGGCGCTACTGACATCAGGCTTTTTGAAATTTTAAAGAAAAGCAGTTAGCTTTAGCTCTGTTTCACTAGAAGTACCAAGACCATGTTCCTGTTTTATGTTACTTTTCCTTCCCAAGAAACTTGAAAAACAGAGTATTTTTTCGATTTTTGAATGTTTCCCTCTCCTGACTTTTGGAAGCTTATTAAAGGCATGTTTTTGAATTTGGCTTGTCAATGCGGATTTTGACCTAAAGACTTTTGTACTTAAGTTCTTTCCACATCAAAAAGGTTTCTGATTAATGTGTATTAAAATGTTCTCTTAAAACAAAATTCTAAAAACCAACTAAAAAAACTAGTGTTAAAAAATATACCTGCTTGATTATTGATCACTTTAAATTAACTTTAATAATTTTTCTAACAAAAATATTTCGCTTTCCACCAACTTTAATGTAGGTATCCGCATTATTTTTAAATCGGTCTTTATTTTTTTTGTTTTAATACGAGGCTGTTCAATTTTTACACATTGTTATTGCTCGTATACTGTTGCTTTAACTCAGAGGATGATCTCAAATAAATTTAATAACCAAGGTTTTGATTAAATTAAATCTATATACAAAGCTGTAAAAATCTCTAGAGCTTATTTCAATAAATCAAAAACCTTGACAAACAACCATAAATGCGTGTAGTAGATATGGGTGTACACTGTACATATGTATATATTCAAGATACATACCTCAACGAATAACCAAAAAAAAACAACCATTAAATCGTTGAGGCTTTGCAAAGTTAATATCCTTCTCTTTCTTGATTTTTATTTTCGATATGTATGTATGTGTCGTCTACACAGATACAAAATACATACACACAAACAGATATACTTATACCTAATCTTTTTAAAGGCTGATGATGCAGCTCATACTACATACATACCATCAGCTAATACAATGCTTTAAGCTATAAAAACCTTTTTAATTAAATGAAAATAAATCACCCTACAGCCCACATAATAACCTCACGTAGCCTTAAGGTACATACATACTATGAAAATTGCTAACCCATATAAATTTATTGATTTATTTTTCCACTCATCATTACTAGGTTTAAAAATGAAAAAAAAAAAAAGAAAAATATCCCCAGAAATACACTTTTGCACACACACATTAAATAACATACTCTTTTTTGGAACTCTATATGTACCATACATCATCGAACAACACTACCTATAGATATAGATGAACTGAAAATTCCTTGAGGAAAAACACTTTTCTTATATATTTTTACTTAATATTGTTTTTGGACTTTTTGTCCCGGGACGGGCGCGTATATTTGGTATTATAAGAGATCCCAAAAGGCAAAAGTTCAAGATTTCTTTAATTTTACTTCTGCGCCGCTATGTTTTTGACAGAGAAACCACTGTGGGAATTGTTTTTTAAACTTTAAGTAATCATTATTATGTTTATTTTGTTTGTATCAGTGTGTACAGTTATGGTCAAAATAATGAAAACCAAATTTTATTTTTGGTAACTTTGTATTTACAAACAAATTTTAAATTTAACCATTTAATGTAAATAGTAATTATTTCCTTAATGTTTCTCAATATCAGGTTAGGGAAATAATGATTACTTTTTGTAATTAATTTCAACTACAAGTAATAAGTAATTGACAATTACATGTAATTGTAATGGAAAAATATACATTTTAATTACTTGTAATTGTAATTTATAAAATGTACTTACTAATTGAATGTAATTGACAAGTTCTTAAGGGAAAGCACTTTTATTTAAATAACAGTCAAGTTGATTGATTTCCTTATTAGATAGATAGATAGAGATAGATACATTTTTTATTTTTTCTTATTAAAGTTTAACAATAATTCTTACTTAAGAATTTGATTTGACATTTCATAATAAAAGAAAAATATTAAAAGTAAAGTAACTGAACTAAATAATTAATTTATAATTTAAAAAATGTTAAAAATTAAAAAAAAAAAAAAAACAATAATAATAATACAACAATTTGGTTGGATTCGTATACTAAAATAAATTAGTTAAGCAATAGAAAAAACTTTATAAGCAATCATCATTAACAATTTTGATATGATTTGAAACACAAAAAAGATATCAATTTTAATATGATTTCAAACATAAAAAAGATCAATTTTAAAGTGATTTGAAACACAAAATTAAAAAGTTTTAAATAATGGTAACTGGCCGAATGATTAAACTTTACGTTGGGAAACTATTTCGGGAATGTAGGGCGTGCTTACAGGAATTATATAGGGTGGACCAACCTAGCGAACCATTTAATATCTCATGAAGTCTGTTTACAGTGAGATGGCTTTCATTTAAATGTAAGCGACGAATTTCCTGTAATATCGGGCATACCGCAATAAAATGATTTATATCTTCTATTTTTCTTCTGTTACATAAATTTCAAATTTGTGGAAGGTCAGCTCGATGAGGCACATAGTTAAGATTTAAAATTTCAACTCGTGCTCTAAGATATATAACTTATAGCTTCGGTCGATAATAATTCATTATTGAAATAGTTAGCTTCTGATGGTAATTGGTGATTGAGGTTCCTATAGGTGTTCCTGGAAGATGTTGACGATGCTTTAGAGAGATGCTGATTGTAATTTCTTTCATCAATTTTAGCAGTAACATTTGCAAACATAGAGCTCCATTCATCTACATTTGACTCTAATAAAGATAAGTTAGCTTCATGTGAGATAGCTAGCTGACTCCATTCTTTGAAAGGTTTGGCATTAGATTGCATTGGTCTTAGCAAGATGGTTTTATGAAGACTTCTTTCATACCACTTCATCACTATTATTAAATAATCTGAGTTTCCTTTTGAGGTATTGAGTATATATTGGCGTTACGCCAGACTACACGTAAATAGCATAATTTGGTGTTGAATTTGGTAATTTAAACAAGCGTTTGAAAAATGTCTTTGAATTGCTTCAAACTCCTCGAGAGCCAAGAATCCAAAAAACTTAAGCACTGTAGCACATACAAGTGTTGACAGTTGCTTGAAAGACCCGATATTTTGACACAAAATCGATTTTTGGATTGGTAACAAACTTTGGCCATAATAAACTTAACGCAATTTTAGCCTCTTTGCTTTTTTGTTTGTCATGCTTAGAAAAATTTAAATTATGCGTAAGCAAAACTCCAAGACATTTAAACTCTTGTACTACTTCAATACGTTCATTATTGAGTGGCCAATTCTATTTCGGCAGTCTTCTTTTTTGACGCGCTTCAAAAATCATTATTTTCGTTTTGTCTCGCAGAAGGAGTTCAATCTGTTTATTTGTAGCTGCAGAGTGAAAGGATTTTCAGCTAGTACAACTAAATCGTCCGCGTATAGCAAAACTTTCACTTGGATATCGGCGAAGAGTATTCCTCCTGAAAGTTCATCACAGATATCTTCGATAAAAAAAGCAAACATTATTGGGCTCAAAATGCAGCTTTGTGAAACACCCGCTGTTGTTTCAAACCAATCCGAAAACTCTGATCCATCCCATACAGAGGTGCTTGATGACTCCAAAAATTTAGAATTCCTTATTAGCTTTTCATTAAATTATTTTGTAATATCTCGTAAAATGTAATTGTGCATTGCTTACTGGAAAAAAGTAATCATCATTGTTTTTTTGGTATTTGTTTTCAACTATATTTATGTAATTAAATTTCAAGTAATTGACGCTTTTTAAATACATGTAATTATAGAAGTGTTTCAATTACACTTAAAACTAATTGGAAAGTGTATTAAATTTTCAATTATAAGTAGTTGTAGTTGAATTTTTATGGAATCATTTTTTCCCTTCTCCGTTGGTTGTCTAGATTTGTTGAGTCTTTTTGCTGCAGACCTTATGGAAGTCTGACCAAATAATGGAAACATTCGATTTAAATTTGAAAAAGCAATACATTTCGAGAGAAAATATTAGTTTATTTTATTTGTTGTTATATAACATTTGGTAAAAATAAAAACAAATTAGGTGGCGCAACAGTCCGTTGAGAACTAGGGCCTAGTGACTTACAACTCTGACAAGAATTACTCTTGGATAATTTGTTAATTCCTTGCAAGAGGCAGTACATGTGAAACAAACTTTAGATGACACAGGTAGGGATTGAACCCAGGACTTCTGGCAAAACAGTCCAACGCACTTACCATCATCACGGGTACTACATATAACATTTGGTACTTAGTTGAAAAATCCTTATTTGAATTAGTTATTTTTTAACGTATAGTTGGATACGTCGACAATTTTCTTGATTGGTTGTGTACCACACTTCAGGGACCATTCTCCAAAGATTTATTTAATCTTGAGCTCATTGGATTGGCCCTCAAGTAAATTCAGGTCAATCTATTGAGAATACCACTCACAAATGTATTGGATAGGCCCGATTAAAGTCCATAATTTTTAAAACTTCGCATAAAAAACTACACGAGTTTCAAAAGTGGCTACTCTGCGTGGCGATTATTCAGACTGTGCCATTTGGTTCAATTATGGTTGGAACGCTCAAATTCGCGCGTTTTATTTAGAAACGTATATTCGTTATAGTGAAAAAATCGTTTTAATTCGTAGCGAGTTTAAAAGAGACTTTAAGTTGAAAATTCATAAAAAACCCTGGCAATCTTTTTATGGGATAAAAACTTTCGATAACTCGGCGAAGAAAACTTCTACACCTGAAACATTGAAAAAGTTTGTACCGGAGTTTCATCAAGCCCTAGCAAATCGGTACTAAACAGTCCGCTGCGGTTTAAACATTTCACGTTAATTGTTTTTTCGTCCCTATCTCCGGCCTAAACGTATACCACTCGCATGGACTTGATTTCAACATACCTAACGGAGAAAGTGTGTATTTTCATAGCGATGTTTTGACACTACTGCGGCAGAAGTTTGGAAGAAGACTAATTTACGAAATCGCTACTTTTTTTTGTGGGACCGACAAACCAAGAGATATTCCATGCCTAAAAACCATATCAATAATATTTCAAGAAAAACGTTGGGAAAATCATTGACAAAATTTCGCTAATAGAAGAATGTAAACGCCGCCAAAGCGGATAACATCTTAATCGCATTTTATTTACAAAATATAGTTAATCGCCATCGAGACATTATTCTAAAGTAACGATTCGTACAAATGCTCGTCGACAGTTTTGTTCACACTTCGGTATACGATGAATAAGTGATGTTCCGAGTGTGAATTTAATTCGTTCGCGCATCTGCTTCGGCTATGAACATTCCACGGCCAGGGCCCAATCGATCTTCAAGGACTCCAGAAAAAATTGAAGTGGTTGAAGAGAGTTCACGTGAAAATACACGACTTTCGATACGGTAAAGAGCACCCTCACTGGTACTTCCAAGAGCGATTATTCATCAAATTTTAAAAAAGGATTAAAAGAAAAAATAACTCAAAGAAAGTGATTTTATTTCACGCAAACATTTTTAGAGCTGTCGTTACTAGGCTCCAAGAACCCATAACCCTCTACTAAAACACCAAAAGCCATTGGATTGCCCCAGGGTAACTGTTTGGTGCGCCTTATCCATGCATGGAATAATTGGACAATTTTTTTTGAGAATGCTCAGGGCCAGGCGGCAAATGTCAATAGTGACAATTACCGATCGATGATAACATATTTCTTTTTGCCAAAACTTGCACACGTGGTTTCCAACAGGATCGTGCGACCGCACACACGGCTAGAGATTCGATGAGTTTGCTTCGTTAAGCTTCCCCCCAAAAACTTATAACTCGCTTTGGGACATCCCGTGGCCACCGAAGTCCCCCGACTTAACCCATAATGGATTTTTTTTGTATGGGGCTACCTTAAAGAGAGATTTTACAGCAACAATCCCTTAACTGTAGTGAGTCTAAAAATAATCATTCGTCGAAAAATCAGCCTAATTTAATTAAGTTTACTGCAGAGTGTGGCGCGTAACTCGTGCAACTCGACGGTAGACATTTGGATGACATAATGTTCAAAAATTGAAACCAGCATTATTAGTCTGGTGTTTAATATTTCAAATAGAACAATGTATCAAATCGAATTTTTCAAATCTGCCTCCTGACACCCTGTATAAGGAAATTCAATATGGCCAATCATATACATATTATTACTTTGAAATCAGAGCTTCGTTATCATAACATTTAACTTAGAGTCGTTTACCTGCCGAAAAAGCCATCTATGGGGCATATATTCATGTGACTTGCATGACAAAATATAGCTTTAGATTTGCTTATCAAAATTGCTCTGTGTCTAAAAGTTATTTTAAACTGATATCTTTTGGTTTCTTTGGATTTAATTAGTTTGTATGACATTAAGTATAATTCTTCCTGATCAAGTGGAGTAAGGATGATAGCCTACGCTGATGATCTTGCATTACTAGCGACTGGCAAGTTCCTACCCACTATCAGTGAACAAACCGAATACGCCCTCTCGTTGGTAAGCAAATGGACTAGGAACTGTGGGCTGACAGTCAATCCAGCTAAAACAGAACTAGTGCTATTTACTTACAAGCGCAAAATACCTGATTTTAAAATTCCTTCAATAGAAGGCTGCCCTCTTAAAATCTCTGATCATGCAAAGTATCTCGGTGTGATCTTAGATAAAAAACTAAACTGTGGCCTGAACACCAAAGATAGATCCAAAAAGGCATCGATTGCCTTTTACTCCTGCAATAGAATTTTCGGGAAAACCTGGGGACCAAACCCTAAAATTATCAGATGGATGTATTCGGCAATAATTAGACCAATACTAACCTATGGTAATTTGGTATGCTGGAAAGCTTTAGAAAAGAGCACGAACCTGAAAACTTTGACAAAAGTTCAAAGACTTGCATGCACTGGCATTACGGGAGCAATGAGATCCACTCCAACTGCGGGACTGGAAGTTATACTCAATTTGATTCCCCTAGACCTCTTTGTTCAAGAATCTGCGGCCAAAAGTGCCCTGAGACTTAGTCAAACTAAAGTCTGGATAAACAGTTCCATAGGACACGCCCAGATCCTTCATAAAATTATGGGTCATAGTAATACAGCAGACTATAAAATACCCGAACTTGATTTTCACAAACCATTCCAGGCTGCCATCCCAAGCAGAGAGGAATGGATAGATAATATACCATACTCCAGTGAGTCGTCAATAGCTATCTATACTGATGGCTCTAAAATGGACACTGGTGTAGGGGCAGGCTTCTATTCTGAATCTCTCAAGTTGACCGCCTCGCTTAGGCTTCCAAACTACAGTAGCGTCTTCCAAGCGGAGGTCTTGGCAGTGACAACAGCTGCTAAAAAGGTATCAATGATGGCGATACCACGAGCTGATATCACCTTTTACATTGATAGCCAAGCGGCAATAAAAGCGATTACTGCAACTGAGGTAAAATCAAAGCTTGTTTCATCCTACTAGGCAACGAGAAAGCCGATGAATTAGCAAGATTAGGGTCAATGCTTGACGTAAACCAAGCTCAGCTAGTAAGCACCCCTACCTGTTATTTAAAACAGGAAATCTCAAAAAGAATAACTATCAAGGCCGATGAAAGGTGGAACCTTCTTGACACCTGCGGCACTACAAGAACGATCTGGCCCTGTTTTAACAAACAAAGAACGGAAAGAATTATGCAGCTACACAAGGGATCACTTCGATCTCTTGTAAGCATAATCACCGGATATAATCTGTTCGGTTTTCATATGAAAAAGATGAGAATCAGTTCAGATGATCTATGCAGAGGATGCGGTGACGAGGAGGTGCATGAAGACACTTCGCACTTTCTGTGTCACTGTCCCGCACTCTCCCATCAAAGGAAGAAACTGCTTGGCAACTATTTCTTCGGGGATTTAGAAGAACTCTCTAGTACGCCAGGTACTAACATTCTGAACTTCGTCAAAGCCTCTAAATGGCTTGACTAACTGAACACATAGGTTTTTCTTATTAGCTTGAGTAACAATACTCACGGTTATCACAATGGATCTGTATTGATCTAAGTGTGACGGTAAAGACATCAACTGTCAGCCTCTCAATCTAACCTAACCTAACCTTCCTGAACCAAGGATATATGTAGTATCTCCATTGACATCATGATTTTTTTTTTGGCTTATTCAAAGGAAACTGAAACATGTTTTCCAAATCAATCTTAGATTAAAAATCCTACCTGTATGACAACCTCTTTCATGACGTGTTCACTTTGACAAATAAAGACGTCTGGCATGACAAGCCCATCACGCCACATTTACTACTCTTGTACTCGTGTTAACTTTAGAGGTAAGTGAAAAAAGAAACACTTAACCCCAAAAGTGAAAAATGTTCCTATTATTTTGGCCATAGCTGTATGTTTGTATGTACAGTGACGAGCACATGTGGATACATAATTCTAAAATTTTACTTTGAGATACCACAAAATGCGCAAAAATATAGTTATCACGGTCATTCTTTTTTTAATTAGTTCTTTATTTTCCTTAGAAACTATAAAAATAAAAACTTTGTGCAAAACTTAAATCCAAAATAAACATTTAATTCAAATTATGAAAAATAAGGATGTATCCACTTTTGCACGTTTTAGAAAGTCGTTTTTTTTCTTAGCTGGCAACGCTAATTTATGAGTGTAAGAAAACAAAAATCTACAGTTATTCTTACTGTTATGCAACTCATCAAAATAAACCATAGTTTAGTTTCTGTAAATATTTTCTGCGGTTCAGTGTAAAAAAAGATTTTTAACAACAATGAGGAAAATTTCGGAAAATTTCTGAAAATTTGGAAAATCAAATTATTGAAATGACAACAAAAAGTTATTCAGCTAGAAAAATAGCAAAAAAAAAATAAAAATTTGTCATAGAAAAGTGCTTCAAGTTCGAAAAAGACGTAATATTAGCGCGCCTGAGGTGAAAAAAGCGCGGCCGACATTGCTTTCCGATCGAGATGCCCGAGCTCTATGGAGCGGATGATAATAACCAGGCAAGTAAGAATGCCAAAAGAAGCTGCCACAGCTTTAAACAAAACCGTAAGTGAGTGGACAGCCGAAGAGCACTTCGGAGAATCGGCTTAACATCGGCCGTTAAGAAAACCAGGCCAGCACTTTCAGCAAAAAATGTGTCAGTGCGCCTAAAGTTTTGCAGATAACACACAAATTGGACCGCAGATGACTGGAAACGATTAATTTTGGTTTCATCAGACCAAATAACCCTTTTCTAGTCATCTGCGGTCCAATTTGTGTGTTATCTGCAAAACTTTAGGCGCACTGACACATTTTTTGCTGAAAGTGCTGGCCTGGTTTTCTTAACGGCCGATGTTAAGCCGATTCTCCGAAGTGCTCTTCGGCTGTCCACTCACTTACGGTTTTGTTTAAAGCTGTGGCAGCTTCTTTTGGCGTTCTTACTTGCCTGGTTATCATCATCCGCTCCATAGAGCTCGGGCATCTCGATCGGAAAGCAATGTCGGCCGCGCTTTTTTCACCTCAGGCGCGCTAATATTACGTCTTTTTCGAACTTGAAGCACTTTTCTATGACAAATTTTTATTTTTTTTTTGCTATTTTTCTAGCTGAATAACTTTTTGTTGTCATTTCAATAATTTGATTTTCCAAATTTTCAGAAATTTTCCGAAATTTTCCTCATTGTTGTTAAAAATCTTTTTTTACACTGAACCGCAGAAAATATTTACAGAAACTAATTACTTTTAAACGAAATGTGGTTTATTTTGATGAGTTGCATGACAGTAAGAATAACTGTAGATTTTTGTTTTCTTACACTCATAAATTAGCGTTGCCAGCTAAGAAAAAAAACGACTTTCTAAAACGTGCAAAAGTGGATACATCCTTATTTTTCATAATTTGAATTAAATGTTTATTTTGGATTTAAGTTTTGCACAAAGTTTTTATTTTTATAGTTTCTAAGGAAAATAAAGAACTAATTAAAAAAAGAATGACCGTGATAACTATATTTTTGCGCATTTTGTGGTATCCCAAAGTAAAATTTTAGAATTATGTATCCACATGTGCTCGCCACTGTAGGTGCAGAGGTATTTCATTTGGAAGTGAGTTTTCGTGTTTTTTCTTTTATCAATGTCGTTGGGCCAAAGAAAGGATCCACGTAATATTTGTATATATTTTAACTTACTTCTTGAGGGTTTTAATTTATATCAACTGAATAATTCCCTTATTTTTATCTCTCTGATGCCTTTGGAAAATTATTTTCTTTTTTCGTTATGTAAATCAACAGGTTTTTTTTTGTATTTTGTTTTGTTTTGTTTTGCTTTGCTTTTTTGAATTAATGAAACAAACAAACTCTTTGCAATGAAGTGAGATTGAAGTATTTCATTAAAAAGCGAACGCCTTCATCTTTTGTTTCTTCTTTTTTTTTTGTTTAATTTAATCAATTCTCACACTTTTTTACAACATTACAATAATTCAAAACACTCTATTTAGTGCTTTGACAATTACCGGGTAGGGCGATGTGTAATGACAGGCACTTAAAGAGACTTTAGGAAAACGACGAATAACCAGCTTATTTGAAACCCTTTTTTCACCCCGAGTATTTATCGACCAATTATTACCTTTAAAACACTGCTTACGGGGAACTCGATTAAGTTAAAACCCTGGAAAACTGAAACATAATATTTTTTTTAGTTAAATTTGATATTTTTGAATTAAAAAATTTCTCTCAAGTGAAAAAATGTATCGACATAATGTAAATACATAATGTAAGGGGTGTTATTTTTAGGCGTTTGGTTTTCAATCTGGCTATACTTTTTTCGGGAGTGGTCTTTTTGACAGCTGTCACTTGAATTATGCTCAGATGATTTGCAATTTTCAAATCGTGCAAATTTGTTTGCGCGACGCAACAAAACAATCAATTTATTGAAGGAAACTTTTGGTGAGCGCATTATCACGTGTCGGAGGCCTTTGACATGTGAAGACCATGCAAGTTCATACTTCTGCACTGTATAACAGGACGGGGATGATAAGGGTCTTATATAGCGACACTTTGGTCCTTCGAGAGAGGGCTTTGCCACTCAATTGCTTTCTTAGCCCAAAGAAACAGCGGTTAGCAAGAGTTATTCTTCGTTTGATTTCAGCGCTGGTGTTGTTTTCTGCGTTTATAGCGGAGCCTAGTTAGACGAAGTCCTTGACTACCTCAAAGTTACGTCTGTCGATGGTGACGTTTTGACCAAGACGTCGGTGTTGAAGGTCCTTTCTTGACGACAGCATGTACTTTGTTTTGCCCTCATTAACCGTTAAACCCATTTTGCCGCTTCTGCCTCAATACTCACAAAAGCCCCATTGACATCACGCTGAGTTCTTCCGATTATGTCAATGTCATCAGCATATGCTAGTAATTGGACAGACTTTTGAAAGATAGTGCCTCTAGTGTTGACGTGTGAGCTCTGCACTATTCTTTCAAGTACGATGTTAAAAAAATCGCATGACAGCGAATCACCTTGTCTAAAACCTTTTTTGACATCGAAAGGTTCTGTTAAGTTGTTTCCAGCCTTTATGGAGCAGCGTGAATTCTCCATGGTCATCCTGCACAAACGGACGAGTTTGACAGGGATGCCAAAACTAGACATGGCTCTATACAGCTCGTCCCTGTAGATGCTGTCATATGCGGCCTTGAAATCGATTAAAAGATGGTGGGTGTCGATTTGGTGTTCCCGGGTTTTTTCCAGGATCTGCCGTAATGTGAATATTTGATCGACTGTGGACTTTCCTGGTTTAAAACCACGCTGATAAGGACCTATCAGGTTGTTGACGATGGGCTTTAGACGTTCACATATTACGGCAGAGAATATTTTGTAAGCGATGTTAAGTAGACTGATTCCTCTATAGTTGGTGCAGTTTAAAGGGTCTCCTTTTTTCAGAATCAAAAAATACTAGCTTTATAAAAAAAAAGCATTTTGGATTTACTCTGACTTAGCACAGATTTTACAAAGATTTAAGAAACTGACACTTGTTTTGTGAATTTTCTCAAGACAAGAAAAATAATATATGTAGTATAAATATTAAAAAAAAAAAGTTTTGAAACAAAATCCATTTGATTTTCTTTGTTTGAATTATTCAAAAGTCCAACTTCTTTTTCGAAGTGGTCATAAAGCATTCAAAATTTGTTGATTTTTTAGGATATCTGTAGATAGAGCTGCCATATATTAAAGAATATTATACAAATTTAAACTTAGACAATATTTAAGGTTAGGTTAAAGTGGCAGTCCGGGATGCAGTAGGACACATTTAGGCCAGTTTAGTGGCCCATTGTGAAACCACACGAATCTGGAATCTTGAGGCTTTCTTCTAAGCTCAATGAAACCAGTTTGAGTCCCTTATGAAACGTGAAAGACTGATTATGTTAATATGATTGAGACCGTTTAGATCGTTATAGAAGAATTTTCCTAGGTAATTCTTGCGTTTTTGTACAGGACATGTACAGAGGAGATGAAGAACTGTTTCCTCCTCTTCCTCATCCATACAGCTTCTGCAAAAGTCCTATGTGAATAAGCTTAAGCGCGTGGCGTGCTTTCCTTTAAGACATTGCCCGGTTATGACACCGATTATTGAGATTATTTGCAATCTTCTTAGAGATAGTAAGCAGATGTTTTTTGTGACCTGACACGTGGTGATGTTATTCCATCTAACATTTGCCTCCTTCATAGCATCTTGCATGAGCAATAGTTAACATGTAGCGATTGGTAAAATGGGCTGTACTGCACAATTGCTGGCGAGTTTATCTGCGTTACAATTTCCTGGAATGTCTCTATGGCCCGTCACCCAACAATGGTAGATAATAAATTATTGTACCATCTCCATTAGAGATGATCGGCAGTTATGGACTGTTATAGACTTTGTAGAGACAGAGTCCAGATATTTGATAGCGGCCTGACTATCTGAGAAAATACGGATATCAGATGTTTATATCACGTTTTTTTTTAAGCCAGTACAAGACTTCTTTTATCGTCAAAAGTTCTGCCTGGAACACGCTGCAATGTTTAGGAAGGCGGAATGATAGACTTAATTTAAGTCGTTCGGAGTACACGCCTCAACCAACCCCTTCATTTGTTTTTGATCCATCTGTATAAAAGTGGAATTAAAAAGTTTTCTAGAAATTCCCTATCCTCCCAGAAAGATCTGGTAGGTATATAAATCTGGATGTTTCTGTCGAATTGTAGTTGGAAAATGGTGTAGTCTGTTTGCTTTGGTATTGATTCTAAATACTTACGAATTAAGGAGTGGCCAATGTTGTTATTAATCCACTGCAATAAAGCTTTGAGGTGAATAGCAAAGTTACAGCTATGTATTTGTTTGCTAAGTTTATCAAGAGGTTTTAGGCAAAGTATTGTGTCCAGTGCCGCGAAGCGATCCGCTTGTACATAGGCAAGCTGAGCGTTGGACTTTATTCAGTTTGTCGCGGTTTATAGCTTTTTCTAAAGTAATCCCATATACTGCCACACCGTACAGTAAAATCGGTCTGATTACCGATGTGTATAACAAATAAGTAATTCGGAGTTGTAAGTCCCATTAATTACCAATAGCTTTTTTGCAAGGGAAGAGAGCTACAGGAGCTTTTTTGAAAAGATGCTTGGCCTCGCCTGAGAACTTTAATTAGATTCCTTTAATATAAGGAGGGTTAACATGTTGAATTTTGTATTTCAAATAGGACTGAATCGGACTGGTGTCAACCCAAAGTTTTAGTTTATCTAAAGCGTTATGTAAGAGTTATTTAAGAGTGTTAAGATGCTTTTTCTGAAACCACTTTAGCAACGTCATTCCCATAGGCAATCACTCTGAAAACCTCCGCTTAGACAATACTATCATTTTCTTTATTAACTTCCCATAGGAAGTTATTGTAATGGGTCCGATTTGTCAAATTGAAAAATTTGACATTTCTCGACGTTTCAAGGTCCCTAGAGTCGAAATAAAAGATTTTTAGAAAGATGTCTGTGCGTGCGTGTGTACGTACGTCCGTACATCCGTACGTCCGTATGTCCGTACGTTCGCGACGTTTTTTTCGTCGTCCATAGCTCAAGAACCAGAAGAGATATCGACTTCAAATAAATTTTGTTATACAGATAATGAGGCAGAAAGATGCAGAAAGGGCTCTCAAGAAAATTGCGTGGGCGGTTTTTTTACCATAGCAGTTTAAAAAAAAGGTGAAAATTTTGGTTAAACCTAAATATCTCATGAACCAATAACGCTAGAGACTTAAGTTAAATTTTATATTATATATTGTAACGTAATACAAAACAAGTTAATTTTTGAAAAAAATCCAATCAACGGTTTTTTTTATAAATCAAAAAAACTGAAAAAAAAAATTTCATCTCGAAAATTTTACGACTAAAATATGATTTCATCTCCAAAACAATTTTGTGCAACGAAGAATAATGTTTTTGACAAATTTTGAGAAAAATCGAATTGACAGTTTTTTTTATAAAAAATAAAAACCTAAAAAAAGCATCAGTCAAAGTTGTTAAAAATTGAATTTTGACTCAAATATCTTTTCAAAAACTTGAGATTAAGGTTTTAAACTTATTTTATCTTAGAAGAAATATTGTTTTCAATATTCTGAAAAATGATGAGAAAAATCGAATTGACAGTTTTTTTTACAAAAAATAAAAACCTAAACAAAAATTTAACAAAAGTTGGTTAAAATTGATTTTCGACTCAAATGTCTTTTCAAAACTTTGAGATATTGGCTTTAAACTACTTTAATCTTTCAAAAAATATTGTTGTCAACATTCAGTTAAATTTTGAGAAAAATCGAATTGACAGTTTTTTTTTACAAAGAATTAAAAACCGAAAAAAAATTAACAAAAGTTGGTAAAAATTGATTTTCGACTCAAATATCTTTTCAAAAATTTGAGATAATAGCTTCTAACTAATTTTAACTTATAAGAAATATTGTTTTCAACCTTACGAAAAATTTTGAGAAAAATCGTTTTCTTACAAAAAATAAAAACCCAAAAAAAAAAACAATGCTAAAACTTGGTAAAAATTTACTTTTGACTCAAATAGCTTTTAAAAAATTACAAATATTGGCTTCAAACTTATTTTATTTCACAGAAAATATTGTTTTCGATATTCAGTAGTTTTTTATAAAAATCTAACAGTCCGTTTTTTTATAAAAAAATAAAATCTACAAAAAATAGTACGCAAATTTGGTAAAAATTGATACATATAGACAAACTTTTAAGCAAGACAAATCGACAGACGGGATGGGAAGTTATCAGTGTGGGTCGCATCCCAGCCTCTTTTTATTTTTATATATGTATTCCTAAAAATTCAATAAACGAATACCTTACCAGAAATTATTTTCACTTATATTACACAAAATTGATCGATAATTTAACTTGAGAATTGGTAAAATACTATGAATATTATGTAAAAGTATTGCCCTTTGGTAATTTTAAATTGAAAAAAAAAAAAACATACCAAATTGTTTAAAACGATTTCTAGAAAATGAAATTTTGAAATCTTGACAGAAAGTTTTTATCAGACCTCCGCGAAACAAAATGAGTAACCTTACGTTGAACAACTTTGGGAGAGATTAATTTTTATAGCCAAAGTTTTGACCGAAATGTATGTTTTATTTTTACTAATAATGAAAAGCCCTTCTTCCACGTTCAATGTCTCAAAAAAGTAAAAAGTAAAGCATTCAAATATTTGGTAATAAATTGTGTCAACTTTTGTACCCTACTATTGTTTCACTAGATGCCACATGCCAAAATTGCATCTTATAAAATTATGCTAAAATTTTCACTAATTGCAAAGTTTCAATTTATTTTTATTTTTATTCTCAAAACTCTTACATCGCTAACCATAATCATAATCATTCATAACATTCAATTAAAGTTTTCCATGTATTTATATTCAATTGTGGGTTCTTTATTTTCCTTGAGTGCATCTTTGTTTATTTATCGTGCCGTATCTAACCATAACCATCGTGTGCTTAAAGGAATTATTTTTAGCTATAAACAAGAAAATGCGCTTTCTAAAGAGAAAATCGTTGTTTTCTGAGAATATAATTCCGGTCCAGCAAATAGTAGAGTTTTCTTGGAAATTCAACAAATCTAAAATTACTTATTCTATGCGAATATTTTGAGTTATTCAATTAAATTTTATCTTTCCAATAATTAATCTAGAACAATGGGTTCTTGTTAATTGGATGATTTTCATCTCTAAAGATAAATTCTTTATAACTAGGGAAAGTTTATTGAACCCTAGTCGAGCCAAGTATAAATTCCAGCTGTAATAATTTCATGATTAATTTTACTATTTTACATTAGAAATTTATTAATTTTGTTTTGAAATGAACCGAAACACTGCCAAGGCTATTTTCGTATTTTAATTTTTTTTTCAAATTGATAAAGGGTCTGTCTCAAAAAAAAAAAAACACACATTTTAAAATGAAGATGTTAGCGAATAAGTAATTTATAAATGAGAAGAATAATTTCACGGTCCTGATTAATTCTTCGAAGGGAGCAAACACACAATTTCAATAAATAAACAGAGCACATCACAGCCTTATGTGACTTTATGAGTTGTTGGTTTTATAGCCCTTTAATCCTCTGAGTATATACATATAAAAAAAAACACTGTCTTGCCTCATTGATTTGTAAATTTCATTCAAAATCAGAGTTAACGCCCAGATAATATCGCTTCTTCGATTTATTTTCTTTATTTAAGAGCTCCTGGCAAAACACCAAAAGGTAGGTTAGGTTTCATTATTTGAACGTATGTAGGATACTTACATATGCACATATATTATAAATAAATCAATATATATTTATACTTATAAAAGAAAGATTTAACGATAGATTCAATGCCATTACCCATCAGCCTCAAAAACCAATTTCTTATTTTTTTTTCTTTTCTTATTATTTTGTATTTTCGTCATCATTTCATTACACCTTTGTATGTGCAAAAGAAAATATAGGCTCAGACGAATAGTCCGAAAGGTAGATTTGTATTTTAGCTAGATGGATATAGTAGATCAATAAAATTTAATGAATAAATTTAGCATTGTTGAATTAGGGTTCAATCAGTTAAACTATAAGGTTTTATATTCCAAACGTATTCTGTATAGATTGAAGTCATTTAGACATCTATTTTTTGCGGATATCTTTATCAGTGATCGTTTTAATTTGTACTTTGATTGACCGCCCAACCTTTCCAATTAACTTAGCTCTATTTAGAAAATGTAAATAAATATTTATTACTTGAAACAAAAATGCGGAAAACATGATTTATAATTAAATCCACTTTTAATATAGATTATTGTTTTATATTATGTGCCCATGCTCGAAAAAAAAGGAAACATTTGTATTGTATTTAGTTTTATTTGATTCCTCTTCATAAAATAGTTTAAAAAAATTTTAAAGCCAGAAAAAAAAATCGTGCTAAAAAGATTTAATTTTTATTTGACTTTTAAGTAGAAAACAACGAATCAACTTTTTTTTACAAAACATACATTTTAAAAAATAACCGAATGCACTTAACAATACATTTAGCTTCTGACTGTATGAATAAACTCGTGTTGTGAAACTTCCTAGTAACATCACCGAAATGGCTTCCAAAGATCTGAATTTCTATGAGAGAAATTCAGCTAGGTCCTCCCATCCATGAGGGTAGATCTGTTTTGGCTCCCCATAACAGTTCCCATTCTTTTCTGGTTTCCATACCTAACTTTTGCGAGGCCATATAGACAATAAATGGGTCCCAGGACCTCGTGTCAATATTTAATGCCTTTATTCCAATTAGTGTCTCTTTAGTTGTGTCCAACAATTTCTTGTAATTTTGTGCAGTTTCAGACTTAACATTTGGGATGCTGAGAAATGCTTGAAGGTGGGATGCTAGTAGTGTTCTCTTGTTGTTCTGGTAATTACTTCCAGTCACTCCCAGATTCTCAATTAGGCGTCGAGCTTCACCTTTAGTAGAAGTCACCAGATATTGCATTCTTTGAATATCCTGCAGTTGCTTATTTTCATGCACTAATGTTTTAAACATTTCATAGAAATTTACCCATTTCAGATAATCACTTTCAAATGTTGGAATTTGTACTCTTTCAAGTCTAACGACATCTTCAGTTGCAGCTGTTTTCAATACTTGTAATGCTTTCGTATCAGATGGTTGCTGCGCCTTATATTGATCTTTTGCGCGTTGAAAAGTTGTAGTCAAAGTTAATGCCAGCTCTTCCATTTTGCCATATTCTGTCATATAATCTTTGACTAAAGACTCATTATGCATTTTTATATTATACACCTTAGCATGAACTTCTCCGCTCGGATTTCAAAGTATTGTTACGAATACCTATCCTTTGAGTCTTTCGAAAAGTTTATTTTCATGATCCCGATTTGGTCGAAATTCAGTTTTTTGAATTGTTTCTACTGATGGTTCCGCCATTTTGTTCCTTTTTTTTTTTTTTTTGTTGTTGTATCGATTATCGAATTGGCTGTGTTTTGAAAATTTTGCTGATGCAATTTGGCTTCTGTAGCGACTTGTCTCTTTGATTAACCGACTTGGCTGTTGTAGCGACTTGGCTCTTTGATGAAGTGGCTGGGCTTATGTAGCGGCTTGGCTCTTCGATGAAGCGACTTGGCTCTTCGCTGAAGCGACTTGGCTTTGTGGCGACTAGGCTCTTTGTTGCAATTTGGCTTCTGTAGCGACTTGGCTCTGTGATGAAGAGAATTGGATTATGTAGCGACTTGGCTCTTTGATTAAGCGAATTGGCTGTTGTAGCGGCTTTGCTGGATCCGGCTCGAAGGACCAATGTTTTGTCCGCAGATAAAAATCCTTGAGATTATTATCAAAGTAAAAGTTGTTTATTGGACAGAAAAATCCTTGAGATGATTCTGTGCTGAAAAAGTAAATAATTAAATAAACACCAACAAGTTTGATATAATACTAGCACTTTATTCACATTTTCTTATTCTATTTATACTATTCATTTCCTATAGAAATACATTTAATTTCTACATTACATTTTTGTTTTTCTTACTCATATTTTTCTTAACCTACTTAACATAACTTAATATTAAATGATGACCTTATGTTGTTGTTCGTCATCACCACCTGCCAATAATTCAAGTCAGCAAAATATCGCATATTAAAGCAAAGCCAATTCACTCGATATCGCGACATCGACATGAATTATTGTTTTTTTTATTTCCAGCTCATACATATGTATACTCTTCGAAAAAAAGAAGGCAAGAAAATTTCTAGAAGTGCATCGAGTTATAACATAGTTTTTTGTGTAGAAATTTTGATGTTAAATTCTCCACCAAAAGGACACCACGACTATGGATGCAGCTTTATAGCATTTTCATGAAATTTTCCATAACAAATTATCACATTTGTTGCTATATGACCTTCACAACCTTATCTATATTTAAGGTCTTGGATGGAATGTCGAGCATTATCTTTCACGTGGACCTCAAAAAGTCTAAAGGTGTTAAATCACTAGATCTCGGTGGAATATTGTAATTGTGACCACTTATTGGAGAAATAACATGGTCAGAAAACTTTTCTTTGGAAATAGCGATTGTTTCAATGCTTGTGCCACACGTATCGTAGCTCCATTATTTTGGAAATAAATGTGTCACTTTTATCAATATTTTTCAGTTGCAACCATACAAAATGATTAATCATAGCTCAGTAACGCAATCCATTCACAGTAACAGTTGCACCAGTCTTATTTCTAAATAAGTATGATCAAATCACACCAACAAGGGCGTAGTTTTTTTGTTTTTAAATTTTAAGGCATTCAAAGAGTTACATGTTTAAATTTGAATTACAGTGTCTGCTTTGGTAAAACAGGAAAGGAGTTAAGAGGAGATATTGATGCCCATTGGTCTTAAAGTTTTGAATATCAAAATGGGATGGATTTGGGTAAAGCATTCCACATTCTTCATGTGCCGTTAAAAAAAGAATCTCCATACTTAAAAGTACGTCCGAAATGTATGTCAAAAACTGATAAACATTCCGGGAAGTGTGAATATTACGGCTAAATTGTTTGAGGGGAGGAATGCAACTGCCTAATTCGTCAGAATATTTTTTGAAAAAATATAAGTAAAACAACGAAATGCATAAAACATTGCGTCGGCGATGTTATGTAAATTCTTCAGTGATTGTTCTATCGCCTTTCAAAGACTTAAACTTAACCAAATATGCGAGTTATATTTAAATTTTGGACGAATGATGGATTTGTAAATTACAGCGAGACTAGAAGAGTGACAAATTTCTTGCAACGTCGTCGGAGAAATCGTTAGCGTACCTCGCAGCATTTTTAGCAATTTCGAATATGTGATCATTTCATAAAATGTTATCTGTAATACACTTTGCCGAGTGCTGAATGTTGGATGGTTCCCTTAGTGCAAGTATCTCTCATGAACAGTGGCATTGAGGTTGGGTTACACTTTAACGGCAGGAGAGAACAATGAAATTTTGAAGCATTAAATTCTATAAATTTAATAATTTCCCATTGGAGAATGCTGGCATGATCGGAATTTGATAAGCTTATCATAAGCTACAGTTGAAGTTCCACATTGGAAGGACAAGGAAGTGAATCTAGAAACGAATATGATAAGTTGAGGGCACTGACGTCAGCGAAACGCTGTAAAGGACTTACAATTCTCAACCATTCCACTTTTCGTGACAAAAATTACTCTTGGAAGATTTATCAATGAAAACACTTTTAGGTGTTACAGGCAGGGGTTGAACCCAAGACCTTTGACATGATAGTCCTACGAAATAATAATAACAAGGCCAAAACCATACCAAACAGTGACACGTTTAAAATTGAGAGTCGTTTCAACAAATTTAATGGATTTTCTAAGCCGCAAATGCCACAATTCCACAAATCAACGAAACCTCCGAAGTGAAAAGAGGACTCATCACTGAAGATGATGAAAATCCGAAACGTATTAATTATTCACATCATTTATTTTCTATTGATTGGCGAGAGGGTGCTTCACGGCGACCCTAGCATTAGTTTTGGGAATTGTAGCTGAAAATGTTTATCACGTTTATAACTATTTAAGTTCATTATGGAAGCGTTATCGTAATTCTTACAGTTTTAAAAGTGATATTCAAAATGAAACCTCTTAATATTAAACCTTTATTATACATACAAACATACAGTGCCTTGCATAAGTATAAAAATAAATAAAAAAATGCGTTTTACAGAAAACCTACAATAGGAGTGACTCCTTACTATTTTTTATTGAGTTGCATCACTGATCAAGCAAATTGAGTAGAAAATAAAGTACCATTATTTCCTCTCCTGGAAATTTTGATGTATTGCAAAAATGTAACCGCTTTTATTTTTTTTGTTTTAAGTTCATTTTTAACAAAAAACTAATATGTAATTTTGTTGCCTCTATTTTCCACCACGCTAAAAACTTTTTTTGGCATACTATTCACTAGATTTTTTAATATGGAGTCGTCTAGAGAATTATATTCTGTCACAACTGCCTCTCGCAGCTCAGCAACACTAGCAAATTGCTATTATGGTCATACATTTTGCGGGTTAAGATTCCCCAAAGATTTTCGATGGGGTTGCAATCTGGAGAACGTGACGGCCACTCCATCAAATTAATGTTGTTCGATCCGAACCAATCCAAACTTTGACGACTTACATGAATCTGGGCATTATCTTGCTGGAAGACATGCTTAACTCGACGAAATCGTCTTAAATGAGGTACTAAATTCTCCTCAAGGACCGAAGTGTAGTCAGAACTGTTCATTCTAGAAGAGGTGGAGGCAAGTGCAACCTTACCACGCTCGCAGAAGGCCCCCCAAACCATACAGCTGCCACCACCAAAGTTCCTCTTGGAAAAACTTTTTTCTTTTCTCAAATCGTGCCAATCGCTAAAACCATCTGGTCCATTAAGATTAAACTTTTTTTCATCACTGAAAATAACGTAATAAAAACCATTCGTTCGAGTATGACATTTGGAATAACGAGATTTTAGTGTTGATTGATAGAAAGCTTAAGGTTTTCCAATCCCGATTCATGTTTTGGAGGGCAAATTCCAATCTTTTTTTTTATTTGTGAACTGCTGTTATGTAGATTTGGGGCTGGCAACATTTTGCCCGGACAATCAATCCACTGCTTTTTAAAGCACGAAAAACGGTTGAAACCGAAACTAATAAACCCAATTCGTCACGAAATTCCGGCAAAGAATGCACCGAATTGGATGCAGCATTGATTAAACCCCTATTGTCGCGACGCACGTCCCAGCTTCTGCGGACGCCCGGGTCTTATTTTTGTCCCATAAGATTCTGGATCTTTTAAAAAAATTCGAACGACACGATCCGATTGCGAAATTCGTCTTCCAATAACCCTAGGACTTAGGCCGCTTAACAGAAAAGACAAGATTTTGCCTTTTTCAATTTCGCTTAAATGCGTACCACGTGGCATTGTTGTTTTTTATTTGAAAGCACTTGACTGAATGCAGCTTCAAAGAGATTTGCATTGTGCGGTTATATTTTTGCAATACATCAAAATCTGTTTTTAATTTTTAAACACCAGGAGAGGAAATAACGGTACTTTATTTTCTACTCAATTTGCATCACTGATCTAAATGCAACTCAATAAAAAAATAGTAAGGAGTCACTCCTATTTTAAGTTTTCTATAAGACGCTTTTTTTCAGGTGCGGTTATACTTATGCAAGGCACTGTATATTTGTTACCTCTAAATCTCCAACTTAAGTTTTTTTTTTAACAAATTCATAAATACATCATCTGCAATTTATTATATCAATAGAAATCGGAAGATAGTGGACAGATTCAAACCGACATTTTATCCAATAATTTCAGACCAGGAAATTCCACCATTGATCAAATTAACATTAAGTAGATCTTGGAAAAACCCATGAACCTCAAATCGACACCCACCATATTTGTATCGATTTCACAATCTAAAGGGAAGAACTTTGCAGAGCATTGTCTAGTGTTGGCTTCCCTGTTAAACTTGTCCGTTTGTGCAGAATGACGATGGAGACAGCCTTCTGCTTTATTAAGGTCAGAAAATACATCACCGATGCGTTTGATGTCAAAAAAGGTTTTAGACAAGGCGATGAACTGTCATGCGATTTCTTCAACATCTTTTTAGAAAGAATTGTGCAAAACTCAACCGTCAACACTAGAGGCACAATCTTCCAAAAGTCCATCCAATTACTCGGATACGCCGATGATATTGACATAACTGGAAAACTGTTTCCAATCGCTTTATCTATGCAATTAAGTACTAAAGTCATCTCTCGAGCATTTAAAGTCACCATCTATAAAACGCTAATCATATCATCCCGGTCCTCATTTATGGCGCTGATTCTTAGACCCTGTCAATAAAAAGATGAAAGCATCTTATGATGCTTTGAGAAAACAATTCTTCGGGTGATGGAGAGTTAAGGAGAAGATACAACGACGAACTGTACACTGTACAGGCTGTACAACGAATTTGACCTAGTTAAAAGAATAAAAGTCCAACGACTAAAATGGCTGGGTCATGTAAAGCGAATAGATATCAACGCTCCAGCCTGGGAGGTCTTCGAGTCCAACCACGAGGGACGGCGCAATAGAGAAAGACCGCGACCCAGGTGGCGCACGTAGGTGGAAGAGGACCTAAATCAACTTAGGGTGGGAAACTGGAGACAGCTAACTACGGACCTAGCTGGCTGAAGACACATTTTGGTTGTGGTCCAGGTCCTTCCCGAACTGTAGCGCCACCTTAAGTAAGTATTTTCATTTAAGTCTAATGAAAGCCCTTTTTGATTTGATTTCAATGATTTGGTAAAGAATCGGTCTCTAGAACCTAGTTTGCTATATAGTATCCAATCTACATCACAATCGAAAATACCAAAGGTAGTCCCTTTACTTTTTTCCTGTGTCTAATTGTACCTTGTTGAAACCGCACGTCAAAGAGGTGCATATTTTATGGGAAAAGTAAACATATTCTTTCTGAAGAAATTCAACCAAATGCTAAATTATATAAATACCTACGGGCCAAAAACAACATCCTGGTGTTAAATGTGAAAACAAAATTGCTGAAACAATTATAAACTCAAATTCGCAACTTGTAAGGTGTCAGTAAAAACTTTTTAACTTGATTTTCTGGCTCTGCGAAATTAGGCCCCAGGAAATTAGGCCCCAAAATAAAAAATGAAATAAGGCCCCAAAAAAGGCATACAAAACAAGAACAATGAAAATTCTTGAATTTTGGGGTGCTATTTCATTTTTTGGGGCCTTATTTCATTTTTTTTTTGGGGCCTTATTTCATTATGAAATAAGGCCCCAATGAAAAAAGACCCCAATATTAAATTTGGGGCTTAATTTCATTTTATTTTGAAAAACAATTTGGGGCCTTATTTCATTTTGCATAATTTACTTAAAATTGGCAAAACAACATTGTTTTCACAAAAAGTATTGAAAAAATCCGCTAATCGAGGACCCAGAGCTAGCAAAATACCGCTTTGTGTGGTCCCAGCAATTATGTTTCAATGTAAAACCGAGGTGATGTAAAAGCTTGAAGAGAAAACCATCGTCACTCTGGTTAAATCAGATTAACGAAGTGTTGTTAAGTGCGGATTTTAATTATCTAATTTATATTAATTATTATGAATTGTGAAAAGTTTGTGGGAAAAAGGAGGAACAGTGAATTACTGTATGTTCCTATCCAAAAAATGATATACAAAAAAAAATCAGTGTATAAAGACATTACTAAATATGAGTGCTGGAGAAGTTCTTGTAAGGCAAGAATTGTTTTATTGCCAGATGGAACTTGTGAGAAGGCAAAAAATTATGTGGACCATAGTCATGAGAACGATGAGGGTTCTTACAATGAACTTAAGGCTTTAAATAAAATTAAAGACGATTGCGTGGATGCAGCAGGAACTCTTGGTGCGGAAGTAAATGCTCTAAGCACAATAAGAGTTGCCTTTCGCAATACTTGTAAAAAGTAAGAACTATTAAGTACTTCTAGAACATGAAAATTCGTTTATTTTAATTTTGTGATTTATGATAATACAGTGTGTTAATTTTCTTAAAAAAAGATTTCAGGAAGAAACCCAGAATTTATCATTTTCAAAGATAAGAAGGGGTCTGCAGTATATAGTAAATAAAGCGTTTGTCACATCTCCAACAAGTCCGCTGCAAATAATTGAGGCTTTCCAATTGGAAACGGTTTGGAACAATTTTGGAGTTTCAAAGGACGAGGCAAATCCAATGCCATTTTATACATCATGTATAGTTGAGGAAGGGCTGTTCACGTTTTGTTTGTTTTCATCATACAAAACAATAAAACTTATTAAAGAGAACGTTCCAACCAACAGAACCATCTTTATGGACGGAACTTTTAAAATTGTCCCGCAAGGGTGTTTCAAACAACTGTTGGTTATATATATAGAATATTTTGACGAGGTAAGATTATTCAATTATTTTGAATGCTTAAATTCGAGCATCGTGTTGAAAACCATCAGCGAGTAACAGAATAGCTGACAAAATCGCGCGATTTTTTTCAGCTATTCTGTTACTCGCTGATGGTTTTCAACACGATCCTTATATTGAAAAGCATCAGTAAGTAACAGAATAGCTGACAAAATCGCGCGATTTTTTTCAGCTATTCTGTTACTTACTGATGCTTTTCAATATAAGGATCGTGTTGAAAACCATCAGCGAGTAACAGAATAGCTGAAAAAAATCGCGCGATTTTGTCAGCTATTCTGTTACTCGCTGATGGTTTTCAACACGATCCTTATATTGAAAAGCATCAGTAAGTAACAGAATAGCTGACAAAATCAGCGGATTTTTACTTGCATATATAATTTTTAACATATTTTAAAATTTAAGATTTTTCCCATTTTTTTTGTTCTTATGGATAAAAGAACAAAAAAGGCGTATGAACAGCTGTTCATATACATAAAAAATCATATTTTTGATTTAAACCCTTCCAAGTGTTTAACGGATTATGAACAAGGAATGAGACAAGCCGTTAAAAATGTTTTTCCGCAGGCAAAATTAATCGGTTGCTGGTAATAATTTTTCATATTTAATAAAATGGTTTTTACATAGTAAATTTCAATGTTTTCTAAAATTATTAAAGGTTCCATTTTTGTCAGGCCGTAAGGCGTAACATGCGAAGCAGGCACACCTTGTTTGAATACATAAGAGCTTCGAAACCAGCTTCATGCGCATTTCATAAAATAATGGCTCTTCCTCTACTTCCACCAAATATGATTCCAATGGCATTTCAAGACATCAAATCAAGGATTTTGTTGATGGACAGTAATAATAATTTCGGATCATTCCTTAATTATTTTGAAAAATTCTGGATTCAAAAGGTATTTTTAAGTTTTAGCGGTACGTCTTGTTCTGTTAATTACTCATGTTTTTATTTTTAGGTAGGGTGTGTCAACTTTTCTGTTTTTAAAGAAAACATCCGAACGACTTCTGCTGTTGAGGCATACAACGGTGTTTTGGGTCGTTCTGCCTTAAAAAATGGAAACTTCTTCAAATTTGTTGCCATGATAAGGGATGAAGAGTTTTTCAAAAGCCGACAGTTTTCAACTTTAGCAGAAAGTGGTGGTTCAATGGGGGCGAAACGTAAAAAATACAACGTAGAACGAAGCTCCAAAATTGAGGAAGCAACTTCGTTACTTGAGGAGGGTAAACTAACCGTTGCTTCCTTCCTTTCAAGGATGGTTTTCGACAAAAATGGAATATGTGTAGAGATGCTTCCAGAAGAAGATATTTTTAACGTTGACGAATCCTGTGAGGAAGACATTAACGAAGAGGATGAAAGCCCTGTTTTTGTAAGCACATCCATTGACGAACATATTTGCGTTGTTTGTAAGGATTTGCGACCAAATATTGTTCTGTTGCCTTGCAGGCATTTAAAAATGTGTGCTGAATGCAACCTCAAAATTCAAGCTGAAGCTATAGCTGAAGGAGAGGAGAATTACAAGTGTCCTTGTTGCAGGGAAATTGTACAGGATACAATCCAAGTATTTGTTTGATGGTTTGGGGTATTATTTCATTTTTGAAAATATACTTTAATATAAAAAAAAACAAATTGGGGTCTTATTTCATTAAAAATAAAAAAGACAAAACAAACTGGGGCCTTATTTCATTTATTTTTGGGGCCTTTTTTCATTTCGATGGGGCCTTACTTCATTGGGGCATAATTTCATTATGAAAAATTACCCCAATTTGGGGCCTTATTTCATTTTTTCTTTTGGGGCCTAATTTCCTGGGGCCTAATTTCGCGGAGCCTTATACGAGGTGTGTTCAAAAAGTACCCGGAATTTTTAAATTCCGCGGGTCTGGAGAATCCGAAGGTCAAAATTATTTTTTTATTGTGTTGGTATACATGCCCCTAAAGTATGATGAAATTTTCAGCTATATTCACTGTTTACTTTTTCTGTGGTAGTTGCTAAGGTTCGACGTGTTTTTATGAGCTCGGCGATTTTTGCTGAAATTGCCGAATTTTGACCAAAAAAACAATCGCATGAACATCGCTCAAGAGCTGTTAAATGACGTCAACGACGATCCAAGTTTGCTTCAAAGGGTCATAACTGGTTATGAAACATGGGTGTACGGTTATGATGTCGAAACCAAAGCACAATCGTCCACCTGGAAGCATCCAACGTCAAGAACGAAAAAAGCACTTCAAGTTCGATCAAATGTGAAGGTTTTGCTTACTGTTTTCTTCGATTATATAATGGCATAGTGCATCAAGAGTTCTTATCACAAGGTTGTACGGTTAATAAGGAGTATTACCTTGAAGTTATGCGACGTTTGCGTGAAGCAATCCGAAAAAAATGCTCAGATTTATGGAAAAACAGTTCATGGCTTTTGCACCACGATAACGCACTTGCTCACTCGTCGTTGCTTGTTCGTAATTTTTTGGCCAAAAACAATACCGTAGTCATGCCCCAACCTCCATATTCACCAGATATGGCTCCGTGTGACTTTTTCCTGTTTCCAAAGTTGAAGAGACCCATGAAAGGACGGCGTTTTTCCTCGATTGACGAAATAAAGGCAAAATCGCTGAGAAAGCTCGAGGACATATCAAAAAGTGAATATCAAGAGTCCTTCCAAGATTGGAAAAAATGCTGACATAAGTGTATTATATCTGGGAGTGACTACTTTGAAGGGGACCACATTGATGTAAACGAATAAATACGTATTTTTTTGAAAAAACCAAAATTCCGGGTACTTTTTGAACACACCTCGTAAAACAAACTTGGAAAATTCACTAAAATTAACTACAAAGCTATATTAACTTTATTTTAAAAATAATCACTTTATTATTTTAACCCAAAGAGTTTATCAGCGTCATTTTAATATGCAATCTCCACCTTCTGCGCACATAATTAAGGCACTGGTGGCACGAGTTTGTCAACAATAAGCTGTAGTTGATCTTCCTCGAGCTTGAAGACCTCTGATTGGCCGAACTGAAGCAAATGTTAAACGAATTCTTAAAAGTGTTAGGGAGAGTCCACAAACATCGTGTCGAAGGTGCTCTGGTAAAAGGTATCGGGATATGATTGATTTTTTAGGACCAGAGATTGCTGATAGTTCTAAGGTGCGTCCACACTGCTTGCACCACAATGATGCTATATTTCTTTTTAAGTGGCGCAACAGTCCGTTGAGAACTAAGACCTAGTGGCTTATAACTCTCAACCATTCTTGTGTGCGAGTACCATTGTCAGGGATGGAGGGGACCTACAGTTTTAAGTCGAATCCGAACGGCTAATTTGAAAAATCACTTTTTAGGACAAGGAGGATTTGTCAATACATCGACATCATCGGGAGAAACGAACAAGCTGTCCACGATTTCTTTACCCAAATCAAGCAGGCGCGGCACAAAAACAAAGCACATGGTGCCGTCGAGTGCGAGAAGAAGAATCTGTCAAACAATCAAGGTAGCATGATCATGAGTTTGAATTAGTACAATCCTTGAAATACCTTGTGTCAATAGTAGCAGCCGATAACAAAAGAGCATAAGAAATACACGGGCGGTTGCTTCAAGCCAACTGAGCCTAATTCAGTCTGTTAAAGCTTTTTAAATTCAGAAACCTAACCATAACTTCTAAGCTACTGCTGCATAGGACGATGGTTCTGCTAGTACTCACATATGGAACTGAGAACTGGATGCTTAGTAAAAGGCACTCCGAGTTCATAGGCGTGTTCGAGAGGAAGGTCTTGTTCAGAACTGTTGGCCCCTGATGTGAGGGAGGACGATCTCGGAGACGCTACAATCAAGAACTTTATAATCTACCTCGAAGCTGATATTGTGACAAAAATTAAGCTCAGTAGTATCCGGTGGGCTGAACAGTGAACACCTAGCTTGTATGAGTGAAGAGGTAACAGCTCGAAAAGTCTTTTGTAGTATATTGTATGTTAGGCGACAGTGTGTAAATCATACATTTAGTTCTAAAATAAATTATTAAAAAACAAATCTATAAAAATTATTATGTATCACTTTAAACTATACTCACTTTTGACTCACCCTGTACACAAGGACTCATACCTATATGGATATCTTTAAGTATTAGCTCTTGTTGTGTGGCTAATAAAACCAGCTTTTATGCTGCTGCTTCGATGTTCTAGGAGTTTTTATTACTTCTTAACATGACATGTGTATATAAATATATTGTAGCATTGTTTAGGGTAAGTAGGTTGGGTAGGTTTTTTCATAAAATTTAAGGACGAATTTCGGTCGCTTAAATATATAGTGAGGAGGAAAATATTTTTGTTTCTTCACATTTTCACATTGTTATAAGGTACAACAGGTTTGCACAATTATTTAGACTCAAATGTAGGTAGGGTTAGAAAAAAGAAAAAAAAAAAACAAAATGGCGCACCACACCGCCGTGTGTCGGGGAAAATGGCACACCTTTGATATCTTGTTGTTTTTTATTATTCAATAATAATAATCAATATAGGTACGATTTTATGTAATTTTTCTCTTCCTTTTGTCACTTTCAGATAATGGAAGCGCCATCAGTGTATAAGAGTACACCCAATTTATGTACATGATGTGAGTGATATAAAAACAACAAAGAAATCAAATCAAAATCAGATGCGATATATTTTTCTTTGGAATTTTTTTCACTTTTGTGATGATACATCAAAAGGAAAAAATGCATATATTAACAAACAAAATAAGAACAAAAGTTTATATATACTGATTTTTTGCAATTAATAAAAATTATTATATAGCTATGTAAATTTATGGTTTTTTCGTAATTCAACGATTTGAATGAACATTGCATTTATGTTTTTTATGCCAAACAAAATTGATTGTTATACAAAATTGAAGTTTCCTGTTAAACTGAAAACAATAATTTATTTAAATTAAATTCAGGTTTTCGTTATTCAAACAGGAAGTTTATTTCTCTCTTTACATATAGAATCAGAATTTTAATTTTGATGTTGATGTTGATGTTTAAAATTTTAAAACATATTGTGTATAAAACTGGCGACATTTTTTCAATAATATTATAAATTAAGGTAGTACCCGTGGCATGATGGATAGTGCGTTGGGCTGTCATGCCAGAGGTCTTAGGTACAATCCCTGTGCCATCTAAAGTTTTTTTCACGAGTACTACCTTGTAATTCTCATCATGAAAAGTGCTTTCTCAAGTAGCCGTTTGAATTCGGCTTAAAACTGTAGGTCCCCTCCATTCCTGACAACACTACCCGCACACAGGAAAGGTTAAGAGTTGTAAGTCACTAGGCACTTGTTTTTGACGGACTATTGCGCCAACCAATTTATTTATAAGGAATCAGTTGCAAATTTCATGTTTTGAAATATAGGGTTTTTCAATAAGGGAGGGTAGATGTTGTGTGTAGATGTCGTGGCGTTTGCTGTGTGGCACGTAGCGCCGTCCTAAAGAAACCACATGTCGTCTTGGTCCATATGGTTCAATTTGGGCCATAAGAAATTAATTATCATCGTTATGTAGCCCTCGCTGTTAACGGTGACCGCCTCACTAACGTCGTTTTCAAAAAAGTACGGACCAATTACGCCACCAGCTCAAAATCCACTTTACTTTTTGAGGATGCATTATCACCTGGTGAACCTAGCTTGGGTTGGTGTCGTCCCGATTTTGCTTGTTAACACAGCCATTCATCCAAAAATGCGCCTCGTCACTAAAATTGATTTTTCGGCCAAAATTGGGGTAATCTTCCAAACGATTCGAAGCCCAGCCAGCGAACAAACGGCGGCGTTGTCTAAAGTCATGAACTTTGAGCTCCTGGGTCAGTTGGATCTTGGCTCGTGTATAGGCCCAAGTCCCGACGCAAAATTCGCCAAGTTGAAGTCTGCGAAAGGCCGAGTTCTTATGAACCACAAGGAATAGTGCTGTACACTTTCACAGACCGCGGCGATGTTCTCGGCCGATCTTTCGTTCCTTGAACATACGGGTGTTGGCTGATTGTTTACTGAACCGGTCGTCTCAAATTTGGCCACCAAAAGCTGAAGAGTCGACTGTGAAGGGCCACTACGTCTACCGAAAAATGAGCGCAATGCGCGCAACGTTTACGTTAACGAGCACTCATTTTGATAATAGATAATAAAGTTTTATCATTTGAACGGCTGTTCAATCGTGTAACTTGCCATGATGATTTGGCATAAACAACTGAATAATAAACAAAAGAGTTGACAGATGTTACCAAAACAAAATGGCCGCCACGGGGCGCTAAAATCTACCCGCGCAAAAAAAACCTTATATATGAAATGTGTTCGTCCGCAGAATAGTTTGAGAGTAAATAAATGTTCTTCAGATCTAATAGTCACCGAACGACCGGTGTGGTGTTGGCGAAAGGGAGCTATGCTTGCTAAATCTTTTGTTTAAAAGGGCGGCAGTATGGACAGGTGAAGAACTCCCTGAATGGTTCGAAACATCATCGGGAGTGCGACAAGGTTGTAAATTAAGCCGATATTGTCATGTTTGCACATTCTCCGGAAAGTCTGCAGCTCGTGATTAGAAAGGTTTGCCAATATTGCGAGCAATTGAATTTAATAGTTGAAATCAATAAAGCCAAGGTTGTTATTATTGAAAGTGGAAAAATGGTGCGAAAATATTGAATATGTGTGTGACTACGAGTACCTTAGCATTATTACACATAATTTTAATATGGCGAAACATTTGAAGGAGATATTGGTTAACGCAAAAACTGCTATTGATATGACATGGAAATAATAAATAAATAAATAAATTGGGTGGCGCAACAGTCCGTTGAGAACTAGGGCCTAGTGACTTACAACTCTCGACCATTCCTGTGTGCGAGTACTGTTGTCAGAGATGGAGGGGACCTACAGTTTTACGCCGAATCCGAACGGCTAATTTGAGAAACCACTTTTCATGAAAAGAATTACTCTTGGAGAATTTGTCAGTTCCTCGCAAGAGGCAGTACCGGTGAAAAAAAAGTTTAGATGGCATGGCAGGGATCGAACCCAAGTCTTTGAGGCAGTAGATAGATGAGCGCATACTTTTTTATGTTTTTTATGGATTGTAGGTACGGGGATGTAAAAAGTTCAATTCGATTAAAAAACTCCTAAAGCACTTTTAAAAAAAAAAATTTCATTTACCGCAAAATACGCCAAACTAAGTCATCATGCTGGAAACGGGTATATCTGCTTTGTTTATAAAAACATTGAAGTTACAAGCAGTGGACTTCTTATTTAATGTTCTTAAAATGAATGATTTACGGGTCTTGAAAAGATTGTCTCTAAAAGCGATACAATTCCTTGTACAGACCAAATTACAGCAGATTAAATCATAACCTTGCAGAGAAATACTATTTTCAGGATTCCAATAATGTCCATGTTGGTCTCTATGATGATCGGACTACGTAGTGAAGTAATCGATTTAAATTTCATTCCACCCAGGTCTGATGAGGATACTGTCCACTTCTTGGAAAAAATGACCCATTCTCAGAGAAATCATAAGGAAAGTATTGAGAAAAGACTTTTTATTAGAAGATCAAGTTGTTGTCAAACTTTACGAATTTTGCAAAATTGCGCTCTTATATAGAACTGCAATAAAGAACGGAGATTTTTGATTGTGTTTGTGTTGAATCCTTTTAAAATTATTTGATACTAGCGGCCCGTCCCGGCTTCGCACGGGTAGACATAAATAGGTACAGATATTTAAGTTATAAGCATTCTAATTAAAACGACCATGAATCACTAAATTAGAAACAAATTGTATGCCTATTTTAAAGCCTCCCTGTACACTACGTTGGCTGTGGTATTTGTAGGTGGCAACAAAACGTATTGATTTTCGGGAGATCCTACTCTAGAAAGTGCCACATACAATTGCCCGTGGGAAAAGCACTCTTTCCTTAAGTCCATACCAACTATGGAAAAAGTTTGTCCCTGGGATTTATTTATTGTAAGGGCAAAGAATATTTTTAAAGGGAACTGTAACCTTTTAAAAGATATGGGCAAATCAGTTGATATCATCGGGATCCGCGGAACATGTGCGAGCTGACCGGCAGCGGGACCGGTAATGATAGTTGCTACAATCACATTATCTTTTGATTCTTTGATCAATAGTCTTGTACCATTACACATATTGGGAGGGCTTAAATTTCTTAAAAGCATAACAGGCGTACGTATTTTTAATTTTAGTTCATAAGGTGGCAAGCCAGCAGGATTGAGGGAATTTAAAAATGCCTGTGGGTAGTACACTGTATATTCGATTTTACACACGGTGTCAAAAGATTTGTAACATTTAAAATCACCTGGACAATATCGCTCTCGAACAGAGCCAATGGAAATTTCTTACTGTAAGATTGTTGATGTCGGAATAGATTGTGTCTATAAGAATTTCTAGACTGTGAACAGTTTGAGCCAATTCAATATCCAACAGTAGGTACTTGGGAGCTGTTTGCAATTGGAGTAGTAAATTTTCCGTCTCCTAATTTAAGTATATTTTCTGAGAAATTACCACCGCGGTTATTGCAAAAATGTGCTCTCATATTCGCGAAGATTTTTGTAGATATTGATATATTCTTAATATTGTCGAACATTTGTTTGTCCTATCATTAATACTCTTCGCTGCGTATGCGAAATACGGAGATATTTCCATTTTTGTCAATGTATTTTTTTAAGTGATTCCGATTCTAACTTCATGATCGAAAAAACAGCAAGCGGAAGCTTTCTTCGCTCCACGCTTCCAGTATGAAATGAAATATTATTTTTTCAAATTGGTTTATAATTAAACAATTCATAACAGAGTTAAAAAAGACAAGGCTCATTAAGAATTATATATTGTCAGTATTTGATATTCAGATTGGCTTGCATTGGCTTGAAAATGAATGTTTTGGAACTGTAGGGTGTTTTTTTTTAAACATGTGGTTTTCAATTCTTCATTGCTGACATCATGCCACGATTGCTGCAAAATTTGGTAGAAAATTAGGCCTATCGGCTGAAATTTATTTTACCAATTGCCCGGACTCATTTGTGCTACATAATGGCAAAGCCTTATTTTTATAATAAAGCTAAATCCTTGACGATAATATTTAATTATATTCGTTTTAATTCATCTTAAAAACGCACGTATAAAAAACACCCAATATTAATTTTCAACTTTGATTCCGATTTTTTACATCTGTACATCGAATCAATTTCCTTGAGTGCCTCATTTTAGCTATGGTCAAGTTTTTTGAATGCACTTAAGATTAAATTTGTTGAAAGGCAAGATCTTCAGATTATAGAAATATTGAAACAACGAAATTATTTTTCACAAATGCCTCCTACCATCCTTGCAGAATAGTTTCTAGTTTTGTAATAAAATACGAAAATTCCATAATTTTCCAATACACTGAGACAATTTTTACGGACCTGATGTCGAATTTTTAATTGCAATCAGTTAGGAAAATATTCCATTGGTACGGTTTTGCAGGGTTTTTAGAGCTAAGATTAATGTTAAGAACACTAGCAAGTTTTTTTTGAAAATATTTAAAAATAAACACTTAAATTTTCAGAAAAATGATGAAGCAAAAGAATCAGCTTTATAAAAATGAAATCCGTAAAACATTTTTATTTTTTTCATCTATGTTTTCTGAACATTTTTATACTGACTATGACTATGTTAGTACCTACATATTAGAGGCTTAAAAACCCGAATCAATTTTATATCCCCCACCGTTGTGGTTTATTTAAATTTGTTATGGTCACCAAGGCGTATACGTGTCTTTTTATATTCAATATGTTGTTCCAATTTAATCTATGCGTGTTAAGTCTGTTTATGTATCGTAATACATGCCACCTTATTTAAAAAATAAAATTAAACAGTATTGTATATATATTATATATATGTACATAATATGTACTTGTACATGCTCACATAAAACAATTAGTTTGCTTTTAAATTGCAAACAAAATATATCACACAAAGATCCATTTTCCTTTGAATCACCATAGTAAAAACAAACGCATAAATTATAGTTAAAATAGAGAAAGGATTTCACAAGAACGACTCAATTATTGTTGGGAAATGTGAAAAAAATGTATGTTCTTATACTTTTTAAAAAGAAGCTACTAGAAATAAGATTTTTCGAATTAAATATTGGTACTCATTTTGGAAACAAAAAAAAACTAAACTATTAGACATTTAAAGTCTAATCGATGAAACAACACAAATTTAACTAATTCTATTATATCTGAGTTTTAAAGTTAAATGAAGGTTATATTATATATTATTTATAAATATGTATATATATTATATACATATTTATAAATGCATACAAACATAAGAATACAATTATAGCAATTTCACAATCAAAACATTAAGAGCCTTAGAGCACAGGAAGGATAAAAAGTTTATAAAATATCTAGATATTAGATAAGTCCAAACAACATAAGAAAGCTTTCAAGAAAATCTAATTTATGCTAAACGTGCACGATTTATTTTATATCCTTTAAACAAAAATTTCTTGTCAGCCATATCTTTACACTTGTCTGATTTAATGGGACATTGTGAACAACTTCATTTCAAACCACTACTGTACCTACAATAAATTTGCATATCTGCTCTATTCTCGTCGCTCGTCCAAAAGAGCTAGAGCCTTTCTATTTAATTTAGTTTACTTTTTCTTTTTATTTACTTAACTTTATTTTATTTTGTGTTATTATTTAGGTTGTTTTTTCTTTTCTAGATTTTAATTTAAATTTTAACCCCAAGAAAATAAATCATAATGTATAAATGTAGGCATGTAATTCAACAAGTTGTCTCTTCTTCTTTGATGTTTAAATTATTTTAATTAAAGAAAGGGAAGAAAAAAGGTAAACGCAAAAAAACTAGATCCTGATGCTCATGATAAGCTGCTTATATAAAAAAGTGTTTAAGGTTCAGGGAAAAGATGCAATAAAATCATTCAAGGACAACGAAGACGTATTAAAAATGTAGATTGGCATATACCTACCCTTTATACTATTCTATATACCATCATCACACCACTCTTCTTCTTTAAAGGTTATGCCTCAGCAAATACTTGAATCAAATTACACTCATACACACACAAATACACAGATATACCAAGTGCACCGCAATTGATAGATACTCGGATACTTCCAGTGTAAACTTATTCTAAACACGCTACGCGCAAAAATAGAATCAATAAAAAGATTCCCATCAGGTAGGTTAGGTACGTAGCTAAAGTACCTTACGATGAGGTTCCCTCAAAGTGCATACACACACGCAATCACATACAGATAACAACTACAGTTGCAGTCGAAAAAATAAAACCGCATAACATTATGAACTCTAATGATGAGAAGGAACTAATTTGGGACGAATGAAAGTATTTGCAACTTTGAATACAGTTACCTTCTATCAAATCAAATACCTAGTTTTTGAGCTTTTGAAAATTGATTGTAAATTCAATCCATTTCTTAAGGTTTGTCATATTTCGACGCTATTTTAGCTCCGTATCCAAATCACATCTAATATAATGAAAAGTACACCTTTTTTTAATAATTATTTTCTACTCATTAATTTGTTAAATTTGTGGTTGGAATCAATAATTGTGCCTTTGCATAAGGTTTACAATCCGTTGACATTTACCAATAGGAATTGATTTCCAGCTTCTATTAACGATAGACCAAAGTTCTTCAGCGTTACTTGCACTGAGCCAATTCCGTCTTTAATGGTCCCGATACATATCTTCGCTAGTTTCTGGTATGCTCCATGTCGATTTCCTGTTTACAGACCAACTCCAATGGCATATCTTCAAATACTTAGGACACCATTTAATCCCCCTTAACTAAGTTATACTTAAAGATCATTATTCTGTATTCTTTTTGTTTAGGTATGTATATAATAAAACTGGTCGGTAAGGTTTTGTTCCTGGCAATCCAATTGCGCTTTTACATTGGGTTTTGAAGCCTTCAATTAAAAAACGACTTCAAAATTACTCTATCCCGAAAGGTTATTGAGGTTTAACTTCTTGACCTTTTTGATGCTATTTTAAATCATGAACTACCATTTTTAACTAAAATTCGTGATGGTTTTTCAAACCTATAATCATATTCTTTAATATTCAGTTAAAATATTTATAGTATTTTATTAAATTTTCGAAAAATCTTTCAGACGTCTATCAAAAACCTGAAAGAAAAGTTATTTGCGCTAAAACAATTTTTAACAGAAAAACCCAAAATGGTTTGAAAGAAAGTTTTGTTCTGGTAACGAATCCGTCGTCTTAACTACTCTATTATATCAAGTTTTTGAAATATATTTACACAAATTTTGAAAACTGGTATTTTCGAAATTTGATCTGATAGTTAGAATCTATGTTCGGATTCGCAATCAAGACTTAAAAATAACTCAAAAACATATTTTTTAAAACACAACTTAATCGTTGTGGCCACTGATTTTTTAATATTTTTGACATTGCTTATGTAAACTCTATCCTAAGAATTGAAAAATGTCTGTGAGAAGTCTTTCAGGCACGATCTCCAATTCTGATTACAAAAAATAATCCTAAAAACTAAAATATGGGGTCCCCGAGAGCCAATCTTAAACTTCTCTAAATTCTACGATTTTGTCTTAGTGGCGCAACAATCTGTTGAGAACTAAGGCCTGGTGGCTTACAACTCCCAACTATTCATGTGTGCGAGTAATGTTGTCAGGAATGGAGGGGACCTACAGTTTTAAGCCGAATCCGAACAGATAATTTGAGAAAGCCCTTTTCATCACAAGAATTCCTCTTGGAGTATTTGTCAATTCCTCACAAAAGGCAACAAAAAAAAAAACATAATTTTGTCGAGCAATGTTATGTGTCTTTAAAGTTAAGTTCCGAATTTAAAGGTCTCTTTTAACGTATGCCCACGAACACTTTCAACTATACAACTCAATATTTCTTTGATTTTTCCACTAAAAATTTATATTACAAAAATTTTAAGAGTTAAAAATATTTCAAGTTAAACATCAGTGTTATTTTTTTGTCCGCAACTGTACGTATACAACCCCCTCTGATATAAGGAATATTGCCCCAAAGCAATCGAATTAAATATCTATAAAATGCCACCCACTTGGGGAGAGTGATGATGACATCACTCAGCAAAGGCTCCACAGGTTAACAAGGAATTAGATACACACATTTTCTTTGAATATTTTAATGAGCATTTCCCAACTATTTATGTACTGTTGTTCATATACAAACATATAACTGTAAGGATCTTAAGACATTTATTATTCATCATTTAATCAAAATGTACTCCCATCAATCATCTCCTAGGTCTGTGCTCATGCATGCTCTTTTATGTAAATATAAAAGAAATCGACAAGAAATTAATAACGCACGTCATCGATCTTATGATGCGACATTATATATTTCTTAATTTTATGTATTTACCTTCTAAGAAAATAACTGTCTTAATCTTATATGTAACTACCTTCTAAGAAACCAATTGTCTAGTTCTAAGTTCAATTGAAATAAACCATCGGTCGACAAAAGAGCTACCTTGAGTTTTCTTATAACTAAATCAGAAGTGGTTACTGTACCCAAATTTTTATTTTATGTCAATTTATGAGTTAATATATCAGAGTTTGAAATTTATGTTACGTTTTATTTAATTTGTTAAAAATTTAACACAAAACATTAAGAATTAATTTAACCACCAATAAATTATATTACGAAATTATATAAAATGAGTGAGCGCGCAGTGAGGTTCTTGCAAATGGCAACTGTGCCACAGCTTAAGGACAAACTTGGTGAAATGAATTTGCCTACAACTGGTCTAAAACATTCACTAAAGATTCGTTTGGAACAAGCAATCGAGCAGTCAACGAGTTCCCAAATCGAAAATTATTTTCCATCAAGTGTTCTAGACGAAATAAGCAACGACGACGATGGCTCACAAGAGCTTGAAGAGGAGAACAGACTCGTGACGCAGCAACTCGAAACCTTACGCGAAGTAGTCAAAAGGAAGGAGGAAATTCGAGCTCTTCAAAAAAGGCTTGCTGAGCTTGATGGCCCATTGGAAACGATACAAAAAACCGAAAGTGTGAGTTTCAGGGAAATTGAAGAGTCATTACCAGTCTTTACAGGTGACGACAATTATTCCATCACGAAGTGGATTAAGGCTTTTGAAGACTCTAAGCATTTATATAACTTCGAAGAATCAAAGTGTTTTATTTATGCGCAACGATTACTCAAAGGCACAGCTAAAATATTCTTGAGATCTACTCAGTGTCAATCATGGAATGATTTAAAATCTGCCTTACTTAAGGAATTCGATCACCATTACACAGCATCTGATGTCCACACTGCCCTACGCAACAGAAAAAAATATAAAGACGAAAAATACCAACAATATGTTCTTCGCATGCAGGAGATTGCCAGCGCTGCTGATATTGAGGAACAAGATCTAATCAGCTACATTATTAAAGGTATACCTGACACAATGATTAATAAACAACTTCTGCTTACAGCTGATAACCTGTCTGAGTTTAAATGTGTACTCAGAAAATATGAGAAGATGAAATCAGACCTTCTGACAACGCCGATTTCTACTAGATCGTCATCATATGAGAGAACAACATCACAAACACGCACCAACCAGACACTGAGGTGTTTCAATTGCAACGAGGAAGGGCACGTTATCACCTACTGCCCTAAGCCACGAAGAGAGAGAGGCACTTGCTTTCGCTGTGGGAAAGCAGGTCATATGATTAAAGATTGTCCAACATCAGCATCAGCCGTGCTCATAGTTCAAAACTCACAACTCAACAAACAACCATCATTTCTCCGAGATTTTCATGGAGTATTTGAATACGAATTCGTAAACAACGACATTGGAGCAGTTTCATCAGTCATAAGAGCGATGACAATAATAGACACAGGCAGTCCAATTAGCTTGATTCAACAAAAATATGTTCCACAGTACCTGATGACACCTTTAGAGAGCCCTTTACCTGATTTCAATGGTATCAACAACAGTAAGATAGTTATGTTCGGTAAGGTTTTATGCAAAGTTAAAGTTGATAACATATATGTTAATTTAAATCTTTATGTTGTAAAAAATGATACAATGAAAAATGTAATTATTTTAGGCAGGGATTATTTACAGAAGAGCAATATAGAATTAGCATTAGGAAACAAAAAAAATGAAAATAATGTGAAAGAAAACGATAACGAAACAGACACGAATGAAATTCTTAGCATTGATACGTGTGAAGACGCGAATGAAAATAATTTAAATATTTGTGAAGATTTGAAATTTGAAGAAAAAGTTAAAATAAGAGAAATAGTGAACCAGAGTGTAGCCGATAAAAGTAATTCTATTGAGAATACAAATTCCAATTCTTGTTTATTTAAAAATGAATGTGAAGACTTTTCAATGAAAATTAATTTGACTAATTCGAACAAAATTTTTAATTGCGCTCCAAGACGTCTGCCTTATGCCCATAAAAAGGAATTACAAAATATTTTAGATGACCTTCAAAAAAATAAAATTATTCGTGAAAGTAATTCTCCTTTTGCTTCGCCTATAGTGCTTGTTAAGAAAAAATCAGGAGAATTGCGGTTGTGTATCGATTTTAGAGAGCTAAACAAAATCACACAGAAAGATAATTTTCCTTTGCCTCTGATTGAGGATCATTTGGATACCTTGAGAGATAAAAAATACTTTTCCCTCCTTGATTTTAAAAGTGCTTTCCATCATGTACACATGTCTCCTGAATCAGTTCAATATACAGCATTTGTGACTCCATTAGGCCAATTTGAATATTTACGTATGCCTTTCGGGCTAAAAAATGCGTCTGCAGTTTTTCAGAGATATATAAATTTAATATTTAAAGAACTCATTAAATCTGAAAAAATCTTGATTTATATTGACGATCTTTTGATTGCAACACAGACTAAAGACGAGCATTTTCAAATTTTGAAACAGGTCTTGAATATCGTCCACGTTAATAATTTGGAATTACGTTTAGATAAATGTTTTTTTATGTTAAGCGAAATAACGTATTTAGGTTATAAAGTGTCAGCAGAAGGAATAAGCCCGAACGCGGAAGGATTACGTGCCATAAGAGACTTTCCAACACCAACAAACCCTAAATCTCTTCATTCTTTCCTGGGCTTATGCTCCTATTTTCGCAAATTTATAAAAGATTTTTCCATTGTTTCAAAGCCGCTCTATGACCTTATAAAAAAGGATTGTAAATTTTGTATTAACAATGAAGTTTTGTCTGTTTTCGAAACGCTTAAAAGTATGCTTTTAAATGCGCCTTTGCTGCGCATTTACAATCCGGTTGCGGAAACCGAGCTGCATTGTGATGCAAGTAGTTTAGGCTTCGGGGCAGTATTGCTACAAAGACAGGAGGATAAATTGCTTCACCCTATATTTTTCTTTTCGAAACGAGCTACTGCTCAAGAATCTAAATACCACTCCTATGAACTTGAGACTCTGGCTATAGTTTCTGCTCTAAGACGGTTCAGGATTTATTTGGTAGGAATAAAATTCAAAATAATTACAGACTGTAAGTCTCTTACGTTGACTTTGAGCAAAAAACTTCTCAACCCAAGAATATCACGCTGGGCACTAGAGCTCCAAGATTTTGAGTATACTATAGAACACCGAGATGGCAAGCATATGAGTCATGTCGATGCACTCAGCAGGTGCCACAATATTTTTACAATTGAACCTGAATCGTTCGAGCATGCACTTGCAGCTTCACAGCAAAAAGATAAAGTCCTTAGAAATATAGTAAAAATGCTAGAAGAAAGGGAAAGTTCTGTATACGAATTAATAAACGGGCTCGTTTACCGCAAAATAAATGGTAGGGTATTGTTTTATGTTCCAGTACAAATGGAAAGGAATGTTATACAAACTCACCATGATGCCTTGTGCCATGTCGGGGTTGAGAAATGTTATGATTTTTTAAAGAAAACCTATTGGTTTCCATTTATGAAATCAAAAATAAAGGATTACATAAGCAATTGCTTACGATGCATACATTTCTCAACACAGACTGGCAAAAAGGAGGGTGTGTTGTATAACATTCCCAAAGGAAATAAGCCTTTCGAAACAATTCACATCGATCACTACGGTCCTTTGCCCTCATCGGTCCGAAATTTAAAGAAATTTATTTTTTTAATGGTGGATGGTTTCACCAAATTTACAAAACTTTATGCTGTGAAAAATACAAGTACCAAAGAAGTGTTAACTTGTTTTGAGTCATATTTTCTAAACTACAGCAAGCCTACCCGAATAGTTTCGGATAGAGGAAGCTGTTTTACGTCGGAAGAATTCTCGATATTTTGTAATAAGTTCAACATCCAACACATCAAAATTGCCACAAGTTCGCCACAGTCAAATGGTCAAGTGGAGAGGATAAATAGAAGCATCACCCCAATGTTAGCAAAAGAAAGCGAAGTAGAGCCTGGTGAGTGGACAAAATATTTAGGTAAAGTAGAGTTTGCTCTTAATAACGTTGAAAACAAGAGCACGGGTTTTTGCCCCAGTGTTCTTCTATTTGGTGTCGTTCAGAAGGGTACTGTTTGTGACATTATACGAGATTATCTCGAAAACAATATTATGGAACAGGAACACAGAAATTTAGAGGCAGTCAGACTGGAAGCGCAACAAAAAATTATTCAGAGTCAAAAAACGAATAAAGAATACTTTGACAAACGGCATAAGCCCCCACATTCCTATAAGAATGGAGATCATGTTATGATAAAAAATATATGTAACACTCCTGGAGTAAATAAAAAGTTAATTCCTAAATATAAAGGTCCATACCAAATTATTAAATGCTTAAGTAATGATAGGTACGTAATAAAAGACTTAGAAAATCTTCAAATTTCAAGAATTCCTTACGAGGGAATTGCCTCGCCGGAAAATATGAAACCATATATTCACTTCGAATAGTTAATTGTATGATTATAAACAAAAAAAAAACTATCACACTTCGCACGTATTATGTTTTCTTGTATTCATGTTTTCACGTTTAAATTTACCTTTTTGTATTTTAACTATTACATGTATGTATCTTATTTCTTTCGTTAAATAATGATGTTCAAAACTAAAATAAAACATAAGAAAATGTAAGCTTCTAATTATGTTATCGAGTAAGATCTGAATTGTTTTAACAAAATATTAAAAGAAAACTGTAAACCAAATAAATGCATGTGCAAATCGAGGACGATTTGTTGTCAGGATGGTCGAGTCTGTAAGGATCTTAAGACATTTATTATTCATCATTTAATCAAAATGTACTCCCATCAATCATCTCCTAGGTCTGTGCTCATGCATGCTCTTTTATGTAAATATAAAAGAAATCGACAAGAAATTAATAACGCACGTCATCGATCTTATGATGCGACATTATATATTTCTTAATTTTATGTATTTACCTTCTAAGAAAATAACTGTCTTAATCTTATATGTAACTACCTTCTAAGAAACCAATTGTCTAGTTCTAAGTTCAATTGAAATAAACCATCGGTCGACAAAAGAGCTACCTTGAGTTTTCTTATATAACTTAGATACACAATGTGGCTCATTAAAATAAGCATTTTCATTTTCATCTTCAATAATAATAATAATGATAAATTATTGTTTTAATCGAACAAAAACATTTCAGAATCAAACAGATGTGTTTTTTTGTTATTTTATTTGTTATTTTGTTTGTTCTTTTTTTTGTATTTAATTTAGTACGCATTTCAAAGATGAACGCACTTGTTTCTGACATAATTTATATTTGAGGAAAAAATATAAAAGTTAAGGTAGGTAGGTACATAATTATATATTTTTTTTTCTTTTATATAAATTAAGTTTCCAAATGAAAAAAGTTATAATTGTTCATTATGATTTACTTTTGGGGATTTCAATTAAGTATCTAAATATTTGTGTATCCGTATGTGTATGTGTGGTGTACGGATTTGATCGTTCAAACTTTAAGGAATTATTATTATTATTACATTAAATACACAAATTGAGGTTATTGTCCGCAAAAAGTTCAACCTGATGAAAATAACGATACATTATACTTTATACATTCGAATAAATATGACCAGACAAGATAATTGTTTATTTTGGCTAAGACTTTATTGTGTTGTGTTATGGTTTTATTATTGAACTAAAAAGATAAATAATTACAAAATATATCACAGACTTGTTGATAAACAATAAAGGGTGTTCCAAACAATGAACAAACAATTTAAATTATAGACAGTTTGTGTGATAAAGTGGCAACACTCAAACGAAGACAGCTAACAGTACAAAGCATAAATGGAGGATTGTACTGAAGAATAACTTGTTTTAGTTGTCCAAAAATATTTAAAAGCTAAGTAAAATGTTCGGTATAAAATATGGTCAGAATTGGATTTTTGACCATTTCCTTTAGTTCACAAAAGGTCGATTTCCAGTTTAAAGTGGTACAACTATTCCCTTACAACACTTAAAAATGTAAACAATTTAGCGTATAAACGTTATGCAGTTTTCGGTCGATTGAGGAAAGAGCCTGTTTTGCTTTCTAGGTTTCTATTTTGCAATTATGTTCAATCAATTCAATCTAAATTCCTGAACAGAATAGTTTCTCATTTCTGAAAGTTGATTTTCAACTTCCAGTCATCGCAATATTGCTGAATCCTGTCGAAGTCACTTTGCAAAAGTGTCTTGATAACCTCAATTTTTGGGGCCGTTCTGTACGCAATTAGGTCGTTGGCGTACGCTATTGCCTGAATCACACTTGCTATCAGATCACTGCTGTAAATGCTGAACAAGATCGGCGAGTTAACCGCTTCCTGTTGAAGACCATTTTTAATATCAAAGATTTTGGTAGATGTTACATTGCCAATTTTGACAATAACCAATAACCGTCTACCATTAAGCATGTCACAAAGCATATACAACAGTGGTTTACTTATGCCAAGTCTGGTTAACTTTAGATACACACCATCTAACCATACGGTGTCGAAGCGCTTCTCCAAGTCAACCACGAATTAATGGAATTCTCTTAGAAGAGTGGACAATTTCGGTAATAACGCCTGTATATAAATCTTGGAAAAAAGATGAGGTACAAAATCATATTTCGACTTCTAAATTTGTCATCATTCCAAAAATGTTAGATTGTCTTCTTGTCAAAGATCAATGCCTCAATGATATAAATAGTCTTGTGTGTTATTTTAAACACGGGTTTTGGAAGGGCAGACCCACTTTCTCAAATTTGATTGAATTAACGAACTTTTGTATAAACTCTTTAGAAGATAATAAACAAATTCGTACAGCATACACTGATTTTACATTACAAAGGTTTTTAGTGGGGTCAACTTACAAATCCTCTTAAGAAAACTTGAGCCCTTTTGGAATTAATGGGTCACTGTTGAAGTGGTTTATAGTGAGTTGAGAACTAGGGGCCATTGACTTACAACTCTCAACCATTAATGTGTGCGAGTACTGTTCTAAGGGATGGAGAGAACCTACAGTTTTAAGTCGAATCCAAACGGCCAATTTGAGAAAGCAATTCCGTTATTTCCAAAGCTTATACAATATTTAGATTTTTAAAAAGAAATTCCGTAGAAGTTAAAGACCCCTATACTCTTAAATCTAGGATCTGCTAGGATCGGAAACTATCAACATTCTTCTGCCCTCAACACAATCTTATGCACAACACCCTCAATCCTACCAGAAACTCCAAAGATGACACCTTTAACCGAAATGGTAGACTACTTACTGAATTCCTTGAAAACTTCCGACTATCCGTGATAAATGGAGCCTCTAAACAAGACACTTCGGGAGAATTCACATTCGTAAGTGGCCAAGGGCAATCTGTTATATATATTACAGCTATATCTCTTGAGTGGCTTAATCTATCGTTAGATTTTGAAGTAGGAGTGGCGAATTTCTCATCTCACTTTCCGATTGAAGTAAAGGTTCAGGGTGCTGCTGAAACTGTACTGACACAATCAACTAACTTTTTAAAATTGAGATGGAAAGAAAATTGTGCCGATCTACATATACAAATCATTACTAATCCGTAACATCAGCTCTTTTTCCTCGTATCAATATAACAGTCTATTGAAAGTTATGAAAAATAATAAGGCTCCTGGCATAAATGGCATTCCGATTGAATTCTACAAGAATAGTACGGAACCGTTTAAAAATCATCTTCTGGCATATTTCAACAAATTTTATGAAAATTCTTTTGTTCCAAACAATTTCAACAAAGCGGTTATGTTCGCGATCTTCAAAAAAGGAGATACCAATCAGCCAGAGAACTATAGAGGAATATCGATTCTCAACTCGCTAAGAAAGATTCTAACTTCAATTTTTTATGAAAGGTTGACGGAATGGATTGAGAACAACAACCGACTCACCATGTTCCAGACAGGATTTCGATCGGGTTTTTCAACGCAAGACCATATACTCGCTTTGACGAGTATTGCCAGGAGATCGATTGAGCAGAAACAGAAATTATATGCCCGTTTTGTGGATTTTAAAGAAGCCTTTGACAAGGTAAATAAAAATTACTTGATGCACAAATTGTCATCCTTAGGAATTTCACGAAAGTTCTTAATGTTTTATTTCAACTTTCTTGCCTCATCTACTGCATCAGTAGTGTGGGACGGAACTAAATTCTCTGAATGGTTTGAAACAACATCAGGTGTCCCCCAAGGGTGTATATTAAGCCCGATATTATTCGCCTTGTTTATTGATGACGTTTGTGATGTACTTCCGGATGGAATACTCTTTACCAGTATACAAATCAAAGTTTTGCTCTACTCCGACGATTTAGTTTTACTGACTGACAATCCATCTACCCTTCAGCTGCAAATGAATAAACTTAATATAGATATTTTGTGAATCCTGAAATCTCTGCGTCAATACTAACAAGAAAAAAATAATGATTTTTGAACCGCGTCAGAGAAAAAAAGACTCGCAGAAGAAAACTGGTCTCTAAATAACGCGCCTTTTGAGGTCGTTTATTATTTCAAATATCTTGGAGTTTTGCTGTCTTACAATCTTAATGTTTCGAAACACGTGAAAAAAAAGCAACGAAGCCAAAGTAGCTCTAAACTTGATGTGGCCTAAGTTTTACTCTAACCAAAAAATCGATCTCAAATCCAAATATCTTGTTTTTCAAGCAACTGTGAACCGCTGCATGTGCTACGGTACCCAAGTTTTTGGATATTTACAACTGAGTTTGAAGCCGTGCCGGTATTTTTTCAAACGCTTGTTCAGATTGGCTTCTTCAACGCCCAATTATGCTATATATGTAGAGTCTGGCATAACACCTCTTTACATTACAAACCTTAAAACCAACTCAGACTACATATTGAAAGTTATGAAGAGGGATGAAAGAAGCCTTCACAAATCCATTATGACAAGGCTTATACAAACAAATGCCTCCCCGTTTAAGGAATGGAACCAGGTAGCTTCTTCAAATGGCAGTAATGTATTCTTTTCGGAGTCCAATTTGAATCAATGGCACACCATGTTCAATGATCTGATCGCCAGAACTGTTGAACATATGTATCTTCAGTTAACATCTTCCAAGAGCCTCAACAACATTATCAAGAGATGTGTATAGAAACCTCAACCACCAAATAACATCACAGGCTAACTATTTCAGTAATGAGTTTTCTTCTGAGGCTATTAGTTACATATTTAGAGCCCCAGTCGAAATACTTAATCTTAACTCTATGCCGAATCGAACTGATCTTCCACAAATCTGTAGCGTTTGTAACACCGGAGAACCAGAAGATATCACACACTTCTTTGCATCGTGTCCTCCAAGAAATTCGACGGCTGTATTTCGAACTAAGTTTTCTTCCCCCAACTCGGCTCAATGAAATCCTTAATGGAGATTTTGGATGTTCAACTGGCTATTGATACTGCAAACATGCTCTAAATTACCGCAATAGTTTTCTATAACTCTACAACCAGTTATTGCAATTGAAGGTTCAAACAAAGTTTCCTAATTACTATTTTGTGTTTCAAATCATGTAAAAATTGATATATTTTTTATTTTAAAAATCATCTCAAAATTGTTGAATTCGCATTGATGCTTTAACAAACTATTATGTCTTTTTTTGAATAAAATGTGTTTTTGTTATAAAATGTCGATTAGGCAGACGGAAGAATTGCCATGTCCGTATTCTTAACAAAAAACATTTGTTAATAATTTGTATCTTAAAATAAAGAAACTATCTATCCATCTATCTACTCTTAAATTTCTTAACTGTTGTGTTTTTAGGTCTTAAACAAATTTATTTTGAATAGAAAATAACAAAATATATAAAAAAATGTCCAATTGATTTCTACGACAGATGCCACAATAAGTAAAGTAAGTTGTCAGGACCTTCGCAGTCTCTTAAATTTTGTTTTTGCTTTAAAAACTTGAGAATTGTTTCATGCACGGGTACTGTCTTAGCCAAGTGTGACGTCTAAAGTCAAGGTTTTCCGATAAGAGGTTTCATTTTGAATAGCATGCTATTTTGATAGCTGTCAATTGTAAAGCTGTCAACTTTTGACAAAAAAAACTATGTCACACATTTCAACTTAGTAACGCGCTAAATTTCTTAAAATTATATAAAAAAAATAATGAACATTCTGCAGCCATAGTTCGAAAAACTTAAGTATTTTAAGTACATCGGGAAGCACCTTCACTGCTGCGAAATAAGTAACTCGTGGAATAATTTAAGCTGCAAAGCCAAATAATAGATGTGAAAAATTAAAACAGTGAACTTCATCGCTCTAGAGCCACTGAAAACATTCCGTTCCTACTACAGCTTGTTGCCGAAAACCTACAAACGACCGAAAGGAAAAATAAAGTCTAAAAACGAAACACTAATATTTTTGTTCTGATGGATTTCTTGAGGATTTTCGAAATTTTAAACAACAAGGATATAGGTTAATTATTAATTTTATCACCGCGATGATATCAGTTATAGCTTTTAATGAGTTCCAAGATACTCTAAAATATACCTAAAGCAAACCAAATGGCAAATTAATTGGTCCTTAATGAACTTAGAAACCCATCTACTTGTAAGAATACATCATCCTTACTTTTGTAGAGCGTTACTTACTCGATCATTTCGCTAAGAAAAATTTTCTAAGAAATTCATGCCAATGCCAGTTCACCTAAGCTTCCACTCAATCCTACCTCTACATCCGGATGCATACACAATGGATCCATTGAGATCTAAGTGTGGTGCTGCGGCTTTCATCCATCACTCCCTTTAACTTAACCTTAAAGGAACGAAACCTAACCTTACGTAAGCTACAGGCATTCAAACAAAATAAAAAATGTTCTTCCAAAACCGCCCCTTTTAATTATTTAAGAGCATCCGAAAACAAAAAAAAACGTGGGAAGGTACAACATATTCATAATTTCTTTTTGTTTGGGTGTATGTGTGTATGTATTTATCTCGAGAAGAAAATTGATGTCAAACAAAAAGAACATCAACCAACATCAACAACAACAACAACAACAATTTATCGGAGGCGAAAAAAGAAATACCATCGAATTTGTAGCCCAAAGACACCAAATATAATTAATGGCTTACATAATCAAAACCAAAAAGAAAAGAAAAACAAACAAACAAACAAGAAAAAATCTCTTTCAAGGATAACACCTCCCTATGAACTTATTTACAATACAAAAACTGACAGCAAGTGGACTTACACAAGGTCTTTTCCAAACTGACACACATGTTCCAAGCCCCATTAAGTCGTTAACGGCCAAACATTAAAATCAATTATTTCGACCGACCTACTACGGACTACGGACTACAGACGACGGACGAACGACTACAATGACAATTTAAGGACATTCAAGAGGATTCCACCTCCCCAACCATATAATATACAGAGTTGGTTTAGTATATATTTGATTTAAGAAGATGCTTGTTCTGAATTCTAAATGAAAATGAATTAAGAGAATATTGTTGTTGACTATTGGTTAAACATGATGGGAAAAAGTTAGAACTAGGTCAACTTAACGACAAATCAATAACAACATCGACCCCCCCCCCCTCCAACAAATTCATTATACTACTCCTCGTATATTTAGCTCATAGTCCTAGTGAGTGTACGAGTATTGCAAATCTCCCTACTTATCAGCGGGATTCATTTTCTTGACATTGTCATTATGTCTGTTAAACGTGCCATTTAAGGATGCCTTTTCGATTGTGTTCGAAAGCCTGTAATCCCCAGGATTAAATTGCCAACGAACGAAAAATACAACTCGATGTAGTGATTTAGTCCTAGCCCTTTGCAACATTACTTTTCCAATACCAATATCCAATACCAGCATTTCTAAAGGGAAAATTATAATTAAGGGGTGTCATCGTAGTCGTAGTCGAACTCATAGTCATTGTCGCCCAACTGGATTTCTCGCACTAAACCCTATAATACAACAAGCAAACAAAAGTGCCATAGTCCTTAGCTAAATATTATTGAATCGACCACTACACCATGCCATTCCAATTTCCAAAGAGATATGCAAATACAATGGCAAATGCTGTGACTGTGATGATGACGATGTCAATCGGTGTCGCCAAAGCTATACGTCATGTTCAATTAAACGAAACCTTTTATAAAAGAAAAAAGTCAAAAAAATTTACAAGAAATTGTGTCACACCTTCCCATTTCCGCCGCCGCCGCCGCGCTGATATGACACCATTTAATAGAAAAGCAAATAAATGCCGACGACGACGCCTTTTAAAAACGAATAAAAAGGAAAGGAAAGGGATCGATAGAAAAGTTATTTGTTGAATAAAGTGCTTTTGCTGTCAGTTGTGGCAGTTCCATTCCAATTGACAAAACAAGGCATCAACAATGATGTAGATTCGCATTCGAGTATGTAATAGAATTTCAATCTTTGCCTGTAATCCTTGTAAAGTCAACACCTAAGAAATTATTTTATACAAAAATAATCAACATTTTTGTATTATTATTTTGTATAGAAACACTCAACAAAAGTATCTGCGAATTTTCGATCGATCAGCTCTTATTTTAAAATTAGAATTCTAATTGAATTTGATCCATAGTCAGAGAGTTATTGTTCGACATTGACACGTTAATTGTACATCGATAACAATATCGCATTGATTTCTTTTTCACTTCTTTGGAGAAAGTTTTAAAGGTTTTTTTTTTTTTGTTTAATCGAAAAGTAAAAATACCGAACGACTATCGACGATGACGACGCTGAAAACACATTTGAAATAGAAAAAATGGAATTCACAATCGCGGACCGATCTCAAGAAAATAAAAACTTTGGTAAAGCATTTAATTTTTTCTTGAATTTAGAGGAGTAACATTACATATCATAAATTTGTCCATTAAAAACTGCCAAAGTAAATTATTTCAAATGAACCAAAAAAAGAGAGAAAATCGGCTCCGCGAAATTAGGCCCCAGGAAATTAGGCCCCAAAAGAAAAAATGAAATAAGGCCCCAAATTGGGGTAATTTTTCATAATGAAATTATGCCCCAATGAAGTAAGGCCCCATCGAAATGAAAAAAGGCCCCAAAAATAAATGAAATAAGGCCCCAGTTTGTTTTGTCTTTTTTATTTTTAATGAAATAAGACCCCAATTTGTTTTTTTTTATATTAAAGTATATTTTCAAAAATGAAATAATACCCCAAACCATCAAACAAATACTTGGATTGTATCCTGTACAATTTCCCTGCAACAAGGACACTTGTAATTCTCCTCTCCTTCAGCTATAGCTTCAGCTTGAATTTTGAGGTTGCATTCAGCACACATTTTTAAATGCCTGCAAGGCAACAGAACAATATTTGGTCGCAAATCCTTACAAACAACGCAAATATGTTCGTCAATGGATGTGCTTACAAAAACAGGGCTTTCATCCTCTTCGTTAATGTCTTCCTCACAGGATTCGTCAACGTTAAAAATATCTTCTTCTGGAAGCATCTCTACACATATTCCATTTTTGTCGAAAACCATCCTTGAAAGGAAGGAAGCAACGGTTAGTTTACCCTCCTCAAGTAACGAAGTTGCTTCCTCAATTTTGGAGCTTCGTTCTACGTTGTATTTTTTACGTTTCGCCCCCATTGAACCACCACTTTCTGCTAAAGTTGAAAACTGTCGGCTTTTGAAAAACTCTTCATCCCTTATCATGGCAACAAATTTGAAGAAGTTTCCATTTTTTAAGGCAGAACGACCCAAAACACCGTTGTATGCCTCAACAGCAGAAGTCGTTCGGATGTTTTCTTTAAAAACAGAAAAGTTGACACACCCTACCTAAAAATAAAAACATGAGTAATTAACAGAACAAGACGTACCGCTAAAACTTAAAAATACCTTTTGAATCCAGAATTTTTCAAAATAATTAAGGAATGATCCGAAATTATTATTACTGTCCATCAACAAAATCCTTGATTTGATGTCTTGAAATGCCATTGGAATCATATTTGGTGGAAGTAGAGGAAGAGCCATTATTTTATGAAATGCGCATGAAGCTGGTTTCGAAGCTCTTATGTATTCAAACAAGGTGTGCCTGCTTCGCATGTTACGCCTTACGGCCTGACAAAAATGGAACCTTTAATAATTTTAGAAAACATTGAAATTTACTATGTAAAAACCATTTTATTAAATATGAAAAATTATTACCAGCAACCGATTAATTTTGCCTGCGGAAAAACATTTTTAACGGCTTGTCTCATTCCTTGTTCATAATCCGTTAAACACTTGGAAGGGTTTAAATCAAAAATATGATTTTTTATGTATATGAACAGCTGTTCATACGCCTTTTTTGTTCTTTTATCCATAAGAACAAAAAAAATGGGAAAAATCTTAAATTTTAAAATATGTTAAAAATTATATATGCAAGTAAAAATCCGCTGATTTTGTCAGCTATTCTGTTACTTACTGATGCTTTTCAATATAAGGATCGTGTTGAAAACCATCAGCGAGTAACAGAATAGCTGACAAAATCGCGCGATTTTTTTCAGCTATTCTGTTACTCGCTGATGGTTTTCAACACGATCCTTATATTGAAAAGCATCAGTAAGTAACAGAATAGCTGAAAAAAATCGCGCGATTTTGTCAGCTATTCTGTTACTTACTGATGCTTTTCAATATAAGGATCGTGTTGAAAACCATCAGCGAGTAACAGAATAGCTGAAAAAAATCGCGCGATTTTGTCAGCTATTCTGTTACTCGCTGATGGTTTTCAACACGATGCTCGAATTTAAGCATTCAAAATAATTGAATAATCTTACCTCGTCAAAATATTCTATATATATAACCAACAGTTGTTTGAAACACCCTTGCGGGACAATTTTAAAAGTTCCGTCCATAAAGATGGTTCTGTTGGTTGGAACGTTCTCTTTAATAAGTTTTATTGTTTTGTATGATGAAAACAAACAAAACGTGAACAGCCCTTCCTCAACTATACATGATGTATAAAATGGCATTGGATTTGCCTCGTCCTTTGAAACTCCAAAATTGTTCCAAACCGTTTCCAATTGGAAAGCCTCAATTATTTGCAGCGGACTTGTTGGAGATGTGACAAACGCTTTATTTACTATATACTGCAGACCCCTTCTTATCTTTGAAAATGATAAATTCTGGGTTTCTTCCTGAAATCTTTTTTTAAGAAAATTAACACACTGTATTATCATAAATCACAAAATTAAAATAAACGAATTTTCATGTTCTAGAAGTACTTAATAGTTCTTACTTTTTACAAGTATTGCGAAAGGCAACTCTTATTGTGCTTAGAGCATTTACTTCCGCACCAAGAGTTCCTGCTGCATCCACGCAATCGTCTTTAATTTTATTTAAAGCCTTAAGTTCATTGTAAGAACCCTCATCGTTCTCATGACTATGGTCCACATAATTTTTTGCCTTCTCACAAGTTCCATCTGGCAATAAAACAATTCTTGCCTTACAAGAACTTCTCCAGCACTCATATTTAGTAATGTCTTTATACACTGATTTTTTTTTGTATATCATTTTTTGGATAGGAACATACAGTAATTCACTGTTCCTCCTTTTTCCCACAAACTTTTCACAATTCATAATAATTAATATAAATTAGATAATTAAAATCCGCACTTAACAACACTTCGTTAATCTGATTTAACCAGAGTGACGATGGTTTTCTCTTCAAGCTTTTACATCACCTCGGTTTTACATTGAAACATAATTGCTGGGACCACACAAAGCGGTATTTTGCTAGCTCTGGGTCCTCGATTAGCGGATTTTTTCAATACTTTTTGTGAAAACAATGTTGTTTTGCCAATTTTAAGTAAATTATGCAAAATGAAATAAGGCCCCAAATTGTTTTTCAAAATAAAATGAAATTAAGCCCCAAATTTAATATTGGGGTCTTTTTTCATTGGGGCCTTATTTCATAATGAAATAAGGCCCCAAAAAAAAAATGAAATAAGGCCCCAAAAAATGAAATAGCACCCCAAAATTCAAGAATTTTCATTGTTCTTGTTTTGTATGCCTTTTTTGGGGCCTTATTTCATTTTTTATTTTGGGGCCTAATTTCCTGGGGCCTAATTTCGCAGAGCCAAAATCGGCTCCGCGAAATTAGGCCCCAGGAAATTAGGCCCCAAAAGAAAAAATGAAATAAGGCCCCAAATTGGGGTAATTTTTCATAATGAAATTATGCCCCAATGAAGTAAGGCCCCATCGAAATGAAAAAAGGCCCCAAAAATAAATGAAATAAGGCCCCAGTTTGTTTTGTCTTTTTTATTTTTAATGAAATAAGACCCCAATTTGTTTTTTTTTATATTAAAGTATATTTTCAAAAATGAAATAATACCCCAAACCATCAAACAAATACTTGGATTGTATCCTGTACAATTTCCCTGCAACAAGGACACTTGTAATTCTCCTCTCCTTCAGCTATAGCTTCAGCTTGAATTTTGAGGTTGCATTCAGCACACATTTTTAAATGCCTGCAAGGCAACAGAACAATATTTGGTCGCAAATCCTTACAAACAACGCAAATATGTTCGTCAATGGATGTGCTTACAAAAACAGGGCTTTCATCCTCTTCGTTAATGTCTTCCTCACAGGATTCGTCAACGTTAAAAATATCTTCTTCTGGAAGCATCTCTACACATATTCCATTTTTGTCGAAAACCATCCTTGAAAGGAAGGAAGCAACGGTTAGTTTACCCTCCTCAAGTAACGAAGTTGCTTCCTCAATTTTGGAGCTTCGTTCTACGTTGTATTTTTTACGTTTCGCCCCCATTGAACCACCACTTTCTGCTAAAGTTGAAAACTGTCGGCTTTTGAAAAACTCTTCATCCCTTATCATGGCAACAAATTTGAAGAAGTTTCCATTTTTTAAGGCAGAACGACCCAAAACACCGTTGTATGCCTCAACAGCAGAAGTCGTTCGGATGTTTTCTTTAAAAACAGAAAAGTTGACACACCCTACCTAAAAATAAAAACATGAGTAATTAACAGAACAAGACGTACCGCTAAAACTTAAAAATACCTTTTGAATCCAGAATTTTTCAAAATAATTAAGGAATGATCCGAAATTATTATTACTGTCCATCAACAAAATCCTTGATTTGATGTCTTGAAATGCCATTGGAATCATATTTGGTGGAAGTAGAGGAAGAGCCATTATTTTATGAAATGCGCATGAAGCTGGTTTCGAAGCTCTTATGTATTCAAACAAGGTGTGCCTGCTTCGCATGTTACGCCTTACGGCCTGACAAAAATGGAACCTTTAATAATTTTAGAAAACATTGAAATTTACTATGTAAAAACCATTTTATTAAATATGAAAAATTATTACCAGCAACCGATTAATTTTGCCTGCGGAAAAACATTTTTAACGGCTTGTCTCATTCCTTGTTCATAATCCGTTAAACACTTGGAAGGGTTTAAATCAAAAATATGATTTTTTATGTATATGAACAGCTGTTCATACGCCTTTTTTGTTCTTTTATCCATAAGAACAAAAAAAATGGGAAAAATCTTAAATTTTAAAATATGTTAAAAATTATATATGCAAGTAAAAATCCGCTGATTTTGTCAGCTATTCTGTTACTTACTGATGCTTTTCAATATAAGGATCGTGTTGAAAACCATCAGCGAGTAACAGAATAGCTGACAAAATCGCGCGATTTTTTTCAGCTATTCTGTTACTCGCTGATGGTTTTCAACACGATCCTTATATTGAAAAGCATCAGTAAGTAACAGAATAGCTGAAAAAAATCGCGCGATTTTGTCAGCTATTCTGTTACTTACTGATGCTTTTCAATATAAGGATCGTGTTGAAAACCATCAGCGAGTAACAGAATAGCTGAAAAAAATCGCGCGATTTTGTCAGCTATTCTGTTACTCGCTGATGGTTTTCAACACGATGCTCGAATTTAAGCATTCAAAATAATTGAATAATCTTACCTCGTCAAAATATTCTATATATATAACCAACAGTTGTTTGAAACACCCTTGCGGGACAATTTTAAAAGTTCCGTCCATAAAGATGGTTCTGTTGGTTGGAACGTTCTCTTTAATAAGTTTTATTGTTTTGTATGATGAAAACAAACAAAACGTGAACAGCCCTTCCTCAACTATACATGATGTATAAAATGGCATTGGATTTGCCTCGTCCTTTGAAACTCCAAAATTGTTCCAAACCGTTTCCAATTGGAAAGCCTCAATTATTTGCAGCGGACTTGTTGGAGATGTGACAAACGCTTTATTTACTATATACTGCAGACCCCTTCTTATCTTTGAAAATGATAAATTCTGGGTTTCTTCCTGAAATCTTTTTTTAAGAAAATTAACACACTGTATTATCATAAATCACAAAATTAAAATAAACGAATTTTCATGTTCTAGAAGTACTTAATAGTTCTTACTTTTTACAAGTATTGCGAAAGGCAACTCTTATTGTGCTTAGAGCATTTACTTCCGCACCAAGAGTTCCTGCTGCATCCACGCAATCGTCTTTAATTTTATTTAAAGCCTTAAGTTCATTGTAAGAACCCTCATCGTTCTCATGACTATGGTCCACATAATTTTTTGCCTTCTCACAAGTTCCATCTGGCAATAAAACAATTCTTGCCTTACAAGAACTTCTCCAGCACTCATATTTAGTAATGTCTTTATACACTGATTTTTTTTTGTATATCATTTTTTGGATAGGAACATACAGTAATTCACTGTTCCTCCTTTTTCCCACAAACTTTTCACAATTCATAATAATTAATATAAATTAGATAATTAAAATCCGCACTTAACAACACTTCGTTAATCTGATTTAACCAGAGTGACGATGGTTTTCTCTTCAAGCTTTTACATCACCTCGGTTTTACATTGAAACATAATTGCTGGGACCACACAAAGCGGTATTTTGCTAGCTCTGGGTCCTCGATTAGCGGATTTTTTCAATACTTTTTGTGAAAACAATGTTGTTTTGCCAATTTTAAGTAAATTATGCAAAATGAAATAAGGCCCCAAATTGTTTTTCAAAATAAAATGAAATTAAGCCCCAAATTTAATATTGGGGTCTTTTTTCATTGGGGCCTTATTTCATAATGAAATAAGGCCCCAAAAAAAAAATGAAATAAGGCCCCAAAAAATGAAATAGCACCCCAAAATTCAAGAATTTTCATTGTTCTTGTTTTGTATGCCTTTTTTGGGGCCTTATTTCATTTTTTATTTTGGGGCCTAATTTCCTGGGGCCTAATTTCGCAGAGCCAAAATCGGCTCCGCGAAATTAGGCCCCAGGAAATTAGGCCCCAAAAGAAAAAATGAAATAAGGCCCCAAATTGGGGTAATTTTTCATAATGAAATTATGCCCCAATGAAGTAAGGCCCCATCGAAATGAAAAAAGGCCCCAAAAATAAATGAAATAAGGCCCCAGTTTGTTTTGTCTTTTTTATTTTTAATGAAATAAGACCCCAATTTGTTTTTTTTTATATTAAAGTATATTTTCAAAAATGAAATAATACCCCAAACCATCAAACAAATACTTGGATTGTATCCTGTACAATTTCCCTGCAACAAGGACACTTGTAATTCTCCTCTCCTTCAGCTATAGCTTCAGCTTGAATTTTGAGGTTGCATTCAGCACACATTTTTAAATGCCTGCAAGGCAACAGAACAATATTTGGTCGCAAATCCTTACAAACAACGCAAATATGTTCGTCAATGGATGTGCTTACAAAAACAGGGCTTTCATCCTCTTCGTTAATGTCTTCCTCACAGGATTCGTCAACGTTAAAAATATCTTCTTCTGGAAGCATCTCTACACATATTCCATTTTTGTCGAAAACCATCCTTGAAAGGAAGGAAGCAACGGTTAGTTTACCCTCCTCAAGTAACGAAGTTGCTTCCTCAATTTTGGAGCTTCGTTCTACGTTGTATTTTTTACGTTTCGCCCCCATTGAACCACCACTTTCTGCTAAAGTTGAAAACTGTCGGCTTTTGAAAAACTCTTCATCCCTTATCATGGCAACAAATTTGAAGAAGTTTCCATTTTTTAAGGCAGAACGACCCAAAACACCGTTGTATGCCTCAACAGCAGAAGTCGTTCGGATGTTTTCTTTAAAAACAGAAAAGTTGACACACCCTACCTAAAAATAAAAACATGAGTAATTAACAGAACAAGACGTACCGCTAAAACTTAAAAATACCTTTTGAATCCAGAATTTTTCAAAATAATTAAGGAATGATCCGAAATTATTATTACTGTCCATCAACAAAATCCTTGATTTGATGTCTTGAAATGCCATTGGAATCATATTTGGTGGAAGTAGAGGAAGAGCCATTATTTTATGAAATGCGCATGAAGCTGGTTTCGAAGCTCTTATGTATTCAAACAAGGTGTGCCTGCTTCGCATGTTACGCCTTACGGCCTGACAAAAATGGAACCTTTAATAATTTTAGAAAACATTGAAATTTACTATGTAAAAACCATTTTATTAAATATGAAAAATTATTACCAGCAACCGATTAATTTTGCCTGCGGAAAAACATTTTTAACGGCTTGTCTCATTCCTTGTTCATAATCCGTTAAACACTTGGAAGGGTTTAAATCAAAAATATGATTTTTTATGTATATGAACAGCTGTTCATACGCCTTTTTTGTTCTTTTATCCATAAGAACAAAAAAAATGGGAAAAATCTTAAATTTTAAAATATGTTAAAAATTATATATGCAAGTAAAAATCCGCTGATTTTGTCAGCTATTCTGTTACTTACTGATGCTTTTCAATATAAGGATCGTGTTGAAAACCATCAGCGAGTAACAGAATAGCTGACAAAATCGCGCGATTTTTTTCAGCTATTCTGTTACTCGCTGATGGTTTTCAACACGATCCTTATATTGAAAAGCATCAGTAAGTAACAGAATAGCTGAAAAAAATCGCGCGATTTTGTCAGCTATTCTGTTACTTACTGATGCTTTTCAATATAAGGATCGTGTTGAAAACCATCAGCGAGTAACAGAATAGCTGAAAAAAATCGCGCGATTTTGTCAGCTATTCTGTTACTCGCTGATGGTTTTCAACACGATGCTCGAATTTAAGCATTCAAAATAATTGAATAATCTTACCTCGTCAAAATATTCTATATATATAACCAACAGTTGTTTGAAACACCCTTGCGGGACAATTTTAAAAGTTCCGTCCATAAAGATGGTTCTGTTGGTTGGAACGTTCTCTTTAATAAGTTTTATTGTTTTGTATGATGAAAACAAACAAAACGTGAACAGCCCTTCCTCAACTATACATGATGTATAAAATGGCATTGGATTTGCCTCGTCCTTTGAAACTCCAAAATTGTTCCAAACCGTTTCCAATTGGAAAGCCTCAATTATTTGCAGCGGACTTGTTGGAGATGTGACAAACGCTTTATTTACTATATACTGCAGACCCCTTCTTATCTTTGAAAATGATAAATTCTGGGTTTCTTCCTGAAATCTTTTTTTAAGAAAATTAACACACTGTATTATCATAAATCACAAAATTAAAATAAACGAATTTTCATGTTCTAGAAGTACTTAATAGTTCTTACTTTTTACAAGTATTGCGAAAGGCAACTCTTATTGTGCTTAGAGCATTTACTTCCGCACCAAGAGTTCCTGCTGCATCCACGCAATCGTCTTTAATTTTATTTAAAGCCTTAAGTTCATTGTAAGAACCCTCATCGTTCTCATGACTATGGTCCACATAATTTTTTGCCTTCTCACAAGTTCCATCTGGCAATAAAACAATTCTTGCCTTACAAGAACTTCTCCAGCACTCATATTTAGTAATGTCTTTATACACTGATTTTTTTTTGTATATCATTTTTTGGATAGGAACATACAGTAATTCACTGTTCCTCCTTTTTCCCACAAACTTTTCACAATTCATAATAATTAATATAAATTAGATAATTAAAATCCGCACTTAACAACACTTCGTTAATCTGATTTAACCAGAGTGACGATGGTTTTCTCTTCAAGCTTTTACATCACCTCGGTTTTACATTGAAACATAATTGCTGGGACCACACAAAGCGGTATTTTGCTAGCTCTGGGTCCTCGATTAGCGGATTTTTTCAATACTTTTTGTGAAAACAATGTTGTTTTGCCAATTTTAAGTAAATTATGCAAAATGAAATAAGGCCCCAAATTGTTTTTCAAAATAAAATGAAATTAAGCCCCAAATTTAATATTGGGGTCTTTTTTCATTGGGGCCTTATTTCATAATGAAATAAGGCCCCAAAAAAAAAATGAAATAAGGCCCCAAAAAATGAAATAGCACCCCAAAATTCAAGAATTTTCATTGTTCTTGTTTTGTATGCCTTTTTTGGGGCCTTATTTCATTTTTTATTTTGGGGCCTAATTTCCTGGGGCCTAATTTCGCAGAGCCCTCGTATAAGAACAGAAATGTTATGATTTTTTAAAATTATCAAGAAACTTTTGACCCACCCTGTATGTACATATGTGTGTATAGACTTGTGTTGCATTCGTAGCTACTTATATACAAAAATAAAAAAAACTTAAGCCTGTTTTATAAAAGTTACTTAAGTTTGGTCACGAAAAAGCCGTTTCTTGTGTTCCTGTTCTACATTGGCTAGGGTACCTTACCTATGCCGATATTGTTGTTTTTTTAGTAAATTTATTTCAGGTATAATATTCACACTCTCACATCATGATTGCATGTTTTATTAGATTAAATACAAATATGTACAGTTCAATATCTTACACATATTATAGGTACTATAACAAAACGTATAAACTTCAGTTTGTGCATTTTTAATGACATTGTTTACGATTACGATCCATTTTGGAATATTTGTTGTACTTAATAAAACCAATTTTATAGCGACTCTAATATTATAATGTGTGTGTCATCCTCATCGTCCATAAAGTAGTGACAAATGTAACGAAATGTATCCTCGCATTGATTGATTATATCTACATATATCCTCGTATTCCCTAACGAGTTCGACCATTCGTAACAGCACCGGATGCGGATGTGTATAGTGTGTTTCATGTGTGATGTGTAAGCATTACATACATACAAATATACGTATGCATACGGAAATGTGTGTTGAAAGCATCTCTCATCATAACTCTGTGATCTCTGAATGCATTATTTGCTATGCGATGCCAGAAAATCCATCATGACCGACCATCTGTCAAATAGAATGTCTTATATTGTCTCATTTTGTTTCCGTTCTTTTCTTTTGAAAAAATATATGTAGCACCTACCCAAAGCTACTTATGTATAAGAAATACAACAAGTTCAAAAGATTGTGTTTTATATATTTATGTTTGTGAGATTATATATGACAGGACAATTCACAGTGAAAAGTATAATAAAGTAGGTAAATGTGAAATAAAATATATGAGCATTTTACGATTACTGTCACAATTTTGAAAGTGAAAAATTGAAATTGGCGCCAATGCAAAAAGTTCATTATGATGAAACGTCAAAAATGCAAAATTGTTTTATAAACAAGCAGTGTTCTGCCTTGCGAGTGGGTAGATAATAGATATATGTATGTAGATACCATAATATGCACTACAGTGGAACTGAATAAAAAAAGAATGAATACACGTTTTTAGGAACAGTTGTGATTTTGAAGATTTTTCTATTTCACTTTTAGTCGAAATGAAATCGAATTTAAAAAAAAAAGAGACAAACTTAATGCAATGCGATAGAATTGTCATTTTTTAAAACTGATCAAATCACCCATCTGAATTGTCATGAATGGTTTGGGAAGTTTTTAAAATCAAACAAAATAAGGAACACTGAAAACCAATTTATTCGATTTTCAATGTCGATTTTACTCTTTTTTTTTAGAAACTAGGCGTTAGACTTTGAAAATTTCGAAGTTCCATATAATACAAGTTTTTCAAATAGTTTTTTTATAGTAATTGTGTTTTGAATACAATACATAAGACCAACGTCAAAAACACCTAGAAAAAAATTCGATCTACCGGATTTACAGAAACGACTCTTTCTGTTTAGAGAAAAGACTATACTTGAGTAAAAAATAGTTTAGTACGTGTAATTGTAATTTCCTCAAAAACTAAAATGTATTTTTAAATTTGGCTTTTTTATGTTTAATTGACAAGTACATTGATTACTGCAAAAAAATAGTACTTTATAACGTACAAAAATGAAAAACAATTTTGTTTTTGTTTAAATCATTTTTCTGTTGTTTTTAACTTTTAGATTTATAATAATTTTTTCTGATACTATAGACATAAGCAACATTTATTAAAAAGTTACTGCAACAATGGCTTTCAGAAAAATTATATCACAATAATGTGGGTGTTGCTGTTGATTTCCAATCTTTGATTTTGTATCGCAACTCACTTTGTTGAAAAACTACCCAAGGGGGGGGGGGTATATACCCTCTATCCCATGCCATTTGTTTTCTTCTTTTAGTCCAATCTTCTCACTTCAGAGTTATGGCAAACCTGAATGCAAAGTGTATATTTTTGTTGTGTTAGTATTAATATGTCGATTTTTTGTAAAAAAAAAACTGATTTTACATTTTGCGTTACATCTACGGACACAATTTGAAGCTCAAATTGTAGTTTATTTGATTATTTTAAAATCATAGAATATGATCGTATTAACAAAAATCTCCTTCCGGGTAAAAAATACCAATTAGCGAAAAAATGAAAATTTTTGCTGTTTATCAGGTTTTTGAACAACTTGCATTGTGGAGCTCGAGGTTGAAAACTTAATCATTATCATAAACAAGTAACCAAAAACTCAGATCTACCAGATTTAACACATGTTTTGATGTGTATAGTTGCTGGAATTTAAATTTAATCAACAAAACTAAGCTTGTTTTTCTTATTCCCAAACCAAAAAATACTTTTAGAGAGGTAACCTCTCGGAACTCGAATATATTTCTAAAATTTCTCCATCAGGTCAAGTTTTTGAAATGTACGTCCTTAAAAATGTAAACAAACAATTTATAAGACCGCTAATATAAAAAAAAAACTAGGTTGCGCAACAGATCGTAGAAAACCAGGCTCTAGTGAGTAATGTCCGGGATGGAGGGACCTATAGTTTTATGCCAAACCCGAATGGCTAATTTGATAATGTACTTTTCAAGAGAAGAAACACTTTTGGAGGATTTGGTTGATGCTTTTAAATAGTTCGTTGTAGAGATAGTTTTTGGCTTCGATTTCGAGTGCAAACTTCTCTAAAGGGTTTTTCATAGAAGGTTTCAAAATCAAACGGTGATGTTTCAGAAATCTGAAGTGATAGAATGATATCAAAGCTGAATCCGAACTAAGGCTACCAAAAACCTTCAGAAAAGTATGAATTGATTGCCAATTACAAAAACTTGGTGACTAGTAAATCTGTTACTGGTTACACTTGAAGAGTTCTCCAATAGCCAACTTTGGCAGGTAATTGCATTGAAGCTACATCTGCCAAATTGGCCGTCAGTTATATAGTTTGTCTTGCCAATTCAACATGTGATCAAATAATTTAATGAATTTGAGTACGAAAAATATGTTGCAAGCCTCGGAAAATTAAAATCACCATAATTGTTCTACCAAGATGACTATTCACAACGTGATGATTGGATTCGAAAAAGTATACCGTCGTAATGACCGATTTGTTAATATCTGTCCGTCAATAAAACGAAACATCTGTCAAAAATATCACTGCTTTAGGCTGTATAGAATTCGAGGCAGTAAATTTAGTATAGTATTTATAGCTTATAACAAACACGCTTATAAGAAAACCTCGCTTACAAGAAACTTGAACAAAAGCGTACTTTCCCATATACATTAATGTTGAATTGTGTTTTTATCAGAAAACCCTCTATTAGAAAAATAATGATAAAAGAGAAATTTTCAAACCACGAACTTTCTTTTTTCAATGTAAAGTTGGTTGGATTTAAGAGGCTTGCAAAAAAGGTAATTGTCTAGAATAGCTACTTTTGCTAAAAACATAGAAAAAAAATTCGGAAAATAGCCAAATCGGTGTATTTTTTTGTAAACTTTAATAAAAAATCGGGGGAAGAGCAAGGAAACATTTATTTCTATTTTAAATTAATTTTTAAAGTTCACTTTTTTACATACAAAACACGCAAAAATGGTTGATTTTGACATTTCTTCCCTGTTTTTTGTTCTGTGTTGCCATACTTGCTTTTTTAACTTCCCATAGGAAGTTATTGTAATGGGTCCGATTTGTCAAAGTGAAAATTTTGAAATTTCTCGACGTTTCAAGGTCCCTAGAGTCAAAATAAAAGATTTTTAGAAAGATGTCTGTGCGTGCGTGTGTACGTACGTTCGTACGTCCGTATGTCCGTACGTCCGTACGTTCGCGACGTTTTTTTCGTCGTCCATAGCCCAAGAACCAGTAGAGATATCGACTTCAAATAATTTTTTGTATACAGATAATAATGCAGAAAGATTCAGAAAGGGCTCTCAAGAAAATTGCGTGGGTGGTTTTTTTTTACCATAGCATTTTTAAAAAAAAAGGTGAACATTTTGGTTAACCCTAAATATCTCATGAACCAGTGACGCTAGAGACTTGAATTAAATTTTATATTATACATTGTAACGTGATACAAAACAAGTACATTTTAGGGAAAAAATCCAATTAACTATTTTTTTTATAAATCAAAAAAAAAATTTGTCACCTCGAAAATTTTACGACAAAAATATGATTTCATATCCAAAACAATTTTGTGCAACGAAGAATAATGTTTTTGACATCTGATAAAATTTTGAGAAAAATCGAATTGACAGTTTTTTTACAAAAAGTAAAAACCTAAAAAAAATGTATAAAAGTTGTTAAAAATTGATTTTCGACTCAAATATTTTTTCAAAACTTTGAGATATTGGGTTAAACTACTTTTATCCTTCAAAGAATATTGTTTTCAACATTCAACAAAATTTAAAAAAAAATCGAATTGACAGTTTTTTTTACAAAAAATTAAAAACCTAAAAAAAATTTAACTAAAGTTGGTATAAATTGTTTTTCGACGTAAATATCTTTTCAAAACTTTGAGAAATTGGCTTCGAACTAATTTTAACTTATAAGAAATATTTTTTTCAACATTCGATAAAATTTTGAGAAAAATCGAATTGACAGTTTTTTTTACAAAAAATAAAACTTGGTCAAAATTTACTTTCGACTCAAATAGCTTTCCAAATATTAAAAATATTGGCTTCAAACTTATTTTATCTCACAGAAAATATTGTTTTCGATATTCAGTAATTTTTTTATAAGAAAACAGTTCGTTTTTTCATTAAAAAAAAAATAAAATCTACAAAAAATAGTACGCAAATTTGGTAAAAATTGATGTTCGGTTCTCGATATCTCTCAAATTAAATGCACCTATCCAATTTGTATTTGTTTTTATAAGGAATGAAAACTTTTAAGAAATGCTACTAAAATATTTAAAAATTGTTTTTCTACTAAAAATCTAGTTTACAAAAATAGATTTTGAAATGAAACTATTTCATCATATGCAAAATATTGTTGGTAATTTAAAATTTTTTAAGAATAATAATTCAACTGACAACTTTTTTAACACAACACGAAAACCTTTAAACTTTTAAGCAAGACAAATAGACAGACGGGGTGGGAAGTTACCAGTGTGGGTCGCATCCCAGCCTCTTTTTTGAATATGGCGTCGCCCAAATCACAATTGTTGATTGTAGAATATCTCTTCTTCGGAATCTCTTTTTGATTTTCGTCCTCCGGAGTATGATGAGAGCAATAATTTTTCTGGACAATATTTTCATTGTGCGACCGCTTCAACAGTCAGTGACAAACTATTTCGAGAATAGTCGGCCGGCTGTTGGATAGTCTGCGCCCTGTTCACCAACCAAACTGTTTAGTTGGCTCGGTGTGCGTACTTTCAGCTCAACCCGACTAAACTATCGGCCGATAAAAAGTCTGCAGTCTGCGGGGGCCCTAAAAGAACATCTATGATGATCTTAAAAAGTGCAAATTAAAAAGATATAAATTTTACAAAAATATAAAAAAATTGTACAATTTATATCTTTTAAATATCTCATTAGTTATGACTTATGAGTTTTTATTTTCTTCTGTACAAATCCTATGATTTTATGGTTTTGAAAAGTTTGTTTCAGAGTTAATTTTTGGTTTTGAGCTCTAGTCCAAACTTCGCTAAAATGTTTTCCGATAGGAAGTTTGTTTTTGAATAGCCTGCAATTGACGTCATTACTAAACAAATTAAACGATACACGTTTCAACAATTCATTAAAAATTAATTAAATTTGCTACAAAAAAGGGGGAACATTTTGCACTAACATGCCTTTTAAATCCTTGTGAAACACCTTCTTGGCTGTCAGTTGCGAAACTAATGGACAAATTTGAGTTGATGGAAACTGTTGTTGATGTGAAGAATCTAAACAGTGTGCGTCGTTTAAAGACAAGTGGGAAGACTGCATAGCTTTAACACGTATAATTGCGAAACCCCAAGTTTGTCGCTTCCTCACCGATATTTGGAATTATGCATTCCACAAACAATATTATGCTGTATAAAGACCTACATAGATCTTAAGGCTTATACAGTTCAGTAAACACAAGAACTCAAGCTTCTTCTTCCTTTTTCTGTTAAAAACGTTTTAAACCGATTTAAAAACTCAAGTGATATAAAAATTTTGCAGAAATCAAATCCGAACTGAGTTCACCAAAAAAACCTTCAGAAAATTATAAATTGATTCTCACTTACAAAAAATTATTTACCAGCGAATCTTTTAATATTAACTGTAAAATTAACTTCAATACCAAACTTTGACAAATAATTGCTTTTGTAATGTCAAATTGGCTTCAGTTAGAGAAATACATATGTTGCACGCTTCGTAAAATTAAAATCACCATAATTGTTCTTCCCAGAGGACCATTCACAAAGTGTTGGTTGAATCGGAATATACCATCGTAGTGAACAACTTGCCAATATCTGTTCGTCAATAACCAAAAATGCCGTTGATAAAATCATTCCTGATCAATGCACCAAAGTATTAAACCGTTATTTAGCCTCTTTAAACTTTGGCCTTGATAGAATTTCCTTACAATCTTCGTTTTCGTAGGAAGTTCACTTTTTCACAGTACAAAAATTCTAAAAATCGATCCAATATTGGACTAATTTTGTGTCAGTTTTTTGAATAACTAACTCCACTGTATTTTAGACGAAGCGAAAGTAGTTTTCTTGGACCTTTTCTCACAACAAATAAAATCGGATAAATTACGTCAAAATGTTTTCACAAAGTTAAAGTTTTGGAAATTTACAAAAATTCCAAAGTTGGGTGCGTTCACAATTCAGCAAGAACAAAATAACGTAGTCAAAGTGATTTGAATATGTTGATGATGTTCATGTGCATACTTTAATCTTCTTGAATAGTTTTATAATAATATTTTTTATTTTTGTTTTTATTACATTTTTGTCCGCAGGAATTATTCAAAACAAATACGGAAACCATTAAAACTTTTTGTTTTTTGTTACAAAGAACTTTAGGGATTGCAAAAATGTAGGATATACAAGTATGCCAATCATGAGAGGGTGCTAGCTGATTGAAACAGTGTTGGATGTGGATGGTTGCATCTAGAAGCACAATATAATGTGCACAGTGCACCCAACTCAATTAAGCCGAACAGAATGTACAATGTAATATTCTATAGATACCGAACAGTGAGTGAGTAAGGTTGTTTGTTTGTTCCACGCCAATGAATTTAAATTGCAAGCTTGATGTCGCTTATTTGCATAAAAGTTTGTTCGTAATTTTCACGCCACAGCCAGCGTTGCGCGTGTGCTTTTATATTAAGTTCAATAGAGAACATATATGTACTTGTATACCTTCAAAAGAGGGGCATTATTTGCATCATGATGATGAGGATGCGGATGATGATGATCAAGAAGATGATGAGGATGAGAATAACGATGGAAGGGATTCTGAGAAAATTCTTGTTTAATATGATGAATATGGAAGCCTGTTACATTGGATGAACCATATTGTGTATAGATACTATAGTGTAGTTAACCATCAGCGGTGTAGGAGTGAGTGTTTAAACTTTAAAGCATCACAACTATATTCTGGGTACCTAGGCTAATTTGCATTTGCATCCGCAACTCAATCAACTTGTATGCACTTCATGAGGTTCAAATCATATTATAAGGCAGAGGCGTTTGTAAAAGGCGTTCGTTAAAGTGTGTAATTTGGGCGGTCGCAGCGCAACACTGTTTTTGATTTTCATTTTTATTTACATTTCACTTATCCATAAGTATCTACCATTTTTAAAATAGTCGCAGTTTATATCAAAAAAATCATGTCGAAATCGTTAAAATATTGTTTATACTTCATGTCTCATACCTTACCTTCTTATTGAAATTCGAACTTTCTTCTTTTTATTCCAGATAATTACAATTATTCTAATGGCTGTAAAATCTACAAACAACAATTAATCATCATGTTGACAACATAAACATTCAAAAATATGGTTCGAGCTGAGAAAACCTTAAAAGAACTCAACGACTGCTACATTGCCATAAAATGCGATTAGCGAAATTCTCCCATCACATTAAATTCAATAATGGTGGTCAAAAAGTGGAAACCGACTCTGCAAAGCATGCGCCTTCAAACAAGGTTTGTTATCATCTTCTTAGATCTCCTGTCAAAATCCACAAAGGCGAAAAATTGATAAATTGATTTAAAAAAAAATATAAAAAAGATAAAATACAAAAAAATATAGAATTCACAATCGTAAAAACTCTCTCTCTTAAAAAAAACAAATCAATCAACTTTTACATCATTTAATTTATTATTTTATGTAAATTATAGTTTTTGTATTGTTAAAAAAAAAAAAAAATATTAACGCTCCCACGATTTATCATTCATTTATTACTTCGAATTTTGTATGTATCTCACGTTTTATAAACATCAAACATATTTTTAAAAATCGCAGCGTTCAGCCGAGCATTCAAAACGCATATCAAAGCCCAAGTGCTTCGGAGGCACAGTGTTTCGCTGCTGTATACCTTGTCGCGGGGGCTCAGCAGCCCCCGCTACAAGTCCGCCGAATTCGCCGATACCTTCGGATGAACTTAATAACATTGTTATTGACGGAGGACACGGACAAATTGCTAATAAAGTTTCCATCACACCCGAGAGTCTAGAGCCCACCTCTCCCGTATCTAAACAATCTGATACATCGGAGAGCCCAGATGATATTGTCGCCTCAATTGCATCCTCAATATCGAATCAAGCAAATAGTAATTCATCAGCGTCATCAACACCACCCAGCCGGGTTTGCCAACCTCAAACGTCACCATTACCTCATATTAAAGAAGAGGAAGAGTCTGAACAAAACCAGCATCATCCGCCGCTACAATTGTCCCGTACAACCCCTGCATCTTTGTGCGCCAGTGATAGACACTCTCAACGCGGAGGCGGCGGCGCATCAGAAGAATACTCCAGCTCACCATCGCCACGTATTAAACTGAAAATCAGAAAACACATCAAATCGGGCTGGAATAGAACTGTTGTGGCACTTGCAACAAATTCAAGTGAAACACTTACGTCTAGCGGCAGCGCGTATAGCGGTGTAGGTAGCATCGGTGGAGGCTGTGGAAGTGGCAGTGTTGCCAGCAACGTCAATCATTCAAGCAATTTAGTTAGTTCCAATCCCCAGAGTGGTTCCATACTGCCAAAAATGCAGGCCGAACAAGGATCCATCGGTGATCTGCAAAAGTATCACAGTCGATATTTGAAAAATCGACGGCACACATTAGCGAATGTTCGGTAAGTCATTTAATATTTTTTAAATTGTATTTCTTAATTTGAAATATGTATTTATATTCTTAATAATGAGATAATTTATTTTTTTCAATCCGGGGACAATGTTCTCCAACTGAAATGAATTTTTGAGTTTGATGATTTTATCACCAATTCTTATTAATATTGTCAAGCATTCAATTTGACACAATTTTTGATTCAAATATTTGTTTCATACGCTCAACCATTATAGTAATAAAGGGAAACAATTCTGAAACGCTTAGCAATTTTTTAATAAATCAATTGTTTGTGAAAAATAAACGCAAAGTACGTGAATCGAACGTTGGAAATTTTGTTAATTAAGAAAAGTTTTCTTTATATTTTCTAATCTGAGAATTTTCGAAACAATAAATTCAAAAGCGTAAAACGCCAACGTCCCTCGCCTACAACTAACAAACCTATCTATGCCTGAAAGATAGATACCTAAAATGTATTTCCATCATCATCGCAACAACTCTATTCTATTCACTAGAAATTAATTCCGTCAAAAGGAAGTGAAGAAAGTGCTTCATGTAAAATTTACTATAGGTATGTGTAGATAGATATTGAAAGGGACCTTTAGCTGGTCTTTTTCTTTCTTGTAGTGCTGATGAGATGGATATTAACTTTACTACTGATGGGGTATCCTTGTGGCTGTTTTATTTATACAACAACCGAGATGATGATGATGTTTTAATAAGGGAGATATTATAAAGTCCCCTAATACAGAAGCTATATTTTAGATTAAAAAGAAAATATTAATGTAAACGTTAATAGGAAAATAGTTTTTGTAACAAAATAGTATCAGGTATAGTCAATGGGGCATATTCATAGTTACATTTTAAACTCGAGTCTAATTGAAATAGAGTCTAAATTTAACATCTTGGTTAGAGCTAGCTAATATTCATAAAGAATTTAACAGCTATGTTTAGTTGGAAACAGCTCTAAGGTATATTCTACTACAATTCTAGTACAATTTCACTTAAACCTACAAAAATGTCAAACAGCTGTTTTTTCGTTATTGTTCTGGAAAGCTCTAGGCAATAACTTTGAAATCCTTGAAATCATTCTGCTGACTGTTCGTTGAAGAATTCCATGAAAGTGATTTGTTTTAACAAAATATTTACTTACTGTGGTAAAGATACAGTTGTGTTCATAAAAATATCAGTGCTCTCCAAATAAAACAAAAATGCTTTCAATATCAACGTTATAATATGTATATGTCATTAAACTTCTAATAACAAACTAAAATATTTTATTCATAATAACAGAAAATAAGTATTATCGATTTTTTACCGTTAGCTTTGTCACAGTAAAAACAGTATTTTAAATATATGACTGTTCATAAAAATATCAGTGCATGGCAAATTACTATGGATCTATAACGTAAGAAGTAAGAAAAACTGTAATAAGTTATACGAAAGTATATAAATAATGTTAGCTTACAATAATTAGTACTTTGTTGCGTAACCATTGTTCTTATGACTGCTTCGCATCTACGTGTCATCGAGTCCACTAAAACCTGACACCTCTCGACTGGTATTGCGTTCCACCAATCTTGCACTGCTTCCCACAATTCTTTCGAATTCTTGGGTTTTGCTTTATAAACTGCGTTCTTAACATCCCCCCACAAATTTTCGATGGGGTTAAGGTCGGGGGATTGAGCGGCCACTCCATAACGGATAGCTTCTTCTGCGCAAACCATGATTTTGCCTTTTTTGACGTATGACGTATGCTTAGGGTCATTGTCTTGTTGGTATACCAAAACCAACGGCATTTCCTCTTCAGCATAGGGTAACATAACCTCCTCGAGAATTTTCACATACTCGGTTCCACAGAACATTCCTCCATTTCTCTTTTACCCATTCTCTATGCGCTTTGGCAAACTCCATTCTCTTTGCCACATGCCTTTTCGTCAAGAATGGTACCTTGCGTGGACTTCGGGCTGGTAACTTCGCTTCTAAAAGACGTCATCGTATTGTGACAGCGCTTACAGACAGTAGAAGACCATTTCTTATTTCTCTAGAGCTTATAAAAGGGTTCTGTTTTGCTAACTGAACAATTTATCTGTCAGTTCTTTTAGTAGTCATCCTTTTTGGGCCTCGCTTTTCCGGTTTATTTTGCCATTTTAAGGCGTTACTGACCATTTTTGCTGAACAGACTAGGATGTCTTGAATATTTTGGTAGGTTTTCCCTCCAAACGCAGTTTTCTAATAAGTTTTCGAATTTCTTAGGTGCAGTGTTTTTAGGGTCCCATTGTTTATTTTTGAGCTAATATTTTTTAATTTTGTATATCCTAGTATGTTACAAATACTTAAAACTTTAAATAGTAAAATGTTTATTTACCGAAAAATAAAAAAAAAAATGAATTTTTAATTATAAAATCAAAGGCACTGCTATTTTTATGAACACTCTATATTCAGAGAGTTTAAAATAATGTGTGTTCACCGGGAAAAATAGAGTATAACTTCAAGCCAAAAGTCTCTAATATGAAAATGAAAGACCGTTAGATGCAAGTCACATGTTATTTTTTTTGTAAGAATTTCCTTTATTTAAATAATTAACAATCTAATAAAGTTTAACCAGCACTGCTATTTTTATGAACACAACTGTACGTTTATAGTTAATAATATTATATTGGCTTTGTACAATTCAGCTCATCGAACTGATCGGACTTTCCTTCTGTGCGTAACGATTACAAAGCCAAAATTCATAAGCGGAAAAGATCCCCCTCTAGTGTTGAAGACATTCGCTTGTCTCTCAACAATAGCAAAAATCGAAAAATGGGTCCGGATGACCTAAGGTTCGGGCGTTTCACACCCTTACAATGTCTCCCTGATTCCCAAAATGATAATAACATTGAATGTGACGAAGTTATAGTTACTCCACAGATAAAAAAAATAAAAATTCCATCCATATGCGTACTGCAAAAAACTTGTGAAAATGTACATTCCCTATTAAATGACATCCAAGTTATTGATTATTTTGTTAAGAAAATGTCAATTGGCATTAAAATAATGTGCAACAATATTGAAGATCACCAAAAAGTGTGTTTATCACTAAAATCAAAATCTTGGCAGTTTTTTACTCATGACCTTCCTTCAGCGAGGTCATTGAAATTTGTTTTGTTTGGTTTGGACGAAATGCCTACAGAAGCATTGAAAACCGAACTTATTAGAATTGGTTTAAAGTGTGTAAATGTAAAATTGATTAAAAAACAATATAATAATTTGCTCGACATCTTATATGTAGTGTTTCTTGAAACTGGTTCAACAAGACTCGTAGATTTAAAAAAGAACATCAAATCTGTTTTTAAAACACAAGTAAAATGGGACTTCAGTCGACAGCCAAAACATAGATTTACGCAATGTCACAACTGCCAAATGTTTGGCCACGGTGAGAAGAATTGCTTTATTAAAACTCATTGTGCGATTTGTTCTGAAAATCACGAAACTGGTAAGTGCAAGTCAATAAACATAAAATGTGCAAATTGTAATGCAACGCACAAGTCGACCGACCCGTCTTGCATGAGCCGCAAGAGCTTTCTGGATATGAGAGAAAAATTATCTTCGAGAAGCAAACGTCAAATGCATACAGTTGAGAAAGTGCATCAATCATTTTTACCAAACGAAATGGACTTCCCTCCTCTCCCGACAAATAGAAGAGTTCCAGCAACATCAAAGCCTATTTCTGTGCCCGTCTCTCGTACGTGGGCATCCAATACAAAGACTGGTGGCAACAGCTCGAGTGATCTGTTTTCCTTAGAAGAGATAAACCAACTTACGGCGGAGATGATAACACTGTTAAGCAATTGTAATACAAAGGCAGAACAATTTAATACTATTGCACAATTAGCAATTAAATATTTATATAAACAAACACCATGAATCATACATCCATGAATATAATATGTTGGAATGCTCAAAGCATTCGATATAAAACAATAGAATTTTTTGCCTTTCTCAGAAGGCATAATGTAGATGTAGGCCTAGTTTCCGAAACTTGGCTCTCTCCTAATGAGAGATTAGGTAATCAAGATTATATTTGTTATCGTTTAGATAGAGAAGAGCGTATGGGAGGCGGTGTTGCCGTGTTTGTCAAAAAAACAATTCGTCACGAACTTATTCCTATTTTAAATACTAAAGTTATTGAAAATATTGGTATAAAAATACCTTTTTCAAATGGTTCAGCTTTAAACATAATTTCTGTTTATTTTCCGGGTGGTGCAACTTCTAACGAAAAACGTTTCAACTTTAACAATGATCTGAGGAAGGTTATTAGTTCAAATGATTTATTTTTAGTTGGTGGTGATTTCAATTGCAGAAATCAGAGATGGGGCTGTTCAAGAGCCAATGCGTGGGGCAATATCCTTGAAAATATAAACTCAAGGTATTCGTTCAATGTACTTTATCCTCCCGAGCCAACATATTATCCTAGTAATAGTAGAGCAAACCCGTCAACTTTGGATATTTTCCTAACAAACATCCCAAGTCTGTTTACTCAACCAGTTGTTATAAAAGAACTAGGCTCAAACCATTTACCAGTTCTAATCGGTACTCTGGTTTCACCTTTACAACAAAGAAATTATTATTTAGATCTGAAAAATGCAAATTGGTCTGTATATAAAAGAGAAATGAGATCAAGGTTAAGAATTATGAATAACATTCATTTGGATGAGCTTAATGTTCAACAGATAGATATGAATGTTTCAAATTTCACAACTGCTATCCTCGAAAGCGCTGATAAAGCAATTCCAAAAAAACAAGTACGATGTGATTCAGGTAATAACCTACCTTCAAACATTGTCCAAATTATCAAGATTCGTAACATCAATCGTAGAAGGTGGATAAGAACTAGAGATCCGTATTATATCTCGCAGGTTAAGTTTCTCAACGCGTTGATTAAAGATCAAATTCTCGCTTTCAGAAACAGAACTTGGAATCAAAAACTTCAAAGTTTAAAAACTGGAAGTAAGCCATTTTGGAACATTATAAAAATAATAAAAAAGAAAAATTCATTTGTTCCTGCTTTGAAAATAGGAAATACAATTGCTTTGTCCAATTTTGAAAAAGGAAACGCACTTGCACAAACTTTTTCTAACAATCATTCAGACAATAGAACCACAAATAACATTATTGAGTCTTCAGTAAATAGTTCCATTAATTCTTTAGAACTTTCAGATGTTGATTCTCCCGATGATGTGGTCTCTTTAGATGATATTAAAACTATTATCTTGTCTCTTAGGAACAGAAAATCAGCAGGTTTTGACAAGCTTAAGAATTTGTATCTTAAAAATCTTCCAACAGCAGGAATAAAATACATTCAGTACTTGTTTAATTCCTGTTTTAAGTTAAATTATTTTCCGGTTAGTTGGAAATTAGCTAAAATTATTCCGCTCTTAAAACCTGGCAAATCTTCAGACATGCCTTGCAATTACAGGCCGATCAGTCTACTTAGTTCATTGAGTAAATGTTTTGAACAAGTTATTAAAAAAAAAATAACTACACATGTTGAGAGGTACGATATACTTCCACTAGAACAGTTTGGATTCCGTGCCTTCCACAATTCAGTTCAGCAGGTACACAGAATAACTAAACATATTAAGAAAAATTTCAATGAAGGAAAAAGCACAGGCATGGTGTTCCTTGACATTGAAAAGGCGTTTGACACTGTTTGGCACAAAGCTTTGCTACATAAGCTTTTAACTCTAAATTTTCCAATCTATCTCATTAAGATTGTACAATCATTTTTAAGTAACAGGACATTTAGAGTTTCTGTAAACAACGCCTTTTCTGATGCTTTTGATGTAAGTGCAGGTGTACCTCAAGGCTCTGTACTTGGTCCTATCTTATATAATATTTTTACATATGATTTCCCCTCCTTCCCCAACTGTGAAAAGGCAATTTTCGCCGATGATACCTGTATCTTTTCTTCAGATTCAGTTGGCTTCTTCATAGAAGCTAACTTGCAATCTGCATTAAATGAAATACAAAGCTACTGCAATGCTTGGAAAATAAAAATAAATGCTTCAAAAACACAGGCTGTCTTTTTCTCTCGAAAAAGAAAAGCCTGTTTTTTGCCAAGTAATAACCTTGTTATTTGCGGAATGAGTACAGGTTGGCAAACAAGTGCAAAATATCTTGGGGTATACCTCGATAAAACCCTTACTTTTGGCTTACATGTACAAGAAATAGTGAAAAAAGTTAATATCACAATAAAAGTTTTATACCCTTTCATCAACCGTAAATCTAAATTGAGCATGAAAAATAAGTTGTTGATATACAAAGTTGTATTTCAAGCAATAATATTTTACGGATCTCCTGCGTGGGGCAGATGTGCTATAAGTCACGTTCGTAGGTTACAAATCATTCAAAATAAAGTCTTGAAATTGATGTTGAATCTTCCGAGACATTTTTCGACAGAAGAACTGCACCAAATTTGTAATATTGAACTTATATCGTTAAGACTTTCAAGGCTTTACGAGAGATATAATATAGCATGCAATTCTTCCGACAACGAATTGATAGCAAACCTGGCTAGTTAATAATTATTTAAAAAAAAAAAAAAAAAAAACAAAAAAAAAATATGTACATATATATATATATTACACATTAATATTTATTTGTTATGAACATAATCATTTGTATATTTATTTATTTAAATTGTTTTGATAATTTAAAATTTGTTAAATTTATTATATTGTATTTCATTATATCAACTTTATTGATTTATTTATTAAAAAATTTGTACTATCCAAACACGTCCAGTATTTGTTAATTTGTTAAATTATTATTTATTGTTATCTATTTATTTATTACTTATTTATTTTATTAATTTGTTTTAATTTGTTTTTAAAATTATTTATTTATTTCGCTATTCGTTTAGTTAATGTTCAATGTTTGATAACTTATTATTATTATTTATTTTTATTTCTTTATTTATTTATGACTTATTATTTATTTATGTATTTATTTATTTATTTATTTATTTATTAATTTATTTATTTATTTATTTATTTATTTATGTATGTATTTATTTATTTATTTTTTTATTTATTTATCTATTTATTTATTTATTTATTTATTTATTTATTTATTTATTTATTTATTTAATCATCTATTTATTTAACATTTATTTATATATGTATCTATTTACTTATTCATTATTTATTTCTTGAGTATATTGTAAAGCTTGGTTCTATCTAGAGCTTCACCGCCTCCCATTAGTTTCAACTTTTTTAATGAAGGTTTTTAGAAGCTTTTCCTTCACTATATTTTTGTTCTACATTTTCATTTGCTTAAAATACTGTTATTTTTATTGTCAGTAGCAAGGTAGTTATATACCGTAACTCTGTAAATTGTGCAATATAGGTTAAGATATCAATGTAATATATTTCTGCTTAAATAAAAATATCTATCTATCTATCTATTATATTGGCTTTGTTCTTTAATGAATATTTCGAGCTAAAAATATTAGCTCTGTTAATACTTGGAGATTTTATTCTGATTTTCTTTACTTTTAGATAAACTAATAAAACCTTGTACAAATAAACATTACAAAATTTGAAGAAGTAATACTGACTCATTGAAGTTCGATCTTCAATATTTAATAGGTCAATCATAAACTTAGCAGTATCTTTATGAAATCTATACCTTTCATAGAAATCTTCGACTACCATTCTAAAGGGCTTAAGAAAAAGGTTTAGCTCTGAGTTAAATTTAATTTAACTATAGAAAAAAATGAATTTATAGGAAAACAAGGTTTGAAAAAAGCTTATTGAAGATAATGCATCCCATTCAAAAGTCATAACAATTCTAAGACGATGTATTTAAACTTTTTTTTAACTGATATTAGTTAAAACCCATCAACAAAAAGGTCAGTTTTTCTTGAAAAACGTATTCAAGTTATCATTTTTAGAATTTTGTTTTATTAAATTAATGATGGTACACTCGGGCGTAGACGCACTATTTTTTTTTTTTAAATAACATATACCTTATTTATAAGTCTTTCTAATGGTTTCTATGTTGTTTTTATTTTGCCAAATAAAATGACTCGCAATGAAATTTTCTCAAATAGTTTGTTTATTTGTGATGCTATATAAAAATAAATAAATAAATTAGGTGGCGCAACAGTCCATGAAGAACCTGGGCCTAGTGACTTACAACTCTCAACCATTCCTGTGTGCGAGTAATGTCGTCAGGGATGGAAGGGACCTACAGTTTATATGCCGAATCCGAACGGCTAATTTGAGAAAGCACTTTTCATGACAATGATTAACCCTTGGAGAATTTGCCAGTTCCTCGCAAGAGGCAGTACCCGTGGAAAAAGTTAGGTAGCACAGGCAGGGATTGAACCCAAGACCCCTTGCATGACAGTCCAACGCACTAACCATCACGCTACGGGTACTACTGTGATGCTATATAGTCTAGTTAAAAAGAGCTTAAACATTGGTTCCGTCGTGCTTACATTCAGACTCTATGTTCTATGATATCGTTTAAAAATAGGCTTAAATTGTCTATGAGTAACATTAATATAGAAAAGACAAATTCAGAACTTGTCATAGAACTATGAATGTAGCCCATTATGTTGAAACAATTTGTAGCCGAGAAATTGAACTAAGCTCTGAGTCTTCATGAATAGTTCCCATATTTTCGGCTGTGTCTACGACAATTAACATATGTATTTAAACCACTCTTAAACTGCTTTCAAAGTATTGGAATAGACCGAATCTTTCACAAAAAAAAAACTCTTAAAGTTTTAAATGACAAAGATCACAGCGGCCAATAATTGTGTCAAACTTTTCGAGAAATACCAGGTTCAGAAAACTTTTCTTGTAAAATTGCTATTTTTTTTTATGCTTCTGTTTCATGAAGTGCCGCCGCCTCCAACAACGTCTCGTGAAAAGAAACTTCATCCACATCAATATTTTCCGATTCCGGCCATAAAAGATCATTTATCATAGATTTGTACCGTAACTGATTAAACCTAACAGTTGCATCAGCCAATCCAATTACACCGCCTACTAGCCCAAGAACCTCACCAAATAGCTACACTTTAATGATGTGGATGCTTTTTAACAATAATTCTTACATTTTCCGAGCCCCAAAATGCGACAATTCTGCTTATCATCGTAGCCTCCGAGATAAAAATGGGGTCTCATAAATCATCATTATAATTTTTCGATGAATATCTCTCTAATATATGTAGATTGTAGATGCATTACAATGACCCAATAAGCAAAGATACGTAGTTGCTGGTGATTCACCGTCTTGAGTTCTTGTATTAACTGAACTTTAAAAGCCAATATAACTAAGTTTATATGCAATTGAAAATATTGACGAAGAATTGCCAAACCTAGGTGTTTATCAACACTACGAGCTTCATCATCAATATTTTCAAATAAATTTGGACAACGCTCACTTCAAGACTATCCAAAAGTATTTAAGTTTTTTGTTTAACTGTGACTGCAAGTTTTTACTATTTTTAAAGTGAATTTTATCAACTTCAGTGCTTTTTTTGAAGCGTGTATTGCGTCATTTTTAGTAATGGCGTAGTTTTCACTTGTCAAATTTCAAATTATAACAGCTTTAAAAGCAACAGGTGCCCAAATATTTTGTGTTTTTCAGTCCTTAGAACCTTCCTCTGATATCTCTTTATATTCACGTCCAAAAAATTATTAATGTTGTCTTACAATCCGATTATAATTTGACCTACGAGTATATGTAAACGTTACATGCAAATCGTAGTGTGACATATACCAATAGAAATGAAAAACTCTACCATCGCAGATTACCATAAGCTATATTGACTCAATCGATATTGATGAAATATTGCCAGATAGTCGATATCCGAAGCCAAATGCCAAACACGTAAGAAGAAGTAGATGAAGATGAAGAGAACCTACAATGTCAGCATTAAACCAACCATTGTCCGTTTAAACATAGCTCAGACGCGTCAACCATATTACCAACCGACTCTCCTTCCAAATTAATACCTTTGTAGACATTAGGACACAGGACACTATCATATATGAATATGAATATGTACAAGGATACTAGGTTGCATGTCCTTCCATCCATAATGGCTCTCCCACACAAACATACATTTAGATTACTGACATCAACAACAACAAAAAGAACATAAAAGCAGATGTCCAAGTCTATAAATAAATCGTGCGAAGTGCTTCCTTATGATGCCTCGCCTTTCGTTCTAGTAAAAGTTTCTTACCATGATTTTGCTTTCATAGTGTTGCTGTTGATGCTGCTTCTGGCGAAAAACTTATCAATTGTTTGGAGATTACGTGGCAAAAGAAAAAAAAAATCTGAAAAATTGTAACATTTCTTAAAGCGTATTTTCCTTTTCAGTGATAGTTGTTTTTTATTTTTTCTTTTTTTCGTCCTGTGATGCTTTCCATTTCTTTGCTCAAACAGAGGCAATCATTTTCAATTCAGTAGCCAAAGAACTCAGGAAAAAAGGACTCTTTAGCTGAAATGGGTTTTAAGAGAAGTCTTTTGTGTAACGGGACAATAAACGTTTCCCTCAAGAGATATGATGTATAGGTAGGTTTATGTTCAATCTTTATACCTACTATAGGTTTATATACATTTTTAACAGGCATATCTATCATGACTGATAGGAAAAATGTGAATTTTTACGTTTAATAATTTTAAAAATTATTACTTTCTTAATATTTGAGAACGTAAATATACCTACTTTGCCATAAGGATGGATAGAAGCCTTTATGTTACCGAGTATAGGTCATATAGTCGTTGATGGTGGTGCGTGTGCACCAACACGTGTATTGTAAAAGGAGCCATTTCAAAAATTAATACTGCTTGTCATATGCGTATGCTATATTGGATATGGTATAATGTCGGTTAAAAGAGATGGAACACAAAGAGGGATGACAGTGCATTTTTAATATAAACGTAAATTTATTATTCAAATCAATATCTTCTCTTCTTTTATACCTATATACATTACCTACTTAAACCTTTTCCTTTTTATCACATTTTTAAATCGAAGAAATACCAATAAACCAATGTAATATATTGAAGAAAAATGAGATATATGTAGGTATAAATTTTCTTTTTTCTTTTTCTTAAGAAATTTGTGTAAGAAAGTTTTCTTTCTTTTTCTGTTGTTGTGTTGGTCGTATTGTTAGTCCTATATAATAAGGAGCCTTCGAAAGGATATCTTTCGTGCCCAGTATATAAAGGAAAGTAAATAATGTTATGTTAAGACATAATACTACAGGTAGATATGACATTTTCATTAATATTGTCTAAAAATAATTTAAAACCTTTATCAAAAGGGTTCGATGTGAACTTTTTTTTGTTTGGTTTTGTTAGTGAAGTTAATATAGATGTTATTGGTACTATATTTTTTAAATTAAAATCAACGCTATGAGTATATTTTAACATGGATTTATTTCATTTTTGATTGAAACTTACAAATTAATTGAATACACCACCACCCGCCGATAGATACAAATTATTAAATTTTAGAGAATTCATTCTGTTTCTCTGACACTTGGGAATAATAATGTACAAAATTAGGCTGATGGCTTCTTTGTTAATGCTTTTATAATATCTATTATTTGTAATTTTACATTGCACTTAATACTATAAATAAAAACAATGTAAAAAGTGTTCTTAATAAAGGTAACAATATAAAACGTGTCCAGTTAAGCAAAGGCTTTAAATTTAAGAATTTCTAATTTTTTTTTTTGATTCATAATTCAAATTTAAAAATATTGTTTTTACTTTTTTGCCTTGAGAGAAATTTTAAGAACGTGCAACAATTTTTAATTGTAGTACCCGTAGAATGATGGTTAGTGCTTTGGACTTTTGGTTCGATCCCTGCCTATACCATCTAAAGTTTTTTTCACGGTAACTGCCTCTTGCGAGAAATTGACAAATTCGCCAAGAGTAATTCTTGTCATGAAAAGTGCCTTCTGAAATTATCCGTTCGGATTCGGCTTAAAACTGTAGGTCCCCTCCACCCCTGACAACAGTACTCGCACACAGGAATGGTTGAGAGTTGTAAGTTACTAGGCCCTAGTTCTCAACGAACTGTTGTGCCACCCGATGTAAGCCGGCCAAGGCTTAAAACCCCATCCCGATTATCAAGTGCCGATTGAAGCCACCAAAACTGGTTCTCCTGCTTCACCCTATCGGTTCGGTCCCGTTCGGACACAGCCCTACTGAACCGAAGGAGCTCTGCTCCGTCTTATGCCATGACGTCCCGATTGTACAGGAGTCGCCTATCCATGGTACGTCGTCTGACGTGGTAGATTAGCGGAACTACCAATCTGCTTTCTCAAATTCGCCGTTTGAATTCGGAATAAAAATTTTTGTTCCCTCGATCCCTGACATGACTTCCACACAAGAATGGTTGAGAGCTGTAAGTCGCTAGGACTGTTGCGCCATCCAATTAATTTTTTTTTTACTAAATTAATCATTAGCAATATGAATTTATGGTCAACACTTAACAAAGTGAAGTTTATCGTCCAAAAACCTTTATTGGCTTGAATGCATACAGTATAGCTAAAAAAATATGTTAAGTCAACTTATAAAAAAAATTTATTAAGAAATCAATAAAATAAAAAAGTACGTATACGCCCAAGTGTACCCTATACATTTTCTGTTTGACCTCGGACATACATAGCTATTGTTATTATTATTTTAATCTTTATTCACTCAAGAATTCATTTCAGGGATAAGTATATGTTTAAGTATTTTAAATATAATGTATGTATATGTTTTTTTGAAGTTTGAGCATAAGCCTCCCCCAAGATCTTCCATCTTTTTCGGTTGAGTGCTTCTCGCCAGTAGATTGTACATGCGGCCCGAATATCATATTTCCAGCGTTTGTCATCACTGCGTAGACAGCATCGTCCAACGCTCATCAGAGAAGCGCATGATATGTCTCGCCCATTCCCATTTAAGATTTCGAATTATATAACAGACATCTTCAAAATTAGTTTGCATTCTTTAGGATGTATGGTTGATTTGTTGGTAGATGCGAACGTTTAAAACTACTCTTTCCATTGCTCTTTGATACGATCTGTGGCCTATTGCACCACCTTACAAATTTGTGAATTACAAACGTTTTTACCACAAATTTGTAAAAAAAAACAAGTTTTGTGTTTTGTAAAATTATGTAGGCTACAAAATTGTAGTTGTGATTCACAAATTACAAAATTGTTAAAAAATGGATTTCCGGTTGCACGACAAAAAGTTTGTAATTGTAAATCACAATCAATAAAATTGTGAAAAATCTACTTTATTGTGAATTTCTGTTGCACAATATGAATGAGGTTCACAAATTTGTGTCAGTTTGTGAAAAAATTCTACAGGCGAAAGACCGTGTGTAAATTTGTCTAAAAATTTGTTATCCATAATTAAGATGTCTTTGCGTAGAAGGCACAGCAGTAATTCGGAAGCGGATGTCTTTGTAATAAAAAAAAGTTTATCGTCCGCGTCAAAATTATAATTTTGAACATTATTTTAATTTTAATGAAAGATTCCGACTGAGTTGTTCTAAAGCAGAAGAAATAATTAATATTATTAGACCCGGAATAAAACACAAAACGGAAAGAAATTGTGCATTAACCCCAAGACAGCCACTTTTAACAACTTTGCATTGGATGGGTAACGGAGGGCAATACCATGGCGTTGGGGATATGCATTGTATTGATAAGTCCACAGTATGTAGATGTGTCCAACGTGTCTTCAAAGCTATCGTTGACCTTTTATATGAGGGAGTTGTCAAATGGCGGAATCAGATATAAGAAATATCTCAAAAATTTTACGCTATTGCAGGTAAGTAAGCATCTTCTTGTTCAAATTTTCTCTCAAATCAAAATTATTTAAGTATGCCACGTATTTGTGGATGCATTGATGGAACGTTAGTTAACATTGATGCACCAAACAATTTTGAAGCTGCTTATGTGGATAGACATGGAGGTCATTCAATAAATTGTATGTTAGTATGTGGGCCTGATTATACTTTCTATTATGGCTATGTGAACTGGCCCGAAAATGTGCACGATTCAAAGGTCTTGCGAAGAAGTCCACTGTATAGTCGATTTGGAAATGGTTTTCGGCCTTTTCCCAATGCCGTTTTACTAGGAGATACCGGGTACCCTTGCAAAGACTGGTTACTTACACCGATTTTACGAGAAACTTCCTCTGTAATTGAACGTTATAATCGGGCACACAAATCTACTCGAAGAATAATTGAAAACTCGATGGGCATATAGAAAGAAAAATTCCCATGTTTAAAACATTTGAACGTTGAAAAAAATTGTGATTTAAATTTGTAACTTACAACTTCCAAGCATAAATGGTGCAATGGTTAATTGAATTTTTACTGTACAATTTGTAACTCTCATCACAAATATGTGATCCCACTTATTTGTAGTTGGTGCAAAGCAAATTCAAATACAAAATTTGTAATTGTAGATTACAAGTACAAATTTGTGGTTGTAATTTGTAAACTGGTGCAATAGGGCCCTGAACTTGGTTTCAGCATTTTTAAGTATTTAGCCATGTTTGGCATCCGTTGGTTAAAACTAAAAGCACTGTTGATTCGAATATATTTGTTCTTGTTTTGTTTGAAATATTTAACTTAAGAAGGTACTCAACATTTTAGAATTGTTTCCACGCGTTTTTCATTCGATGTTTTACCTCTTTTATTTCTCTATCTTTAAATGAAATAATTTGAGCAAGGTATACGTAGTCCTTATCGTATTTGAGTGGTTTATTATCCAAAGTTATTGTATTGAAAGCGCCATTTTGTCACAATCTTTGTTTTTTTTTGCTGTTTTGTTAATAAGCCAATATTTTTACATCTAGAACAAAGTTCATTGATAATAGCTTGAAGCTCTTCACTAGTGTTTAATATCATAATGATATCATCTCCAAATCGAAGGTTTGAAAGATATTTCCTCTCTTCCCAATCTAACTGCCTAAAGATCTCTTCGAGGGATGAAATTTAAAATTCTGGTCCGGTGGATTCCATTTTTAAACGTGCAATGCCTTAATGGTATATATTTTTCAAGATTCGGACTATTTGTTCGTCTGTACCTTGGTTTAAAAGTGCCTTCCAAATAAAATTCTGTTCGACCGTATCGAAAGCTTTTGCAAAATCGATAAAAGCAGAGTAGATAGTAATGTTGTACTCTTTGCATTTTTTCTATTACATACATATATGGTTTACGGTTTGTAAATGATCCATTGATAAAAAAGCTGATCGGAAACCAGTTTGTTCAGATGACTACTTAAATTTAATATTGGCTTTCATCCTCTCAAAAATACATTTTGCAAAAACCTTATAAACTGGAGATATAATTCTTATAAGTTTATAGTTATTATTAGGTCCGTTCGCGTACCCTCCTAAAACAGTCAAATTTTACTAAAAAATACGAAATTTTACCAAATCCTGTTCGCGTACTCAAAAATTTCGTAGTTTTTCGTAAAAGAGAGCGCTCACGAGAGAGTAAAATATTTTCCCAACCTACGAATTTTAGAACAAGAAATTTCTTTGGGCTGATTTGTGAAAATTTCAAATTTGATAGAAATTCAAATAAATTAAATAAATTGCTCGCTTTTGCTGTCAGTTATAAAATTTAAAAACAAATTTTCAAAGAACAGCAACAAGACAGTAATATTGTGTGAAAAATTTGTTGTTTTCCCGTTCGCTTACTTTTTTGTAGTTTTTTTTTGGTGAGAGAATTTTACCCCCACTCTTTAAATCATTTCTTTTTACGAATTTTAGTGCAGAAAGTACGCGAACGGGCCTATTGTCTTTTTTTGTGTATGAGAATTATCTCAGATTTTGTTCACTGGGTTCGGACTTCCTGATGTGTGACCAAAAACTGGTTGAAAATATCTGTCAACCAGTTGGCCAATGAAAATTTTCCGTGATTGAGATATTCAGCCAAGATTCCATCATTTCCTATGCATTTATATCGTTTTTTAAACTATGTATCGCTTTTTCGATTTCACTTTTTAGAAATTGTTGAAATACTTCTTTATTGCTTTGATGTTGGATATTTAATGTATCGTCGCTATCACATGGTTGTTTTAAATATAAGTTGCTGCAAAAGCTCGTAGCTATTTCATCATTCTGTACTTCGGTTTCATTTCTCAAAATTACTCCAATTCTATCCCGAAACTAAAACGAAAACCGTGGTAATAAAATTTTGAAGGTTATAATTTTTATTTGAGATTGAATTTTGGCATTTCAAAGATACCAGAGGCAAGAAGAATTTTTAATTTTAATTGATAATGATTTTTTTAAATTAATTTCAAAAAAATTAAAGAATACTTACGAAGAATTGAAATAAATATAATTTATAGCTATATTATGAAGTCATAGCTTTGTCATTAGCCGTGTTTTTTTGGTATTCCATACATAGTACAGTAAGAAATTAGCCAAAAAAAATTATCCGCAGTAGTCCGGTTTTTATATTTGAAAGTTGATACAGTTGAATATTTGCCAGAATAATTTATCAAAAAGGTGATAGTCGATTTCAAAGTTTTAACCAAACAATTTGACATAAAACAAAAACTTCAAGAAAGGGGTTTGTTCGTAGACTACTACATTAACATGTGGTGTTGAAGCGAGCTTGAAGCTCGCCTAAATTCTTTATATACCTGAATCGAGTTGAAATGAGCTTGATTCGGCTCGATTCCGGTCGGGGATCGGAGTCGAGTCAAAATTTGTGAAGAAAAACCTGTGTGGAGGAGTTGGTTTTACAGATAATGCGTTATGGTCTGTTTATTTGCATGTTTATGTACAAAAAATATAGTTTTGTTTTAATCAAATTAAAAAAAAAAAAATTGCACATGGAATAGGTAGTATATTCTTATATGGTGCTGAACTATTCAGTTCTTCATTGTTTAACATGAATCAAACTATTTCACTTGCACTTCATAAGAAACATCGAACACCATTTGCATTTTAAAAAGTGCTGTCAAACTTAATCATTTTTAAATCTTCTTGTGCGGTAGAAACACCAAAAAGAAACATAGCAAAACTAAATTATCTTTTCTATTGTTTTATCTTGCAAAATAAGCCCAGTTAGTCCATGTTCATTAACAAAACTAAATAATATCAACAGTAACAGACTGATTTTTTTTCCCCAATGGAAAACACATGATTCCAAATGCACAACTACCCAACGAACACAGCCATTGAGATACAAATGCTAAATCAATCGTACCAATTTGAGAACGAAATCACATAAGATCCATTCGAGACTCGTATAAATGTCAAAAATCCATCCGTATTCCGTAGTAAGATTCTACTTTAACTTTTATCAGTAGTATTCATAATGCGGATAATGTTTTTGTTATTGGTGTAAAATCCTACTATACTATTGATAGACTTTCCAACAAAACACGGGTATTACAATTTAAAAATAATTTCTGGTGAGTGTCCGCCAAGGCTGGCTAAAATTAGTTCCAGCCGGGAATCCCAATTTTCGACTACTTTTTGCAGCAATTTAAGCCGTAAGACTTCACATAACCCTACGACAAAAAAACTTCCAGTGTTAAATCGTTCGATCAGGGCGGCCACGCCACAGGCCCACTAGACGAGATAATGCGCTCACCAAATGTATCCTTCAAAAAATTGATTGTTTCGTTGAGTCGTGCAAACCGAACCATTATTTTGAAAATAAATTTTGCATAATTTGCAAACCTTGTTCAGGAAGTCTATTCATTATAAAATGAGAAACCAAACTGGACATAAATCAAGTGACAGCTGTCAAAAAGACCAACTCCATAAAAGTATTGTGTTTTACATTTTTTTCCCACATTGTTTTCACATGCAACAATCTAAATGATTATTTTATGTTCATGAAAAATGGTGGCATATCTTAGTTATTATGGACCAGTGGAAATACCTCATGAATCATACAAATTGTGTATCGATTTCCTGACATAACGCAGGAAATGTCAGTTTATAATTAATAAATCCTTCTTACCTAAAACATATAAAGCTGTGTAGATCCTTCCTTGCAAACAGGAATATTTACTTTGGAATATTATTCGCAAAGTTAAGAGTTTAAGTTAATTTTAAACTTTCTATTCGATAACCGATTTGGAACCAAATACAAATAAACAAAAAAGCCTTAAACTGTCAGTAAAAATACGATTTATCGTGTGCTTCTAAAGGAAAACTGTTTTCCTTATTGTTGATATACATATATACAAATCATTAAAATACAAAAATACGATTACAAAAAATTCTTTTTCATTTCCGGACCTGTCCAGTGTCCATTTTCACTGCTTTTCTATTTTAAAACATCTCACAGTGTACCAACAAAAAATTATTACAATATTGAAAAACTTATAATTTCGCTTTAAAATTCAACGGCAGAATTTACATATTGAAACCGTATTTTGTTTTAAAAAACAACAAACTCATCAATCAGAAATGAGAAAAACAATATGAAAACCAGCATCACATCGCCATCGCTATCGCTATCGCCACCGTAGAACCATATCGCCTGGCCCGTTGGTCCTTAATGGATAGCCTATCCTACTTTTGTCCAACAACGCCACGGGGATGTGAGTTGAGATGTGCTATTTGATCTATCGAGTTTCATTGCCTTGTCCTCGGCCCCTCCTCTGCTCCTCTGGAGTAACACTAATAATACAAATTGATTTCCGATTTATTGTCATTTCCTGGATCGGTGGGTGGGGTGTGCTGTCGTGATGCATTGTGAACAAACGATATTATAAAACAGTTTCTCCCCGTCCCCGCTCATCAACCAGCATCATGTGTTGTGTGTACTGTATAGTGGAGATATGATAAGCGGAACGTATTTCATTCCAGGGACTTCCATTTCTGAAAATCAAATAAATTGCTTTCGATTTATCTTCTTGGCACAAACACTTTGTGGTTGTGGCATTTTACTTTAGTTGTATCTAATTTTTGTGTTTTGTTTTTTATTTGGATTTTTATTTCATTTTATGTTTTTTCTATCTTAAGGATATCTTTTTGCTGAGTGAAGCCCCTGGGCAGTAATTTGAATGCAAATTCATGAAAAATGTTTTTCTAGAGAGTACCAGTATCAGTATCTATGTATGTGTCTTTACATGGAAAAAGTAAAAGGAAAACAATCTTTTGCGTCATGTTATCTGGCAAGGTCGTCATCGTCATAATGTGTCCTTCGGTCGACCCGATTTGCTCCTATTTATCCTTATAAACATTTTATCCATCCCACATGCAGTAGATACGAGTATAGATAAGTGTATTTTTCGGATCTTCAGTTTCAGTCAATTATAAATAATTGACCCCCGAGCTTCAACGACCCCCACGACGACGACTACGAGTACAACGACTTCGAAGACTAAACAACGACTACGTACGGGACGCACGCACGAAGAGCAATTTCTTTCTTATCGATTGCAAGATTGTTGCCATGGCTATTTAAGGAAAGGAAAGAATTTTAAGCTTTATAATAATAATTTATGTGATGGGAGACATTTAGAATATTAATTTTCTTTTGCGTAGGTACGTATATAGTATTATTAACGTTTTCTAAATGCAAGTTCTTTTAAATCAATAAATAAATTTATATCTTTTACAATAAAGAAGGAATTTAGAAAATTGTGCTTTTTAATTGGAGAAAATAAAGCCATCGATCGCATCAGACAGATTTTAAGTGCTTTTAAATAAATTATGAAATATGAAGTCTAGTCAGTAATAATAAATATCGACCCTTTTTGCTTTACTTTACAGGTAGTTGGTTTTACATTAGGTTATACTCGTAGTTATAGTAGATACGAGTATATTCTTGGTTATTGATCCTAAAGAAAAATAAAGTGTTATTTTTTGTCCTGTAGAAGTTGCACTGACTAGTAACTTCGTATGTGGAAAAAATCAATTTCTTTAGTTGATTTTATTAATTTAATTTTTTTTCGACACACAATCAGGACACATAACGGCTTTGAGCTGAAGCTGTAGTATATAACTCTTAATAGACGAATGAAGTCAAAATGTTGTAAGATGTTTCAATTTAAGCTTTGATAGCTTTGAAAAGCAGAAAGTGTGTAGTTTGCCCATTAGCTCAGTTTTGGGTATCCTGCGGATCGTTAAATACAAATATTGAATGGGTTCAAGTCTGAAAACCACAAAAGAAATGGTTTGCCCTAGGGCTCTGTTCTATCTCCAACACTCTTTCTCATTTTTATTAATGATCTGTCTGCAACTTCTTATCCAATACATTTCGTTTTCAGACTCACATCCCCCTTCTTCGGATATGGAACTGCAACGACAAACTATGATTAGCTCATTAAATTCCGACTTAAACAACATTGTGCAATGGGGAACAAAAAAACCCGTGCAATGGAATTCTTCGAAAACCCAATGCTGTCTTGTATCGTTAAAGCGAGATATAATCCCCTGCCATTATCCTTGGATGACACTTTCATGAATGAAAATGAACATCTCGATATTCTCGGTATTATGCCACTAACCACTTCTTGTGGAACGATTACTTACACTATGTTGCAAAAAGTACCGCAAGACAAGAATACGTCTATAGCTTGAGTATAACTCCAAACTCAGGGTTGGTGCTTCCGCAACTTACTTAAGTCACTTGGACAGTATTGAATGTTGAGCAATTATATTGATTGGCGATAATAACATCATTGGTTCGTTTACGTAGCTTGAACATCATCGTAAGGTTTCTTGTCTCACCTTTTTTTACAGTTATTTTAATGGTTTATACTCTGGAGAAATAGCCAGTTGCATTCATTGCCTTAAACAGTTCAACCGTTATACTCGCGTCGTATTTTCAAGTACAGAAATTCGTTCGTTGGTCGCGAATGTTAATGCCTTACCACACTCTGTCTTTCCCAGTCATTGCAATATTTAGGAATTCAAAACCAATGTGCACCGAAACCTCCTTTCAAAGCCTCTCCCTTTCCTAATGCTCACACTGTGTCCCTGCATAATAAGGGTAGTAATATCCCCTTGGAGCTCTTGCAAATAATTTTTGGATAAGCGGCAAAGATGAAGAAGAGGAGAAGACAGTATTTCATCTTCTATTTTCATGTCCTGCCCTTGTTCAAAGAAGAGGATTCCAGTTAGTAGTTCCTTATATACATTTGGTATCACAACGGGACAACTACTGGTCTACGTGTTTTGGTTTTTTTTCAGCCAGCAGCCTAACTTAACCTTACCTCACCTAGAATATGAGTTTAGAATGAGCCAACAATTATTGCTTACACTCTCCTCCAGAACCATTAAGAAAAATTGTTAAAATTATCTTATTGATTAGAACTTTAGTTGCAATCAGTAAAACAGAGATCGAACTTTAAACCCAAAAATGGCTCAATTTTCTAACAAAAACTATTCCTAAAGTTAACTCAATCCATTTATTAACATCAATTTTGAAAACGTTTCTACATTTTTGAAAATGGTTTTTGTGTCCTGAGAAAAAGAATTAAAAAAAAAGCATTTTCAATAAGTTAAACTTTTCGACCCTGAATGCAAACATTATTAAGATCCTCTTAGAACCTGAACCTTACAAAAATTACAGAACATTTGTATGTACCCACATCTGCACTTCTTCCAAAATAAAACGTAAGAAACAATTAAACTTAGAACTGGGACACTATTTAACCAGATAAGTACTGTACTTCATATTTTAGAGTTGTTAAAACACGAGTGCCACACATTTAACCTCACCAGGTTTAAATGATTTAATATAACAAAAATAAAATGTAACGTCTCGAATGGTAAATATAATAACGGGTGATTTTTTAAGAGCTTGAGAACTTTTAAAAAAAAAAAACGCATAAAATTTGCAAAATCTCATTGATTCTTTATTTGAAACGTTAGATTGGTCCATGACATTTACTTTTTGAAGATAATTTCATTTAAATGTTGACCGCGGCTGCGTCTTAGGTGGTCCATTCGGAAAGTCCAATTTTGGGTAACTTTTTCGAGCATTTCGGCCGGAATAGCCCGAATTTCTTCGGAAATGTTGTCTTCCAAAGCTGGAATAGTTGCTGGCTTATTTGTGTAGACTTTAGACTTGACGTAGCCCCACAAAAAATAGTCTAAAGGCGTCAAATCGCATGATCTTGGTGGCCAACTTACCGGTCCATTCCTTGAGATGAATTGTTCTCCGAAGTTTTCCCTCAAAATGGAAAATGGCCATAGAATCGCGAGCTGTGTGGCATGTAGCGCCATCTTGTTGAAACCACATGTCAACCAAGTTCAGTTCTTCCATTTTTGGCAACAAAAAGTTTGTTAGCATTGAACGATAGCGATCGCCATTCACCGTAACGTTGCGTCCAACAGCATCTTTGAAAAAATACGGTCCAATGATTCCACCAGCGTACAAACCACACCAAACAGTGCATTTTTCGGGATGCATGGGCAGTTCTTGAACGGCTTCTGGTTGCTCTTCACTCCAAATGCGGCAATTTTGCTTATTTACGTAGCCATTCAACCAGAAATGAGCCTCATCGCTGAAAAAAATAAAGCGCGAAACACATTTCGAACCGAACACTGATTTTGGTAATAAAATTCAATGATTTGCAAGCGTTGCTCGTTAGTAAGTCTATTCATGATGAAATGTCAAAGCATACTGAGCATCTTTCTCTTTGACACCATGTCTGAAATCCCGCGTGATCTGTCAAATACTAATGCATGAAAATCCTAACCTCAAAAAAATCACGCATTAATAATAAAAGTGATTAAAAGAAGTTAAGCGAGAGATTTGAGAAACCCAACAAATTATTGATGTCCTTATCAAATTACCACAAATCCTTTTTACAATACGTCTACTTCTCGATAAAAAAAAGAAGATAATTCAATTAAAAATTACTTTTCCTCTTTCAAACTGTTATGGCAGTGATTGTTTTATTTTTCTAATGCTATGTGTTTTTGTTTGCCTTATGAAGCTTCTTTCTCCTTTATTTTCAAAAAATAAAAATTAAAGAAGCTGATATTTAAGCAGCTGATATTTAAGCAGCTATCAATGACAAGCAAAAACTACGCAATTGATAAAAATAGAACCAAACTTGCTTTAAAAAGTCATGACAATTGTTAAAATTTAGTATATTTATGTTAAAAATTGTTGTAACAGTTCGTAGTTTTCAAGAAAAGTTTCTTTACTATGTTATGTTAAGTCGGAATTGGGCACGTGTCATAGGTTTATTTCATTATCGCGGAAAAACATCCGCAAATGAAGGAAACTGGTCATTGAAAATTTGATGAAGAGGAACCCTTTGTCACTTGAGTGACATTCTTTTTTATGGTCAATTGCATACCTTCCAATGAAATAAACATCCATCAATTTTTTTAAATATCAAAATGAAACCTCTTACTGGAAAACCCTAAGCGTTCTGTAGTTTTTGTATAATTTAAACTTATGGTTAACATAATTAAATTTAAGGAACAACCATAACACATGATGTCGATTGTAAATAAAACATACATTTTTCGGAGAATTATCTTAGTTTTTATATCGGGTTTTTCAATACCTACAAAAGTTTTTTTTTTTTAAATAAAACAAAAAAGTTTTTGGATATCAATGAAATTCTTTATTCCTGTGAAAGTACGTTCGATGCCATTATGTATGGAACTCGATTTCTTTTGCATGGCCACCACGGGCACGGCACGCTTGCAAAAGTCCAGACGCTGAACCCAATTTTTCGACGGTTTTCAAGCATAAATCGGCCGATATTGCTGCAATTTCACGTTCGATATTCGGACGAAGTTCATCAATCGTCGCTGGCTTGTTGGCATAGATAGACCATAGACTTGACGTAGCACCACGGGAAATATTCTAACGGCGCGGGCGTCAAATCGCACGTACGAGGCGGCCAAGCGACTGGACCATTTCGTGAAATAACACGTTCTCCAAACTTGGTTTCCAATAAATTGATTGTGACATTCGCTGTGTGGCTTGTGGCGCGCGCCGCGCCGCGCCGCCGCCGTCCTGTTGGAACCACATGTCCTCCAAGTCTATACCACACCAAATCGTAATTTTTTCGGGATGCAATGATGACTCATGGAGTACGTGTGAATTGCTGCCTGACCAATACCACATATTTTGTTTATTGACGAAGCCATTAAGCCAGATTTAAGCCGCATCGCTGAAGATGATTTTTCGAAGAAAATCCGAATCATTTTCAAGTTGTTGCTCAGCCCAATTCACGAACATACGACGCTTCTGGTGGTCAAGCTGCTTCAGTTCTTTCGTCAATTTAATCTTGTAAGGATGTAGGCTAAGATCTTTTCGCAAAATTCGCCACAAACACGTCACAGAGATGCCCAACGCTTGAGGACGACGACGTGTGAGAGACACATTTGAGTATTCTGCAACTGAAGCCTCAGCGACAGCAATATTCTCGACACTACGGGCATTTCTTTGTCTCACTGTCACGGGAACATTTTTTTACTGTGCCTGTGGATTCGAATTTTTCCACTAGACGCTCAATTGTTGATCAGCTAGGACGATTATGACGACCATAAATTGGACGTAGCGCTCTTAACGTTGAGGCCACTGACTCCGAATTTCGGTAGTAAATTTTAATAATTTTGACTCGTTGTTGGCTCGTATATCTTTCCCTTATGAAATGGAAAACCTTACTGAAGCGAAATGTCAAAAGAGCGGCAAGAAATATGGCGTCGTTTGCTGTCCCTGTCGCTCTACTTTTGTAGCGTCCCTCTTGAAAAACCCTGTGTTATAATAGGGAGACTTATGCCTGAATCACATACACGCTTCAGCTTCGCCTGACGTTTACGAGTTCAGCCATAGGAATTCAATGCATGCTATCACAATGGAGCTTCGACCTCACGTTTCGTTTGACAATCGTAAGGAAAAAAACGTAATATAACGTAATGTGACTCCAAACGGAAGCTCTAGTTCAATTATTTGAACATTTGCTTTGTCTGACAGCTCAACAGCTGTAAAAAAATGTCAACAAGCAAAATATTTGCTCTTTGGAGGGATGAAATAGTAGAAATGTCATTCAAAGCAACTTCGAAGCAGGTCCACCGTAACGCAGACGAAGCCGAAGCTGAAGCGTGTTTGTGATTCAGCCATTAATGTTCTGTCACATTGTTGAATTTATTAAAGTCTGAAACAAAAAAATGCCAAATAAAGTTGGGAAACAAAATGTATCGTTAACGTGTTGCTCACAATTAACATCGTGCTATTTGGTGAGACCACAATTTAACTTTTAAACACTTCCAAAAAATTCAAATTTGTACTGTACTCAAAATGATTTAAAAACAAAAAAATGTAACTGTCATATTTTTGTGAAAAATATTTTAGTTGTTTCAAATCATCTCGTCGAACGGTCAACTTATTTATTCAACTTTAATATGAAAAGTTCTGGTGGTTTTGTATTTTGGATCTTTCATCATCAGTTTCTCAGAAAATAACGATGATGAACATTTTACATACATAATCGGAAAAAACTTAATTCAGAAGTTTTACTGGTAAATCCATAAATGTTCTTTTCATTTAATTTTTTTAAACAATTATTTTATACGTAGTTTTAAGGTTAAGAAAAGACGGGTTCGTGTTGCTTTCATAATTTTTTGAGTAGTGTATTTTAATCAGTTTCTCAGAAATAATTTTGCACATATCTATTTGGCATTCATATTTCCACGTAAGTTCAACGTTCAAGTGTTAATTTATTATTACGTTTCAAAATCTTTTGCGATATCGCCGCCGGTAGCTCATCTTCTTAATATAATATGTATCTATGTATATGATGAGTATTAGTTATTGATATATTGTATCAATATGTTCGAGTATATGTACGTTCAAATCAATTAGCAAGTCATTTTGCAAAACAAAATCAAAAGCATAAAATTCAATACCTCAAGAGTTGTTCCCAGCACGTGTCCATCTCAATTACAAGCGTTGTCATCACAATATGAATATACGCTGTCACTGTCATCATAAGGTTGCGTTGCTTCGCCGCGCCTCGCCGCATCGCCGCCGCTGGGTTTATTGCCATAAATATGTCCAATTTAGCTAAGCTTTAGCTCTAAGTGCCTCTGATGGACTCATTATGATCATGTTTCTTTCCCGCGGGTCGTCATTCTCATTCTCATCGTCATCGTCAGTCATCTTCTTTGATTTAATAAAATCTATAAATGTATCTTTCGTCTTTCGAGATATCGTAAGTATGTACATAAGTATACTGTTCGTTTGATGTACAGTACATAGTACCTACATGTATCTGTATGTTTTTATTTTTATTTAGTTTATACCTATGTCTGCACTTGCAAAGAGAAAATATATAAGTACACAACTTTTTGGATTAAAAACAACAACGCAAATAAAGATTGACAGTTTTATTTGTGTCATTGGACAAATTTGATTGAATGACGCTAAAGATTTTTATATTTATATTTTTTAGGCAAATATATCAAATTGAATCACTAGGTAAAAGTACGAGTATTAGGTAAAAAGATATAGCGCATCAATATATCTACGCGCGAGTATTTATTAGTTTGAGCTTGTGCTTTATGAATAAAATTACTTACAGATAATTGATTTTTATTGATTGTTTATAGGTACAATAAACTATGTAATCTATAGGGAATATAAATGATTGTATTATTTGCGTCATAAAGCGTGTTTATGTTGACATTTGACAGTGTATTTTGTTAGTTAAGTTTATTTTATTTCTGGTGTTTTACTATTTGTGAAATAAGTAACTGCAATAGTACTTAGCATATTGAAAAGCTAAAATAAATGTCTATTACTTAATGTCGATGTTAAAAGTTTTCTTAGCTTTTCAAGGCTTTTAGCTATTCCGAAAAATGTCAGTGTTCCGTTTCTCGACGAACATCTGAGTGACTTGTTTGATCACATGATTCAAATATTCCTGCAATCTCTTGATTTAACTAAACGCATATTGCTATATAATTTCACTCAGTCAAAAATATCTATCCTCAAGGTGGTCTTACAATCGTATAAAAAATAAAATGCACGACTGGGTCGCACGAACTTGCTCCTGTATGCAAAGAGTCTGTTTAAAAAAGTACCTACATATATAAGATTTAAAAATATACCTGTAAAATAAGTTTATCTTAAAAGATATAAATACTATTTGATTTGTCAAAAAACCGCGCGATCTTTGTAATGGGTGATTTTTTTGAGGTTAGGATTTTCATGCATTAGTATTTGACAGATCACGCGGGATTTCAGACATGGTGTCAAAGAGAAAGATGCTCAGCCGAACGATCTGCCACAACGTCGAATTTTCAGTGAATGGGCCCTAGAAAAGTTGGCAGAAAATCCGCTCTTTTATCGACAAATTTTGTTCAGCGATGAGGCTCATTTCTGGTTGAATGGCTACGTAAATAAGCAAAATTGCCGCATTTGGAGTGAAGAGCAACCAGAAGCCGTTCAAGAACTGCCCATGCATCCCGAAAAATGCACTGTTTGGTGTGGTTTGTACGCTGGTGGAATCATTGGACCGTATTTTTTCAAAGATGCTGTTGGACGCAACGTTACGGTGAATGGCGATCGCTATCGTTCAATGCTAACAAACTTTTTGTTGCCAAAAATGGAAGAACTGAACTTGGTTGACATGTGGTTTCAACAAGATGGCGCTACATGCCACACAGCTCGCGATTCTATGGCCATTTTCCATTTTGAGGGAAAACTTCGGAGAACAATTCATCTCAAGGAATGGACCGGTAAGTTGGCCACCAAGATCATGCGATTTGACGCCTTTAGACTATTTTTTGTGGGGCTACGTCAAGTCTAAAGTCTACACAAATAAGCCAGCAACTATTCCAGCTTTGGAAGACAACATTTCCGAAGAAATTCGGGCTATTCCGGCCGAAATGCTCGAAAAAGTTACCCAAAATTGGACTTTCCGAATGGACCACCTAAGACGCAGCCGCGGTCAACATTTAAATGAAATTATCTTCAAAAAGTAAATGTCATGGACCAATCTAACGTTTCAAATAAAGAATCGATGATATTTTGCAAATTGTATGCGTTTTTTTTTTTTTTAAAAGTTCTCAAGCTCTTAAAAAATCACCCGATATATGAAAACCATTGTACTCTCATGAGCAGAAACTTTTAGGGCAACCAGATGCCGAGTCGTTGGCGTTAGTATTAGTCTAAGAGCCGGCAGCAAATTTTAGGAGTGGAGTGATAACCAAAATATATATAAATATATGTGTAGATATACGCAACATTATGCCAAATTCAACCGTCTGGCAGGTTTTTTTTTCAGCCGGGGGCGGGGGTGGGGGTTCGAAAATGGTAATTTTTCCGATTTTGGGGTCGAAGTGATAACCACTTAAATGCATATATAATCAATAGTAGATGGTCCACTGATGTCAGAAAAGTGTGTCCAAGACGTTTTACTTTCAGCCTTCCCCTTGCCAGACGGCCGCCAAAATGTGCGAAAATCAACTTTTTGGGTCGAAATGATAACCACATGAATGATACATCAAAAAATCAGAAAAATTCTCCTGATTGTAAAAATGTGTGTCCAAGACGTTTTCCTTTCAGCCTTCCCCTTGCCAGACGCATTTTAACACTTTTTAACAGAATTTTTCAACTTAAATCCTTAATAACACATAAATGAAATGTATCTTAGTTTGGGTCCGACGCTTTGTGCTGCACTTCCCGCGTTTCACAGCTTTACTGGTTGTGACTACACACCAAGTTTTTTTTAAGAAAGGAAAAGTGAAACCTTTTGAAATCCTCAAGGGTTCTATAGAATTTCAAAACGCTTTTTCAAAATTCGGACAACTTTCATATATAAGTGAAGAGGACATTCTAACAATAGAGGAATTTGTTTGCAAAATGTATAAAACAACAAAATTCTTCATCGGACGAATCTGATGATGAAGAATAGTTTTTTTTATAATTTCTAATTTCAAAATTTCATTTAATTTTATATAATGTGATTCAATAATTTTTTCTAAATTAAATACAATTGTTTTGATTTAAAAGAAAACGGTGGTTTTTGTGCCTTCTTTCTTTAGGGTTTTCTGGCAAGCATAAGACTGAAAAGAAAACGTATTGGAAATCTTCTGATATTTTGGTATATGATTGTTTTGGTTATGGTTAGTAGGAAAAAAGTTATTAAAGGACTTAAGTTGAAAAATTCTGTTAAAAAGTGTTAAAATGCCTCTGGCAAGGGGAAGGCTGAAAGCAAAACGTCTTGGACACACATTTTTAGAATCAGGGGAATTTGTCTGATATTTTGGTATATGATTGTTTTGGTTATGGTTAGTAGGAAAAAAGTTATTAAAGGACTTAAGTTGAAAAATTCTGTTAAAAAGTGTTAAAATGCGTCTGGCAAGGGGAAGGCTGAAAGGAAAATGTCTTAGACACACATTTTTAGAATCAGGGGAATTTGTCTGATATTTTGGTATATGATTGTTTTGATTATGGTTAGTAAGAAAAAAGTTATTTAGGATTTAATTTGCAAAATTCTGTTAAAAAGTGTTAAAATGCGTCTGGCAAGGGGAAGGCTGAAAGTAAAACGTCTTGGACACACATTTTTACAATCAGGAGAATTTTTCTGATTTTTTGATGTATCATTCATGTGGTTATCACTTCGACCCAAAAAGTTGATTTTCGCGCATTTTGGCGGCCATCTGGCAAGGGGAAGGCTGAAAGCAAAACGTCTTGGACTCACTTTTTTGACATCAGGGCACCATCCCCTATTGTTTATATGTATATGCATTTAAGTGGTTATCACTTCGACCCCAAAATCGGAAAAATTACCATTTTCGAACCCCCACCCCCGCCCACGGCTGAAAAAAAAACCTGCCAGACGGTTGAATTTGGCATAATGTTGCGTATATCTACACATATATTTATATATATTTTGGTTATCACTCCACTCCCAAAATTTGCTGCCGGCTCTCGGTCTATATCGAAAATGGAGAAATTCAGCGGGAGCGAGAGAAAAATATTATACCCATTCCCATAAGCAGCCAGCAGAATAAGGGAGATAGTTAATTTTCCACAATATATGTAAATTACATATACTCTTTCTGGCCCGTTTCTTTAAGTTGTACTTAGTATTTATTCTTTTATATAGGCGAAAGCAAGTAAAATATGTGCGAAACAACCTTATTCTTAAAGAATAATATTTTAAAATCATATAAACAAAGGTACCAAGATAATACTTCTTGATATACACTTTAAAATAGATTGTTGATTAAACATATCATATTTGTTATTCCGATGCAGTGGCGCTACAAGGCTATCGTATATAGGAAAGTAATTAAATTTTTTTCAAAATAATGCGTTCTTTCGGGCTCATGCACAGGATTTCATCTGGTGAGATGGGAGGGGGTTACATTTAATACAGTTAAAATAATTTAAAAAAAAAAACTATTTTAAGTTTCAAAATTTTACCTGAAAAATAAGTTTGTCTTCAAAAATTTAAATGCCATTTTATAAATCAAAAAACCCTTGATTTTTCAATTTTTTTTTTCGAAAATCGTTAGAGCGGTTTTTTTTTTTAATTAATTTTTTATATATAAAATTTTTCAATTTTGTTCTAAAAATATTTTTGGTATGCAGTTGTTTAGTGATTGTAAATATAAGCACTACATTATGAATTTCGTAAAAAAATGTTGACCAGTTTTTGAGATATAGAATTAAAAAAAAAAAAAAATTTAATGTTTTTAAAAATCCAAAGAAAAAAAATTGCACTTTTGATAATCAAATATTGTTAAAGCAATATAAGAGCTCGTTCAAAAAAAAATTCTTGAAATCGGTTCAGAAGTTGCTGAGGAAATTAAAAATTAAAAAAACGGTTCTATGAGCGGTACTTTTCCTGAGCAATACAAAAATATGTTTTTCTTATTAAAAGAAGCCACGTTAAAAAATAAAATTTTGGAGAAAATTTATTTGGGGGCCACTGTTAGTTTTGATCTTAAAAAAAAATGAAAAAAACGCCTAACGAAAATCTGCTCAAAATCTTAACTTCCAAGTTTTAACTCAATCGACCCAATGGTTTAGGCTGTAGGAGCGTGGACAGACAGACAAAACAGACCGGACGGAATCGCGGGACCCACTTTTTTCGACTTCTCTACCATCGTAATATCATGTTTGATTAAAATCTCGAGTTCGAAATTTTGCACGAATGCAAAACTTGCCATATACAATTATACATAGTTCCTATATGTCGCAAGTAAAAAGAACTTCCATTTTATTCCGAACAAAAGTAAAATTTTGAAATCATTCAACTGTAGCTTCACTTCAAAAATTACCTTTCAAACACAAAGCTAACCATAAAATTTTATTGTAGTTCTTGAAATAAAATATAAATCAATATTTTTGACCCTCTTTTTGGCGGGTAGTAAATTTTGTATTTATATTAACAATTTTTGAAAGTTTGAAAGGTTTCTCGACACTCTTTTCCAGCCTTGGATTGTCGTCATGATCTCAAAGTAGCCTGACTCTCTAAAGCTTGCTTTGAAGTAATGAATTTTTCTGAACCGTCCTACGATTCATTTAAAAGGTTTTGTTCTGTATTGATGACTTTGAGCAGTCGTAAAAGGCATATGATATTGACGTGTTTTAAAGACTTTTGATGTTTCCCAGCTTAATGGAAGGTCTCGTCATGTTTTGACGGTTTTAAATGATTTGATATACTCTCAAACTTCAAGATTTTATTGAGCTATCTGTACGAATTTAGGTTCTCATCATTTCTGTGGGTTTAAGTAGACATATGGGCCCTTCTTACGAGAAAAACGAATCGAACTTTCGATTGAAAGTGAACGTTTTTGAAATCACTCATTTCGTGAATATCATTTCAATATTCACTTCAAAAGCCAACTTTTTTTGGAAAAAGAGACGTTAACCCATTTGAACGTCGAAATTGATCTATCTTAATTTTGCTCTATATTGGATTTCTCTAACGTTCGCTTTAAGTCGAACGTTAAGTCGATTCGCTTCTCGTAATAAGGGCCATAGTCTTGAGCTTTCCAAAGATATCCTAACTCCTTGACTGTATTTATCATCTTGGCCTATTTGAACGGACTTGACTAATTTTTACACTGTGTTAAAGTAGTTAAAACCTAAACTTGTATGGTATAATATTTTGATGATAAAACTGTGTTAAAAAATAACGTTTTTTAATTAAAAAATAAACAAGCAAGATAGTAGCTTGAAAACAAATTACTTAGATTCAAAATTTGTGTACATTTTCACTTAATTTCTTTCTATAAGAAACCAATTTGGAATCATTTATGACCTTTCTGTGAAAAACCTTTCAAAAACAAAAAAAAAAAGTCAATTTGAAATCACACTAGAATAAAAAGAGGGATTCCATTTTATTATATTAATCAAAAGATTTGTTGAAAATCTTTCAAATCCTTTAAATCTGTAGGTATTGTAAAGAATTTGTTGTAGCTTTTGTTTGTTTCTATAAAAATGACAAAAAAAATATTTGCTCCAGTCATCAAGAGAGGAAAAAATAAATATTAATTAAAGTAGGCAAATTTTTGTGCTTACACTGGCACTTTATAATCATACATACATATGCCTTCAGAAGTAAGTGTATAGGGGAATAAAATTACATTCGCAGTACTTTGTTTCCGCCCTCGTCCTTGTTTTTCACGCAAGCAATTAAGGAAAAATAAATTTGTCTAGTGCGTAGCGCCGAGCTGTGGAAATTATTTTTACAATTGTAGGTAATTTAAATACCTACATTCTTCATATATCGTGTGAAATAAAAATACCTTTATTTTTTTTCTCTTTAATTTACACAATACTCATTATGTTGTAGAGTTGTAGCTCTTAAACATTCTATAAGCTAGGCAAGGCGTGTATATTTAAAATGTTATTGTATTGAAAACATCAGTATTGTTCGAAAATATATAACTTTTCTAATATTTAATGTTGTAGTTATAATTAAAAATCCCTCTCGAAGTTGATGAAATCATCGAAGTTTTGTTTGCATTACTTGAAGCGTACAATCAATTTAACCAAAGTTTAAAATGGGAAAAAACCATAAACCAAATGAAAACCATAAATCATTTTATTTATTTTAAATTATAAGATTTTTGATGAAAAGAAAATACTTGGTCAAGTCATTAGGAAAATATTCCAAAATAATCTACCAAGAATTTCATTCAAAAATTTTTTTTTGTAAATTAGTTCCTCCACAACATCCCGAAAAATCAACTGATATACTCTAAGATATAATCTGTCCAAGTTTTTTGATCATCCGTTTCATAAAAGAAAATTTTTAGCATAAGTTTCATCGCTCTTTTAAATTGATTCCATAAGATAGTCCAGCAACACTTTTAACAATTATTTGGATATATGTACATACATGCATACTTACATACATGCATACTTACATATGTACATGTGCACATTATGCTATTTAGGTACATAGTGTGCGAAGGCCATTTGCTTATCATTTTTCAGACAAATTCGCAACGAACTGAGGGAAACAAATGAAACGAATTTATAAAATTCAAACTTTCAAATTCTACCACTATCGATTAATGCGCCACCTTGTGGATTTAAAAAGCACTCAAATAAAAGCTTTACAAGCTCATTCTTTTTTGTCAAACATTTAGTGGTGCATTTCTTTGCTTGGAATACAAAAAAGCTGCAGAAAGCTTAAAAAGCTCTCAAAGCACTTGTTGAAGCTTTAAAGTCTTTACAGTGGCAAAAAAAGTATATTTTGTATTTAGTTTTTAATTTTTTTTTTAAATAAAATAAGTGTGTTTGAATACATAACGGTAATATTCAGCCCTATTATGGCTATCAACTATCAATTATTTGATAACTGATAACTTCTATCAATGTATTGATAATTTGGTATTATGAGTATCAAATGATAATTTTTCACCCATTGTGAGGTTTTGTGAATAGGTTTTGTTTGGTGTTTGACGTTTGTCATTTGTGTTGAGTTCCTGTGTGTTGGTCTATAAATAAATTCGGCGGAATAATGTAAGTTGTTTTCATTAAATAAATTTCTCTTTTTAATTCATGAATTTATAATTTGTCCAATGGGTTTGAAGCATCCCGTAATACTGTTTATTTTAGCTTGCACGATAAACCTTCGTTCCTCAGTACAATTGCCTTCAAACAACAATTCTAGTGAAGGCATTTCGTTCTTCAATTTGTATATTCAATAAAAACTACAAAAAAACTTTTATAAATCGTATTTAAATAACAATTCTTTACCATTTACGAATATTTGATACATTTGTCAACGAAGATTTTGTAGCTGATAGAATATTTGATGGGATTTGATGGGTATCAATATGTTTGATAGCCGTAATACCGAGTTTATCAATAAAGCTATTCACAATAGATCTTTTAATTCACTATTTATCAAAAATATTGATAATTGATCTACATAATACCGATTCATTAATTTTGTTGATAATTATCAACTATTATCAAATATCGTGTTGATTCAAGAAACCCCACAGAAAAAAGTCTAGCGGGGTCAAATCGCATGACCTTGGTGGCCAATTCACATCACCCCTGCGAGAGATAACCTTACCCCCAAATCGTTCATGCAAAATGTCAATCGTGGCGTTTGTTGTGTGGCACGTAGCGCCGCCGCGCCGTCCTGCTGGAACCAAAAGCCATCTAGATCCATATGGTTCAATTTGGGTCATAAGAAATTAGTTATCATCGCTATGTAGCGCTCGCTGTTGACGTTGACCGCCTCACTAACGTCGTTTTCAAAAAAGTACGGACTAATTACACCGCGCGCTGGCCCAAAATCCACACCACACGGTACCTTTTTGAGGATGCATTATCTTCTGGTGGTATCGTTCCATATACGACAATTTTGCTTGTTAACACAGCCATTCATCCAAAAATGCGCCTTTAGTGGTAGAGATGATTTTTCGGCCAAAATTGGGGTCATCTTCCAAACGATTCGAAGCATAGTCAGCGAACAAACGGCGTTGTCTATGGTGATGAACTTTGAGCTCCTGGGTCAATTGGATCCTGTATGGGTGTAGGCCCAAGTCCCATAGCAAAATTTGCCAAGTTGAAGTCTGCGAAAGGCCGAGTTCTTGTGCACGGCGAGGAATAGCCTGCCTCGAGTTCTGTCGTACACTTTCACGGACCGCGGCGATATTCTCGCCCGATCTTGCGTTCTTTAAACGTTTACTGAACCGGTCGTCTCAAATTTGGCCACCAAACGTTGAAGAGTCGACTGTGAAGGACCACCACGTCTACCGTAAAATGGGCGCAATGCACGCAACGTTTGCGTTGACGAACACTCATTTTGATAATAAAGTTTTATCATTTGAACGTGCTGTTCAACCGTGTAACATGCTATGATGAACAATAGATTTGACAGATGTCACGAAAACAGAATGGCCGCCACGGCCAAAATCTACCCGTGCCAATTGAAAAACCCTTTTTCAATAGTTTTAATTAAATATTTTTCGTTGTTGGTGGAAGTGACCTTTTCCAAAGTGATGATAATGTTGATGACGGGCTTTAGGTCAATGAAAGAACACAATTATTTATATTGTCACGACGTTTCGTTCATGTCTATGAACATCATCAGGTGTGGCAATTAATCTATATTTGTATTAATAAATTGGTTACAATTTGATAACATTAAAAAACTATGAAAACTTACACTTGTTACATGAATATTGCACTTAAGAATAAAATCATTTGATTCACAACAATATTTACAAAAATTAAAGAATTAAAAAATTAGACTTAACTACACAAAGTTCAACTGACAAGTAACAGGCATAGAAAAATTAGTGTCAATAGATCATATTATTTGAAGTTTTTACTCTCGTACTCTCTAACAAGTGTTTGTACTGAGGGCAGTGTTGGGACTTCTACCACTTAAGTGGTATTTCTACCACTTTTTGGTGTTCATGAAAATCTACCACCTAAAAAGCAAATTCTACCACTTTTTGCAACTCACCGTTCACCTATAATTAAACTCTACCTTCTACCATATACCATACGCATACGACTACAACTCCACGCGTCCACTCCACAAACACAACAGCATATAAAATCTGTATATATATATAAACAATAAGTTAATTTTTTAGAGGTCTCTTAACTTTTTTCCCATATTTCCTTTTGAATAATAAAAATTAATATTTATTTATTATAAATAAAGATAAAAATACAATATTATAATTTATATTTTAATAAATTTGTAGCCCCGAGTTATCTAAAATTTATCCGATAAATGATCTTATTAATAATATTGTCCCCGATTTCTTGACACTCTCGCTCTCAGTTTATCAAGAACTTAAACTGAAAAAATTGAGTTTCATTTAAACGAGTTTTAATTTTATTTCCCATACTTTTTGCTCTGTTATTATTATTTAGATAATTTTAAAATATATTAAACATAAAAATGCATTGTTTTTATAACTAATTAATTTATTTATTTAACTCTTTTTCAGGTAAGTTTGAATTTAATCATAATTTGAAAAACAAAAATCTACATCTAAAATATCGGTAAGCTTATTTTGTTTTAAAATTCTTCATAATGTTTATAGAATAGTTTAATAAGTTAATTATATTTATACATAAAGAATTCTGGTTTAGAACAATTCATCACCCTTCCTCTAGGTTTCTATTACGAAGTATTATAACTCTTTCCTTATTACTTCTCATCAGAAAGACCATTTTCTCTTAAAATAATATAAAACTATAACTCATCGCTTACCCTTGAGTATATATTTTGTTCAAATTGAAAAAAAGTACGATGTTATTTATTTTTAAAACAATTTAAAACATATACAATAAAATACAAACTATTCCTCTAAAAAGTCAACTCCAATGGACAAATTGTCACCAAAAATAATGGAGAGTGCCCAACCGAATTATCAAACAAAATAATATAATATGCTCAATTGTTAGTGGTTGATATAAATGAAACTCTTTGAAAAGAAAATAAATTAGATAGTTTTGAAAAGCTTTACATTTTTCTTTAAGTGATAGTAATATCTATATGTATGCACAAAAATTCATATTTCTATTTATTTTAGGTAGTTACCTGCTTAAAACTCTCTTCTACTTAACAAGAAACTTTCTTGAATGAATGAATACAACATGTTCTAATTCTTACATAGTATAACTTTTCTTTTTTCAATATTTATGTATAGGTACAACTTGTGACATAGAACCTAATTAGAACCTTTTCATTCACCCTATATTTATAAAATCAAAAAAACAACAACGTCCTTACAAGATGGCTCTTTATAATTGATTCATTAGTTCCATTCTAAATTACATCCCTTACAACATGTTTATACCTTAACACCCCAAGGGTAGGTTTACATTTTATCTTTGTTCTAAATACTTTACTATAATATTCTTGTTACAAATAAAACTTTTCAAACTTATATAAACTCTCTCTTTTAGTTTTTTAAACTTTTGACACAAAATGGGCAGTAAAAATTAAAATTATTTTCAATTTGTTCACTATTTTCATTGAAGTTAACGTGAATACAACAAAAGCAACAAAATTCGATCAACATTTTGAAAAAAAAAAAAAGGTTTTTGAACTTTCGCAATTTTATTGAATAGGTCTTGTGGCATTTATTTTATGTTCTTTTACGTATCTCCCTCATTCTTTTTCCATAACTAAATTTCTCAACTTTTATACACTTGTTAATCTAAACAGAAACACCACTACCCCTAATAATAATAAAATAATACCACCTGCTGTCTAGCAAGTAGTACGTATACATTTTTAAGACTTCTCAGCAGACTTTATTCTATTTAGCCTATAGCATATATAGATAGACTATATAGTATCTTTGTATCTATTTCTATTTATCTGGTCTTTATTATAAACCACACACAAACAATCATTGGAAAACATTTTGAACTGCTTACATTTTGCTTATTGTTGGCCCTGTTCTGAATATTCCTTGGCTTTGTACATTCAGACAAACAAATATTACACTGAGAAAAATTATCGTTATGATTTTTAATCGATAAAAAGTTTAATTTTATAAAGGGGAGCAAAGATCTTTTGAGTGCTCAGGATCAGGATTTTGAGTCAGAATTATCAACGGGGTGGTACAAAAATAGCAAAAACACGTTAGACCTCAGTTTCATTCAACCTTGATCTAAAATTCTAAAAACTCAAAAATGGTATACAAAATAAGTTCTCAGATATGATTAGATGTGAAGAAATGCTCGAGTTCTAAATATTTTTAAAATGAAGTTCCATAGATAAACCGAGAATTACTAGATCGAGTTTTTATTTTATTTTAGAACTTCGTCAAGAAATTGGCCGTAAGTAACATAAATTTTAAACTTTAACTTTTCCCTCTATTAGTATAAAATATTTTAAAAGAAGATGAAATAAATCATAATGGTCCAATGGAATTGAATACAGATTCTTACTACTTGAGTACTATTTGAATAGACTTCCAGATTTTAAGAACAAGTAAAAGTAACCAATAATCAACATACAAATTAAGTATTTGATCACACTGCTTGAGTTCAAAACTTTAAAAAGTAGCCTGTAATGCATTGATTCGCATTTAAAAAACTTTAAGAAATAAGGCCTGGTTGAATTTCCATCTATCGAAGAGTGATAAGACACTTTGTGTTTACCGAGAACTGCAGTAATGACTGGGACTTCTTCAAACTTTTTGTACTCTCAATTAATTTCGAATACTGAATGTGTACTAAAAATAAACACCCATATTTTTGCGAGATAAGTTAATAGTAACCCTAAATTTGACGGAAATCCATTAAGTATCATCAATTCTTCGTCATTAAGTTATATTGGACTTAACGACAGTTTCGCTATATGAATTTCGCCATATCATAAATATAGATATTATAGCGCCGTGTTCGAGAGTAACCCTTCATGTCAATTTAAAGCCAATGCTGGTGTACCTCAAAAGAGTCACCTTGGTCCATTACTGTTTATTTTATTAACTTTCCATAGGAAGTTATTGTAATGGGTCCGATTTGTCAAATTGAAAATGTTGACATTTCTCGACGTTTCAAGGTCCCTAGAGTCGAAATAAAAGATTTTTAGAAAGATGTCTGTGGGTGCGTGTGTACGTACGTTCGTACGTCCGTACGTGCGTACGTTCGCGACGTTTTTTCGTCGTCCATAGCTCAAGAACCAGAAGAGATATCGACTTTAAATAAATTTCGTTATACAGATAATAATGCAGAAAGATGCAAAAAGGACTCAAGAAAATTGCGTGGGTGTTTTTTTTACCATAGCAGTTTAAAAAAGGGGGACAATTTTGGTTAACCCTAGATATCTCACAAACCAATAACGCTAGAGACTTGAATTAAATTACAAAACAAATATATTTTTGGAAAAAATGGTTTTTTTATAAATCAAAAAAATTGAAAAAAAAAAATATTTGTCACCTCGAAAAAACAAATAAAAATTGATTTTATATCCAAAACAATTTTGTACAACGAAAAATAACGTTTTCACTATCTGGTAAAATTTTGAGAAAAATCGAATGGACAATTTTTTTTATAAAAAATAAAAACCTAAAAAAACATTAAATTGAATTTCGACTCAAATATCTTTTCGGAAATTTGAGATTATGGCTTCCAACTTATTTTATCTTATAAGAAATATTCGGTAAAATTTTGAGAAAAATCGAATGGACAGTTTTTTTACAAAAAATAAAAACCTACAACAAAAAATTAATAAAAGTTAGTAAAAATTGATTTTCGACTCAAAAAACTTTTCCAAAATTTGAGATAATTTTATTTTTTAAAAAATATTGCTTTCAACATTCAGTAACATTTTGAGAAAAATCGAATTGACAGTTTTTTTTACAAAAAAAAAAAATAAAAACCTAAACAGAAATTAACCAAAGTTGGTAAAAATTGATTTTCGACTTAATTATCTTTTCAAAACTTTGAGATATTGTCTTTGTACTAATTTTATTTTTTTAAAAATATTGTTTTAAACATTCAGTTAAATTTTGACAAAAATCAAATTTACAATTTTCTTATTAAAACCCTACAAAAAATTAATAAAAGTTGGTAAAAACAGATTTTCGACTCAATTATCTTTTTTTAAAATTAAAAATATTAGCTTCAAACTAATTTTATCTCACAGAAAATATTGTTTTCGACATTCAGTAAATTTTGTATTAAAATCCAACAGTCAGTTTTTTCATAAAAAATAAATACAATCTTCAAAAAACAGTACGCAAATTGGGTAAAAAATGACGTTCGGTTCTCGATATCTCGTGAATAATAGAAGATATTGACTTCAAATTAGTTTTATTCACCCAATTTGTAATAAGAAATAAAAACTCTTAAGAAATGCTACTAAAATTAATAAAAATTGTTTTTCGACTAAAAATCTCGTTAACAAAAATAGATTTTGAAATCAAACTATTTCATCATATGCAAAATGTTGTTGGTGATTTTAAATTTTTTATAATAATTTAACTGATAACTTTTTTAACAAAACACGAAAACCTGCAAACCTTTTAAGCAAGACAAATCGACAGACGGGATGGGAAGTTATCAGTGTGGGTCGCATCCCAGCCTCTTTTTTATTATGATTCACCTTCTGTTTTAAATAATTATATATCGCTGATTTATGCAGATGATGTCCAATCAGGCCAATTCTTTAGTTTTATGGGTTCCATAATATTGCGTTCATATTGATAGAATTGAAAGTGTTCAACATTGGTTTTTAGGACAGTCGATAGGCTTTTATTACAATACCTTTAAAGGCTTCCTTGATACATATACATATCTCCCATCTCATTCTGGTCGTAGAGAGTATTTGCAGTTCTGCTTAATTTCTGGTGCATTGAATGGAACGATTTTATGTCCATCTATTCTCTATCGATTGTATTTTAATCTGAGTCAGGTTAGCTTAGGAAAAAATTTATTCCTTAGAACTATTTTTATCAGATCGAACTACATATGTCGCTAATATTCCCCTTATCAATTAATCAGTAAATTTAACAAATTCTCAATACTCATTGACTTTACAAATAACAAACTTAAAAATACAAGCTTTAAATATAATTTGTTTGTTGGCAGTTGAAATTATGTTAGTTTTAAGTTCTATGCGCATATTGCATTAACGTACTTAATAAACATATGTATTATGTAATAATCCTTTTTGATTTCAACAATAACTTGCTGCTGTACTTCATCATATATTTCTCTCAGTGTACTTTGTCTATTCTCTCAGTGTGTACTTAATTTATTCGTATAATTTTATTCAAAAATTATAATTCAAATACCTACCTCCTCGTGCTTAACAATGACAACAACAGGTGGAAATTAAATTCCGGGGCTTTTCAATTAGAATTCAAAACAAAAATCGTTTAAGCAATTACTCACTTTTATGTTCTCTCATATAAAGAATTTAAAAATAAACCTCAAAGGGTGAATGACAAATATTCGAATAGCATACATTTCTCTTCGTTTCTAAAATATCTTCGTGGTGTTTAAGAAACAAAAAGAAGAAATTATGAGTATTTTTGTAAATATCAAATAAGCAAAATGATTGCATCACACATTTCTTAATGATGTTGCCTCATGATGTATTCGTGGAAACTGATTCAATATTTTTATTTATTATTATTAAATAATTTTCCATCATTTATTTTGATGCCAATAAAAAGACAAAAATCTTGAACTATTGAATAGAGCTTTTTTGTAGAACCTAATTCAGTGCGCAGGATATTTAAAAAAAAAGCTTAAAACATAACAAGTTTAGCAGGGAATTTGAATGTTTATGTTTTTTTTTATGTTTTTCTGGTAGTATGCAAAGAGTCCTAGGAAAATTGATTGCAAGAAATCTCTGCAGATGTGTCAACTGTATTTACATATCTTCCAAAAATATATTTTATCAAGGCTTTGAATATTAATCCAATTTAATAGTTGTTCAAATATTCATGCGACATAGTCAAATATTCAAAGAGGGAGGATTATGGTATTGAAAAAATTCTTTTTTTCTCAAATGAAGTTCACTTAAAAGTTTTTTTTTCTGAATTAAGTTTCTGTTAAGGAAAATTAATTAATGTTTTTTTTTTCTTTCTTATTGGCTTTTGGCATGATACTGCAGTATTTTTGGCCATCGTAATGATGCTAAGATGGATTTAATTGGAATAAAAATAAAATACAAAAACACTTAGCCAACTGAGATGATATATTCATGCACAAGCTTCATATACAAACTTGTAGATTTTAATTTAATTAAATAGATGAGCTTTAAAGGCTCGATAAAAAATTAATGTGGAGACGAAGATTTATTCAATTGTTTTTAAATGATTTTATTTATTATTTTTTTGGTATTCTGCCGAAATTTTACATTTAAATTTAACATTCAAAATGTTTACAAATTTAGTATTTGTGTTTACCAAAAAATCTTTCCGAAAGTTGCTAGAAGCATTTTTTTTATAGTACTTCCAATTGATCTAAGTTGCGCCTAATTAGAAACGTAACAAAAGAGAACCAAGGTGCTTATGTGGTACCCTTTGTCATTTTTTAAAGAAAAATTCTTTTTGATATTTGATATTTATTTATTTGTATGTCAGCTCTACATCAAGTTAAACTTATAAATAGTACAGAATATAAAACATTGATTTAAGATACAATTAACAAAAGTTATATTTACAAACGTGTGAGAACAAAATTAACAAAAAATTAGTTAAAGTTAATTATACATTAAAAATGGACTAAAATTAAGAATTAAAAATTTCAGAATGCGACAAAAAAAAGACATGTTAATTAAAAGTTATCTGAATCAAGACGCAAGGAAAATAAAATTGAAAATGATTAATTTAAAAATATGTTCAGTTCAAGTTCGAGAAATATTCAAAACAAATTGCTTTAAACTTTCTGTTTTCGATTCTAGACTTCATATGACTGGGAAGGTTATTCCACAGTCTAACAGCATGAACGAAAAATTGCCTGCGCGATATCAAACACGTAAAGGTGGACGAGCGCAATAAAATAGAACGGCTAGAAACACAAAAAATTAAGTCTGTTACATAGATAACTTGGAGTCTTTTTAACAATCAATTTGAAGAGTAAAATACAACAACGATATTTGATGAAAGCTACCAGATCGCAATTGAAAAGCTAACGAGCTTAAAAAGAGACATGATCGAACCTACGTAGGTTAAAAACAAACCGAGCTATTGCATTAAATACCACCTTTAGTATGTGGGCTGACTAAGAATCAAGATCAGCAAACAGCCCACACCCGTATGTTATTATAGGTAGGACAAGTGCTTTTACCAGCTTTAATTTAAAATGGATAGGTAGCACGGATCTAGTAACAAATAGTCCTCTAAGTGAAGCATAAATCTTTGACACAACTGTATCGACATTGTTATTCCAAGTTAACCTGTTGTTAAAGACCAAAATTAAATTTCTAACTTGGGCAACATATTCAATAATACAATTATTCAACATAACGGGAGGAAAATTATCTGGGTTTGGTTTTTTTTATTGAAATTGGAAGAGCTTTCATTTTTTCAGGATTGAGTTTAAGTCCGTTCCGTGTCGACCAATCATATAAAGACTGTAAATCAATGTTCATTTTAGATATATAATTGGACATCATCTGCATAGATATGAAACTGACAGTAAGACAAAACAGAGGGCAGATCATTAATGAACAACGAAAACAGTAAAGGTTTAAGGATTGATCCTTGAGGAACACCATTATTAACAGAGAGGAACGAGGACATTCTACCATTACAAGACACGGCTTGCATACGATTGGTCAAATATGAGTAAATAAGTTTTTTAGTTGTGTCAAAGAAGTTAAATAGGGTCGTCAATTTATCACAGAGAAGATTATGGTTTACACAGTAAAATGCCTTTGAAAAGTCAAGTAAAAGGTTATCAAAGTTATAAATTTATTGTCTAAAGCATGTCTTATGTCATCAGATACGTTGAATTGAGCTGAAACACAACTATGTCTAGACCGAAATCCAGATTGCAAAGGATTCAATAATAATAGCTTGTCTTCAATATAATATTTTATCTGGTTACTTATCAGACTTTTTGAAAAACTTTAGATAGAAAAGATAGGATAGCTATCGATCTATATTCCTTCTTTTTTCCTTGTTTTAGGATGGGGATAGTTCTCGATGTCTTCCATAAGATGGGATATGTAGATGTCATTATAATGGTGTTGAATGGCATTAGATAAAAAGTTCTTAAGCCCAAATATTTTATTTAAGGGTTTTGATTTGGTATAACGGCAATTTTTTTAGGGTTTCTCGTTTTATCTTAATAACTTGAGTCTAAACAAAAATATCGTATTAATGATATTTGTTTTGATATAAATGTCTTAAGGGGGTATTCTAGTGTAGAATTTTGAAAAAATCAAAACATTTTTTTTTTTCATATTTCCAAAGTTTAGACATTCAAGAATATGCGTTTAAAAGGATTTTTTAATATTCCTATTATTTCACAAGTTAATTGAAGGTCATAGAAATTGGTTCTGAGTCTGTGTGTCCAGTTTCTGACTTAAATCCTTTTTCCCCTTACGTCAAAGAATTAATGATTAAATAACAGTGTTAATTTTATAGTTATCAAATGAAAAGTTTAAGTTTATCAACACGTGACAAATAAATAAAAATATTATCTGATCACTCGGGCGTATACGTACTATTTTTTTTAATGGGTTTGCAAACAACAAAAGATGTTTATTTAATCGTAAAGATTTAGGTTTGCCATTAACAATGCAAAACGATATTAGCCAATAAGTTGTCAAGGTTCTTAATGAAATTTTTCACAACCAATTACCACATTAGCAGCTAGGTAAAGATATCAAATTATAGCTTTTATTGCCCAATTATGATCACCTCGTCGAAAAATATCACGGTTAGGAAACTTGTTCTCAATTTTTGTAATGAATTTTAACAATTTCAATGTATTCTTAAGCATATGTTGTTGAATTTTTAATAATGGCGTCAATTTTACTTTTAAAATATCTTTAAATCTTATCATATGACTCCAAACAAATTAAATTTTAGTAAATTTATGGACTTTTACTTTGAATTCAATAAAATGGTTATTTCTTAAAAATGATTTCTCTTAATAAATTAATCTTATGACTCTTTGTATGCTTTCTAAAATAAGAAGATTTTTCTTATTCCCAACACCCACTTAAGATGTATACAATTGTCTCAATTGAAATAAAACCTCTTCAAGACCACAACAATCAAAAGGCTTATGCCTGACCTTAGATCTTCTCCCAAATAAATTGCATAACTTTTAATACTACAAGTACTTGCAATACGACTTCAAATTATTACTAAAAGCTTATATTTTTGCCCAACACTTTCTAATAACACTTTATCGCCCATCATATAATAATAATCACAGGGCTCATCCTTTATTGTGGTTTATTGCTACAACACCATAAAGATATGTGGTTTCTGATAACAGTCTGTCGCCTGAATGCTCTGCTAGTGACAGGCAATCTTAATGTCATTATCCAGTAATAGAATCAATCTGTAACACTTCAATGCATTTAAAGAGGAGTCCCTTATTCGTCCTAAAAGTAGCTAGATTGTTTTCATATGATAGTCGAAAAGCTTTTAGAAGGAGAATAATGTAACACTCTCATATTATTTCTGCGCATATTCGTATTTTTTTGTTTGTATATATTGAGCTTTTAGCCTTATTTTTGTTAGGCCAAATATACAGAAAAGAAAACGAAGTCTAGGTGATGTTATCAAACATTTTACTTTGAAACACTAGGTATTATGTTTTCAAAAGAAAATCCAAGATCAATATAAGAACAACACAAAAAAAAGAAAACTCACGAGATAGTGGAGATTAAGTTATCACCAGCAGCTTTTTAACTGTTTTTTTTTTATTTTATTTTTAATGGCAGAAGATGAGAATATCTAATTAAAAATAAGGCCGATGCCTTTTTCAGACAATGTCCTTTTTCATTTATTTTAAGCTTCAACCATAATTAGCCTTTGTACTGATTCAACTATTTGTTTTAGTCTTATAATAAAGATAGTTATCTTTAATCCCTTTTTTATTTCCTTAGATATTTTCATTTTTAGAAATTGTTTTTATTATTTTTAATTCAAACATTCCCATCAATCCCATCCACAGAATTCCTAATAAAAATATTTCTTTTTTTATGAAATAGAACTGAATTTATAAAATATAATAAAATTAACCATTTCTCCTTAAATTTTGGTATAATTTTAGACATGAATGAAAGTAGCATACATTTTTTCCATTTTTTTAAGATTTATGGAAATAGATTAAGATGATGTGGATAAGATATGAACAATCTGTGTGACTCTATAACTCAAACATTGATATGTTTAGCATTTTGGTGAAAAGTAAAGGACTAAAGCTAGTATGTCACTAGTACGGTGAAGTTCAAACAAAAATTTGATTTTACTGTAAAAAACACCTTCAAAAATATTTTTAATATTTCTTTTAAAATAAGAAAAAAAAATATTTTGTTTTAAATTGTTTTAAAATCAGATTATTGTATATAGTTATTTCCTTTGATGTTGTTTCTTTTTTAAATTAAGAGTACTTAAAATACAAGTGGGCTTATCAGTTATATTCTCCTTTTATTTCTAAGACTTCGGACTTAAGCCAATGGGTAACTACATGGGTTGACAATATTAAGTTCTTTTCTGCTGCAACAAGAAACCAATAATATTTAAGAGGCTTTCCTCAATTCAAATCTCACTTAAGACAACCAAAAACGGTTTTTTTAAGGCTAAGTTAAAACATAACATATATGTACCTTATCAATAAATTGTATGATGATTTTGCAAAGTACAAATCTTAATATTCTAGATACTTTATAAACCAAAATTAGTATCTCACTTAGTTTTCGTAATTTCTCATTAGTTATGAGATGACTCATGGGTATTTCTTTGACTCTATCTAATGTTTTTAAAAACCTTGAATTTAATTCCTTTATGTTTTTGAATACTACGTTTGAAGGTTAATTTTTAAACTGCGATTTTAGCTTTATGTCTCAAAGTAGTAATACCCGTTTTAAATTTGTTTGTATATTATTTTCAAAATATTCCAAAAACTTGATCTTATAACTTTATGGCTTCGAATTCATAATAAGATCAAAAATTGCTTTTATTTTGTTTTGAGTTTTTCTGTTTAAACCTGATTTAGAATAAATGCTTTAGTGATTTTATAAAGTTAGTGTATGGCAGGTGAACACTTAAAACTTATGAGGATTTTTGAAAAATAAGTAAGATACTGAACATATTAAAACAAATTATTGAAATAAGGAATTGTTTATTTGGAAAATCATCACGAATATTATTTAAAAATACAAACTACTTCATGAATTTACATAGCCTGAAAAAGCCTAATTTTAGGTTTTTTTTTTTAAATTATGAAAGGTTGTATCTCAAAAACTTGACGTGATAGATTGATTTTGAAATCGAAATCAAACAAAAGCCCCCAAAAACCTTAGAAAAAGTTTAAGTTGACTGTCACCTGTCTTCAACGCTGTCAAAACCACTGCGTAAGCTTTTTTCATCTGTCCTACTCCTCAGGTCTTGTTCCGATCGAATGGAAAACTGCATTTGTCCAGCCCATCCCAAAAAAAGGTGAATCTTCCTTACGCTCTAATTACCGACCGATTGCACTTACGTCCCTTCTTTCCAAGGTCATGGAAACGCTGATTAATTATCAGCTCAAGAAACATCTTGAAGATCGAAAGCTTCTTAATGACCGTCAGTACGGCTTTCGAAGCAATAGGTCCACTGGTGATATCATGGTTTATCTCACCGAACAGTGGAGCAAATCTTTACATCGCTTTGGAGAAAGTAAGATCATTGCACTTGATATTTCAAAAGCATTTGATAGGGTTTGGCTTTAGGCTCTCTTATCGAAAATGCGTGCTTTCGGTTTTCATGAATCTCTGCTTTATTGGATTAGTGTTTTGGATACCTTTCGGATCGTTCAATACAAGTAGTATTGGATGGATTCAAGTCTAAAAACCTCAAAATAAATGCTGGTGTGTCCCAGGGCTCTGTTCTATCTCCAACACTCTTTCTCATTTTTATTAATGATCTCCTGCATTGTACAATGGGGAATAAAAACCGCGTGGAATTTAATCAGTAAAGGACTTATGACCCACTTAGGTGGGTCAAAACTTCATAAATCGATTATGAATTTATAACCCAAGTAAGTGAGCCAAAAGTCCGTCAAAATTTCCAACGAAATTCTGACCCAAAGCTTACGGTTTTTTGGAGTCATTCTCTCTGAGAAGCGAATGCTTACGAAAATTTTTATTGGTTGCGTTCCTTTCACTTTGAACAAACTTTGAACAAAATTATAATATAAGAAGTGATAAGCAAAAAATTGTACAATTATTAATTTTGGAAATTAGAATGCTTTAAAAAATTATATGAAAAAAATGTATTTGTATTCGCGCAAATTAATTAATTAAAAGAGCCGTTTTAAAAAAGTGTGATTATTGTTTGCTTCCTTTTGTCACATTCACATGTCCCTAATATTGGTATTCTTTTTTTAATCATAGATCTATCCCTTTCTCTTCTTACTAATGAGAAAAAAGACTGATAAGGCGTATACACATGCTTTCCAATACATCAATTCAAATATATATTTAAATTCCTTCCAACTTCATTTACATGTGATTTTGAACAAGGGTTAAGGAGAGCATTAAATAATGTTTTTCCAACTGCAATTATAAATGGATGCTGGTTTCTGTTTTCAGTTTTTCCATAAAAAGAATAAATAAATTTATTTCATTCAATCTTAAATTTTTTGTTTAAGATCTTATGGCTCTTTTTATTGCGAACTTTTGGCTCACTTACGTGGGTTATAAGTTCATAATCGATTTATGAAGTTTTGACCCACCTAAGTCCTTTGCGCCAATAAAAGTGCCTCAACTATAATATGATTTTATTAAATTTTTAACTAAATGCACTACACCTACATGTTTTGTGATACTCTTTCTTCGAATGTATTAAATGTTCGAAAAAAATTGTTAAGCGGCCCATAGAAACCCCACTTGTGTGCACACCGTTGTACTGACACCCGGTGTGACATTCCACCACACACGACACTCCAAATCGTACACACATTCTAAGTGAAAGAGATTTCAAAATGGAAAGATTAGAATTGAAAAAACTTGCCACGCACCGCACTCAACAACAATTTGTATGCAACTGAATGCTAAATGTGCACTCGCATCCCCACGCACATTACACCGATCGAGACACCGATACAGAAAAACAAAACACTTTTGATTTTATTCGCTCCGTGTCCGACACCTAAAATTGGTGTCTGCTTTAGCCCACACACATTTCTGCACACCGACACTTGTGTGAACACAAGTGTGGTGTCTATGGGCCGCTTTATGCCTAAAACTTAAAAAACCTATGTTTTTGGAGATAGAAAAAAAAAGTGAACTAGACCCGCTTTATAAACAAACTTCAAACTTAAGCCATTTATGTTTTTAACGTTAACATTTTAAAAACACTATGTGAAGCGAAAATCTAACTTGAAAAAATATTATCCGGCCGAGTTATTTTAAAAATGTTAAAAAAATATTCTTTAAATTTCTGGCCAACAATTAAAACGCCGCCGTCAAAATTCGAATAGGTCCGTTATTTCTATAATATTTAACCTTATGCTATAAATTTAATGTAATTGAATTCTGATTTAAAGTAAATTCATCAAATAACTTATTATCAAGAATTTAAATTTACACCTGATAAAAATAATGGTTAATGTACTCGTGCATAAATTTTGTCTGTTGTTTTTTTTTTATTATCGTATACATAGCCGTGAATATTGATTCATCATTCAATATACTTACAAGTGAAAATAATAAAATGCAATCGACCTTCAACCACATTAATGCAATTTATTAATAAATAAATTAAATTTAATATCGAGTGAACTGTGCTTTAACCCAATTCAATTAAAACTTAAAGGTATTTAAAAATAAAGAGACGCAATTAAACTGATGCATCCATCATCAAAAGTACTTTTCAATTAATTTAATTACAGCTCAACATAAATATAAAATTTTCTTTATTATAGAAAAAAATAAATAAAGTAAAACGTAGTTAATTGGAGGTATAGAGTATTTAAATTATTAAATGAACAATTCCAATTTTGTATATGATATCTATTTTAACTTTAACTTTACTCATATGTTATGTAGAGTATGAGTCGTGTGTAGGATTAAGGTATTCTCTCTCTAAATTAAATTTGACAACCAACACGACACGTAACGTACGTGTTAAAGTATACTACTTAAAACGACACCTACACTATATTTTATACGCATAGTTTTATAAATTTTGTATTCATATGGAAAGATTTTTAGACGAATATGACTTTTATGTTTAATATTATGTGTCTCAAACAAAGAACTAGACATATTTAGAGTTAGTTGCACGTTTTAAAATAAAATTTATTCAGAACCACGCAAAAACTTCTGTGGTTATCTAGTCGCAAATTTTACACTGTGAGACTTGAAATCACGTTGTTGTAATAAAGCTAAAAATGGTAATACAATTCGACTGCATTCCTACGTATTGAAATCAAATTATTTATAAAAATCATCTGTGTTTTGAGATTTAAATTTTAAATTAGTTAGGTACACTTTTTTCATTGACAGACAGTTATGTATTTGACAGTTGGTATAGAAGTTTTTCGCTCAGTATAGTTTGACATTTTGTCATAAATCTACATTTTTACTTACAGCACTGCTAACATTTATTGCAATGTTAAAATATATTGCAGCACATCTCTCAATTTACTGCCTATGTTTTTCTATGTGCATATGTTTATTCCTGTTCGTTCAACCTTGAAGTTATATTTGAAACTGTGGTGTTGACGGGTAACACGTCGATGCATCTAAAGCAATCAGTGTTGGATTTTGTATATAACAAACATTTAATTCTTCTGTAATAATGGTTATCGAGTGTTTGAATCAGTGCATGCAGTGTAGGAGTTATTGTATTTAACTATCACGCCACAAAGTTAGTAAAAATTAACCAAAGAGTTACATAAAGGGTGGGCCAAATACAAGTTTTTTTTTTTTTAACGCAATAAAATGAATAAAATATATGCGTAATATCGATCCCTTAAAAAGTCTTAACTGTTCAAATAGCAGCTCCAAGGAAGCACGCACTGGTGTTTTCACACCTCCTACAGACTCGGTTTTTCTGACTGTACGAACATTTGGACGATTAAATTGAACGAAAAAAATCACAAAGTGCGCGATATGCATTTTGATTTGAACGCCCATTTTCATAATAAGTCTAAATTTAACGCGTTGCTCGATTGTGTATCTTTCCGAGGTTCAAATTTAGTTAGTCTGAAATTGAGAAACGTCAAATGAAATGCCGAAAAAAATTTGACGTTTAGGTGTGATTCAAAATCGGCCTTTAAAATTTAACCACCTTTTATAAACAAAACGACTTTAACGAATAAGTTGTTTAACGCTTGAAAAACGTCGTGAATCATTGAGAACTTGTTTCTAAAGTGAGTGCTTTGTTTTTTGAAAAAAAAAGTCATAACGTTTTGAACCAAACTACCATGCATATCGTACTCAAGTTTGTGTTAAAAGTTTGTGAGTTTGGTATACCCTAGTAACCAACAGCACGGTTTCTGTTCTTCATACCGTTCGCACGGTCGAGAATATACATAGCTGTTGAAGACGGGAGTGTGAGACAACTCGCCATTGATCCCCAGAGTTCAACATTTCACATCTCTTTACAGATCCATGTTATCATTTTTTAACTTTCCATAGGAAGTTATTGTAATTTGTCGAATTGAACATTTTGACATTTCTCGACGTTTCAAGGTCCCTAGACTCGAAATAAAAGATTTTTAGATAGATGTCTGTACGTGATTTCGCGACGATTTTTCGTCGTTCATAGCTCAAGAACCCGTAGAGATATCGACTTTAAATAAATTTTGTTATACAGATAATAATGCAGAAAGATGCAGAAAGGTCTCTCTAAAAAATTGCGTAGGTGTTTTTTTAACCATAGCAATTTAAAAAAAAGGTGAAAATTTTGGTTGTAACATGATACCAAACTAGTATATTTTTGGAAGAAAATCCAATTAACAGTTTTTTTTTATAAATCAAAAAAACTGAAAAAAATATTTGTCACGTCGACAAAATGCACGAACAAAAAATGATTTTATCTCCAAAACAATTTTGTGCAACGAAGAATAATGTTTTTAAAATCTGGTAAAATTTTGAGAAAAATCGAATTGACAGTTTTCTTACAACAAATAAAAACTTAAAAAAAAATTAATAAAAGTTGGTAAAAATTGATTTTCGACTCAAATATCTTTTCAAGACCTTGATATTGGCTGTGAACAATTTTTTTCTTTTAAAAAATATTGTTTTCAACATTCAGTAAAATTTTGAGAAAAATCGAATTGACAGTTTTCTTACAAAAAATTAAAAACCAAAAAAAAAATTGACAAAAGTTGGTAAAAGTTGATTTTCGACTTAAATTATATTTTCAGAACTTTGGAGATATTGGCTTTAAACTAATTTTATCTTATAAGAAATATTGTTCATAATATTCGATAAGATTTTGAGAAAAATAGAATTGACAGTTTTATTACAAAAAACAAAAACCTAAAAAAAAATTAATAAAACTTGGTAAAAATTTACTTTCGACTCAAATATTGTTTCAAAAATTAAAAACATTCAGTAAATTTTTTATAAAAATCCGACAGTCTTTTATAAAAAAATTAAATCTACAAAAAATAGTACCCAAATTTGGTAAAAATGTATGTTCGGTTCTCGATATCTCGTGAATAATAGAAGATATTTACTTCAAATTAGTTTCATTCACCCAATTTGTAATAAGAAATAAAAACTCTTAAGAAATGCTACTAAAATTGGTAAAAATTGTTTTTCGACTAAAAATCTCGTTTACAAAAAAAAAAGATTTTGAAATCAAACTATTTCATCAAATGCAAAATATTGTTGGTAATTTTTAAATCTTTTAAAATAATTCAACTGACAATTTTTTTTAACAAAACTAAAAAACAACTACAAACCTTTTAAGCAAGACAAATCGACAGACGGGATGGGAAGTTATAAGTGTGGGTCGCATCCCAGCCTCTTTTTTTTTCTGAAATTGAAGACCATGGATTGAGAGGAAGTCTTGTTTATACAGAATTTCGAGCCGTGCAACAAATCGATCTTTTTCGGACAAACTACCCAAATCGATTCAGCGTATTGGCGCTACTGCAGAAAATATTGCTGCAGTTCACAATAGTGTGGCTGAAGAGCCGTCCACCTCATCTCGTCATTGATGAACATTATTGACCATGTCAAGCCTCGTCAATGGTCGGAATGGTGGCAAGAAATGGCAACAGTGGATGATCAATTAATTTTCAAAGAAAATCATCTTCACTGATGATGCGGGATATTTTCACCTCACCTCAGTGGATTCGTCAATAAGCAGAATTGCTTGGAATGATAATCCAAGAGTGTTTGTTGAAAAACTAATGCACCCACAAAGAGTGACTTTTTGGTGTGGTTTATGGGCTTTCGGCATCATCGGGCCGTATTTTTTCCAAAATTAGGCCGGTCAGGCAGTTACTGTGAATGCTGTTCGTTTACGTGATATAACGAACTTTGTATGGCACGAATTGGAAGATATGGATGTGGAGGGTATGTGGTTTCAACAGGACGGTTCAACTCTCAACAGGTGTTATCTCACGTGGTGACGATGTCAATTGGCCGTCAAGATCATGTTATTTGACACGGTTGGACTTCTTTCTTTGGGGTTATTTGAAAGAAAAGGTATACGTCGATAAGCCAGTAACAATTCAAGAGCTAAGAGATGAGATAATTCGGCAAATTAACGGCATATAACCTCAATTACGGCTCGGCGTCATCGAAAATTTAGACAATCGGATTATAAAGAGAAATGACAATTACTTTTTTAATAATTTGTGTTTTATTCAAAGTCAACATTGGCCCTTAAAATTTAACCACAATTTACTTTCAGTATTCCAGTCCTACCTTTTTTAAAACTTATAATATCTCAAACCTATAGACAACAATACGTAAAAGTTTTAAAAATATTGTGACTCATTTTTAAGAGAACAGGTGTACTTAATATACCTTTAAAGGCATTTGAGTTATTAATAGCTTAAGATTTATTTTGTATTTAATAATTAACTGTAAATTTGGATTAACTTTTTTATAATTCTATCTATAAGGGTTTACTAGAATACTCATTTAAAAAAGCATACTAGTGTCAAAATTAATTAATGAAAAACTAATAATGCCGATAAATATAGCCGCCTCTTTATAACTTATATTCCAGAGGAACTGATTTAATATTCTTGGAATTTATTAAAATAAAATAGATCGATATTTGATGTAACTTAAATATGATTCTTTTATTTATTAGTTTTTGCTTAGGGAATTTTTCATTAAAAAAGTTGCTGTACATACATACATGTAATAAACAATGACTTCATTTTACATACCAACAATATTTGTAAAAGCATTTTTAGATTTCATAAGATAAAATTAACAATTGTTGTAGGTAGTAGTTTAGTTGTTGAAATTTTCATACGATTAAAAATAAAGAATAACAATTAAAAAGCTTCTATTTGAAGCCTTTATTCGATTAACTTTTATAGAATAATGAATTTAAAAAAAAAAGCCAAAAATTAATATTTTATTAATATTCATTGATTAATTTTGTTAGTTTGTCAGAATATTATACAAGATTTAAATTGTCCTCCAATTGTGTTATGTTATGACAAACTAGTGTTTCGTGTTGATATCATCAAATCTGTCCCAAAGGACATCAAATATTGATAACAATGAATAATTGCCAGTTTTTTAAAAAATACAACAAAACTTGCCAAAGCCATTATTCACACCAACAAAATTTTAGCGGATGCATTGCCATTTATTAAGCCTCTTTCGGATTGGCAGTGTCCCAAATGGTGTAATTTAGCTTGTTGCTTTATCTACGTAAATGTTGTTTTTTTTAGATGTGTGGTTTTCAAGAAGAAATAAAACGCATATAATAATTGTGTTCAGAAAATTTTTCAGAAAGCAGATTTTTAGCTTGCAATCTATGTGTAAAAAAAAATTAAAAAATAACAATTATTTACATAAATAAAATAAAAAAATAAATAAATCGGGTGGCGCAACAGTCCTTTGAGAACTAGGGCCTAGTGACTTACAACTCTCAACCATTCCTGTGTGCGAGTACTGTTGTCAGGGATGTAGGGGACCTACAGTTTTAAGCCGAATCCGAACGGCCAATTTGAGAAAGCACTTTTCATGAATTTGTCAATTCCTCGCAAGAGGCAGTACCCGTGAAAAAAACTTTAGATGGCATAGGCAGGGATCGAACCCAAGACCTCTGGCATGACAGTCCAACGCACTAACCATCATGCCACGGGTACTGCTATTTACATAAATAGTAAAATTAAATTTTGATGATAAGTGAAGTATTTAATACTTTTATTAATGTTTTTTTTTTACTCAAGTGCTTTTACAAAAACAACTTTTACAGTTGTTCATTTACTAAAGTATCCTAAAATGTTCTTAGGTCGTAGTTTTTATTATTATTCTTTTTTTATTTACCAAAAATGGTAAAACATCTTGAGCCAATATAAGAAATGTAGATGCAGAAAAAGTTGTATGGTAAAATATCTTAAGTTAACAATTTATTTTACGATTTTACTTTTTTGATAAATATCGAACATAAAAACAACCTACTTTACCTTTTGGGCACAGAATTATAATGTTATGGTGAAAAATTTTACTTTGTTATAAAAATAAGTCCTTACCATTATGATTTAAAAAATGATTTCGGGCAATTGACCGCGGTGTCTGGCTCGAATAAATTTCCACCGAGCGAGAGGCCTAATTTTCGGCCGTATGTCAGCAATAACATTCTGAATATTCTCTTTCAAGGCGTCAATTGCCTCGCGCTAATTTGCGAGGACAAGTGACTTCACATAACCCCACATAAAATAGTCCAATGGTTTTAAATTGCACCAAGCGAGATAATGCGCTCACCAAAAGTTTCCTTATATCTGTATAGATTGCTTTGTTACGTTCGCACGAATCAAACTATTGTGTTGTTAAGAAGTAAGTTTATATTTTTTGAAATGGCAAACCAAACAAGTGACAGCTGTCAAAAAAGATCAACTCTGAAAAAGGGTTGTCATATGGAAAAACCAAACGTCTAAAAATACACCCGTTATTAAAAATCAGAGTCAGCGAATGTTTGGTGTCACTGACCGCCATGATTTCTATGAGTTTTGAATCTTGATAACAAAACATAATAAATCATACAATAGATCAAACCCGTAGCAAACATTAATTCCCACCATATGAAACTTACACAAAAACCATAAAATAAGTCTTGACAAAAACAAATTATTTGAATCAATTCTGGTTTAAATCTTTACGCTTTCTAAAAATATATCATTTATATCCTCTCTCTACGAAATTGGATTTTTAATTTTACCTCCTTATTAGTTCCTTTGAGAAATTTAAGTGTTTTTGGAGAACTAAAAAGGATTTTCCAAAAATCTAGTACACAAGTGCATCAAATTTCCCAAAAAAACATATGATCCGATGTCTAATCTTGCTCGTTAAGGTAGTTGTTGCTCCTATATATATTTTCACTTAAAAGTATGTCATTTTAATTGCCCTGCACTCCAACATTACCCATAGTATTCATTGAAGTGTGACATGATTATTTTTCCCAGCTCATTTAACTTTCCTGCACCTGTATACCTATAAAGTTGGTATAGATATAAAGCACCACTTGAGTTGGTGCACGTGTAAATTAAAAGGACCTTATAGCCATCATCTGTATATAGAGTGCAAAACAGGAGAGAACCAAATGGGTTCTAATATTTACCATATCAAACATTTTGAAATATTTTCCTTAAAGCATCTAAAATTATAATGAAATTTCGAAAAAGGACTTAAACTTTGACAATAATTTAATTTCATCTGGTTAACATTCTAGATTCAAAACTACCCTACTACTCGGTAAGAACTTAAGAAAAAAGTACTTTAAATAAATGTTCCCCATCATATTAAAAAAATAAATTATATTTATAGCCATATCTGACATTTAACACCTTATGTACATTCATACATATATAGATTCCTAAAAACCACATCTCCAAAATCTACAATTTATGTACCGTGATAATGTTCTTCTTCCAAAATTATGATTGATTAAACCAAGAAAAGCTTCCAAAAAATTTTTAACCCAGAATCCATGTCATCGTCCAATAAATAATTCAAACTTATAAATGCATTTTATGAGCACAAGACATTTATCATAAAAGCACTTTCATTCTATCTATATAGAAAGACTGTTGAGGGTAGGTACAGAACACAGACTTAACTTCCAATAAACCTTCGCATGGATAGAGGTATAGCATTTTGTGTGCCCTCTTAAACAGTGAAGTATTTAGTGATGGGTAGGTATTTGCAACCCTTGAAACTTATAGTCACGCTTGTCATAATTGCATTAACAAATCACTCAACTGTCGGATTAAGTGTTGCATAAGTTTTTTAACTTGTAGGAATTCATATATTCTATTTTATCTATCTAAATCTAGGTAGGTATACCTTTTAAGTACCTGGCTGGCTATAGCTATTTTTATTTCAAAAAGATATTGTTTGTCTGAAACTTGTATTGTATTGCGATTTTATTTTATTATATAAATATTTTCCACTGACACATTTTTTTTTTGATAAATTGAGAGATAGTAGAAATAGTGTGTTCTCTCAAGAGCCACATTTATTATAACTGTCCGAAGATTAAACCCACAACTTTTAACTAGTTATAACTATAAGGTACCTATAGGTTAGGTGCTTAAACTTAATATACGTAACGTATCTTTTAAAGTTGTTTGGGTAAATCATTTTTTGTTTACTTTTCATTCTGTTTGTTGTATGTTTATACCTACCTATTGTAAGAGATATTTATTTGCAATGTGCTAAATATGAACAATAAGTTCGAACAAACATGTAACATTGAACACCCTATTCTATTTAGTACTTAATCGATCTACTTATTCATACATACAATAAAATATTATGTTTTCAAATCATTTAAATTTCTCATCTCTTTGCTCTCTAGCTGTAAAATCTCATGACTTATTTTAATGTTATAAAATAATATGTAAACTGTTAGTTTTAAGCGATTAGACTCAAATATGTTTGCTTAAGAAAAATCACTTGTAATAAAGCTCTCGATAAGACAAGACGTGTTTTTGCTTTTTTATGATTTTTGTTTGCATGTGATTAAGAAATTTAGTTTGTTTTTTTTAATAAAAGTATTTGATAAAGATATTATTGCTTATAATTATTCAGAAGTGGAATAAAAAATCTGCGTAGTTTGTGCATGCTTAAAAATTAGATTACGCTTAAATTTTGATATTTCTATTGAAAATTTTTTTATGATGGATGCATGTGCTCGTGCCGCTATGTTTGTGCAAAGCGCGACTGTCCCAAAACTAAAAGCTAAACTTGTCGAGATGGGTTTGTCCTCGTTGGGACTGAAAGCCACGTTGAAGTCACGTTTGGAGGAAGGAATAGCTCTTCTCGATGATGGTCGATTAGAGGAGCTGTTTTCAAATGATGATCTAAATGGTGACGTGGATGGTGATGAGAGTGAGCCAGATTTAGTTGAGGAAGACAGGGCTGTTTCACAGAGGTTAGAGAGTTTGCGTGAAATTGTAAAAAAGAAGGAAGAGATTGCTTTGTTAGAACAAAGGATAGCCGAGTTAGGTAACCATCGCAGAGATGTACATTCACCATCGTACACATTTCGTGATATTGAAGACACGATGGCAACGTTTTCTGGTGATGATAATTATCATGTGAAGAGGTGGATCAGTAGTTTTGAGGATGCGAGACTACTCTACAAATTATCCGAGTCCGAAAGTTTTGTATATGCTAAAAGATTGCTTCATGGTACTGCGAAGTTGTTTTTAAGATCAACCTCGTGTCGTTCTTGGGATGGGTTAAAAAATGCTTTGTTGGCTGAGTTTCATAACAATGCGTCAACTACAGATGTTCATAATATGTTGCGAGGACGTAAGAAACGCAAGGACGAAACTTTTCAACAGTACTTGCTAAACATGCAAGAAATAGCATCTCAAGTTGACATCGAAGAGCAGGATGTTATAAGTTATATCATTAAGGGTATTCCTGACTCTATTTTTAACAAACAAATTTTGTTGACTGCGAATAACATCGCCGAGCTGAAAATCATATTAAGAAAATATGAGAAAATGAAATATGAGCAGCAGTCATCTACCTCTGTGTATCACAAACCGACACCACATCCAAAATCTTCACCAAGCTCGAGTACCAAATTCGTCGCAAAGTGCTTTAACTGTAATGAAGCTGGGCATATATCAACCAATTGCCAAAAGCCCAGGAGAGAAAAAGGTTCTTGTTTTCGGTGTGGTCACAAAGGCCATGTCGTTAAGGACTGCCCACAACCGTCGTCAGTTCTTGTTGTCCAAAACCCTGAGTTAGAAAAAGAAACTCATATTTCTACGTGTTCCTACATGGGGGACTTTCATGATGTGTTCGAGTATGAATTCTTAAACGATGACTCTGGTTCCGTGCGTTTTACAATGCGTGCGATGACATTGATCGACACGGGAAGCCCCATAAGCTTTGTGCAGCAGCGTTTCGTTCCGCCATATCTGATGACATCGGTACCATCTCTTTGGAAAGATTTTGTAGGTATTAATAATTCCAAACTTATTTTATTGGGTAGCGTTATATGTAACGTCAAAGTTAAAAGTAATTTTGTTAATTTGTGTATATTAGTTGTCAAAAATGAAACCATGCAAAATGCGATAGTGTTAGGACGAGATTTTTTACAAAAGAATAATGCTAAACTTGTTTTAAAAGATGAAAATATCGATTTAATTGAAAGAAATAATTTAAATGACTCTTTATGTGAAGGATTTATTGAGGAAATTTTGAGTATTGATATATCTGAGGATAATGAAAAATCGGGTTGCTTAAAAATTAATAAAAACTTAGATTACAATGACCAAAATTTAGTAAGAAGTTTAGTTACGCAAAATAATTCTGAGAACACAGTTTTTACAGATGATTTTGAAATGAAAATCGTTTTGACGAATAGTAACAGTGTTTTTAATTGTGTTCCCCGACGATTGCCATACGCTCATAAGCTTGAACTTCAAAAAATTCTCGATGAGTTAATAAAAAACAAAGTTATTCGGGAAAGCAATTCCCCTTATGCTTCACCGATCGTGTTGGCAAAGAAAAAATCTGGCGAGTTGCGTCTCTGCATAGACTTTCGTCAGTTGAATAAACTGACAGTAAAAGATAATTTTCCAATCCCTCTTATAGAGGATCACTTGGACAGGTTACGCGGCAAAAAGTATTTTACATTGCTAGACTTGAAAAGTGGATTCCATCACGTTAAGATGTCTGAAGAGTCTGTGAAGTTCACCTCATTTATAACACCATTAGGACAGTATGAATACTTGCGCATGCCTTTTGGCTTAAAAAATGCGCCATCTGTTTTTCAGCGTTACATCAATTCGCTTTTTAAAGACCTTATAAGCGCAGGAAAAATACTTGTTTACATCGACGACTTGCTTGTTGCAACCGAATCTAAAGAGGAGCATTTTAAAATTTTAAAAGATGTTATGGATGTTGTAATGAAACATAACTTACAATTGCGGTATGACAAGTGTCTTTTGATGTTTGATAAGATAACTTATTTAGGATACGAAATTTCTGCTAATGGCATAGGACCGAACATCAATGGTTTGAAGGCCGTTGCAGAGTTTCCTGTTCCTTCAAATGTCAAAAATGTTCATTCTTTTTTGGGTTTAACTTCTTATTTTAGGAAGTTTATAAAGGACTTTTCCACCATAGCTAAACCATTATATGACCTGCTCAAAAAAGATGCGAAATTTGTTTTTGGTCAAAACGAGTTAGAAATTTTTGAATTGTTGAAGCAGAAGTTGTTGAATGCTCCAATTCTAAGTATTTACAACCCTCATGCTGAAACCGAATTGCACTGCGATGCAAGTAGCTTGGGATTTGGTGCAGTGCTGTTGCAGCGTCAGGAAGATAAGCACTTCCATCCTATTTTCTTTTACTCAAAACGAACAACATCTCAAGAATCAAAGTATCACTCATACGAGTTGGAAACGTTAGCCATAGTGTCCGCTCTTAGGAGATTTAGAATCTACCTCACCGGTATAAAATTTAAAATAGTTACGGACTGTAAGTCTCTGACCCTTACTCTTAGTAAGAAAATGTTAAATCCTCGAATCTCAAGATGGGCTCTTGAGCTCCAAGACTACGACTACATCATTGAGCATAGAGATGGTCGGAGGATGCAGCATGTCGACGCTCTTAGCCGCTGCCACAATATTTTAATCGTCGAGTCAGACTCCTTTGAGCATGTGCTTGCAGCATCGCAACAAAAAGATTCTGTAGTAAGAAATATAGTTAGAATGTTGGAAGAAAGAGAAAGTCCTGTCTACGAATTAGTCAATGGTTTAGTCTATCGCAAAATTGCTAAGAAAGTTTATTTTTATGTTCCATCTCAGATGGAGAGAAGTGTTATACAAACACATCACGACGCATTGTGTCATGTCGGAGTTGAAAAGTGTTATAATTTTCTGCGGAAAACCTACTGGTTTCCTGCCATGAAAACCAAAATAAAGAATTATATCAGCAACTGCCTAAAATGTGTACACTTTTCTCCACCATACGGTAAAAAAGAAGCGATTTTACATAGTATTCCGAAAGGTGATAAGCCTTTCGACACTATTCATGTTGACCACTATGGTCCATTGCCATGTTCCGTGCGAAATTCCAAAAAACACATCTTTCTGATAGTCGATGGGTTTTCGAAATACACTAAGCTATTTGCAGTTAAAAGTACAAGTTCCAAGGAGGTAGTTCAATGTCTAAAAACTTATTTTTCTTCCTATAGTAGACCAAACCGTTTAGTTTCGGATAGAGGCAGCTGCTTCACTTCTGAGGAATTTGCTTTATTTTGTGCAGATCATTGTATTAAGCATATAAAAATCGCCACTAGTTCACCTCAATCGAATGGCCAGGTTGAACGCATTAACAGGTGTCTTACTCCCATGTTGGCTAAGGAGAGCGAGGTTGAACCAGGGGACTGGACGAAATATTTAGATAAAGTGGAATTTGCGATGAATAATACTGTTAACAAGAGCACGGGTTTTTGCCCGAGTGTTTTACTTTTCGGTGTTGAGCAAAAGGGGATTGTTAACGACAAAATTAGAGAATACTTAAATGAAAACATCATAGTGGATGAACCGCGAGATTTGCAATCGTTAAGGGAACAAGCAAGTAGAAAAACTGTTCAAAGTCAGGAATCAAATAAACAGTATTTTGATAAACACCATAAAAAACCGCATGTCTACAATGTTGGAGATTTTGTCATGGTGAAAAACGTAGTAACTAACCCAGGTATAAACAAAAAACTTCTTGCTAAGTTCAAAGGTCCTTTTGAGATAGTGAAAATACTACAAAATGATCGTTACTTAATCAAGGATCTAGAAAATCTTCAAATTTCTCGAATTCCTTATGAGGGTGTTGCATGTCCCGAAAATATGAAACCATATGTCTCGACTTAAATATAAGTTTTAAGTTATTCAGATGTATCAATGCTTAGTTTCATTAATAATCCTAATCGTATTATTTAACAAGACCATTTATTCCTTTTATAATAATACAAATGTTCAATATTTAAATTGTTTGAAAATAAATTTCAAATTTCGTTTTATGTATATATAACGATTCATTTCATTATAATAATTAAATTATAACTTTATGTTTATTTTATTACTAATTCAAAAAAAAACAAAAATGACTTTTGGTATTCGAAAATAATGTTTTTTTTATATAATCATGTTCATGTACATAATATGTTATAATATTATAATTCTTTTGATATCATCAAATGAAATAATGTAAATCAAGGACGATTTGTATTCAGGATGGTCGAGCTGTAAGAGATATTTATTTGCAATGTGCTAAATATGAACAATAAGTTCGAACAAACATGTAACATTGAACACCCTATTCTATTTAGTACTTAATCGATCTACTTATTCATACATACAATAAAATATTATGTTTTCAAATCATTTAAATTTCTCATCTCTTTGCTCTCTAGCTGTAAAATCTCATGACTTATTTTAATGTTATAAAATAATATGTAAACTGTTAGTTTTAAGCGATTAGACTCAAATATGTTTGCTTAAGAAAAATCACTTGTAATAAAGCTCTCGATAAGACAAGACGTGTTTTTGCTTTTTTATGATTTTTGTTTGCATGTGATTAAGAAATTTAGTTTGTTTTTTTTAATAAAAGTATTTGATAAAGATATTATTGCTTATACTATCTATGTGTGTAAGATAAAGTTACATTGTATTTTTGCCATCCTTTTTCCTGATGGGATTTTTTCCTTGTTCCATATGAATCGGGTTTCTTCCTTGGGGATATAAAACATTTTTTTTTATTATTTTCCGAATGAAATCCGTCTTAGAAAAAACAACAAAATAGCTTCCTACCTAACCTACATACTTTTGCAGAGAAAAGAAAACCCTCTCTCTCCAAAGTCTAACGGCAACCTGCGAGTATACGGTACGGACGTCATGTCTTTTCCAGTCACCATCATCGTTATCCCTTAACGGTCAACCTTTTGCTTCCGGTGTACACAACACAACGAAAACGGAAAAAGAAAAAGAAGACAAACAAACAGAGAGAAAAATAAAGAAAACCAAAATAAAAACAACCCAATTCGAAAGAATACCAAACGGAAAAGGCAAGAAGCAAGCAAGCAAGCAGCTGAAAATGAAAAAGCTTTCTCTAAAGGTACTCTTTAACCCCAGGTACTGTTATCATTATAACAGGTCTATCTCTATCTCTACAATGAATATACATTTACGATGTGGTGCCTCGGCTCAGTTAGCCAGCCAGCCCCCATCAAAAAAGCTCGCTCCACTGAGTTCTGTCTTCTGTGACTTGTGAGTATATCTTTTTTATCTGGGGTGGTGAAAAAAAGCTTCTCAATGCCAGCTGGTAAAAATTGTGTTGGGCCTCTCTCTAGTAAAAGTGCGGTTAACGTTTATTAGTTTCACGTCAGTTTCTTCCAAAATCATTTCATGGTTCTACTCTCGTCGTAGTCAATTATTATTGTTACAAAATCTCATCCACACTGAGATCTTCGTCGTCGTCGTCGTCGTAGTATATTCGTGGTCTTTTGTCGCTCTCGTTGTGGCGTTAAAAAATTTACAGAATTCTGGATTTTCCATCCCGTAGGCCACGTGATACCGTTAAATAAACAAAACGAGGGTGCTTCATGGAAACAAATTAAAAAACAAAAAATATTTGTATTTTAATAATTATTATATTTTTGTTTTCTGTTTAACTGAATGAAAAATTGTTGTTTGGTATTTTTAATTTATAAAAAGTCAGTCGTGTCTTATTTCTATCACAGTTCCCAGTCCCCACACACAACTCAGAGTTATAGATAGGTTAATACCTGCACCTTCTTTTTCGCGGGCATTGTTTTGTGTTCTGCACGTTCCTCCCGAAGAAAAACGGTGATGTTGATGTTGATAATAAAAAATTAGATTGATTCATTTAATCGGACAAATGGATAAACCATTGTTTAATTAATGAATATCTCTAAAGCCGTTATAGTTCCGTGGAATTCAATTGTTGTCAGTGCATAAATCATCAGGGTTAAGCCAAAGAGCTATAGAGGCATTAAATTTTACGTTCGGGACGAACGGACGAACGGTACATAAAGTCGATAAGATATTTTATTTATATTCAATTTTGTGCGGGCAAAAATAAAACATAAAGATGTTTTTAAAATCAATTGTGTGATGGTGATGTCGATGTTGATGTCAATGGTGTTGGTGGTGACGGTATCTCTGGTATAGAATATAGAACGTTCGTTGTTCGCTGTTGTCGGTCATATAGCGCCTCATTCGAATTGTATCGTCGTCGTCGTCCTTCTCGTCGTCGTCGTTGTCGTTGTCATCGTCATTGCTTAAATCGAACCATCAAAATAACGTTCTATTATTAAAGAAAATATTAATTTCGGATCAGTGATTTTTTGGTTTTTGGGGTGGAAAGCAGCGCGGTTTTATTGTGCAACGGAAACGGAAGAGTGTTACACGATATACCTACCATACCCAAACATACATACATAAGTTACTTTCTACAAAAATTTCAAACATCTATCTATGTTTTGAATATATTGATTTATAGAAGAAGAAAAAAAATTCATCAACTCAAGCAAATTATAACAATATAGGTACCTACTCGTACCTCTGAGGGTGAAAAAGGTTGTTTGTTCTTTTATTTTTGTTTGTTGCTCTTGTTGTCATCTTATCTCTTGTGTCACTCTTAAACCTTGTTCCTACCTACCAAAAGTTTCAACAATATAAAATATTATATAAATATTGAAATAAGATTCTTAAGCTTTTTTACAAGTTTGTTGAATGTTTTGTTTCAAAATCTCAACATAAATTGAAGTGAAAAATAAATACCTACATCACATTATACTCGTATATCTATACCTATACTTTTGAAGTGGATATACCTACTATACCTCTGCCGTTATTGTAACCTTACTACACACCAAACGTATACACTTCTTGTGCTTGTGGAATATTTGGATAAGAAATTGGAAAAAGGATATCAAACACAGATTGAAGTGCAGCCCACGCAATAACAAGGTGAGTTGGTTTATTATTCAATTTCCCTTTTATACTTTTGTTTCAAAAAAGAAACAAAGTAACAAAGTAAAAAAAGGAACAATTTAATTTAATAACGGAATCCATTGATTGATTGAAGCACACAAAGTGTTAGTTAAAGGTTTTCCCCTATATCAAAAGAAACCGATTAAACAAAATACAAAAAATAAAACAAATTAAGAAATAAAAGGGTTAAATGGTTTTTTCTTATGTTGTCAAACGGTTTTTCTCGGTATCCTGTTTGTTTTTTTTTTGTTTTAATTTAATTTTGTGTATTTATATTTATGGCACTGTGTCAGGTGTGAAGTGAACTCAAGGATTCCTTACAGTTCATTAATCAGATGTTGGCGGGTGGTATACAAAATGTCTTTTATAAATGACAGTCATTTTCAAAAAGGGTTTTCGTTCGTATTGGTATAGAGGAGAATGTATGGATTCAAAAATATAAATTGAGATTTCATAATATATAATAAAATTTTATAATGAAACGATGACATAAGGTTTGAGAATTTTTTTTGTTTGTGAGTGTTCCTGTTCGTTTCGAAGGCTCATTTAGTATCCACATGAGGTTCTTTTGATCTAATATTACTGAATTTAAATATTTTATTCATATGTCACTTGTTAAGCTCAAAAATGTGTTAATTTTATAATTTATCAGTAGAACTCAAAAATTTTCAGCAAAATTGGTCCGACATTTTTTTATAAATTTTCATAACTGATCCCAGCATTTTCATATCTGAAAATTGTGTTGTTTTTACTATTTCTGGTTTTTAGTTGTATTTATACTGTTATTTGTAAAGAACACTTTTGAAAATTGTATGACTTACCAATAACGGTTTTAAGAGTAAATCAAAACTCTATAAGGTTCCACATAGGTGACATTTTGTGTATTGTAAAAATATCCTTGTTTCAATATTAGTACTGATTCACAATTTTTTCAGCTCATTTACTTGGATTTTGAATCAAAGTTACATAACATAAAAAACAGCTGTTTGAAAAAAAATCTGCACAAATCGAGTTATGATGCTTGTTACAGTTTTAATCATTTTGATTTCCATAGGGAAATTGTTATATCCGAATATCCAAACAATTCCCGAAATTAGATCACTATATTTATTTTCAAAACATTGAATCAACTTAATATCTATTTTTTCAGGAGAGTACGACAACTCAGGCGAACAGTTAAAACAAGCGTTTTTTTACTATGGGAGGGGGGTTTATCTACCCCCGTTTAGGCGGTAGGGGCAATTTAAAAAAAATATGTACTTTTAATGGAAAAAAATAATAAAAAATATTGGTAATACATACTTACAACTAAGTTTTATACATTTTTTTAAAGCCAACACTTTTGTCTAGTAGCTTGTTTTTAAATCAACTCAAAACTATGCATAGTTTTTTTTTTTTAATTTTTTAAACTCCAAATTTGTGCAAAAAAAAAGTTAAACAAAAGGTTTAAAGTGTAATTTTTCAAAACTTTCAGATTATCTACAATTTTTTTTTTAGAATTCATTGCTCTTATTTGTTTTTGATCAAAAACTGAAAACTAGATGATTTATGTCTTCTAGTTCTTAAGAAAATTGAAAGGGCTGTTTGAAAAATGTTGATCAAACTTTTTTTTTTTTCAAATTGTGTCCAATATGATTTGTTTTCTTTTGCCGTTTTATTTGTTCCATGATGCACTTAAAGTGTTAAAGGATGCTGCCACTGAAGCTAAAAGTTTTAATCTTCTAGAAAGATCTAAACTGGTTAACTGGTTTTATTTTTCTAATTCCTTTCTGCATCTTATTATAACTTGCTTTTATAACATCTAAGTTTTCTATGTTCAAAATTGACTCTGGACGCTTTTTCGCAACCTAATTATCGACCAGATAATATCAATTGTATTGAAATCTTGACCAATATTTATTCGAAGATTTTATTAACATAGAAAATCATACTTTCAATTTTTTCACCGACAGTGTTTGATGTGACTGCTTTAATAGCTTTTTTTACATTTTGTATGAATTTTAAGCTTGTTTTCTTTGAAAGTAGTGTAAATTAATAACACTGGTCGAAAAAATTGCGTTTTTTTTTCTATCGCACAAAAAAACAATACTTTTTAAAAGATTTAGTTGTCCGGAATTCGAAGCCCGTGTTGAAATTTTACTATTACATCAGGTTTTTAAAAAAGTATGTCCCTTTAAAAATGCTTAAGACTACTAAAAGCGGTAAAGCACAACATATACAGGGTGCGCCAGAGAAACTTACTTATTTGAAAAAATTCCCGCGCGGTGAGTTGGTGGGTAGAGGGGCAAGAGGGGCGCATCTATAGGGGGAAGTTCCCAAGTTTGTTTCTCCCTCCAGTCAGTTGCCATCATGCTCTGGTCTAGAGAGCAGCGGGCCTTCGCAGTTGAGAGCTTCTTTTCTAACGGTCGCTCACTTGTTGCTACGCAACGTGCCTTCCGCGCTCGCTTTGAAATTCCTCCTCACAGACTCGTTCCTGGCCGTTATTCGATTCTGTCGTGGGTTAACTCATTTCGGGAGTGTGGAAGTGTCGCTTAACCCAGAAATGGACTTCAACGGACCATCAGAACTCCGGAAAATATCGAAAGAGTGAGGCAGTCAGTTGTGCGTTCTCCCCGGCGTTCGGCTCGCAAACACGCAGCTGCTATGGGAATTTCTGACACCACTGTTCGACGAATTTTCCATAAAGACCTCTTATTTTATCCCTATAAATTGGCTGTTGTGCAAGAATTAACTGAACGCGATTTTGTTGCCCGTCAAAATGCATGTGAAATGCTGATTGACAACCTGCCTGAAGACGCGGTCGTTTTTTTCAGTGACGATGCTCACTTCCACATTTACGGCTGCGTCAACAAGCAAAGCATGCGTTATTGGTGTGGTGTAAATCCGCGTGAGCTTCACCAGAAGCCACTTAATTGTGAGCGAGTTACTGTCTGGTGTGCGATGTCGGTAATGGGAATAATTGGTCCTTATTTTTTTGAAGAAAACGAACGCGCAGTTACCTTGAATGGAGCTCGTTACAGGAACATGATCGAGGAATTTTTTCTTCCAAGACTCGAAGAAATGAACGTTAGGAACGTGTGGTTTCAGCAAGATGGAGCCACAGCACGAGACTCAAAGAATTTGTTGCTACAACATTTCCCCGACCGCCTCATCTCTCTCAGAGGCGATCTCCAATGGCCGGCACGCTCTCCAGATTTAACTCCATGCGATTTCTTTTTATGGGGTTATTTGAAATCCCTGGTTTATGTCGATCGACCACGGACCATAGCACACCTCAAGAACAACATTCGCGACGCCATTGCCAACATACCGATTGATATGCTACGAAGAGTGGATACGAATTTCAAAAATCGACTTCATCAGTGTATGCGCAATGGGGGTCGCCATTTATCCGATGTCATTTTTAAGACTGCATAAAAAAAAAATTGGGATATTGTATTCTCAAATAAAAAAAAAATTTTAAACAATAACTGAAGTACTTTTTTTTTATTGACCTTTCAAATAAGTAAGTTTCTCTGGCGCACCCTGTACATACATAAATGTACATATATACACATAAATTGTATGATAATTTTGCAAACTACAAATCCTTGTACTAGATACAGTTTAAACCATTTTTTTATGTATCTTGATTTCTGGAAATTCTCATTAGTTTTTAGTCTTTATTTGAGTCTAAATAAAGTTTTGAGCACAGCTTGAATTTAATGCTTTCATATTTAAAAAAAAAAAAAACGTTTTGAAGTTTATTTTTAGTGCTGATTGCGAATCCGAATTTCGATTCTAACTATCTTACATTTAAAAAAAAAAAAACATTTTCAACGTAATTTTTATATTTCTTTTAATACATATATTTCAAAAACTTGATACAAAAGAATTGTTTAGACGACGGATTTTTTAGAAAAACAAAACATACTTTCAAACCGTTTTTCTTTCGAAACCCGTTTTAGCAAAAAGGGTTTAGCGCTTCTTTCAATTTTGTTTAAGATTGAAATCTAACAACTTATAAAGATTTTTCGAAAATTTTATGAAATACTATAAATATTTCATCTTAATACCAAAGAAGTTTATTGAAAAAAAGTATTTCATGAATTTTGATATCCTGAAAACGCCTTGTATAGTTTTTTTTTCGAATTTTAAAAAGTTATATCTTAAAAACCTAACCTAATAAATTAATTTTGAAATCTTATTTGTATCAAATGCATTGAAAAAGTGATATTTGAAAAAAAAAAAAATATCGACCAGAGTAATTTTTGGATGTTTTATTAAGTGTATATATGGACACTTTAGTATAAATAATTTTATATTTTATATATTGTATGCGTACTCAAGGGGATATGAATACCCTTATAATGATTATACACATTGCGTGTAATTAGGAAGGGAGAATAGAATTTGAAAGGAGATACCAATGCACATTGGTTTTGAATGCCTGCACATTGTAATGAGTGGGAAATATTGAGTCTGGTAAAGCATTCCACATTCGTGTAGTGCGACTAAAAAAAGAATCTCTGCACGGAAAGAATTCTTAGATCAGATCAAGAAAAATAAGTTTTGTACCTTGGCTTCGAAATAAGTAAATTTCGACTTTTTGTTTGCAATTTCATAAAATGAGCAAAATGAAGATATTGACACTCAAAAATCATATTTCAATACATTTGAGTATTTTATAAAATTTTGTATTTTACGAAGATTTGAATGCTAAATTAAAACTTTCTCATTCATTTTATAATAAAATCGTCTTGATTTACTAAAAAAAGAATTTTCATAAATTGCAACATAAAATTTAGCAATTAGTGATTTTTCAATTCTCTCCGTGTGTACTTTACAGTACGACCGAAATTGCGCTCAAGGGTAAACTGATGTTCATTCCTAAAAGAACGAGTATTACGGTTGAATTGTTTGAGGGGAGGAATGCAATTGGCTATTTCATTAGAGCAATGCTTATGGAAGTAGCAATAAAATAATGAGAAACATGAAGCCTTACGCAAAAGTTTCAGCTAGACAACACGGTCACCTATCATTTTTAGAGCTCTCTTTTGAATTCTGTCCAAGAGACTCAAGTGACTTATAGGAGCACCTGCCCAAATATGGGAATTTTACTCAAGTTTCGGGCGAATATAGGCTTTATAAAATATAACCAGATCAGAAGGGTTAAAAAACTTTTTGCATCGTCGGAGAAAACCTAAACACTTAGCAGCATTTTTGGCGATGTCAAATATGTGATCACTCCACAACAAGTAGTTTGTAATGCACATACCTAGGACTGATAGCTGTTCAGTCTCCTCGATGTACCACTCATGGATAGTGGCATTGGGGGAGGGTTACGCTTTTGCGACAGTAGACAACATTAGCCGTGTTTTTTTGATATTCCATATATAGTACAGTGAGAAATTGTCAAAAAAACGATCCGCAATAGTCCGGTTTTTATATTTGAAAGTTGATACAATTGAATGTTTGCCAGAATAATTTATCAAACAATTCCAAAAAAAAAACAGCGAAATTCAGAATCCGGTCGGGGATCGGAGTCGAGTCAAAATTTGTGAAGAAAAACCTGTGTGGAGGAGTTGGTTTTACAGATAATGCGTTATGGCCTGTTTATTTGCATGTTTGTGTACAAAAAATATACCTAGTTTTGTTTTAATCAAATTAAAAAAAAAAATTGCACATGGAGTAGGTAGCATATTCTTGTATCGTGCTGAACTATTCAGTTCTTCATTTTTTATCACGAATCAAACTATCACTTGCACTTCCTAAGAAAAATCGAAACACCATTTGCATTTAAGAAAGTGCTATCAAACTTAATCATTTTTAAATTTTCTTGTACGGTGGAAACACCAAAAAGATTTATTTAATCTAAACTGAAATAAACCTTTGGTGGAAACATAGCAAAACTTTATTATCTTTTCTATTGTTTTCTCTTGCAAAATAAGCCCAGTTAGTCCATTTTCACTAACAAAACTAAATAATAATCTCAACAGTAACAGACTAATTTTTGTTCCCCAATGGAAAACACATGATTCCAAATGCACAACTACTCAACGAACACAGCCATCGAGATACAAATGCAATATCAATAGTATACCAACATTTGAGAACGAAATCACATAAGATCCATTCGAGACTCGTATAAATGTCAAAAACCCATCCGTATTCCGTAGTTAGATTCTACTTTAACTTTTATCGGTAGTATTCATACTGCGGATATTGTTTTTGTTATTCGTGTAAAATCCTACTATACTATTGATAGATTTTCCAATAAAACACGTATATTGAGTTTTCGAATTAAGCTTGTAAAATAATGATATTTTCCTTTACAATTAATATGAAACAGTCTATTAATCTAGAAACTGTTTTCAAGATTTTGATTTAAAAACTTGTATCCTTTAATTCTTTTTTTTTTTTAAATTTGGTTTTATATGTGTGTGCATACAATATATATCGTTATTATTCTTAACTGTAATTTTAAATTTTAGTCATTTTTTTTATTATCACCATTTATTGGAATAAAAACTTTTTCATACTCCAAACATCTTCAGGCTTTTATAGGAGCAAGTGTTTGTCTAGTCTAAGTGTCCAGTTGCGTATTATACTTAATTTTCAATTTTTTTTTAAATACAAAAATTAAAAAATGTCTGAGTTTGGAAGGACTTATATTAAAAAGTACACTTTTAGAAAGAGGGAAGACAAACTTTTTCCTGCACTTTTCTTGGTAGTATATTTCGGTGGTAGGAATAAGTGACTTCAACTTTGACAGTTTGTTGTTTATAATATTTCAAGTTTTTCTCCACTTAACACAAAATTGAAGCCTTTCTCCAGTTTTAAGAAATTTCCATTATGCTTATAAACTTTTAGACGCAATATTCTATAAAATTCATTCAATTCTCAGAACTACCTTTTAAGAAAGAGTAAATTAATCAAATTGCAAATTTAATTCGACACATTAAGAATAATTTATATATGGATTCTATTACATATACAAACAAATATCGGAATTCATAATTTCTTATCCATATAACCATCAATATTAATTTTTCTTTGCTGATGCTCTCTTGACTTGATAACACTTCTAAGAAAAAAAAAATAAAAAAAAACACGAAAAAGTAACTTTTTTCATTATTTTCCCAACAGTTTTCTGTCATAAGTAGTAAAGAAAATCAGAAGGGAAGAAAAAGATATTCCCTCTTCAAAGTTTACTAAAAGTTTATTCAGTTAAAAAAAAAATATGTATCTTTTTTTACTTGTATACTTTTAAATTAATATTTTTCTTTCTCCATGAGATCTTTGTATAGGCATTAGATACCTTTACCTACTTACTTTATACTTATTAATTTTTCATCCAATTGTGAAATTGTTCTTTTGAAAAAAAAAAAACAAAAAGAAAAGAAAAATAAGTTAAGAAACATTATTAATAATAGAATGTTAATAATCATAAATCTTTTGCATTCACTTAAGTTTATGATTAATATTATTTGTGTTCGTATATAAAATGTTAGGAAGAAATAGAGATTTATCTTTATCTGTGTATAAAGGTTAAATTATAAGAATAAACTTCCGGTTGACTTATTTTGTGATAGACTTTTGACCTTTTCAGTTGTATTATTATTTATGTACACAAATAAGACGAAGTCTGGTAGAATAGAACAATTGTCTTGGTTTGTAAAAGTCGTGCGTCTTTATGATCTAATAATTGTAAAGGTTTTCTAAAACTCTGTTAATTATTTAAATATTTGTACGTTGAAATGTAAATATATATTAATTAAAAATGTTTCTAGTTTTTTTTTAAATACTGGAAAAACCCCACAGTTTAAAAATAATTCTGTATAATTTTTAAGAAGAAACATTTAGATTCATATTAGCCCAAATTTTGTTGCCAATTTTAATTACATCCGTATTTGTTTTTAAATACGGAACAACCCTTTGAAGAATGGATAAAAAGTTTAACCCTTAGCCGAAAAAGTTAATATTGCTCGTCAAAATGAAAGACCCTGCTTTTTTTAAGATTTAAGTATGTTTATATATTTTAATTCATATTTTTTTTTTGTTCATTTTCAAATGAATTCATCAAAATAATTAAAATATAAAATACATAACGAAACAGAAGAAGATGAAGATGAAGAAAAAAAAAGAACTTAACCGAAATGTCAAACCAACATTTCTCCAAATATACTTAAAGCCCTAGCTGAAAGAAGGATGATCTTATTTTAAATACAAAAACTGCCCCCAAGGATACTCATTTTAATGCTACGGACCGCCATCAAATATATATTAAAAATATTGTGCGTGCATTAAATTTTCACCCCACAAAATACGTGCTTGGATGTTAAATTTTAGGTACAAACCTACACTATACACATATACATAAATACATACAATCCCTCATTCCTCTTGTTGTTGTTAATCTTACCCATCAAACGCACATTAACTTGGCCCAAATGACTAATAAAAAAACAAAAGAACACCTCTAGATATATCCCAATTTCTGTGAAATGCTATTTTTAAGTTAATATCTTTTTGTTCTTATTTTTCTTCATGATTTTTCTTTTTTCTTTTTGAATGGCTAGCCAAATAATTTAGACATCACATTGTTAAAACAATTCATGGGAAAAGACAGATTCTTCTTCTTTTTTTTGACAGAAAACTTTTTGAAATAATTCGTCTTGAAGGAATGCATGTTTTTAAAGTTGACACATTTTAGTCATCATTAAGTTTGACATGAGTTTATTTTTGTATACATTGAGTATTATACACTCAGGGGGAACAAGATAGCTACGTACATTTTTCTTGGCCATTATTGATGATGTGATGTGTCATGGTTTGTTTCCTCAAAGTCTTCCATCGCCAAATATACATACACTCGTAATGTTCATATGTATGTTTCATACCTTTTAAATGAAAACACATACATATGTATTCAACTTCAGAAAGAATTTTTAATAATCAGTGAAAAACTGACTCAAAGTTCAAAAATTATTTATTTTTTTTTTCTCGACTTCGAATTAAGTGACTGACGTTGTCGTTCATCGGGTGCATTGAAATTCCAAAAGCCAATAAAGATTCTTATATAATTAAGGACATGAGAGATTCGCCACAGAATTTTATCAGGGTCGGTTCGATTTTAATTCGGCATGTGATCTGTATTGAGGCGATAAGTTATACAAATTCGGAAAAAACAGTATATTATTAAAAAGTGGGTCCCCCTATTTCGTCCGTCTGTTTGTCTGTACTCGCCTTTACAGCCCAAACCATTTGGTCAGTTGAGTTCAAACTTGAAAATTAGAGTTTCTTTTTAATAGTGGTCCCAATTCAATTTGTTTGGTAAAAAATCCAAAATTTAAATTTTCTCAAAAACCAACCGATAGACTTGTTTAAAATTTGTTTTCTAAAAATCTTTCCAAACTTGGCTTCTTTCAATAAAAACAAATATGTTTGTATTGCTCCAGACACTTTGTATTGCACACTATACGGTTTTGACCGTACGGCAAAAAACCGGACGGCGACATTTTGTTAGAGGCCGTAACCGTATAATATGAAAGCGTATGCTCTTCTTTGCGCCTCTAACAAAATGTCGCCGTCCGGTTTTTTTGCCGTACGGTCAAAACCGTATAGTGTGAAACAAGCCTTAAGGTGTTTTTAAGTTTTCTCAAGTTCTAATGAACCGATTTTAACAATTTTTTTCTGCACAAGCTTTTTTTACTGTCTTAATAATATTTGATGATCAAAAATGTCAATGCTTTTTTTGGATTTTTAAAATAATATTAAACATTATTTTTTCAAAATTCGATATCTCGAAAATGGTTCGTCATTTTTGTTACGAAAATGAAATATGAAACGTATAAGCAAAAATTACTGTATACTAAAAATATTTTTGAACTAAAATTGACTAATTTTATATATTAAAAATTTAATAAAAAACATGCGATTTTCGAAACAAAAATTAATAAATCAAGAACTTTATGATAGAGTTTTTGAACACAGGAGCAAATTCACTTTATTTTTCTTAAAAAAAGTGCCTAGAGTTAAATTTCGAAGATGTTTTTATTAAAACGTGATTTTTTTTAATAAATTCGCTTTGTCTTACATAAACCATGATGATTCTAGTCTTCTGTAAAGCACAACTCTATATTGAAATCGTCTTGAACCAAGATACAATTTAAATGGTGAACTTGGGCGTATACGTACTATTTCATTTCCATTAAATAAACAAACTATTCACTCACATCGAATAAAAGAACAAGGTTTTGAGCATTTGGAATTTGGATCAAGAAGGGAGTAAGTGACATATGCAACATTTTGAGATATGAGGACTTAAAATTTTGTGTTCAGAACTTTTTTCGTATTCCAATCTCGGACAATGTTGATAAACAAATAAAACAAGAAAAATAATAGCTTTTTTACAATGTGTTTTTAACTTTTCGCTTGGACTCCTCATTTAGCATCGAACCATCTTTCAATTGATGCATAAATCTCAAAAATGATTTTTTTTTCAGTTTTTCGAGAAAATCGTGGTCTAACCCCTTGCCGAAAAAAAGTAGTATTTTTAAAACTATTTCAAAATACCTACACATCAGAAGAAAGGTATTTTAATGTTCTAACCCCAACTGCAAACCAAAAGGTTCTGCGATCTCTCGTTTCGGAAAAATTCGTCAAAAAATACAATTTCAGAATTTCGATCCAGCCCATCACAAATTATCTTTCGATTGCTTTATTTCCTCAACCAAGCCTCCAAACAAGATGCGGTTTTCACTATAATACAGAGCATAAAAAAAACAGAAACACGAAAACATAGCATTTACCCCCTTCTTCATCCAAACGCTTCAATTTATTTATCATCTGCAAAGTTCAAAGTTGTCAATTTTTTTTCATGACTATATTCACTTTACAATCTCGATAGACTTAAATTCAAATCTCATTAAATTGAGGGTTTCGTCTTTTGGAAATCGCGAAGATAAGAAAAATGTTGAACAATCTTCTAATCGGAAGATCGATACAAAACTCAATCTTACTAAACCTAGAGAAGTAACGACATGTTTTAGGCATTCAAGTAGAGATAGTGTTGTAAGTGTTTTATTTTATTAATTGCGTTCATATACACCAAATACTTGCTAAACATTTTCGTGATATCATATGCAATGGTTTAACTAACAACTCAGAAAAATGCTAACAAAATTTACATCTTTAAACAGACGACATCCTAAAGTAATAGTATTATAAACATATATTTTAGTAGTTGAAATTCACTGAGTAACAAGTCAACAAGTTTTAACCTAAAAGGGACATACATTACGAATTAAAATGTGCTGTACCCCAATGAAGTGTACTTGGACCTATATTGCTTAGTTTATTTTTAAATCACAATACGCCCTAACAATAATAAATATGGTAATCGGGAACTGAAGTAGTATCCGTGGCATGATGGTAAGTGCGTTGGACTTCTTCCGAGCATCAGCAAAGTTTTCGAGAAGATCATCAATAGGGCTCTGACTAAGTGGGCTGCGGACAACAAAATGATTCTGGATAAATAGTTCGGGTATCGGGTTCAAAGCGGGTCATGACACAATTCATGCTGCGTCTAAACTCGTTTCTGATATCCAGTGGAATAAATCAAAACAACAATGCACAGGTGCTGTTCTGGTTGATTTGGAAAGGGCCTTTGACACCGTATGGTTAGAGGGTCTTTACCTAAAACTGAGCAGGCTTGGCATAAGCAAGCCATTGTTGTATATACTTTATGATATGCTTAACGGTAGAAAGTTTGTTGTCAAAAGTGGCAATGTAACTTCTACCAAAACATTCCTTTTTAAAAATGGTCTTCAACAGGGAGCGGTGAATTCGCCGATTCTCTTCAGCATTTACACCAGTGATCTGATAGGTAGTCTTACAAAGGCAATTGCGTACACCGACGATCTTATAGAAAGTATTAGAATTCTCTTGCAGCGTGATTTCGACAAGATTCAGATTCAGATATTGCGACGTCTGGAAACTGAAAATAAATGTCCAGAAGTCGGAGACAATTCTGTTCTGGACTCCGTTGGCTAGGGCCACGAGGGATACGTGCAAGAATTGCCGCAAGATGGTCATCGTTGATCTTCACGGGCAGCGACTAACGAACAAAAGTGTAGTGAAGTACCTCGGTATCTGGTTATATCAGTATTTATATTTCGACAGACAAAACTCGTTCGAGGTCACATTGCAAGAGCTATGTCTTCCACTTAATTTATTTTTATAATCGGGAATTGAACGATCATATTATTAAGTGCAAACAAAACTACAAACTTTAAATAACACAAGATTAAAATAACTAACTGACTTCCATTTATATAGTTGATTAAAAACAAATCAAATTTCTGCACAGGCGTGATTATAAAGAACTCCGAACCTGAATTTTCCTCACTCATCTCAATAATAAAATTATAATAATTATTATCTTGAAGATATTTGCAAATCTTGTAAAGCCTAATGGGATCCAAATTGGAAAAATGTGCAATGTGCATTGTAAAATGTACACAATCTATATAAGCAATACACATTGTACATGTACAGTACATATTGAAGTGCATCATTCGTGTTTCCATTCATACCATAAATATAAATGTATAGTACATATGTATGTATATACGTATATGTAAATATTTCGTTTACGTTGAACGCTTTTATGAACATTTCACAAAGTGCCATCATTTATTTCATAAGTAAGTTCTTGCGAAGTGCTGCGATTCTTTTTGTGCAAATTTGTTTGCATATATGTAAATATACATATATATGTATCTATATATTTTTTAAAAGCCAAAATGAGAGAAAATCACAAACCGTATCCGCTTCCATAAAATGAAATTAAAGAAGGCCTTTTTCTTTACATACATATATCGATGTACAGATGTACAGAAAAGTATATTTCTACAAACTCGTAAAATGCGTTGCAAAAGGAATACCATATCATTTCGTGTGATTTCAATTCCATCGTTAATTTTGAAATATGTTTCTAGGTCATGTTTGAGTCGTGAAGTTGTAAAATATAGTGCTATAGTGCAATGCACATCACAAAACCGACAAAAAATAAATTAATTATATTTTTGGGGTGATATACGTAATTTGAAAAGAGACGAGAGACATTTTTAGGACAATTATGATAATTAAAATAAAGTAATGGTCAATTAAAATATTTTAGTTTTTGTTTTAAGGTCTAACGAAAGTTATTATGTTTATGGTTTATATTTTCTGCAAATATGAATTTAAATGCAAAAACAAAATGGATTCTATACCATATCAAATAAAAAGTCATGTTTTTAAATTGAAATAAAATTATTTTATGGCATTGGTCGTATGTAATTTTTAAGCGTTTTAACTATAATTCTAAAACTATAAATGCGTTTAGCTGATCTTAAATCTTCACTAATATTATAAAGAGGAAAGATTTATATTTTTGTTTTTTTTGTATGTAACGAATAAACTCAAAAAGTACTGGACCGATTTTAATAATTCTTTTCATTAGAAAGCTACATTATCACTGAGTAACAAAGGCTATATTTAGTAGTACTAGATTACTATAGAAATCCTTAGAAATTCCTATTAAAACCAACCGAAGGTGTAAAAAAATTAGCCATAAAATGTCTTTCATCGCATACGCTGCGAAGAGTATTAATGATAGGACAAACAAATGTTTTCTAGTGATTCATGGTAGTTTTAATTAGCATGCTTATAACTTAAATATATGTACCTATTTATGTCTACCCGTGCGAAGCCGGGAAGGGCCGCTAGTACTTTATATTTTGATATTTCAACTTTTGATAATTTTTATACAATTTGTAATTTCTTTTTATTTTCATATTTTTTAATGTAATTTTTGGTATAGAAACTACATACAAAGGTCTTGTTGCATATTTTCAGAATTTATTTCATTTAAAATTCTGTGTATAGCATCAATAGAAACTTTAGCAGTTAAATTGCTATGTTTCAGTTCTTATATGCGAACTTAAGAACTGAGTATTAATTCAATTAGCATTTAACAACAATCCAAATCAAAAAGTGCTCTTTTACGAACTGATTTGTTTTACTTCGAAAATCGAATGAAACCAGAAGCAAACAAAAAAAAACTACTTCCGAATTTATTTTTCAGTTTTGTTCATTCGTGTGATGTACAGCTATGGCCAAAATAATAGCAACACTACTTAATTTTTGGTAATAATGAGTGTATTACTTTTACTAAGGAAATATTTAAAAAAAAATATGAGTTTATCCATATTTTAGACGCAAGTATGTTGTTAATCCATTCTATGCACATTTTGTTTTTTGAAAACTTAAAGGAGTATGCAAAATTTCGTAGTCCATTTGCTTTAGGCTTCGAAACAAGCTGATCATAAAAAACAGCAACATTCAATAAATTTGACACAAAAAAAGAACATTTTGATAATAACCAACGTATATTTTCTACATTATTATCCAACGAATACTTAATATTTCGTTGAAAAACCTTTATTTTTTAACACGTCATTCATTCTATTGGGCAAAGAGTCTACAAACTTCTGGCACTTTTCTTGTGGAATCGAATACCACACTTCTTGGCCAATTCTCCATAGATCCGCTTTTTTGGAAGGTTTCCGCTTACTCTAACCTCAATCTTCACCTCATTCCAAAAGGTTCTCAATAGGATTTAGATCTAGTGATTGAGGGGCCACTCCGCATAACGTTCAATTTGTTTCGTTGAAACTGGAGCTTTTTACTGATTTTGCCGTTTGCTTAGGGTCGATGTCTTGCTGTAAACGCCATTTAAGTGGAGTATTTCGTCAGCCCACGGAAGAATTACATTTTGCCATGTGTCAATACACGACTCTCTTGTCATTATGCCATCTATAACGAATATTGGAACAACGCCCACGAAGAAAAACAACCTCAAAACATTATGATGCCACCTCCATGTTTCACGGTTGGTTTTGTGTACCGCGGATTGTAGCCCTGTCACTTTGGGCGACGAAAAATCTGCTTACTATCCATATTAGCAAATTCCTCCACAAATTATGGGACTGAAGTGAGTTGTGTCTTTTCTGGAAAAATAGATTTGATTCTGGGTGTGTATTTTCTTAAGTAAGGGCACCTTCCTAGGAGATCGTGCGTGACTGTCCTGCAAGTTACGATATACGGTTCTAAAACTGACTCGTGTCCCTATTTCTTGCTGCAGATCGTTTTGGGGACATAAACGGATTTATTTTAACTTTCTCACCAACGTAGCTTTTTCCCTTGGACTCATTTCACTCGGATGGCCTAGGGTTTTTTTTTAAGCTTTGGAATGTCTAGCCTTCAATACCGCATTCTTGCAGAGTGTCGAATGACTTTTGCGATCTCTCTCTTAGATCCACCACTGTTATGCAAAGCTTAAAGTGCAGTGCTTCGCTCTTTTCATTGCTTTGTGCCTTATTAGAAAATATTTTCCTAAAATTTCGAAAGTGCTTTCTCAAATTGGCCGTTCGGATTCGGCTTAAAACTGTAGGTCCCTTTCATTCCTGACAACATTATGTCTGAATCACAAACACGCTTCAGCTTCGGCTTCGTCTGCGTTACGGTGGACCTGCTTCGAGGTTGCTTTGAATGACATTTCTATTATTTCATCCCTCCAAAGAGCAAATATTTTGTTTGTTGACATTTTTTTACAGCTGTTAGCTGTCAGACAAAGCAAATATTCAGATAATTGAACTAGAGCTTCCGTTTGGAGTCACATTACGTTACATTACGTTCTTTTCCTTACGATTGTCAAACGAAACGTGAGGTCGAAGCTCCATTGTGATAGCATGCATTGAATTCCTATGGCTGAACTAGTAAACGTCGGGCGAAGCCGAAGCTGAAGCGTGTTTGTGATTCAGCCATTACTCGCACACAGGAATGGTTGAGAGTCGTAAGTCACTAGGCCCTGGTTCTCAACGGACTGTTGAGTGACAGTAACAACATTTCTTTAAGGTAAGTAGTGTAACTATTATTTTGACCACAGCTGTACATATGTATTTAAAAACACGACCCGTGCCTATAATTATCAATAAATGGTGTTGAATCTCTTACGTATGGTCCATTGCAATCATGAAATTGTGTATAATATTTGTGCATATATACATATGTACATATTATGTGCTGTGCATTTGCATGAAGGTATGTTATGTGATACATTTTTTAAATTTATTTAATGCAATCAACTGTTACTTAATATTTACATAATCGATTTTATTTTGTATTTAAATAATATGATGAAAATTGAATGGAATGCATTTGATTATAAAAAGCTCTAATGGCATAAATTAACGTTTGAATTTTTCGATATCATTTTGACGAATCTACTTTTTTAATTTTATATATGTATATTTTGTTTTAAATAATAAGCTTAGTTGTGATGAAATTTCATGAAATTACACAACTTACTAATAGCCATCGTTATTTTGTATCATTGTAGGATTATTTTGTCAGGCTACCAAACGTTCCATATTGATTAGTTTTGGTGTATAAATATATAAAAGTTGTCTCCTTTTAAACAGAATTCAAACTTGTCTAACTTTATAATAGGAACCAGAATGTGATGTCTAAACTTTAATTTAAGAAACATTTTATTTAATTGATCATAGAAAGTATCCAACTTTCGAAAACTATTAAAGCACTATTTTACTAGACAGATGTTGACATCTTCTTGCTGGGTTGAAAGCTTCTTGAATTAAAGTTGAATTTCTTTTCTTCTGAAATGAAATAAAAGTTTCAATTATTATTATTGAACATAATTATAATTTTTCTTAATTTTTCAATTTTCGAAAAAAAAAATTAAGAAAATATTATAATAGGGTAAATTGTATGGTTTCTATTCAAGTACAATCTAATTTATTTAAACATTAGCAAAAGCTGTAACATCAGAATTAGATTAGTCAAAAAATAAATAAGTGCATAACCAAAAAATCATAAGAAAATGTATAGTAAATAATTGACTGTGTTTTATAAGCCCAAGGGGATAACTAATTTATAACTAAACGTCGTCGTGAACAATATTTAACAAGGGACGGCAAATAATTAACATATAAGACAAAATAAAAGCGAACTGAGTATTGAGCCCTGTGGTACACCACGTGAAGTAGGAAGAAGATTAGAGAGAACGTTGTTCAGTTGAACCGACTGTTTGCGACCTGTTAAATATAAATACAAAAGTTTAACTGCAGTGTTAGAAAAATTAAAGGTTTGAAAAAGTTTTTTTTTCACATAAAACCGAATGGTCAACTATATCCAATGCCTAAGAGAAATCTAATAGGAAAAGAAAGCTTATATTTTCTTTATCCAAGGCAAGACCGATGTTTTTCGTTACTTTTAACAGTTTTTGCAGCTCTGACCTTTTCGAAAACCTGATTGTTCAGTTTGTACCTGAGTAATCTGTTTTTGTAAAGTTCTTTCAAACACTTTAGATAGAAAAATTAATATAGCAATACTTCTATAATCAGTTTCTTTATAGTTCTTGGGAAAAGGTTTTATTTTAGCTAATTTCCATTGTAGTGGGTATTCACTTGTAAATATGGTGTTGAAAACATGAGTAACAAACGGTAGAACAAAAGGTAATACGAGCTTAAGGAAGCTTGGATCCATTTCAACTAGGCCTACAGCATTTGATAATATGCTTTCCACTACTTCCGTACTATCCACTGATCTATAACAGAAACCATTGTTAGAAAAATCGCTTTTTCTGCATGTAAATGTTGGGTTGGTTGAAGCGAAATGATTTGAAGGTACATAATTCGATGATATTGAAATAAATTTGTTGTTGACTTCATTTGCATCAGTTTCATTCACGTAATTATTCTTACTTTTGGCGACTCCTAAATGGCGAAGATTGTTCCACAGACTTTTTGCCGTAAGCGATAGACTTAACCTATTGAAGAATATATTCAGCTTCGCGGAGCAAATTGCAGTTACAACTTGGTTACGGTCAAAACGATACACGATCTAAATGTTCAGGTAAACTGAAGCGTTTCCAGCGTTTATACGCCGCTGAGTCACGTTTTAAGATTCGTTTTCGAATTTTAAAGTTTAGTATTTCCAGTGATGCTTTTGGTTGTTTGTGAGACGGATCTATTAAAGAGCTTTAAGATACCTTATTTTAGGAAACTCAAGTTTTGATTAGATGTTGGCAGGTAGTGGATAGAATTCCAGTTAAAACTACGTTCGTCTTCCTCTAATAAATCGTAATTAATGCGTTTGAATTCCATAAATTGGGATATTATGCCTTGAAAAAGCAGGAGCAGACATTTGATTTTGAAATTTTACTTTGCTCAGATCGCTGACCGAAAAAATATCAAGCAAGGTCAACTGACATAAGCGAATTTCACTTCCTTTCTATACACATTTTGATAATCCAAAATTTGTATCTAAATAAATCGATGCAGTTTGAGAGGCAAAGGATTTCGTGTTCAGTCGGTTTTAGAGCACTGCATTTGCACAAATAAAAAACCCTAAATTTCTGCATAAAGTCAATTTCAAATTTCTATTGTGTTGTTTGCAGCTTGATGAAGTTTATAAGATTGCTCTACACAATCGCGTGGAATATAATTTTTCTGTTTTTGTTTATAATTTTAAAAATTTAAAATAAAATTCCATATCATGAAAAATCATGATCTTGAATCAATTTTTTAGTCGAAGATAAAAATGTTATGTAACTTTGGTGAAGAACGGGAAAAATATTTTTCAAAAATCTTAAAATTTGAACAAATAGAACGAAATTGTTTGCATAGCCAGTCAATTGTCCTTAAAATAAGCTTTCTCTAGTCTTTAACCCCATGAGATAACAAAAAAAATAAATTAAAAGGACTTTTTTTGTTCTTTTCCATTATCGTTAATTTTGCATTAAGCGTTGATTATTTCTTTTTTTTTTGGTGAATTCCCAATTAAATTCTTTGTCCTACAGTTTCAGCAAAAATTCAAAGATGTATGCAAATTTGAATAAAATACTATAAATACATTTATAATAATCTAAAGAATTACAACCACTAAAAAAACATACTCCATTCCATGACACTGCATTTTCTTATTCTGTATTCGTCTGCTTCAACTCGTATATCCAAGAACGTGTACCTATATAGTTTGAGTTTCCTTATAAAATGTTCTGTCTACTTAAAAATGTCAAACCTGACATCGAGTGTTAATTCCGTAGAAGCACGTTGTAGTACGTACAAGACTATAGCTATGTATAATGTATATATGTATGTATGTTCGTAGATGATGGCAAAAGATGAAACAAACTATCTTTTCCTTCTTTAACTTGAAAAATCCATTATTAAGGCAAACACGCCTGGAATTGGCAATGAACATGAAGCACCATTTGAAACTATATAGAGCATAATACAGAGAATGGCTTTGATGTCCTTCGGTGAAAGCATGAACTACCCACAACATAGAGCTTCTATATCTATGCTATGCATTCAATTTAAACTACAAAGTAGGTAATCGTTTGACTTGACTTGAAGGAGTGGCAGCAAGGCACAGGAAATCCTCAATATTCGAACAAAAAAGAAACTTCAACTCCTCTGTCTTTTTGCGAGATATATATGTACATACATATTTACCAAAGAAAAATCTGAAAGGAAAAAATGTCGTTTCAGCGTCATGAGGTGAATCATTTTTATTGTATGTTCTTATTTTCTTTTTTATTTTTTGGTCTTTACGGTAAAAAACGATGGCCCTAATGATGATTTCCTGATTTCACCACAAACTCGAATGTTGTTTTGGCCTTAAGCAAAATTTTTCACAAAATTAGAACCACCGAGGATGTGTGTATTTTGATTATGTGGACAAATTTATTGGTCACGTAAAAATGATTTCCCAATAATGTTGGTATAGAAAATAGACGTAGAATTTTGATACATAAATGAATACAAAATAAATTCTTTTCCTGCAACCAACGCAACGTTACTAACCTAGGTTAGGTGTATTCCTTTCAAATGAAATTTTAGTTAATTCAAAAAGAAATACATATTTCGGCACGTTTTTGATCGAAATGAAAGCAAATTGTGGCAAAAAAAAAATATTAAAATGAAATTGAATATCTTCGAATTTTGCGAATAGTCTGCCCACATTTTCGACGCTGCGCTGTACAGGGTGCATAATTGAGTTTTTTGTATTCTTAAAGAAAACAAATTCAAATGTTGAATTCTAGGAATATTTGTTTAAATTTTTAAATGAATTTCAAATGACTTCCTCCATCATGAGAAAAAATTCGTTTTCATTCACTCATTTGAAAATCTTTAATAAATAATTTAAGTAACGCTTTAATTTCGGAAGCCTACTAAATGAACCTGCTACTTGGTCTGAAGAAAGGTGGTTGTTGAAGAGTTTTGATTTAAAATAATTTCACCGACAGAAAACACAACACAAAAAAAAAACACCACATCATTTACCTCCCTCCCCTCCCCTTGAAAAAAAATGCAAAAAAAAATATTTCTGCGACAAATCTAAATGATACCTAATTACCAACGACAATTAATCGCAAATTAAAATGTGATAAGCTAATCAAACAAAAAATATTGAATAATGAATTTAAAATTAGCACAGTAATAAAATTCCAATAATGAACTACAAATTTATTATCTACTCGTGTACTTATCCATTTTTTAATCGAAGATTGTTTCTTTACTAATTTGACATTCATGGTGATTATACATATATCTACTATATTTTAATTTTGTTCTATATTTACATTTGTAGTTACAATTGCAAATAAAAAAGTATTTAAATGTCTATCTAATAGTTTGTTCATATTTGCTACAGTTCTAAGAACCTCATCTCTATTGTTGTTAAGAAAATTATAAATACATTATTATAGATAGACGTTTGTTTCTAATAGATTATTCATTAATATAATGTTTATAATTAATGGGTGAAACTTTGAACTAATGTGTTATGTTAGTATAAATTGACAATAAATTATTATATTGTGAGTAATGCGTAGATTTAATGGCTGCATTATTTGTCTGGGAAAAACAACATTTTTTTTTTTGAGATTGAGATCACGTTTCATCTACATTTTACATTTTAATTTGTATTAGGTGTTTGATATTTTTAATTAACATTGTTTTCTATTAAGACGTTTCGTTTTGATATTAAGAAAAACGAGTAAAAATCAATTAATGCTTATTTCATTGTAAAGAGAAAGTTATGCCAATTAAACAATGGAAACAAATGTCAGCCAAATGGCTGATCATGTTAACTTCATTAAAAACATTGAAATAGATCTTATTTTTCATGTGGTATCAAAATGTTTAGCGGTAAATTTACACCAACTTTATTTTTGAATTAGTAAGATTTCATCACACCACCACCAGCCTAAAAGCCGTGCCAAACAATGACTCTCCAATATTCTTTGATTTTTTGAGCCAAAAACTCTTGTCAAAACAGCTCAAAAATTTCCTCCAATTATTGCCGGTTTTCAAGATGCTTCAAGACTTCTAAAAGTGCTTTGATTTTAAGAACTAGGCCTTATTTCACAAAACACTTATTACTTACTTATTTTGACTTTGCAAAATACATTTCACCAAATTTGCAAAGTGCCAAGTTTTTTCTGATAAGTGAAAAGTTTTGTTATTTTGCAATTTATTCGTTCTTTTGTTTCACCAAACAATAAACTTTGCAAATTATAGTTAGAATTTCGAAAAGCTTATCAGTAATAATATGCAACGAAATTTTTGTGTTTGCAAATAGGAGTTTGTTTTGAAAAGTTGTCGAAAACTAGTAAGAAAAAATATGAACGGTTTTGAAAATAAACAAGTAAGTAATAGTTATCTAGACAACGGACGAAGACTATTTTTTTTTATTTTGGCGAACTATGAATGAATTGAATATGAATTTTGAATTTGAGGGTTAACGCATTGAATTATCAATATCGTAGATGGAATTTGACAGTTTAAAAAAACATTTCTTTTTAAAAGCTGTTGCTTTTCAAAATACGAATTAATGGCAAGTTTGTATTTTAAATTTGTGAAACACTTTTCACTTTTCAAATAGAGTCTAAAAAATTACAAATTGAAATGTCTTTTCAAGTTGCAAATGTTGTGAAAACTTTGCAGAATATTATTTTGTTTACAAAGTTGCAAAGTGAAAACTGTTTGTTGAATACAAAATGGTTACCGTTTTTGTTGTGAGCTTTGTGAATACATTGTTGAAACGTTTTTCGTTAAAATTTTGTACTTGTTTTGTTTCTACTTGACAAATTTAAAAAGTTTAAAAAAAGACAGCTTTAAAAAATCTTATTGGCAAACTCTTTACAAAATTTCACTATCACAAAGATCTTAAGAAATCATGACTATAACAATTTCTGTTCGATGTCAATGAGAGATAACTCAATTTATAAAAGCATAAAATTAACATTGAACTTCAAGTTTAATAAATAAATTAGAAAATTGCAAAATTGCACAAAGTTCAAAAATAACCAATTTTTATATTAAATCCAAAACAAAACTAAACATAATTTTGAGGATTGTTCCAAAAAAATTAAATTTTGAAAAGGTGAAGGTAAACGGTTCAAAAACTATTTTTGAAGTGGTTTCCAGTTTTGAGTTCAAATATTTGATTTAGTCAGCTAGGTTCCCAAAATCTATTGAAAAGAAATCAAAATTGAAATCTAAATCTGAATTAAATATCAAGTAAAATTGTCTTCAGGGTTCTATCTATCATTTGATCGAAGTTATGAAACTTCGAATAATTTTCAAAATCACTTCATGTGAAATTAAAATAGCTAATTTATATCACATCAGATGATTATTCGTTCTTTGTGATAAGTTATTTCCAAAAGACTCTGGTGTCAAAGCATAGTTTGAATGTGTTTTTAAAGATTTTCGAAATGTTGTGGAGAAGGCTTTTGTCATGCAGAAAAATCATTTTAAATGCTATTTCGGTTCGCTGAAATACAAAGTAGAGATTGCAACACCTCACGAATCAAGTGCATTTTATATGAAAAAGTCAAGGTTTATTTCCTTGAAGTGCAACTAATAGTGTTTTTAAAAGAATTCAAATCATACTTAATTATTTAAGTTGAATTAAGATCACTGTAAAATCCTAATAATCAAAATTTAGAACACTGAAATTCACTTCGTCTTAAGTTTGAAAAAAATTTAATCGATATTGATAAAAGTGAACTTCAGAACTCCCATTAATATTTTGAATAGAATTCAATATCATTTCGAGTGAAATCTAGAACCTACATAGATAATAATGTGTTAAACATTCAAAACGTTAAGAAATTTCGCCTCTAAATAGTTCTATAAAACTATACATAGTTCGTATCCTAACCATTTGTTAAAAAGCCTTATTAAAAATATCTCACAAATGCATATCCTTCGTTCAAAAATTAAATCAAAAAAATCCTGTCTCTATTCCACATTATGTGAAAAAATGCATCATACGTATTTCCATTTAGAATCCTGTCAAATTAAATCTACTCTTTATTCTAAATCATAATCTTAGCTGATATAAATTCTCCGGTAAAAAGAACGTAAAGTGCAAAAGTCTTTTATATGCAAATTATAGACAAAGTATTAGAGAATTGCAAATGAGTATTAACAAAAAAAATCATTTCAATCCTTATTCAAGGACAAGGTCAAATTATCAATCAATTTATTAATGCATATTATTTTTCCTTATACATACTTCCAATCTCATACTTTTATATGACTGCTTTTGAGACTTAACAAGTGACATCATATTTTTAATAAAAATTGCAATCAACTTGTCCTACATACGTTTAACGATAATCCTGACATCATTCTGTATTTTCCTTATTATAATCTACCATCATCCGTGTGCCAGTGTCTGTAATAAGATTCATAAAACCTTTTCACCTCCCTGCAAAGTCATTATAATATTAACTGCATTGAAATTATCTCGCAGAGATAAAAAAGAACGGTATTTTACTTCTTTTTTTACTGAACTTGTTAAATAAATGAATCTGAGGAATAATTTCACAGAGAATATTGGAAAGATTCTAGGATAATCATCAGGACCAATAAATGTTTATTGATCTCATTATGTAAACTTCCTTTATTGCTCATACAAAACTGATAATATGAAGTTTTTTTTTGATATTCTTCTGACGCAATTATAAATACAAGATGGTGGAAAAGCAATGTCATCGTATAAATTGTCTGCCATTTTGTAAGCAACTTGTTACTTCCTTTTTACTTTTCTCTCTCTTTTTAACTATGGAGGAGAAAAGAGATACAATTCTGAGAGTCAAATGTGAACACCGTCCTTGTTGATTAATCCCGCACGTTCAGTACTTAATTTGCAGATATTGCTCCATTCACTTAAAACAAATGTCAAAATCACATAAATGTCAAAGTACATGTCGTGCGTTGAACACATCACAATTTAGCCCTGAATGTTCAGATATTTTAATTTGTATTTCCTCAGATTGGCCGCCAGATGGTCATACAAAATACTTCTGACATTTAGTTACGTTTACTTACGTTTTATCTGAAGCTTTTATGCATACAATCTTAAATGTCTCTTTGACATTTATACATGATTAAGTGGAACGTTCCCATTGGATTGGCATTGGCGCCATATGCAAAAATAATGCCACATTCACACTTTAAAATTAATTACGTTGGCAGAAAACGTTCAACAAAATAGAATTTATATTTTCTTTTTAATTTGTAAAAAATTTGTAATGTATCGAATAAAGCATAAACTCAAACAAAATCTAAACCATATTAGGGTGTTTTATTTCGTCATAGCAAATAAATAACACCTCAAATAATTTATGTTTTAATTTAATTATTTTCACGATTATCATAAAACTTCACAAACACACGTTCTTGGGTTTCATTTGATTTTGTTTTTCAAAAGAAGCGTGACATGAGTAAGCTTTTGTGGATAGGTGCATTAAAAATTTATTGTTTACGTATTTTTATATCACGTGCAAGAATTTAAATTCCATTCTTGTTATTTTCTGTTGCTTTATATAATATTAAATTGTCAACTTGGTTCAAAGTATATTTTTGTTGTTGTTATTATTATTTTTGCAGACATCAAAGGATATAAATTTATGTGTGTATTTTGGATGGAACAATATTGATTTAGTCATTTTTCGGTAGGACAAAGTGTAAAACTAATTTCATTAAATAGGGTTGATGCTGCTTTATCCAAAAAGCCATGAGTCGCATTTAACCAAGCATTCCGGGTTTTGGGTATGGGTTATAAGGTTTCTCTATACGTAGGTGGCTTGGCTGTAAAATCGGGACAAGCTTTTCATTATAAAGGACCTCATAGCTCATCTATAGGTATATACAATGTATGTATTGTATTTATATGATACACCAGTTCATATCTATTTTAATGCTATACCCATATACGAAGGATAGAGGTTTTAAATCCTCTTAGGCTTATACATCCACTTGTATAGCTCATAGGTATATATATGGGTGACCTAATGGTCGTAAAGGCATAATGGAAATGTTCCCAGGGCTTTAGATCTCTGCTACGACCAACGACGACGACGCCGAGTACGTTACATACCTATATAAGAGAGTGAATTGCCAGATGCTTGTGGTGTGTGGCATACAACATAGCAAGCAAGGATACCCTCACCATCAATTATGTTATATAAATAATAGACCCTTCTTATGAATTTCCCATTGGTCTTGTTGAGTTATTAAACTCGGTACTTCAAATACTCGCTGATGATGTAGGTAGGTTCTAGGTATCTGTATCTCTGGTATGATGGTACTTCAATACCCATATATAATCATACTACTTGAATACCTTTTTCCTTTTGTTTAAGGATTCATGTGGTGTTATCACAGCGCATAGCAATTCAATGAACTTTAATTTACATAAAACCAACTTTTTCTCATGATTAACTACTCGTAAAAGTTATTTAAAAAATTCAAATTTTTAATATGATTTTTCCAGTTCTGTTTCTTTATTTTCTGTTACAGAAGACGGAAGGAAAATTTATGTAAATTTTTATTAAACATTATTTTTTTTTAACAAAGAAAATATTATCAAAATTGTGCAAGTTAAAAATGGATTTTATCTTTTCATTAGTTTTTCTATTATCATGAATATGAAATGTGTTTTAAATTAAAGTTTTAAATTTATTTAAAAAAAATAACACGATAACTTTAAATAGATTTAAGCTTCTATTCATATACATAAGAAGGAAGGTGCATGGACAAAATCATAGTATCTACTTGATCTTGGATAGGTAAATTCATGAGTTTAAGTTACCTTGTATTTTGATTCATAATATGATCCAAAAAAAGGCTGTCAGAATTTTTTAGAGCCTTAAGACACTTTTATGAGAAGGGATAATTATATGTAAAGATTTTTATTTCTACTTCAAATATACTGTAACGCGACAAATACAAAATTATAACCTTCTAATTTCTGATGGAGATCCAGTTTCTTAAAATAACAACAATTTTGTTTTTAAGTGTCCAGATTCATAAACAAGAAATTTCTGACAGTATGGTTTGAAATCTTCCAGTGTATTTAAAGTTTGGGAGAGTCTACGAAAAATTGATAACTTAAAATCAACTAAAAGAGTATAAAAAGTTCTCGCTTTATAAAAATGCAATTTCTAATAATTGTGAATGTGGATTTTTTCATCTTTTTGGTAGAACTCGACTATTACAGTAAAAGTGTTCATTTTTTAAATGATAAGCTATTTTTGATGTCTTAATATTAGTAAAACTGCTGATTAAAAACAAAATGTACCATCTGACGTGGTAAGATACACTGCCGGTCACAAGGTTAGAAGCAGGCATTTTCGAGAAGTAAAATTGATATTTCTCCCGTTATATGATGGATTAGAAAAAAATAACTGTGGTAAATGAGGGACTATTTTGTTAACAACAAAATAAAAAATTTGGGTATAGGAGAGATGTACCTTACGGAACTTTCATGGCAAATTGTTAATTGAGTCAAGAATATGCGAAAATAAATATAATGGAAATAAAATGCAAGTATTTGTATTTTGTTATGTTTTTAGTTTTCATTAGGTTTTTAATAATGTGTGCTACCACCAGCCTTCAAAATAACTTCAAAAATTCTATCTTTTAAGGATTTATAAAGAGAATTCAAGTAGACCAAAGATACCATTTGATACTATGGATTAGCGCTTCTTTGTCATCGTATTGCGTTCCTCCTTCATGTACCTTACTTGTAAGCTAGCCGCACACATTTTCAATTATGTTAAGGTCCGAGGAATATGGTGGCCAAGGCAGCAAATGGAAGTTTTGGTTCGCAATAAGGGCTTTGTGTATGGGAGCGTTTTCCTGCTGAAAAATCCATGAAATTGGTGCAACGAGCTCGCTAATATTGGGGAACACTGATTCTAGCAAGGCCTTATATGTTTTCCTAGTCATTTAGTATTTTGGGCTACTAAGTCTACAGCGCCATACAATAAAATTGAGCTTCAGACGATAACGCCTCCTTCTTTGCTTTGGTGACGGTTTAAAAATCACTACTACTGATGGAAATAATAATTATAACCATCTGGCCCATCTAGGTTAAATTTTTCGTTGGAAAAAAATAATCTCCCGCCAATCATTTGCGGTCATTCCATTTTGCACATCTCAGCTCATGTGATCTTTCTCGAAACACAAGCGTTCCTTCTTCCTTGCGTCATCAAGTGGTGGTTTTTTCCTAAGCTTTAGGCGCTTTAAGTGTTTAGCATGGCGTATTGTGCATTTAACAGTGGATAAGCTGGCCTTAACATTAGCTTTCTCCCTAGTTTTAACTGTCGATAAAGCTGAATTTGACGCTATTCTAAGGACATTTCGCGTTTCACGAAGTCGTAAGGCAGAGGAAATGTTTTTTTTTATAATTTTTCGAGTAAGACAATGGTTTTTTAAATAATTGCTGACACAATGATCACTTCGATTTTTTTTTCAGGCTATAGCAAAGCATTAAAGACCTTTAGAGCAATAAACATCTCTTCTTGTCCTTTCCTTCACTGTCAAACATTTTTTGTTGCCCATTTCTGTTAACACTCAATGAAGAATAATTAATTTATAAATTGTACCATTTTTCCGAAAGAAAAATATATGCACTTCACAAAAAAATGTTGATTTATTCACTGCTTCTAATCTAATAACCCGATTTATTTTCGCATATTCTTGACTCAATAAACAATTTGCCATGAAAGTTCCGTAAGCTAAATCTCTCCTTTACCCAAATTTTATATTTTGTTGTTAACAAAATAGTCCCTCATTTACCATAGTTGTTTTTTTCTAATCCATCATGTAACGGGAGAAATATCAATTTTACTTCTCGAAAATGCCTGCTTCTAACCTTATGACCGGCAGTGTATGGGAATGCTGGTAATGATATCATATACATAGAGCAAACTTCACAGCGTAAATATTCGGACATTCCTCATGACTTTATTTTCTTCACGTGGAAAAAAAATAGTCCAATAATAAGTTCTCTTTTTTCAATAATTTCCAAAGCAATTGCTGCTTGGAAAATTGCATGTTTGGTAACTCCTTAGGTTAAAGAAAGCTCTTCTTGCTTTTGGCACTAATACTCATCTCGCAATATTTCCAAGTCTGAGGTTTTTGACCGTCCTTCACGTTGTTCAACATCTATATTAGTTTCAGCCGCCACTTTCTTCGAATAGAAGAAGAACATCAAGACTTTCCAAAAATTCACAAAATTGGAATTTTCACACAACCAATTAAATATAACATAGAAATAAAATCACTAATGTGTCAAAACGGTTTCCTTACCGTGTGGCCAAGCTTGGTTCATAACGATTTTGATATGTGAAAATCGACCACCATTTACCACAGTAGTCATCTATAATCTATAAACAATCAACAGTAGCTTAATATGATAAGAATAGTGCCATGATGACAGCCTTCTGTTTTGTTTTAATGTTTCAGTCATTGAGTTGAAATATTTATCTTACTACCTTATAAATACTTTTCAATTTGTTTCTGTGTACAAGAAAGTGCTTCAGAATTGCCTCAAAACTGTAGTTTTCTTTCATCTCTGACATTACTTGCAAACAGAAATGGTAAATTAAGTTGTGGTATACATATTTTGGGATGCCAATACCAAGTATCGGAATTTTATAAAACTATGAATGATTTACAAAATGAAAAAAATTGATAATTCTGATTCTCTTACTGAAGCTCCAGTCTGTGTAAAGTTGGTTGTTTTTCCTAAAATGTGTGCCTATTTTCGTTTAATTTTTTTTTTAAACAAATACTTTTCTAACGAGAACAGTTCCAATTGTTTAAATAGAAATAAATATTTGTTTTTGTAAATAGTTATTTTGTTTTTGTGTTATTGTTAGTCTACACTATCTACACTAATATTATAAAGAGGAAAGATTTGTATTTTTGTATGTAACGAATAAACTCAAAAAGTACTGGACCGATTTTAATAATTCTTTTTTCATTAGAAAACTACATTATCACTGAGTAACATAGGCTATATTTAGTACTAGAAATATATGGAAATCTTTAGATTTCATATATGGAAATCTTTAGAAATTCCTATTAAAACCAAGCGAAGGTGTAAAAAAAATCAGCCATAAAATGTCTTTCATCGCATACACTGCGAAGAGTATTAATGATGGGACAAAAAAATGTTTTCTAATTTAGTGATTCATGATCATTTTAACTTAAATATCTGTACCTATTTATGTCTACCCGTGCGAAGCCGGGACGAGCCGCTAGTGTCTTTATAAAACAGCTACATGCTTTAATATTTAACCAATCGCAATCACACTAAAAAGTAAATATTGATACAAAATGACAAAAATAACAAAAGTTGATATCAAATAGAATTCTTAATATAGATTTTTTTAAATGAAAAAATACAAAAAGTCAAATCTTAACAAAATATTATTACATAATTTGAAAAGATAGAAACATAAACAAAAACAAAACACAAACGGGCTCAAGATTGACTTTCTATTACCAATTGAATGAAAGAAATCGGTAAAATAAAGTCAAGCTTGACTTTTGTACAGCTATGATTTGATAAGGTAAAGCCTTTTCGGGAAATCTCCAACAGATTACTTGAAGTTACGAAATAAAAATTAACAATATTAAATTTAAAGAGGATACAAACTTTTCGAATAGACTTAAAATGAAATTAACTTCAAGGTATTTTAAGTTAAAAAATAAAGTTAATTTAATGAAATGGACACATTAAAGATACAAATAATTTTAATGCTACAACAAAAATAAATAAAAAGTTTTCTAATAAGAGATTTTATTTTGAATAGCCTGGTAAACTGTCATATTTTAACATTAAACAAGTAAAAATTGCGCCAATACCAAAAATGAAGCGATAAATGATTCAAAACCGCTCTGGGGTTGTCAAAATTCAGTTGTTAAAAAGGTACTACGCAAGAAAAATTTTCCAAAGCGTTTCACTTCTTGAACAATTGACCACCGAGATCTTTTGATTTAAGGGGGTCGTCTACCTTCGTGCTCAAAATAATATCGGGCCTATTATTCAAGGATGGATTGCAAAAAAACTACACATGATATTTGAACAATTTCTTTTTTTATTTGATTAGTCAATTCTAGAACTTTAATGAAAAACAAAAAAGGATGATTTTTTTAATAAAATTTGGAGTAGGACGGCTGGCACTATATCTCAGCTTCAGAACCTTGAAATAACAAACAAACAATTTTAACTTAATTTTTAGAACGTTGTTTAGGCCTAAACACAAGCTTTTTTGAATATTTGAAATTTTTACAAAATGCCAGCGCTTTTTAAAAAATAGCATTTTTTGACCATGTTTTTCAATCTAAAAAAGACTGTACAAAATCGAAAAAATTGTTGATCATGTTTTTCAATCTAAAAAAAGACTACAAAATCGAACAATTTTTTTTTTTAAAAGCTTGTGTTTACCACTAGCGAGATGTTTTATGAATAAGTAACGCTTAACAGATTTAGAATATCTTCTATAAATTCGTCAAAACCGTGAAAACAATTTTGAAAAACACTACTTTTGGGAAAACGCGTTTAAAGGTAAATGTTAAAATTAAACACGATTGGCAGAACTTACAATTCAATCAGCTATGTCAGGACCGTACAGCTTTCCTTCCTCATCATTTTGGCGTTCAAGATCAGTAACTTTCGACACACACACGTACACAATAACAAAACACCAATACATAGACGGATTTCCTCGTCTCATTCGGAATAATAGCCGGCCGCGACACCTGCCTCTGAGCGACGTAAATAGGCAGGTTGGGGCCGGTTTTGAGACTCGATATCTCGTAAACCAGCATGCTTTCGATCAAATCCTTCATAGAGCATGTTTATAGTTATGTCTACATTAGAAATGTGCAAAAAAAATCGTTTTTTTTTCAAACCGCGAAGGTAGACGGCCCCCTTAACACCTTAACACCTTAAGACTTTTTTCTTTGAAGCCACGTGAAAGATAAGGTCTACACCAATGCTTAACAATCAATTGAGGAGCATCGGATCATGAAAATAATAGGGTGCTGCAACCGTAACTGTGGCAACCATTTAGCTGATATCATCGTTTCATATTGTAAACACAGGGTAATCCATTTTGCGCTTTCAAAAGTAAACGTAAATAAAACAAATATAAAATATTTTTCTTCATAATATTTCTTTTTCATTATAAAATTTGAACATTGACAATATTTAAGTGACCACCACGCGAATTGTTGCAAGCGTCGATTCTTTTGAGGTAATTTTCGACCACTTTTTGACACATTTTGGCCGGTATCTCAGCCATAACTTGACAAATGTTGGTTTTTAAGTGCTCAAGGGTTTAAAGGTTTATCTGCATAAACACGGTCTTTCGCTTAGTTCTGCAAAAAAAAAGTCCAGTGGTGTCAAGTCGCATCATCTTGGTGGCCAGTTGATATTGCCAAAAACCCCAAATACGACAATTTTGTTTATAAACATACTCACCGAGTGAGAGATGTGCTTCGTTGCGGAAGAGAATTTTGTTCGAAAAATCCCCGTCCACCACCGGTGTAGATTAAAATGCAAAATACGCCAAAATGTGCCGTAGGACAGTCTTAATTCCTGAAAACGACGAGGAATCGACACATTCGGGTCTTTGGGAACACTTTCACTTACAACAGCGATATTTTCAGTGGTACGAGCAAAACGATGATGCACAGGCCTCACAATATCTGTAACCAATCCAGTCTCTTCAAATTTCGTCACAATTTTGCCAATTGCTTGCGTAGTTGGACGATTATGTAAACCATAATCTGCTCTTGAAGCACGATATGTGGCTGTGGCAGAATCACCATTTGTATAGTAGGTTTTAACAATTTGTATGCGTTGTGCGATAGTAAAGCGATCCATTTTCGTAAATGTCAGACTTTCAACTGAACAAAAAATGGTTCAACAACTTAGTTTGACAGATGTCGAATTTCAGTCCTATACTTTTGAAACCGCAAAATGGATAACTCGTTACTTTTTAATATCAATATGTAACACCTTATTGGAAAACCCTACCTATTAAATGTTGATGCCTCGGTGTGTGTTAAGTCAACGAACTCAATTCAATAATTGAAATAAAACACATTCATTGATTTATTCTTTGAGTTGAAAAATTCATTTTTCAAATGCGGGAATTAATATTGTTTTCAATTTTCTATAAATTCTAACTTTTATTTTAAATTGAAAGTATACATCACACAAAATTTGTCAAGTTTATAGAAAATTCAATTTTTCTTTACTTGAATGTACGAATGAAAAAAGTTTTTTTTTGCAAAAGCTATTTATTACTTTTCCTACTCAAATAAAGAAAAATGAGGATATGTGTTAAGCCCATTTAAATATATATGACATTTGAATTGGTAGGCTTTTCCTCATACCCAACTTTCAATTTATATTCGTTTGAAAGTTATTTTCATAAATTTAAAGAAGAAAAATACAACTTCATGAATGATTATATAATACCTAGGTACATATTTTTAAAAGGTACATAGGTAAAAGTAAAAACTCTCAAAATAATATGTTCTCGTTTTTTATGTGTTGTACTAAACTGTTGTTTTTATGTCTCTGTATTTTATTAGATTTAAAGACCTTCATGCGTTATATGTTTGAACGTTTTTTTTTTTAATTTTAAAAAGAGAATAGGTGCGTATAGCCATGAAATCCAAAACTTAACAATTAATATTGAAAAACCTTATGTTGTTGTGTATTTTTTTATTAAGAAGAAATAAAATCAATGGGTAACATAACATAACAAAAACACCTATTAAATGTTGCTAAAGAACCCAACAAAAAAGTTTGACAAATTTTAAGAAAATGTAACTTTATTTTAGCAAGTTAATATATACAAATACAGCTCGAAGCTCATTTTATGTCCTGAAAAAAAAAAAACATACGATATTATTGATTATGAAATGAAAAGTAATTGATGATATTTAAGAAGACAATTTATGTGTTTTTTGTTTTTTTTTTCAACTATGTATGTACATTTATAAATATATGTACATACATTCATGGGTTTTTTGTATATAATATACATATTTATATATATCTGCGTTGTTTATGTTCTTTCCAACCTGTAGGCTAAAAATAAAGTAATAAAGGCGGCAATTGAATATTAGTTTGTAAATTGTTTTTTTTTTTTGTTTTAAAGAATTTTCATGTTTAATTGAACTTTTACCTCAAAGCAATTTATATTATTTTATTAATTATTTTTATATGGCATTTTTTTAATTAAATCTAGAAACTTATATAAACACATAAAAAGTCTTGATTTTAAAATTCATCGATCTTCTAAAAACTAATAGAAAGCGAAAACAGTTTATTTCTTAATTTTGAAACTTTAAGACGAATATCATTTCAATGTCATTCTTCATCACAGAATATATTTTAATATGCTATGGGAATTTAATGTTTTTTTCTGTTTTTCTTATTTTTATTTCTAAATAATAAAAAGAAAACTAAACAATTAATTAAAAACTGCTATACACATATTATATGGTTGAATTATAAGCATATAACAAACCATTAAAACAAACAAACAATATATTTTTCTTTTGTATTTTCTGTATAAAATATATTTACTATTTAGAAAAACCTCAACGCATATTGTCTGTGATAAAATTGTAGATATTTTTAAAATTAAAAAGAAATACCAAATGAAAAATATTTTAAATACAATGTTTATTGTTGTTTGCCTTGGCGTTGGCACCTAATCAAATTCTCTTGACTTAGTTTCATATTTATAGTCAATCAAAAACTAACAACTTAAAATTGAAAAATTCTAAATGAAAAATGAAAAACGTGCCAGTTACAGCATCAGACATCGATTTGGCTTTAACAGAATATAAAATACAAATATATCTGCATAAAACTTTGGAGACTTTAACAAACAAAAAAAAAACGAAAATAACGAAACATCCACTGCAAATCAACTCTCGTAATATGTACATAACCCTAAAGGATAACGATGTGATTTTTAAGGATTTAACAAACGAACGCATTGAAAAGCCAAATCTGTCCACAGTTGTTATAGAATATAGTAACATTTCAGAAAAAATGTCCATATTGAGTCATGATGATGATGATGATGATGTTGGGAATACAGTGCAAACATATACACAAGACTTTTCTTGCATAAGCAGAATAATCCCTTGGATCTAAAATAATCCTCTTTAAACTTGTTAACTTTAGAGATGCTTTTAACTTTTTTATAAACGTGGATAGGATACTATAAGTTTTTTAAATTTTATTAGCTAACAAAAAAAGGCGTATCCAATCCATCTACAATAGATTTAAGAATTTATTTTTTCTCTCAAATAAATACTCTGATGTATGTTTGTACATACAATTTGTATTCGGATAATAGATTTCGATAGTAAACATAAAATAAGAGGATAAGTGATTTTCTAGAGAATAATATATATTTTAAAAGGTCTTTTTGTTGGTTAAATGTTTTCTGAGAATATGCGTAAATATAAACTTACCCGTATCTTGCGACAAATTATTCTGAGGAATTTGTCGTGGTAAGCAAATAACTTTGGCCTGTCATAATTTTTATGACCCGAACTCAATGTTTGTTCTCATATTATATTCTTGAAATACTCTGTAAAGTAAGACTGAATAATACAAATATTTACATATAAAGTAAGCACAAACATACGTTTCTTATTTTAGATATATGTAGCTTTGATATTTACGAAACTTGTCAAGTAATGAGGGATAGCCCCTCAATGTGTTGTGTTTCAAGTTTTTGACGTTTTCCATCAAAATGAAAACTAAAAGGAAGAATTTTGATGAAGTTCACAGAAATGTATCTTTTCAGAATTGTACAGTAGTTGTTGTAAAAATGGAAATATGTTATAGCATAGAGAAAGTTTTGGAAATTGAACAGAACCACAACTAAAACGAACATAATGAAATTTATTTCAAATTTTGTTACATGGTTAACTATTTAAATAAGTGAACTTAAAAAACGTTTGTTTAGCTATTCTTCCTGTTTCTAGTTCCCTGAAACCTAAACCCATCGTTTTTAGATAGACATCTATCTGTCTTCGTCCGCCATGCCGTAGGAACGAATACAGATATCGAATGCAATAAAATATTGTTTTTCAGATACATAATAACCTCAATGTGTAAAAGAACAAAATTAAAAAAATTTAGTTGGCCTCAACTCATCTCCAATCAAATGTCATTCTATACAAATCTAGAAACAAGGAATTTCACAGAAAAAGTTGCCCTTTTTTCTAGGCAAGAAATCAGGATGGTGAGTTTTCTTCTTTTGGCTAAACAAAAATGTAAGTGTAATTTCCTTTCTTTGAATGAGCTTATTTTGATTTAAAGTGGTGAAGTTTTCTTAAGAAAATATTATACAAAAGTAATAATAATATTTCTATCTTTTATATGTAAAATTTCTGCGTTACGAACATTATTCGAGAAACTAGTTTGTAACAAACTTTCAGATTTGTTTCGTAGTCACATATCTGTTTTTCTTCAACATGGTTTTATATCAGGTAGTAGGTCAACCGCAACAAACATAACTTTGATTACTCATGACTCATGAGTCATGACATAATATCAAATATGGAAAAGATGTGCCAAACTGATATTGTTTTCACAGACTTTGCAAAAGCATTCGATGGAATAAATCATAAAGTTTTATTTCATAAATTATCTTCCTTAGGTATTACATAATATCATAATCATATTTAACATGTGGATGTAGAATCCAAAAAGTTAAAATTAATCGCTCGTTCTCATATAACATCACCGTTTCATCAGGGGTTCCACAAGGAAGCCATTTAGGGCCATTACTTTTTGTTGTTGTTTGTTAACGACATTCCTAATGTCTTCAATGATTCAAGTTCTCTCCTTTTTGCAATTGACCTCAAACTTTATCGTTAAATAAGCTGTGAATCTGATTGTTTTCTTCTTTTCAAAAATCTAGCAAGATTTGATGACTGGTGGAAACGGAATCACCTTCTTCTTAATATTTCAAAGTGTCAAGTCTTGTCGTGCTTCAGGAATTACAAACCAATTTTGTTTGATTATACATAGTATCAATCACATTAAGTTAGAAAGAGTGAGAAAAAAGAAAGTTCTAGGAGCTATCTTAGATACCAACTTGTCATTTTTACCTCACTATGACTATATGGCAAATAAAGCCAATCAAATGGTTGGATTTATCAAAAGAAATACTAGAGAATTCTCAGATCCCTATACCATAAAATCACTATATAATTCTTTAGAAAGGTCGATTCTGGAGTATTGCAGCATAGTCTGGAATCCTTATCATAATAATTCAAGTGATAGAATCGAGAGAGTTCAAAAGAATTCCACTAGGTATGCCCTTCTTCAAGTTAAAATGGAGGATTCCAAGACCGGTCTATAGTATTCCGTGTTTACTGTTTGGAATAAAATATAATTGACGTTAAATAAATAAATAAATTTTATATATTTTTATTGTTCAATCATTTCGAAAACTTCTATGATGAGTTTAAACAAAACTTAAAATTGTGTTGAATACAAATATTTTTTTTTTGATTTTAAAGTTAAAAACTGGTTGTTATCATTATTTTGTGTGCATTTTTATTAAATTCCCATTGTCCGATTTGGTCGGTTTGAAAAAGTTGACATTTCTTGAAGTTTCAAGGTCCCTAGACTCTAAATCAAAGGTTCTTAAAGTGATTTCTGTGTGTGTGAGTGTCACTTCGAATATTATGTGAACAAAAAATGATATTACCTCTATCAATGCAATCCATAGAAGAATAACGTTTTTGATCTCTAGTTGAATTTTTAGAAAAATCGTAATGATGTTTCTTTTTTACAAAAAAAAAAAAACTAAGAAATAGTACTAAAAGTTGTTTAAAAATAAAGCTTTTTCTTATAAGAGTCTACAAAAAATACAACACAAAATTTGCATAAACTGATTTTCATCTCGAATATTCCTGACCTGAAAATTATTTCATTCCAGACAAAATATCATTGGTAGCAAAAAGTAATTTTCTTAGAAAAATTAAAGTCAGTATTTTTCTTTTAAGGAATAAAAAGTTACAAAAATTGGTCAGAATTGGTTTTCCACTCTAGTATCTTAAGAACAACGAAAGATATTGGTTTGAAGCCATTTATATCGTCCATAAAATGTTGCTAAGAAAAACTTTTAGAAATATCGAAAGACCGGCACAATTATCAGTGTGGGTCGCTTCTCAGCCTCTTTTTAAATTTTGTAATTGCCATACCAACTGTAATTTAAAAAATTGTTTTAACAAGTTTATATTCATACAAAATACAAAAAAATATTTAACAAAAATGTTTGGAACTTTGAAAATTGTTTAGCTGAAAAGAATTGTTTTTGAAGACAATCGTAAAACTTTTGTATCTTTGTTAATTATTAACTTCCCATAGGAAGTTATTGTATTCGGTCCGATTTGTCGAATTGAAAATGTTGATATTTCTCGACGTTTCAAGGCCCCTAGAGTAGAAATAAGAGATTTTTAGAGAGATGTATGTGCGTGCGTGTGTACGTACGTTCGTACGTCCGTACGTTCGCGAAGTTTTTTTCGTCGTCCATAGCTCAAGAACTAGTAGAGATATCGACTTCAAATAAATTTTATTATAAAGATAATAATGCAAAAGATGCAGAAAGGACTCTCAAAAAAATTGAGTATGAGTTTTTTTTACCATATAGTGTTTTAAAATTTAGTAAGTAAGTAAGTAATTTAAAAAATGGTAAACATTTTGGTTTACCTAAAATATCTCACGAACCAATAACGCTAGCTAGAGTTTAATTAAATTTTATATTATATATTATGACGTGATACCAAATTAGTTAATTTTTATAAAAATTCCAATTAACGGTTTTTATAAATCAAAAAAACTAAAAAAAAAAATATTGGTCACCTCGAAGTTTTTACAAACAAAATATGATTTTATCTCCAAACCAATTTTTTTCAATAAAGAATAACGTTTTTGACATCTGGTAAAATTTTGAGAAAAATCGAATTGACAGTTTTTTTTTTATAAAAAATAAAAACCTAAGAAAAACATTACTAAAAGTTGGTAAAAATTAATTTTCGACTCAAATATCTTTTCAAAAAATTGAGATTTTGGCTTCCAACTAGTTTTATCTTATAAGAAATATTGTTTTCAACATTCATTCACATTTTGATAAAAATCGAATTCACAGTTTTTTAACAAAAAAAAAAACTAAAAAAAAAATACTAAAAGTTGGTAAAAATTGATTTTCGACTCAAATATCTTTTCAAAAATTTGAGATTTTGGCTTCAAATTATTTTTTTTATAAAAAAAATATTGTTTTTAACATTCGGTAAAATTTTGAGAAAAATCGATATGACAGTTTTTTTTATAAAAAATAAAACCTAAATTGATTTCGACTCAAATATCTTCTCAAAAATTTCAGATAAAGTCTTCAAACTAATTTTGTCTAATAAGTAATATTGTTTTCAACATTCGGTAAAATTTTGAGAAAATTCGAATTGACAGTTTTTTTTACAAAAAATAAAAACCTAAAAAAAAAAACAATACTAAAACATAGTACAAATTTACTTTCGACTCAAATGTCTTTTCAAAAATTAAAAATAGTGGCTTCAAACTAATTTTATCTCACAGAAAATATTGCTTTCGTCTGTTTTTTCATAAAAAATTAAAGTCTACACAAAATAGTACGCAAAATTGTTAAAAACTGATGTTCGGTTCTCGATATTTCGTTAACAAAAGAAGTTATTGACTTCAAATTAATTTCATTCGTTCAATTTTTATTTATTAGTAATTTTTACGTTTTTAAGAATAATTTAACTGATAACTTTTTTAACAAAACACGAAAACCTACAAACTTTTTAAGCAAGACAAATCGACAGACGGGAGTCGGGATGGGAAGTTATTAGTGTGGGTCGCATCACAGCCTCTTTTTACTTGCGACATATAGGAACTATATAGCAAGTTTTGCATTCGTGCAAAATTTCGAACTCGAGATTTTAATCAAACATGATATTACGATGGTAGAGAAGTCGAAAAAAGTGGGTCCCGCGATTCCGTCCGGTCAATTTTGTCTGTCTGTCCACGCTCCTACAGCCTAAACCATTGGGTCGATTGAGTTCAAACTTGGAAGTTAAGGTTTTGAGCAGATTTGCGTTAGGGGTTTTTTTCATTTTTTTTTTAAGATCAAAACTAACAGTGGCCCCCATACAATTTTTTTGGTCAAAAAACGAAAATTCGAATTTTCTCAAAAACAAACCGATAGATTTTTTTTAAATTTTCTCTAAAATTTTATTTTTTTACTTGGCTTCTTTTAATAAGAAAAACATATTTTTGTATTGCTCAGGAAAGGTACCGCTCATAGAACCGTTTTTTTGTTTTTTAATTTTCTCAGCAACTTTTGAACCGATTTCAATAATTTTTTTTTCTGAACGAGCTCTTATATTGCCTTAACAATATTTAGTTATCAAAAGTGCAATTTTTTATTGTTTGGATTTTTAAAAAAATATTGAATTTTTTTTTTCAAAATTCTATATCTCAAAAACGGGTGAATATTTTTTTACGAAATTGAAATATAGAGCGTATATTTACAAACACTAAACAACTGCATACCAAAAATATTTTTAGAACAAAATTGAAAAATTTTATATATAAAAAATTAATTTAAAAAAAAACCGCTCTAACGATTTTCAAAAAAAAATTTTGAAAAATCAAGGGTTTTTTGATTTATGAAATGGCATCTAAATTTTTGAAGACAAACTTATTTTTCAGGTAAAAATTTTGAATCTTAAATTATTTTTTTTAAATTATTTTAACTGTATTAAATGTAACCCCCTCCCAAAAAATTGAAAAATTGAGGTTTTTTCGACAAATCAAATGGCATATATGTATATCTTTGAAGACAAACTTATTTTACAGGTATATTTTTAAATATTATATAGATACTTTTTTAAACAGACTCTTTGCATACAGGAGCAAGTTCGTGCGACCCAGTCGTGCACTTTATTTTTTTTGTAATTGAGTTTTGACGGGTGTGAGAAAATTAACGAAAAATTTAAATTTTGTCTTCATTTTTGTAGTATAATTTTTACAGGAAGTTGTTTTCTCGTTCAAACCTCCATTTTACATATCTACAACTAAAACAACACCACTCTTCCCATAGAAACGCGCAAGATTAATTCAATTCGACTCATTAAATCTTTAAATGTTTGTTAACCTTGCTTAATCAATTATCAATTGTTTTAAGGAAGATGAATTGGAAATAGCTACCAGATTTTCATTTAATTAAACATTGAATTAAACTCAAATCGATGACAATACTCTTTTTAATCGATTCTTGTCCTAAATGTTCTATGTTGGTTTATGCAGTATATCATAACTCAAGTAGTCTCCGACTGTTATAGGAACCCCTTGAACCTTGTAATCGGAATGTAATCGTTTTCTATTGTTGAGACATCATTTTATTGCACTTCAAATATTGTTAAAGCTTATATTTTTTAACCGGCTTGTCTCTATACGCTCTTATGTATATAGCATACTTTATGGCACTAATCCAATTACATATTTCTTTTTTCCATGTTTTTTTTTTGTTTATATCTAAAAGTGTGACTGCGTCTATATTATGTACATACATATGTATGTACATACCTACTAAATATTGGTGTCAATCGATATAGATCGACAATTTCATTTACGACTTGTTTTATATTCAATTTCCAATTCAATAAGCAGATGCAATGCCAGCAGATTATGAGAAAGATGAGAGTGAGGGGGGGAGGGGAGGGGAGAGGAGAGGGGGCAGAAAAATGAATTTGAATTTGCTAATTAAATTGATGTTGGTATGTTCATTAGGAATGTGGATATATAAAGTTATAGGAAAACGAATATTATACAAAGTAAAGAACTTTAACGTAATTAAATTAAGATTGTTCAGCTTCATTCACAATTCAATGGTAATGCTGATGTGTAGGAGTATTTGCTGCTTGTAACACTCTTGATTATTTCTGCTATTATGGTGTACATAAGTCGGGGTGTGCTTTAAATGTTCTCCTATGGGAATAAAGATGTTCCTTCCTTCAGAAGACTATATTTGTAAATACATGAAGCCTTTTTGTCGATTCGTTTACCCTCTCTTTTATCTGATGGTATGTTAGTTGACGTATAGTTTAACGGAACAAGATAAATCTATGGCTTAATCAAATAACATTCTATAACAAAATTCTAGTAGTGATTAAAAAAAAAGGGCTTGAAATTTCAATTTCACTTTAAATTGAAATTGAAATGAATATTGCAATTTTACTGAAATTTGAATGTGAATTAAATAAGTACATGCATGAGGCAAAATGCGTTCGTATAAATTAATTATATATTAAGGCTTAATTGCTCTTCAACCTTAAGAACTATTTTGCCCCCATCCAATAGTGTACCTGCACATTTGAGACTGACTCATCTTCATTTATATATAGCTTTACACAAAATATGTAAGTGGCTTTGAAAGTCTTGAGTTTTTGAAGTGAGCAGTTTAGAAGAAGCGAGAGAATTATTTAGATGTCATCTTTTGTGACTACCGAAATCCTGATGAATATTTTTGTCTTTTGGATTATATTAGTAGTGTCCGACCGAAGGCCGATTTTTAGCCGAATCCGAAGCCTAATTATTAGGCTGAAAGAAAATCTTTGGCCGAAGCCGAAGCCTAATGTTGAAAAAAGTCAAGAATTCTCCTTTCCACAAACGATGCGCAAAAGGTGTCAGGCAAAATTCAAACATTGAAATTTTCGGCGCCTACTATGATGGCACACACGTGTTTTGAAATTTTTGAATACCTACCGAAGAAAAGATTGCAATCTTTTCTTCGGTATTCAAAAATTAAAAAAATTGAAATTTTTTCCGGCGCCTAATACGATGCTCGATATAATAAACAGATTCTTCGGCTTCGGCCAAAACTTCGGCCTAAAATGGCCGAAGTCGAAGGTTTGGCCGAATGTTGTTTTCGGCCAAACCGAAGGCCGAAGCCGAAGCTTCGGTCGGTCACTATATATTAGAATGCGTACCACTTTCTTCTGTGGTTTGATAATTATAAATTAGAGTTGTAGAATCTATATACTGCTAACACACTTTACAGTAAAAATGTCAAAAAGAAAAATTGAAACAATAATCATAGGGTAACCTAGCTGTAAAATTACATTATTGTTTTTTTTCGAACCAAAACAATTTTTTTTCGAGATTTAGCGATTTTTTAGCTTGCCGTAATTAAATTTAACTTATTTCAGCTCGTGATAGAAAAAAGAATTGTCGAAAATCTAAAATACGGGTATTTAGAACGTGTGGTTTTCAACCTAACAATTCTTTTTTCGGAGTTGGTCTTTTTGACAGCTGTCACTTGACTATGCTTTTTTTGGTTAGTCATTTCATATTGAATCGATTTACTCCTGAACAACGTTGCAAGTTTAAAGCCAAACAATGCTCCGTTTCAGGCGAAACAACGAATCGATCAATTTATTGAATGAAACTTTTGGTGAGCGTATTATCTCGTAACATGGGCCTGTGGCGTAGCTGTTAAGATCGTGTTATTTAACACCGCTGTACTATTGCCTAGGGGTTATGTAAAATCGCTTGTCTACTCAGATAAACCCGAGAAGAATGACGCCTTGGAAGGGAATATTTCGAGCTATATATGTCATATAGTCTCAATTGAAGCAAAAATTATTCCAAAACTGGGTCTCTTGGATTGAATTTATTCGAGCCAGCCGTGGCGGCCACTTGTCCAAAATCATTTTGTTAACATAATGGCAAACCCTCATCTTTATAATAAAACTACATTCTTCACCATGACATTTAAAATTTAATTATATTCGTTTCTTTCCTTCTTGAAAGCCAAACGTCTAAAAAAACACCCATTATTAATAAAAAATATTCCCATTGTCATGGGAAAGGGTTGCGTCTTTATGTTCTTAATGACTTAATTAATTCCATCTTTTAAGTCTTGAAACGATTTTTTAGAATTGGCATATAACTTATCTGAAGGTTGTAAATCAAATAAGATCTGGTTGGCCAATAGTGATCACTTCTTTGTGAAATAAGAAGGCCAGTAATCTTTTCTTGCAAAACTGGCTTAAAAATGTTCGCCATTTTTGTGGTGAATATAATTCGTATAGAAAATTGTTGATTGATGTAGATACTGTTAAGTTCTTTCGTTCGATGTTCAACTTCAAAAAGTGTCAGATTTCCAGATATTACTTTGTAAAAACTTGTAAAAAAAGTAAACAAAAATGTGCTACAGATTTACGATGATTAATCCATTAATAAGTTTCTTAGTGGTTATTGAATTTCACTTCTTTAATAGTTTCACAACTTACTTACTTACCTAATGTAGTGCTACAGTACTGTGTGAACTAGGGCCTCACCCAACAAATTTCTCAATCTAGCTCGGTCCCTAGCTAGATGTCTCTAGTAGCGCACTCCAAGTTGGATGAGGTCACTTTCCACTTGTGCGCGCCAACTGATCCGTTGTCTTCCTCTACTGCGCTGCCATGTGAGTGTAGATTCGAATACTTTCCGGGCCGGAACACTGGTTTCCATGCGCCCTACGGGACCCAGCCATCGCAGTCGTTGGACTTTTACCCTTCGACACAAGGTGCTGTCATCCACTTTTCCACTTTTGTCATAATCCGTGCTTCTGCATCGTATAGCAGGAAGGGGATGATCAGGGTCTTATATAGCTACACTTTGGTCGAACGAGAGAGGGCTTTACTACTCAAATGCTTTCTTAGCCTAAAGAAGCAGTTGTTAGCAAGAGTAATCCTTCGTTTGATCTGAGCGCTGGTGTTTTCTGCGTTCATAGCAGAGCCTAGGTAAACAAAGTCCCTAAATACCTCAAAGTTTCGTCTGACGATGGTAATGGTTCTGACCGAAACGTCAGTGTTGTAGGTCTTTTCTTAATGCAACAATGTACTTTGTTTTGCCCTCATTAACCACTAAACCCATTTTTGCCGCGCCTGCTTCAATACTCGCAAAAGCCCCCGTCACGCTGAGTTCTTCCCATTATATCAATGTCATCAGCAAATGCAAGTAATTGGAAAGACCTTTGAAAGTAAGTGCATCTAGTGTTCACATGAGAGCTCCGCACTATTCTATCAAGGAAGATATTAAAGAAATCACATGACAGCGAATCACCTTGTCTAAAACCTTTTTTTACATCGAAAGATTATGTTAAGTTGTCTCCAACCTTTATGGAGCAGCGTGAATTCTCCATGATTATCCTGCACCAACGGACGAGTTTGGCAGGGATGCCAAAACTGGACATGGCCCTATACAGTTCGCCCCTGTAGATGCTGTCATATGCGGCCTTGAAATCGATGATGGGTGTCGATTTGATGTTCTTGGGTTTTTCCAAGATATTCCGTAATGTAAATTTTTGATCGACTGTGGACTTTCCTGGTCTACTGATAAAGACCTATCAGGTTGTTAACGAAAGGCTTTATATTATTTATTTATTATTATTATTTATTTTTCAAATGCATATAACGGCAGAGAAAATTTTGTAAGCGATGTTAAGTAGACTGGTTCATCTATATAGTTGGTGCAGTTTAGAGGTTCCTCATTTTTTTAATATCTCACAGCTATTTAAGCAATTTTCGTGAACTCTGATTCATAACTTCAGAATTTTTCTTTAAAGAGGTTATACATTTCTTATGGCTTTTAAACACTTATTCGCATACACAATACACATGTCCTTTTTAGAATTGTTTATTTTTTCCTGATACAAAAATGGAAATAAATATTGAAATTTTAAAATTGATATCTTTTTCTCTGCATTTACTGCAAAAATCACACAATTATTTTTAACGAGCAAGTTTTGATTTTATTCAACACACAAAAATATAGTATTACTATGCATGTTATTTTACGAGACAGATTACCTTTACTTATGTCATTGAATAAAAAGCGTAGTTACACTAACACGTATACAAAAATATATTTTCGTAGCACATGTATTTATTTGTAGAATTCTTATTACACCCCAATCCTCATGTTAACTCATCAAAGTCCTTCACTTCGTAGTAAGTTAAGATGGCACACTATAAAATATTCATGTCAAGAACTCATGCCTAAGTATACATAGTACACTGAGAGAAAAAAATCATATTAAAAGTTTTATTATTAAACATGTTATTCGAAATATAAACAAAAAATATAAAACAGGGGTGCTTAAAAATTTAAGAGGTTTATATGCTTTACGTACACTCTTAAACTATATGTAACATTTATATCGTGTAAAATATCAACCTACAAGTGTTCATTTTAAACAAAACAAAAACAAGTAACTTTTCTTGACTTTAGTCAAAATGGTACATAGGTGCCTTTCAAATAATGAATATTTTATGTTAAAAACAAATAGAAATAAAATGATAAAAATATTTAATTTTATATGAACATTTCACATTTCGTATGATGCTGTGTACTTTTAGTCAATTTATTTTGCTTTTCTGTAACAGTTTTAATAAAATTGAAATTTTTGTATACGAAAATATAAATTCAGAGAATTTTATTGTATTTTTCAGATTTAAATTAAATTTAATTTTATGGAAAAAGCAAGTTCAATTTAATACAGTGATTTTGTGGTTGTTATACAAAAATATATTATGACCATGTGCAACAAGTTCCCTTTGTGTTTGCAATTTTCTCTTCAGATTTTTCGCCGCCGCCGCCGGCCGTCAGCAATATGACTGTGGCTGAGGATGAAATGAATTCCTTTGAAATTTGAGTTTTTAATGAAAACTTACAAGAATATTATGCATGCATGTATGTATATACTTAACCTATGTGTATTTTATATGTACATATATGTATGTTTATGAATAAAAAATAAAAGCACACATACTCGTTTAAGTTTTATATTTTTGTGGAATTTATTTGCCTCCATTTGATTATGAATTTGTGTGCTTAAATATTGTTGAAAGAATATTTTCCTTTTGCAGAAAAGCTTGAGTTGAGGAAAGTAACTATTTTGAAGCAAATAATTCATTTACGTTTTTCAAAACCTTTCTACATTGTGACTGTTATGAATAAAGAATAAATACTAGGAAAAGCTATACTAGACTATTGAAAATTAAATCAGTATTCTTCATCTTCATCAGTCCGGATACAATCTTGTTAATTCCTACCATGAGTTTTTGGAACTAGATAAGCTGACTTTTCGAGTCATGCTTGATTTTTTGAAAACTTTCGATTCAATTGGTCATAGTTTTCTCTAAAAGAATCTAAATTCCTGATTTAATTTGATGGATCAGCCATACAACTTTTAAAAAAGCTACCTTACTAATAGAAACAAAGCTAATTTCACTAATGTTCCAATTTCAATATTTTTTCCTATGAAATCTAAGGTACCACAAGCAGGCACGTAGCCAGGGGGGGGGCTAAAGGGGCTCAAGCCCCTCCCGAAATGATTTTTAAAAAAAATATTTGAACAAAAGTTTGTATATTCTATTATTAGTTCCTCACTACTTATGTATATTGTTCTGAAATCATGTTGCTTTAATAAATGTTTATCCCACAAATATTATAAACTAGCTGGAAACCCGTCGAAAACGACGGTGCATTATCTATCATACGCCACATCAGAAAAGCAGAGCTACTATCCGGCAGATTTCATGCTTTTTCTATATGCATAAATGCATTTTTTTATAGAGGTATGAATAAGAGTACATACTATTTAAGTTCGAATTGTGTTTAAAAATAACTCCTAGCAATCTGGTTGCAACAGACTCTTTTTTTTTCATCAAAAGGAGACTATTTAGGTACTATTATTTAATAAAGACAAATACACATTAATGTTAAGAGACTATCTAGTCAAAAAATGCAACCTATATAAGCCCAGATATCCAAAACGAAATCTTGGATATATGTACATATGCTCTGATATTGTCACCAGAAAAATATCTAACCGGGTTATAAGATCGAGTTGTTTTAGCATTATGGCTGATGAAACAATGGATGTTTCTGGCACTGAGCAACTTTCAATATGTGTCCGATATGTTGACTGCTGTACAGAGCCCACGAAAAGTATGCTTCGGGAAGATTTTGTAGGTTTTATTCCTGTTGATGACCAAACTTCTGAAAACCTTACTAAAACCATATTGCAGCGATGTGAGGAACTACATCTAGATATGAACAAGTGTGTTGGCCAAGGTTATGACGGAGTGGCAAATATGTCAGGCCACTTAAGTGGAGTACAGAGTAGGATAAGGCAACAGTATCCAAATGCCAGATATGTTCACTGTGCAAGTCATCGCTTGAACCTGGCTCTGTCTAATGCCATGTCAACACCCTCGATTCGCAATTGTCTTGGTGTAGTAAGCGAAATAGCTAATTTCTTCCGAAACCATTCAAATGCAAATAAGACTTTCGAAAATCGCCATCCAAAAATACGCACCAGAAAGCAGAAAAAAACGACTTTTGCACTTTTGCGCCTTTGTGAAACAAGGTTTATTGAAAGGCATGACAGCATTCTTTCATTTGTAGAGCTCTTCAAATGTATTGCTATTAGTCTTGAAGAAATATCCACCAAGACGTGGACAATGTCTTCAAAAGCATCAACTCTGTTAGCAGCAATTCAAAGAAGTGATTTTCTGGTAAGCCTCATGGTATGCGAAAAACTTTTTAGTTTAACGCTACCCTTATCAATTTTCCTTCAAAATGAATCTTTAAATTTCGTGTCTGCAATAAATCACACGAAACAAGTCTTAAGTTCTCTTAAGAATATAAGAGAAACTGCCAGAGACTTTTTCAGAGACGCTTTTTAATCCGCATCACAACTTGCCAGCGATTTATTTGAAGTCAGCATAACAATTCCAAGGCTTTTTGAAACAAACAACGCGCTCTTATCCAGAAACATCATGTCCAGAAGACTATTTTAGAGTTTCTATACTTATTCTCTGTCTAGATTCTCTTATACAAAATCTTACTGACAGATTTATGGTCAACGAGGACGTTTTACTATAGTTTCAAGCTCTGCTTCCAGGTTTTGCTGCCGCCAATCGAGTAAATGAAATGGAAAATCTAACACTCTACTTCGATAACGCAATATCCTTGTCAGCTGTTAAAGCGGAGTACATACTCTGGTGCGAAAAAATTTCATCGATGGATCCCTCTTCCGATGTTCTGAAACTGCTATATATATGTGACAAGACCTACTTCAGGAGCATAAGCTACTTGCTTACAATTTTGGCCACACTACCAGTTACAACAGCTAGCGTTGAAAGAACCTTTTCAACGATGAAAAGGATCAAAACAGTATCCCGAAGCGTTATGGGCAATCCAAGACTAAGCGCACTTGCAATGCTGTCTGTTCACTCAGGTATTGATGTGGATCCAGATGAAGTGATCGACATTATGTCTAAAAAAAAGACAACGCGTTTATTGCTGTAAAAATCCAAACTATTTATTTAGGTAATTAAATAAAAAAAAAAATACAAACAAAAATAAAACATTTACATTATGTAGTTTTTTTAAAATTTTTTTTATATAGAATTACTTCTTCGAAATTGAACAAGCCCCCCCGGAACCGAAATCCTGGCTACGGGCCTGACCACAAGGATCCATTTTGGGACCTATATTAACTTCCCATAGAAAGTTATTTTAATGGGTCCGATTTGTCGAATTGAAAATTTTGACATTTCTCGACGTTTCAAGGTCCCTAGAGTCGAAGTAAAAGATTTTTAAAAAGATGTATGTGCGTGCGTTCGTTCGCGACGTTTTTTTCGTCGTCCATAGCTCAAGAATCAGAAAAGATATCGACTTCAAATAAATTTTGTTATATAGATAACAATGCAGAAAGGGCTCTCAAGAAAATTGCGTGGGTGGTTTTTTTTTACCATAGCCGTTTTAAAAAAATGTGAAAATTTTGGTTAACCCTAAATATCTCAAGAACCAATGACGCTAGCGACTTGAATTTTATATTATATATTGTAACGTGATACAAAACAAATATAGTTTTGGAAAAAAAACCAATTAACGGTTTTTTTGTATGCATCAAACAAAAATGAAAAAATAAAAAATTTACGAATAAAAAATGATTTCATCTCCAAAACCATTTTGTGCAACGAAAAATAACATTTTCAACATCTGGTAAAATGTTGAGAAAAATCAAATTGAGAGTTTTTTTTACAAAAAATAAAAACTTAAAAAAAAATAATAAAAGTAAGTAAAAATTGATTTTGACTCTAATATCTTTTTAAAACTTTGAGATATTGGCTTCAACTAATTTTATCTTATAAGAAATATTGTTTTCAACATTCGGTAAAATTTTGAGAAAAATTGAATTGACAGTTTTTCTTACAAAAAATAAAAACCTAAACAAAAATTAACAAAAGTTGGTAAAAATTGATTTTTGACTTAAATATCTTTTCAAAACTTTGAGATATTGGCTTCAAACTAATTGTATCTTATATAAATATTGTTTTCAACATTCGGACAAATTTTGAGAAAAATCAAATTGACAGGTTTTTTACAAAAAATAAAAACTTAAAAAAAATAATAAAAGTTAGTAAAAATTGATTTTTGACTTAAATATCTTTTCAAAACTTTGAGATATTGGCTTCAAACTAATTTTATGTTATATAAAATATTGTTTTCAACATTCGATTAAATTTAAAAAAAAAAATTGAATTGACAGTTTTTTACAAAAAATAAAAACCTAAAAAAAAACAAAAACAAAACCCGACCAAAAATCTATTTAACAAAACTAGATTTTGAAACTAAACTATTTCATTATATGAAAAATATTGTTGCAAATTTTTAAATTTTTAAGAATAATTCAACTGACAACTTTTTTAACACAACACGAAAACCTACAAACTTTTAAGCAAGACAAATCGACCGACGGGATGGGAAGTTATCCGGGTCGCAGCTTCTTTTTTTTTTTTAGTTCATAAACGGTATTTCTTTTCGCGTTGTACGCAGTGACCTTCAAGTTTATGCTGACGATGCAAAATTCTTTTTAGCTTCGTTAGTGCTGCACGAACTTATTTATTTTTAATCTTGAAGAATTATACCAAATTTTCTTACTTATTTTGATCACATGAGTCTTTATATAAACATTAAATATAATTCTACCTAAAACAGCACTCCTCCTAACCTGTCACCTCTTTTTCTGCCACAACTCTATGTCACATTAAATCTAGATTGAATTGATATCGAAATACTCAACACCATAAAGACCACTTTGTTTAAAAACGCATGTCTGAGTCAACATACATAGAATCAATCTTAATCTACTTGAATATATTTTGTACATATTTAAAATGGAATTTTGTTTAAATGGAGTCATCGACCATTTAGGCAAAGAAAAATTAATAATTGATATTTCAGAATTTCGTCACTCCGACAAGAAAATCACCTTCAATATATTATATTCGTACAAATGTCCGCAGTTTTTAGAAACCAGTTCAACATAATTTTAACCAGTGTCTTTAACTCGAAGAAAGCTTAAGTATGATTATGATAAATTATGATAGATGACAAAGAAAAATTATAAGGAATTATAAGAAAATAAAACAAATCAATGAAAACAATAAATTTATTCTACGTATAGCTTCAAAAACAAAAAAATATAATCAATCAAAAAATGATTACAAATATCTTTTGTATCATTTCTATTTTTATAAATAAAAGTACCTATTCATATCTATTGCAAAACTCAGAACAAATAATTTTGTGTTGTAATTTTTAAAATTCCCTTGCTTAAGATTGATGTTGGTTGTTATCAAGAAAACCAATAGATAAAGAGTATAAACCTTTTTAGGAGTTATGTATACAGGTAAACTTGTAAATTTCGGCAATGAAATTTCTTCATCCTTATATTTTTTAAACCTATATACATATGTAACTATTACAATAAATGGGTATTAAATAAATTAGGTGGTGCAACAGTCCATGAAGAACCAGGGCCTAGTGACTTACAACTGTCAACCATTCCTGTGTGCGAGTAATGTTGTCAGAGATGGAAGGGACCTACAGTTTATATGCCGAATACGAACAGCTAATTTGAGAAAGCACTTTTCATGACAAGAATTACTCTTGGAGGATTTGTCAATTCCTCGCAAGAGGTCGTACCCGTGAAAAAAGTTAGGTGACACAGGCAGGGATTGAACCCAAGACCCCTTGCATGACAGTCCAACGCACTAACCATCACGCTACTGGTACTACATGGGTATTAGAGTGGTTCAAAAATTTGAAGTATTTTTACTTTTAAAAACAATAGCGAAAATATAAAATATAAACAAAAATGACAAACAAATGATCCTCAAAAATTTAAGCGTTTAAATTTGTTGATCCTTGTAGATATTGTGCGTCAAAAATTTAAAATTACTGAAGCTGAAAATTGAGTTTTTTTTTTGCTGAAAAGTTGAACATGGATGAATAAATTTAGGTGAAGGGTCAAATTAAATTATTTTCAGAATTCTAAAGCTAAATCGAAAAATATAGCTATAGGCTTCGGGTTATCTACTAGGAACTTATCAACTTTGAATTTAATTTGTGAACGCCCACTTTCACTAATCATCGAACTTTCGCTGTCAATTAATTCAGTAAACGCAATATTTTCACTAGCGTCAGCAAATTATAAACATTTTCTACCGAAATTCGGAATCATTGACCTCAACTTTTAGCTTTAACTTCTAAGCTGAGTCTGCATATTCGTTGTGTGATCTTGCCGTGTCAGTGAGAAAACGGTTTGATCGAAGTGTCGAAAATATCGCTACCGTTCAGGCAGAAATTTATGAGAGAAAGTCTTTGTGAATAAGGCGGTAATGTATGAATATCATGAAACCACGGAAGGTATCGTAGACAGAAACGCAAAAATCTTTTCTGAATGGCTTCGAGTCTTGTGACGTGAACGGCGTATTAAGGTGACTATACTGTACAAGCATATTCCAGGATTGGTCTCACAAATAAAACAAAAAGTAATTTTAAAACATATGGATCACGGAAATCACAGCCAAATCTCTTAATAAAACCCAGAACTCTATTTGCTTTTTTAACTATGAAGTTAATATGTTCATTAAATGTTAGTTTAGAATCTAAGACAACACCCAAGTCAGAAAATACATATACTCTACTTAAAGGACAAGAATCAAACATGTAACTAAAAACGATTGAAACTTTTTTGCGTGTAAAACTCATTTGTCAACATTTAAAACTAGACGATTATTATTTCACCATTCCCTAAATAATATTAAGTCTTCTTGCAAGAGAGGACAGTCAGATATAGAGTTAATTTTTTTAAAAATTTTAATGTCATCAGCATATATTAGGACAGGCGAATTTTGTATGATCGAAACCAAGTCATTTATAAATAAAACAAATAGAATAGGACCAAGGTGACTACCTTGGGGGACACCAGAATTCACAACAAATGAACTTGAACACTCATTACTAAATTTAACACTGTAACGTCTATCATGGAAATATGAGGAGATCCAGTTTATGAAACAGTCGTTAAAACCTTGCTGTGATAGTTTTAAAAGTAATGTTTTATGACACAATTTGTCAAAGGCCTTGCTGAAATCAATAAAGATACAATCTACTTGTTCACCTCTAAACAAAAGGACGTAAAGTGAAACAGACTATTAACAGTTGAACGCTTTTTAAGAAAACCATGCTGGTTATCACAGATAATTGAACTACAGTGAAAAGAAAGAACGCTACATACGATTGACTCAAACAGTTTAGGTATCACAGATAGTTTAACAATAGGTCGGTAGTTCATTATTTCGTTTTTAGGACCTTTTTTGTGTACTGGAATTATGAAGGAGCTCTTCCAGATAAAAGGAAACAGCGAGTTACTTAAAGACGTGTTGAAAGGAACACATAGCGGGTGTGCTAAATACGCAGCACATTTCTTTAAAATGGATGATGGTACACCGTCGGTCAGGACCAATACTAAAACATTCGTCAAGTTGTAGGATACTATTAAGGACGGTATCTTCACTTATAACGAAATTGATAGAATTTAAGTGGGGGAAATTTAAAACAGTGGTAAATGTGTTAGGAAAACTAATAGTATTAAAATCTACAAAAGCATCTTTGAAGTAGTTTGCAAACATGTTCGCAATTATTCTCGGCTCATTACTATTTGATGTCGAATCAGTCATTAAGTTAGAGTACCCACATGCTTTTTTCTTATACGATTAACGAATTTTCAAAAACATCAGGATTATTTTTAAGGTTTAATTCAATTTTCCAAATGTTATCATCATACATAATGTTAGAGTAGTCAGTGAAAAGTTGTTTTATTATAATGAACGCCCTATAATCATCATCAGTTCCTGTTTGATTATACTTTATCCAAGCTTTGTTCCTTTTGTTTTTTAAGTTTTTAATGTGAGAATCAAACCATGGTGGAACACTCAAGTTATTTCGAGTCTTTTTAAATGGAATAGTTTTGTAGAAACAGTCAAAAAAAGAGCTAAATAAAAAATGTAACAAATATCGTCAATATTTAAGTTACAAAATAAGTGATCCCAATTGATCGTACATAGTAAGTTAAAAAGGTTTTCAAAATTACACTTACTAAAGTTGAGTTCTAGTTTTTTGTTACAAGATAGCATATGGATATGAGGTGAAGCCATGTTTAAATTAAGTGCTATGTCTAATGCAGGATAATGGCGATCTTCGTCCACAATTTTGACAGCAGAAGAAATCACAGCTACTTCAGAGCGCATATTTTGCGTAAGGATCTTGGTTTCCCCCCATAAAAGATCAAGTTGACTCAACCATTAAAGCCGATGTACCATTTGAAGCGACGTAAGTTCTCCGATTGGGCAAAATGTCAAGTGCTTGACTGACTTGTTCATAAAAACTGTTCGTCTGAAGAAAATTTATGTTTAAACCTTTTTTGACGATAATTCTATTTTAAAAATTCCCAAAAATACTCTTCGTACTGTATTTCAAAGCATTTTTGGTCTAGTCTAATACTTGACACGTATACATTTATATCATCACACAATCATACAACACAGAATGAAGATTTCTCATATAAAATAATTCCTCATTTTATGTGGATATAACTTTTATCTCCATCAAAGTTTTGAATAGATAAATTCGTTCTTCCTCAATAAAAATGAAACGTACGAATTGAAATATTCCTACATTATGTACTATTTATTTTCTAGACACAAAGTAAAACGTATATATTATGTAAATTATTTGCAAATATAAAATTGAAAACGTTGATATTCTTTTGGTAAATCTTTTAACAGTGAAAGCTGTGCTTAGTATGTAAATATCGAGATAGACAATTGGAAAATTATTATTATTTTACCTTACACCTAAACCAAAAAAAGTCTGATGTAAATTTTCAAGTCCTTTTTCTCAATAGTCAAATAATTCAAATCAGGATTTTTTACAAATAAAATAAATCAATTTTTCCACTGGTACAGTTTTCAAATGTTTTTATTTTTATATTTAAAAATTAATTCGAATACAATTTCAATACAAAAATGTTTGATTTTTTTTTTAAACCTATGTCTCTGTGTATTTTGCAAATTTTGAATTGTTTTGTATTTTTAAAATCGCTATATTATCAAAATTCCATTTTATAAATAGATAGACAATCTACTACCTTTTACGATTACATTGAAGTATTAAACTTCAAAAAGAAAGAGTTGGATTTTAACATTAATTCCTTGAGGATGTCATCTCAAATTATATCAAGTGAAAATAATCTCATGTGACAAGACATCAACATGGCATTTTTAATATTAAACTTTACACAAAAAAAAAAGGTAATCCAATTGTCTTAGGTTTGTTTTTTTTTTTTTTTAACTTGTTGGGCTAAAGGACGAGTATTGGTTTTTGAGTATAAAGCAAATTCTTCTTCACGTACGGTTAGTTAAAAGAATTTTTTAATTCAATAAATTTTGCCGTTTTTGTTACTTATGTTGTCTAAATGTGTACAAGCTTTTAAAAGCGTTATTAAATATCTGAAAAACGTCGTAATTACTTAAAAAACCTTTGCAAACGAGCTTCTTTTGAGTGATGTTTATTTTTGCAACTAAATGCAGTATTGCAAAATTTTAAAAAACCTTTTGTACTAAATTACATATCTGAACAGGTGTAAAAAGTAAGAGTTCATACAAAACAAACAAATAATCTCAAATCTGAGGAAAGGTCTTATAAATATATATAAAATTCAGAAGTCATATTAATTTAGTAAAATACTAAAAATTTAAGAAGCCGCATTTGGTTTAAGGATTAATAAATAGAAAGATGCTTAAATCGTGTAAAATAAGAAAAAATATCTTTTAGAAAAGAAGAACAATAAATCTAAAATTTTAAAATGTTTTCTAGTACAAACAAAAAGATGCTCTTTTTAATTTAATAAAAAATACACATTTCATATTTTTTAAATTAATGCTTATCTCGAAAACCGTTCATTTTAAAAACTTTGATTTAAGAATTTGGAGCAAGTACACAAGACCGCTCGAATGTCGTTAACTGTCTTATTTTCAGGATATGTTTTCTTTTAAAGTTTCACCGCAATTTTTCGCTGATGATATCTTCTAATAAAATTTGGTTATGCGTCGTATATACGCTTAAGAAGAAATCTGATATTTGTTTGTATTCCTATGTGCATAATAAAAAGGCATCACCATATCAAGGATATGAATTTTCTTTTATGGGTTAAAGCTTAATGGTTTTTGACAATGAAAACTTTATAGCCTGACGATGATAACATGAGATAGATTTTATTTTTTAAATTAAATTTTGTATTGTTAATGCGTAATTAGAAGAATAATATGAGATTGATCTATTTTTGATGGATCTTAAATGCATATTAAAAACATCAAAATGATATTAAGTTCAACCTTATTTTGATCCATTCATCGAAATTCACTAAAAGAAAAGTTGATATCGTGAAGCTAAGACGAAAAAAACAATAGCTTCAACTGGAAAAACTCATCGAAATTTTGAGAACTAACCTTGCTTTATTGATATATCTTTAAAAACAAACTCACAAACAATAGGTTGACCTAGTTTTATTAATTAAGCCTTTCACACTCAATAAAGTTTCATTCAAATTTTAAGTTAATTTAAAACATACGAGTACCTCAGAAAATAGTGTCAAATAAATAACCATATGATGAATTTATTTCAAAAATATTCTACCAGAAAAAAAAAGAACTAAATTAAAATAAAACATGCAAACTATTTTGTGAAATAATTCACTCTCTATAAAATGCATTCAAAATGTGTCTATACAAGTTTTGTATGCGGTGCAACGCAATTATTCTGCATGAGTGCTTTGTTTTGTTATTAAAATTTATAATATTCAATTTCTAAAGTTCAGTGTCATTTGAAAAAGTGGCGATGAATAAAACCATAAAACATTATGCGTGTTTTTTTTTTTCTTGTATTCATTTAAAATTTATTTTATTAAATCGGGTGGAAAATAAAATGCATGCATTTTTAATGCACGAAATAATAAGATCTGTATTATATTATGTGCAATGTGCATATGTACATGACTTACATAAATATGCTTAATATATGACAGTTTTGATGAAGTTTATGTCTTAAAGAATTATAATAATTGTAAAATGATATTAAAATATTTAAGAAAAAATTATAGGGCCCATACACTAAGCAAACACGTTTGTTCAAACGTGTGTTTGAGCAAACATAGTTTCACCACACACTACACAAACATGTTTGAGAGATATTAGTTGCGTGACGTTTTTCATCGAGTGACTTAGGCTTGGCTATTAAAAAAAAAAAAACAGAAAAAAACAAAAAAAAATAATTTGGTGTAAAGAGTGGTACAAAAAAAGATCTATTTCAGTCTAAAAAATTTGTTCCTCTTGTTTATTCATGTTAACTCTAGAAAATTGGCATCGGTTTGAGCAAAATTCAATACACACCACACAAACATGTTTGTGCAGGCACGGAAAATTCAAAATGTTTTGATTTTGTTCAAACCGCTTGCGCAAACACGCATCATCGCAACACACTACTCAAACAGTTTGTACACACATTTTTACAACAACAAAATACATTCGTTTGCTCAAACAGTTTGGGTAGTGTTGGGCCCTATTAAGTTTTATTAAGAAAAAGTTAAGTTTTATAATTTTTTATTTTGAATAGCCTACTTTTTATGCAGCTTTTAACTTAAATAGAACGATACACTCTTAAACAATAAATTGAAATAGTTAAATTCACAGTCTTTTTTTCGCAATTTGAAAGGAAAGTATCCTGACCGTATTTTTTCTTGAATCACCTTCACTATTGGCCACTGATACCGAAATTTTGCAATTCAACATCAAGAACTTAATTGAATTCGTGAAATTATCGAGCATTATCTTGAAATTAAAGGCATACTTTCCTCTTCATAATAAAATATACATCCATTCAAAGTTCGAAATTAAGGTAAGCAAATTCGCAATATACGTTTTATCAGTTTTTTTTTTTTAAGACTTAGGGCCCCCGCAGACTGCAGACTTTTTATCGGCCGATAGTTTAGTCGGGTTGGGCTGAAAGTGCGCACACCGAGCCAATTAAAAAGTTTGGTTGGTGAACAGGGCGCAGACTATCCAACAGCCAGTCGACTATTTTGAACTAGTTTGTAACTGATTGTTGAAGCGGTCGCACAATGAAAACATTGTCCAGAAAAGTTATTGCTTTCATCATACTCCGGAGGAGGAAAATCAAGAAGAGATTCCGAGAGTATTGGGTGTATCCCATTCTCAGTGATAGATTAGTTAGTGGAAAATTTTACACTATGCATTCCAAATTACTTGATTACCCGAAAAAATCACAGAGCGAACTGAACTTTCGGCCGACTAAACAATCGTCATGTATGCGCAGGGATGTATGCGCCAATACTGATTAAACAGTCGGCCGATAGTCGGTCGACAGATTAGTTTGAATGTAATCGGGTAGCCCATCAAACTTTTTTATCGGCCGATACTGAATCGCTGTAGTGTGCGCATATGCATTCCTCTCCATACTGATTAAGAAGCCGATCAAACTATCGGCCGATAAAAAGTCTGCAGTCTGCGGGGGCCCTTAAAATAACAGTAGTCTCCATACAAATTTTTTGTTTAAAAAATCGAAAATTCAGATTTTCTCAAAAACAAACCAATAGATTTTTATTACAGTTAATATAATTTTTTTTCTTAACTTGGCTTCTTTGAATAAAAAAATATATATTTTTGTGTTTCTTAAGATTGCTCCCCCCCCCCCCTATTCTATTATTTTTTTTTTAAGATTTCTCAAGAAGAACTGATGAACCGATTTCAATAATTTTTATTCATGCACAAGCTCTTATACTGTCTCAATTATTTGGTGATAAAAAATTTCATTACATCTTTTTCAAAATTCGATATCTCGAAAATATCTCATAATTTTTTTACAAAAATCGTAAATATAATTTGTATTAATAATCTCGAAATAACTGCATGCAAAAAATATTTTTTAAATAAAAAACGATTTTCGAAAAAAATATTAATTATCTAGTGTCGTGGACATATTACGGGGTCTCCAAGGTTGTGCAATTTACAACTGCTAGACTATTTTTCGTGAATTTATGTGAAGTCGCTTGGTTACATTATCAGAACACCCTCACATAACTTTGTAATAATATTAAGCACCCTATCATAACAAAGTATCTTTATATAAACAAAATGTAATGCTCACACATTGATTCATAATTTCATCTCATAGCGGATGATGATATCCGATATTATAAATATCATAACAAAGTATCTTTATATAAACAAAATGTAATGCTCACACATTGATTCATAATTTCATCTCATAAGCGGATGATGATATCCGATATTATAAATACCATATCAGCACTTTTTGCCTTCAGTAACTTGTGTGCCCAAAGCATCTTAAATAATTCTAAAAGAATTCTTGTGTCAGCAATAATAAAAGACAAAGGAAAGCAAACGATCTTCAGCCGAAGATAGATTTGCTTAAGTAAACATTTTATAAGTATAAAAAGGGTTTCATCGATCAATGAGAGTTCAGTTCACAGTTGTCATTCTACGTATAGCCTAAGATTTCCCCCCACCAGTGGTAAGGGATCTGAAGCTTTGATTTAATAAATAATATTAAGTTTAATATACATTGAATGCGTTTTATTTAATTGTTGATTGTGATCTTCTGCGATCACAAAAATATATTTTTTTATTGAAATAAAGAATCGGAAACGAAATTGGCGCAGTCGGTAGGATCTCGAAAGATCAAAATATATTGAATCTTACTTTATTAAAAGTTTAATTCGGGATCGTCCTAAAACTAAATAAAATAGTAAGTACCGGTAAAGTAAAATTACTAAATGGTGCTATAGGACAGTGAAAAATAAAAATATATATTTTGTTCAGTGAAAAGCATCGTAAATCAAGATCCGAAAGGACAATTTTACAAAGTCTCATAGAGAGAATGCTTGACTAATAAAACAATTAAAATTAACAAAAAGTGCTACTAAATGCAACCAGAAGGAAATCTTCAAAAGGAAGCATACAGAAAGTGAACTCAGTGTTAAATTAAAATTAACAAAAAGTGCTACTAAATGCAACCAGAAGGAAATCTTCAAAAGGAAGCATACAGAAAGTGAACTCAGTGTTAAATTAAAATTAACAAAAAGTGCTACTAAATGCAACCAGAAGGAAATCTTCAAAAGGAAGCATACAGAAAGTGAACTCAGTGTTAAATTAAAATTAACAAAAAGTGCTACTAAATGCAACCAGAAAAAATAAATCTTCAAAAAGGAGCAGAGGCCCCGCAAGTAAAGGAACCACATATAGAAGTAAATTCACAAAGTTGGATAGACGACGAAGCAACAGCTGATTTCCAGGAACATATCAGATCAATTCAGCAAAAGTTGAGAAGAAAACAACTTCAACAAAATAAAATTAAAGACAAATAAAAAGTTAAAAGTGCTACTAAAAAAAAAAAAAAAAAAAAAAAAAAAAAATATATATATGACATTACTTTAAAAAGTGTAATTTAATAAAAAGAAGGAAGAACAACTGTACGTGGCAAAATTATCCAAGTCGAAAGCCCCAACGTGTTCGATAAATGAAGAAATATACACCATACAACAAACCAGCTGCGTTAACATATAATACCGAGGAAGAAAAAACTTCAAAATCAACAGATCCTGCAGCAATCCAGCAATCAAAAGAAATTGAGCAAGCAGAAGAAAAAATTGAAAATAAGGTAAAAATGGCTACAATAAATATCGACCCCTTAAAATTAGTAAAGAATTTACCAAATTTTAATGGTAAATCATGTAATATTATTATATTTATTAAAAAAGCAGAATTTGTAATAAATTCATGTAGTTTGTATAACGAAGGTTCACAAGAATTTATATTGAGTGAAATAAAATCAAAAATAACAGATTTCGCCCTAGAGGTAGTATTAAGGAGTGGCGACCCTAATAATTGGCAAGATATAAAAAATATTCTAGTAAAGAATTTTGGTGAGAAAGAATCTTTTCTAAAATTAAAAGAACTAGCAGATAAAGTTTATTCAAAAAACATTTCTCAACTATATAATACATTCTCAGAAATCCTCTGTAGACTAAATAATAAATATTATTTATCTGAAAATAAACCGGAAGAATACAATCCTTTCAATAATGAAGCGTCATTATTATCTAAATTTTGTGAAAGAATACCCCCTAACGCAAGTTCAATAATAATCAATCATAACATAACAACCCTTAGTGAAGCTTTTTATAAATTAGAATCTTGTCATTGGACAAAAGAAGAAAATAATTATAATGATAGAAATACTCGAAACTATAGAACTGGAAATAACAATAATAATTTTAACGACAAAAACTATAAAAAATATAATAATTACAATACAAATCAAAGACTTGATAGAAATTACAAAAACGAATCAGGAAATTCAAATAACTATAGGAATTTCAATAATAAAGGTCAAAACTTTTATAGAAACAATAATCAAAACTATAGAAACCAAAATGAACGAAATTATAGGCAACCAAATAGAAGTGGAAATTATTCTAATAATAATCGTAATCCATTTGCTACACAAAATAAAAAAAATGATCTAGAACCAATGGAAATAGATCACCTTACTCAAAATACAGCAAATTTTCAAACACCCGCCTCAACAGACCATTACCCTGCATAGATGTTCATATTCTTAATAAAAAACTTAGATTTTTAGTAGACACAGGAGCAGCTACATCTATTTTAAAAGAAAATATATTTCCAAGACATTATGAAAGTAAATTAGACAAACCAGTTATAATTAAAGCATTATATAATGAAAATCAAATAAATTCAAAAATAATTTTACCATTACCAATCGAATTTAATAAAAAAGAATCAACCATGGAATTTTTAATTACACCAATTACAAACAGTTCGTTTGACGGAATTTTAGGAAATAATGTCCTTATACCATTAGAAGCTGAAATATCATATTATACACATACTTTGAAAATAAAAAATACTATTATCCCATTAATGACAAAACCAAAGGAATACCCTTTAGATAGATACATTCAAGAATTATCAAATACACAAATAGATTTATGTGGTATTGATGTAGTTTTACAAGATTTAACTGATAAACTAACTGAACATTATATGAACAAAGAAGAAAAGAAGGCTCTGAATCAAATATTAAAAAATAATAAACAATTATTCTATAGCGAAGGAGATATCTTAACTAACGTAAAAGAAGTAACACACAACATTGAAACTAAAAGTGATAAACCAATATATTCACGACTATATAGATATCCAGAAGTACATACAAAAGAAGTCGATAAACAAATAATCGAAATGTTAGATCAAGGCATAATAAAAGAAAGCAACAGTCCATATAATGCTCCTATCTGGGTTGTACCCAAAAAGATAGACAATTCAGGACTTAAGAAATGGCGAATTGTTATAGATTATAGAAAACTTAACGAAGTAACCGTGGAAGACAAGTTTCCTATTCCAAACATTGAAGACATTTTTAGTAAATTGGGAAGATCCCAATATTTTACCACATTAGATTTAGCGAAAGGTTTCCATCAGATATTGGTGAATCCTAAAGATAGGTATAAAACAGCTTTCTCAACAGCAAACGGTCATTACGAATTTAATCGGATGCCATTTGGATTAAAAAATGCCCCCGCAACTTTTCAACGAATGATTAATCACGTATTAGAAGGACTTGTAGGAAAAATATGTGTGGTCTATTTAGACGACATTCTCATATTTAGTACATCATTAGAAGAACTTAAATTGCTCATATCTAATGACCCCGTTTTAAAATATCCTGATTATACAAAGGAATTCGTGTTAACAACTGATGCATCAAATTATGCGATCGGATCAGTCCTTTCACAATCAAATCACCCATTATGCTATGCATCTCGCACCCTCAATGAACATGAACGCAGATATAGCACTATTGAAAAAGAATTATTAAGTATTGTTTGGTCAACAAAATATTTTAGACCATACCTTTACGGTCGCAAATTTAAAATACAAACTGATCATAGACCTTTAATTTGGTTAAGTAACCTTAAAGAACCAAACTCAAAACTCCAAAGATGGAAAATAAGTTTAAATGAATATGATTTTGATATTGAATATTTAAAAGGAAAAGAAAATCGCGTAGCAGATTATCTTAGTAGACTCGAAGTAAACGCAGTCAATAGAAATGAAGATTCAACATTAGCCACAATTCATAGTGGAACAGAGGAAAGAAATGATCACATAGGAATTTCAGAATTACCTACAAATATGTTTAAGCATCAAATAGAAATTATAGAGTCAGACAATGAAGGTAAAGATATAAAATATATATATAAAGGTATAAGAAGACTCACTATTAAATCAAAAGATATAGGTGAATATTTTACTGAAGCATTAAGGGAATTTTTACCTGATCACGGAAATGTGGCAGTATATTGTCCAAGTGATACTTTATTTTGCAAAATTCAGGAAAAATATGTTGAGCTTTACAGCAATCAAAGTAAGCTAAAATTACTGAGATGCATTACTCTTTTAAAAGATTTAAGTAATACAGACGATGCGTTGAATCTCATTCAAAGGATTCATGAACAATTTAATCACAGAGGAATACAAGAAACATATCTTGAAATTAAAAATGAATATTATTTTCCAAAATTAAGAGAAATAATAAGAAGATACATTAACAATTGTACTGTATGTCAAACAGCAAAACATGATAGAAGTCCAAAAAAAATAAAATTTGAAATGAGCAAAACTGCACTTAAGCCAAACGAGCTAATACACATGGACATTTATATTCCAAGTAAAGATATTTACTTTTTAACAATTATAGACAAATTTACTAAGCATTTGACAGCCTTTCCCATAGCTAGTAGAAACACTCATAAAATTATCGAGCAACTTAAACTTAGAAATTCTATATTAGGCAAACCCCAAGAAATAGTTTGCGACAATGAGTTTAATAGCCTAGCATTTAAAGAATATTGCAATGAAGAAGGAATTCAAATAAAACTCATAACCCCAAATCATAAGACAGGAAATTCAGATGTAGAAAGAGTGCATGGTACACTTAATGAACATATAAGAATATATAATGCACAAGAAGAGAAAAAGAACATATTAAACCTAAGAGAAAAAGTAATAAAAGCAGTTAGTATATATAATTGTACAATCCATTCAACAATATTAAGAAAACCTATAGATTTTATTCAAAACAAAATAAAAGTAGAAGATTTAGAAGAGATAGGAAAAAGGATCCAAACAGTTAAAGAAAATAATATTAATAAAAGAAATCAAAATAAAGCAGATTTTATTGAACCAGATTTAAAAAAAGACGTTTACGTAAAAGCTGACGTAGTAAGAACAGCAAAGAAGATAGCTGCAAAATATAAGAAGACCAAGGTAGAAAAAATTGATAATAAATATTATGCAAATAATAAAAAATTACATAAAACCCATTTCAAAAGAAAATATAAATATCAAAGTAGTGATAATAATAATTTAATCTCTTTACAGCCAAAATGAAAACCATAATTATAATTGTATTATTCACTTTTACAATAGTGAAATCAGAATTTTTACTACAAGAAATTCATAATCAAGCAGGATATATAATTATGAAACAAGAACCCATTGAATTAATCGAAAAATATGATAAAATACTCCATATTATTAATTTAGAAACTTACAATGAAATTATTAAACAAATTGAATTTTCTATAGAAACAGGCTATAACAATTTTCAAGACTTAAGATTAAAAAGATTAATGACAGAAGCTTTAGGAGATTCTAAATCCAAATTACACAGCATACTTCCTTATTCAAGACAAAGGAGAGGATTAATAAACATGGGAGGTAACGCACTCCATTTTCTTTTTGGAGTGATGGATAATGATGAAAGATTAGAGATTGAGAATCATTTAAAAATAATTGAAGAAAACAATATGAATGCTATGACAGAATTAAATAAACAAATAGGTATAAATACGCAATTCCAAACAGAATTAGAAACAATGGCAGACCGTATAAACAAACACCAGTATATATTAAGAAACTTTATTAATTCCACAGAAATAAAACAAGAAAATCTAGCTAAGAGCATATTATCATTACAAATAAATACAGATATAATGCTGTTAAACAATGAAATAGAAAAATTACAAGACAATGTAGTCTTTTCAAGATTAGGAATTCTAGGGAGAAATATCCTAACTAAAGAAGAAAATGAACGATTCAATATAACCATTAATAAATTAAAATATATTGAGAGCAGCCTATTAACTAGAAATAACAAATTAGTTTTTGCTTTAAAAATACCAGTATTTACAAATAAATGTGAAAACATAATGATTCTACCTATACCAAACGATCAAGGACTTGAAGTCGAAATATCAAAATACAACTATATAATTTGTAACAAAACATTATATGAAAACAATGAAATTAAATATCTTAAACATTTAAAGAAAAGTCCAATATGTATTCAAAACCTATATAAAACAAAATATGAAAACTGTAAGATAAGATCAAATAAAGATCAAGAATTAATAGAATTAGAAGATGGACTTGTATTAACAAAAAACTTAGTAGAAACAAGTCTAAATGAATATTGTAACAATATTGAATATAAAATTATTAAGAATAACCTTTTACATTTTAAAGATTGTAACATTAAAATAAATGCAACTTTATATATAAATCGAAAAGAAACTTTTAAACAAAATATTATAATTCCACTATATAACACATTAAACATTACAAAAATTAATGTTACATTAGAGGATATACATATAAATCAAATCGAAAATTTGAAAGAATTGCAAGCAATAAGATACCAAAACAATATAAAACATGTTATATCATATACTAGTATAACAATCATAATTATTATAATTGCAATTTTATTATTATATTTTAAACGTCGAGAAACCCATAAATTTAAAATTGAAAATAGAATTATAGATACTCAGGAGAGCATCAAACTTAAGGGGGGAGGGGTTACATTATCAGAACACCCTCACATAACTTTGTAATAATATTAAGCACCCTATCATAACAAAGTATCTTTATATAAACAAAATGTAATGCTCACACATTGATTCATAATTTCATCTCATAGCGGATGATGATATCCGATATTATAAATATCATAACAAAGTATCTTTATATAAACAAAATGTAATGCTCACACATTGATTCATAATTTCATCTCATAAGCGGATGATGATATCCGATATTATAAATACCATATCAGCACTTTTTGCCTTCAGTAACTTGTGTGCCCAAAGCATCTTAAATAATTCTAAAAGAATTCTTGTGTCAGCAATAATAAAAGACAAAGGAAAGCAAACGATCTTCAGCCGAAGATAGATTTGCTTAAGTAAACATTTTATAAGTATAAAAAGGGTTTCATCGATCAATGAGAGTTCAGTTCACAGTTGTCATTCTACGTATAGCCTAAGATTTCCCCCCACCAGTGGTAAGGGATCTGAAGCTTTGATTTAATAAATAATATTAAGTTTAATATACATTGAATGCGTTTTATTTAATTGTTGATTGTGATCTTCTGCGATCACAAAAATATATTTTTTTATTGAAATAAAGAATCGGAAACGAAATTGCTTGAAAGAGAATATTCGTCCCAATTGCTGGAAAAAATGGTCAAAACTTTGGTCTTTCGGTTGAAATTTATTCGGACCAGCCATGGCGGCTACTTGTCCGAAATTGTTTTTAAAATATAATGGCAAACTCTTGTTCTTATTGTATAGATAAATTCTTGACGCATTAAATATCCATTTACTTCTTTAAAACCACCTGTCTAAAAAAAACACCCTTTACCTAAAACCAGTTGCATAATGTTTCGTCAGGAAAACTATTTTTAACAAATTTTCTAAAAATATGTTTATTAACTTACTTCCTTTTTTAAGGAATTTGAATGAAGCTTTCCACTTAAATTCAGCTGTAATGCTCTAATTTATCTAGATCTCGCTTTGTATTTTATATTTATATTTTATATTAAAAAAAAAAAAACTTTTAAATCACACATTTTTCACATACATACATACATACATTATGTACTTTCAAATATTTTCAACTTAGCTTACTGTTTTTTTTTTTGTGTTTATTATTTAAATGTTTGAGTACATTTTTCTTAAACCACAAAAGTTCTTTGTGCATAAATCTATTTAAAACTAAAAATAAATAAATAAATACATTTTTCACAAGTACAGCAGCATGAGTTCATAATTTTTAAGTTCCCGCAATAAATTGTCAAAGAATTTAACTCTCACAATATATTTTTAGATTTTCACGTGAATCTTAAAGGTCTTTCTGCAATTAACATATTTTTTCAAAGAATTCTTGTCATCTAATTACTTATTATATACGGAAATAACTCTTATTGCATATATATGTTGTGGGACTAAAATAAGGAAATAAATATTGCTTTAATGAATATTGTTATTTTTAATTTAGATTTATCTTCCTTAAGAAAAACAAAAAGAAAACAATATTATTTTTGAAAACGAACGTGGTTAAAGAACGCATTCTTTAATGCTCATTTAAATTCGAGTGAAATCTAATGACGCATTTTGGATATTGTAAACCAATTCAATCCTGATGTAAATTTATTTTATTCAGAGAAATAAATTTTATTTTTAAACACTTTACGAGAAAAATTTAAGTTTCACACTTATTTTCTTATTAAAATTTCTTTTTTTTTGTAAATAAAGTAGATGAGGTGGATATATTTTATTTATTATATTTTTATCTTATAAATAAATACATTATTTTATCTCTTTTAAAATATATTTGTGTTTTTTTACTTTTAAAATGTTCCCAGATGTGTAAATTTTGTTCACCATTATTGAAAAGTGCTAACACTTAGTCCAAAAAGTCTCCGTACAGCAGCTTCTTTTTGTTGATTCTGAGATAAAATATTTACTATTACAGCCGTGTTTTTTTGGTATTCTATATATAGTACAGTGAGAAATTGCCAAAAAAACGATCCGCAGTAGTCCGGTTTTTATATTTGAAAGTTGATACAATTGAATATTTGCCAGAATAATTTATCAAACGATTCCAAAAAAAAATATAGCGAAATTCAACCGGGGTGAAATCGTGTATCGTGTAAGCTGATTTTTAAAGTTGATCAAAATCAAGAAAATACGTCTTTTTAATGTGATAGTCGATGTCAAAGTTTTAACCAAACAATTTGACATAAAATAAAAACTTTAAGAAGGGGTTTGTTCGCAGACAACTACATTAACATGTGGTGTTGGTTGAAGAGAGCTTAAAGCTCGCCTAAATTCTTTATATAGCTGAATGGAGTTGAAATGAGCTTGATTCGCCTCGATTCCGGTCGGGGATCGGAGTCGAGTCAAAATTTGTGTAGGAAAACCTCTGTGGAGGAGTTAATTTCGAAGATAATACATTATGGTCTGTTTATTTGCACATTTGTGTACAAAAAATATAGTTTTAATCAAATTAAAAAAAAATGCACATGAAGTAGGTAGTATATTCTTATATGGTGCTGAACTATTCAGTTCTTCATTGTTTAACACGAATCAAACTATCTCACTTGCACTTCATAAGAAACATCGAAACATCATTTCCATTATAGAAAGTGCTGTCAAACTTAATCATTTTTAAATCTTCCTGTGCGGTGGAAACACCAAACAGATTTATTTAATCTAAACTGAGATAAACCTTTGGTAGAAACATAGCAAAATATAAATATCTTTTCTATTGTTTTCTCTTGCAAAATAAGTCCAGTTAGTCCATTTTCACTAACAAAACTTAATAATATTAACAGTAATAGATTGATTTTTTTCCCCAATGGAAAAGTCATGATTCCAAATGCACAACTACTCAACGAACACAGCTATCGAGATACAAATGCAATATCAATCGTACCAACATTTTAGAACGAAATCACATAAGATCCATTCGAGACTCGTATAAATGTCAAAAACCCATCCGTAGTAAGATTCTACTTTAACTTTTATCGGTAGTATTCATACTACGGATATTGTTTTTGTTATTCGTGTAAAATCCTACTATACTATTGATAGATTTTCCAACAAAACACGGGCAACAATATATTAAAAAAAAGTATTTTGAAAATCACAACCACAATTTTTTTTTTTGGTAAAAAGGTGAACTAAATTGTTGTCAACGTTACCACTTTGGTTTTTACATTTATTCCTAGTGTTTTTTTTTCAAAAACAACACTTAAATTAGGCTGCTGTACGGAGACGTTTTGGACTATGCGTATTTCAAGAAAAATATGAGTTCAAGGTTTGACGTATTTTGTCATATTTTTGACGTTTTCATTCTATAACACAATTCAACAAAGCTAGCAACCAAATTTTGCTTTAAATAATAAATGCAAAAAAAAACCTAACAATTAGGACTACTTTCATAAGAATTTAAATCAAACATTGTGTGGAAAATATTAGGTTGTATTTTTGTTCTGTTAGGAGTTAATACGTTAGAGGTTATTGCAAAGAGCCTTTTCTTAAGACCCAGGTTATGATTTACCTTAGGTTATTTTATAACACAGTTTATTTTTTAACCCAATTAATTACTTAACCTAGGTGTAAAATCGTCTAAAGTAATAACTTACTATAAAATTTTTTATAGTAAAACTGACAGTTCAGGAAACATTGTTTAAATAACGTTTCTGAAACGTTTTTCATTAGTTTGAAAATTATTTCAGAAATGTTTTGAAAGAAAATTGGCTGTTAAAGAAGCGTTTTATCAGCATGCAGTTTTTTCTACCCCATCCTTATCACGATTTATGTTTTCGGAAGTTTCAGAATAATGATTGGGTTTCTAGAACTTTTCGCGATATTTAATATTTATTTTAATAACCAGTCACGCACTTTCTTTCTATGTAAATGCTTGAGAAACTTTATTTTTTTAGGAATGGGAAGCCGAAAAACATTTCATAAACATTTGTGATACGTTTTTTTAATGTTTCTGAAACGTTTCTTTGGTCTGGACACAACTTTACATGGATTAAATTCGTCCATTTTGACATTTATCAAAAATCACCTAAGCCGATTACAGCTTAGGTTATTTCTTAACCCAGGTTATTTTTGATAATTTTTAGCCTAGGTTATTTTATAACCCAACAGAAAGAAAATCTGCTAAACCTTCATCCAGGTTTACGAAACATTCAAATATAATTTGAGTTAACCCCTTATCAAAACAGGAAAAAAAAAGATACAAACCATTGATCTTCGATTAACAGTGTTACTTCTTGGGATGAGTTTTTGTTTCCGGTATGAGATGTCCCTGTGGTACTTCAAAGTATCAAAAAATAATCTAGTTATGTTTAAGTACAAAATTCGAAAGTGTTTATAATATCAGTTTCGCAAAATGATGTAAGAGTTTGATTGACTAAAAACTTAAATAAATTAGGTGGCGCAACAGTCCGTTGACAACTTATGCCTAGTTACTTACAACTCTCAACCTTTACTGTGTGTGAGAAATGTTGTCAGGGATGGAGGCCTACAGTTTTAAGCCGTATCCGAAAGGCTAATTTGACAAAACATTTTTTATGACAAGAATTACTCCTGAAAGATTTGTCAATTCCGCGCAAGAGGCAGGGATTGAATCCAAGCCTTCTGGCATGACAATTCTAAGCACAAATCATCACGCCACGGGTACTACAGTTTTTTTGACTACTCCGAGTTATATTTTCATGAAGGTTCTGTGTTCCTAATTTGTAATTTTCTTCTAATGTACGGAACATAATTTAGTGTTGAAATGAATATGACGAAAAAAAAAGAATCGTCCAAATCGGTAGACAATCTTGAGTTTTTACGAATTAAACGCACGGTTATTGATTTTTTCTTCAGGGGAATAATATATTGAAAAATTCTCTCCATGGCTACAAAAGCAATTTTTTCTAGAAATTTTGTTTCCTTAAATGAGTACTAATAAACCTATCAAAATTGCATGCTTATATCTCACACATAAACGTAATGTGGACCTATGTAATAGAATACGGTTTTATGATATTCAGGATACCGAAAGCAGATTGAACTAGCCTTCTGTTGTTATAAATTCTTCCTCGTTGGATTAAAAGTTACCTTTCAGACCGTTCAATACAAATTATATTGAATGTGTTCAAGCCTGAAATTCACAAATAAACTCTGTCGAACTCTAGGGCTCTATTCTATCTCCTATACTAATCATTTTTACTAATGATCTCCTGCCTGAAACCTGTGATTAACTTACTTTCTTAGCTGAATACAGTATTTTGAGCTTTTTATATTTGTTCAACTGCAATAAAGGAATGTTGAATGGGGAATACAAATTAGTGTCTAATTTTCAATCTGGTCATCTCGAAATTCTCGTGATGTGTTTCACCAACCACCTCAGATACTGACAACCAACACAAAAAAAAACGAGGTCAACATTTTAATTCAAATATTAAAAATTTCTTCAAGACTTACTTCAGATTGTATACCTTTCACAAACACTCAAAAAAGTTGGACAATGTAAAAGAATAAAATAATTTCTTTGTCAAATAAGCAAATTAAAATTAACAATATACATTGTTATTAATTAAATTTAATAATTGTTTTAAGTGTCCACTGGGATTTTACTCTTATATTCATATTTTCCTGAACTGTGAATTTCAATTCTGTTAAATTTCTTGGATTGAAAGTTACATAAATACGTACATATGTACATAAAATTGTGTACTCTTTTCGTTTGCTCGTAAATGATTGAGTAGGGAAACAACTTTTGACTTAAAATAACACAAACAGATTTCAATACGCTCTGTGTAAAGTTATTGTCTGCATAGAAAACAAAAATTGATTTGAGAAAAAAAAAACATTAATTTACCAACAGCAAGCAACTTCTGTCATTTCCACAAAGTGTTAGCTGTCACTTTTGACGTTGACAGATTCGTTAAGTGATCTGCATAGGTGGTGCCTCTGTGTAGTACATAATAAGAAAGACTAAACACATCAAATGTCATGACATGGTAAATATGGCTGTCACCTGATGACATTCCTATTTTCCTCTAACCTTTACAATATCACGGAAGGTTTTGAGTTTTGTTTTGCATATTTGATCAGATTTGAGTATTGTACATGAAGTTTGAGTTCAATAAGGTTGTAATCTTATTTTTAAACGAAATGCTTCGAATTTAATGTATCTGACTTTTCTGATGGTAAAAATGTCTTTGTATAAATTTCAAGTCTATTAAAAGAAACGAACAAGATAGAAATATAGATTTTATTTTGTACGAATACATTGCCTCACATAAAAATGAAGTAAATCTATTTTTAAAGTGGTTTACTTGCAAAAAAGAAAAGTCATCAATTTTTCCCCAAACCTCGATGGCGGGCTGGGCGGTCGTTAAATCACTCACTTACTCCTTCATACTCATGTATGTAATGTATTTTATTATCAAACATGATATTGTTGAGCATAATGTATGTATGTAGTAGCTCATCAAGCCTCAAGCTTTATTTTTTTGTTTTTTTTTTTGTTGTTGTTGTTGGAAGGAACATAGGTAAGGGGATGGTTTTATTGTGTAAATCTTCAAGATACAAATATATCTAATGTGTATCTATATAAACATTAGCTTGTAAATGCTCGTAAATGGGATTATTTGTCTTAACAGTTGCCCTATGCGTCGCTCGTATAGTAAGCATCTACATCATTACCAATCATTTTGTCATCTCGTGCGTTCCCATGAAAATTGAGTTTTGTTCTTGACTTTTGTGTTTTTGTTTGACATGCCACTTAAGAATTTATCTCATCAAATAATGTATGGAAATAAAATGTTGAAGTTCTTTTTTTGATCCATTAACCTTTATTTATTTATATAATTTTCTTTGAGTAATTATTTGCTATTTTGTATTAAGAGTGCTAGAACATAAGATATTACTTATGGCTTTTTATATTATTTATCTTAGCATTCATTTGATTAACTTTTCTTCCTTTGTTATAAAACAGGTGTTGGGTTTTGGTTTTGGGAAGAAGAAATGAGATTTTAATCAAAATTTGTATAATAATTTGGCCTTAGGGTTTGAACTTCCAATGTTAAGCAAGTTTAAGCCAAATGGAAGAATATTGAATTTGCTTGAAATTCCTTGAAATTCTCAGGAACATGACATGGTTTTTAATATACCCAGTTTTCATGTTAGTTTATCAGAAACTGGTATACTCGTAGCTTCCATTCCATAGATATACAAGGATTTTAGTAATCTAACTTCATGTATGGATTTCCAAAATTGATTCCAAGAAATTGTACGTTTTCATTAAAATAATTCATAGAACTGAAATTGTTGATTAGAGATTTGTTGGTGTAAGGAGAATTTTCAATTCTTCTATAAGAGTTCTTCCCATAAACAGTGATCCTATAAACTCTGAAATTGAATCTAGGCCTCGAAGGTGACATTCATAAGAATAAACCATTCTTGTTTTTGAAGGATATGTTTTTCTGTAGATGTTTTATTAATAACTTGTTCCAAATATTTTTACAGCTACATTTGATATTCCAAAATATCGGTATTATGGCACTTTAAATTTATTATTTAGATAAAAGAATCAAATGGAAAGTTCCTCTTAAAATATCACCTAACCAGCTTATAGCCTTTATCCAAATGAGAGCAATTTCCTGACTCAACAATATTAAATAAATTTTGTTTAATTAACTTTGTTTCCTCTTTAAATAATTTTTTAATCAGATAGGTAATTTCAAAAAAAAGTAAATCATTTATAATTACAGTCAATATTATTTTCAACAATAGCAAATCATTTTTAATCTACTATGTACATTATAATAAACCTTTTTTAGCAGAACCATTTTTATTCTGCTTAAATAAACCTACACAGATTTAATTATATATATTTTCAGTTGAAATTCCTTTTTCCAAATGGTTCTTTGTAATTACAAAATTTTAAATTGAATTCCCATTGGAATCAATTCCTCTCCATCCATGTGCCATTGAAAATTTCATAGAAATATCCTGCTAAATAATCCCTATACAAGAATTTATTATTATTCAATGAGACTCGTATACACGCTCGTACAGATTAAGAGAAGCTAAATCCAAAGTGATTTCAAATTTTCTCAAATCTCTTCCTGATTTGAGGGTATGTCTTTATTATGAGCACGAAATCCTTTGGGGATTCAATAATTAACCTTTAAAATCAGTGCTTTTGTAGTGCAGATATGGGTAAATACCTATACTCTTGATCCTTGATTTAGAAACAAGGATTTATCTGTTAAGGGAAATAAAAAATAATGTTTTTTGATTTAGGTATTAAATTTAATCAATCGTGACTATTGAATTTTGTTTGACTTATTTGCGTTTTTCTTCCGAAACAAAAATTTAAAACTGGTGGCATGAGAAATAGAATTATCAGCTTTTGTTTTCAAAGTTAATAAATTGAAATAAATATATCCTCGGTAAAGAAAGAAAACAAGAATTCACATTGTTGTGGGGGCAGTTGTTCTTAGGACTGATGTCGAGAAGAGACCCAGTGAAAAAATTTGCTCATCTCGATTTCGTAAAATTCTAAAGACACTAGTTAGTAGCGTATATAACTGAGTCGTGTTGCTGCATTCTTCTCATGAAAAGTTAAGTTTGAAATTCGGTTTCGTCTCAACACTAATTTTTCAGAACACAAATTAACTTGTAACTTGACAAGTGGTAGCAAAAACTAATATTTTTTTTGTCCGATTCCCCATAATTGAAGTTTTTCCGCTAGTACTGCCTTTCGCGAAAATTGCAAACTACTCAAGATTAATTAAGATTTTTTTTCCTCGAATTTGGCATACAATTGTAGGTCCTCTCTATTCCTGCCAATACTCGCACAGAGAAATGGTTGAAAGTTAATATTTACTAAGCTCTGTTTCGTCATTTTATTAACTTTCAATTTTTAGTTATTGTAAACGATCCAATGTTTCGAATCGAAAATTTTGAAATTTTTCAAAGCTTTATAAATAAATTGGGTGGTGCAACAGTCCGTTGAGAACTAGGACCTAGTGACTTACAACTCTCAACCATTCCTGTGTGCGAGTACTGTTGTCAGGGATGGAGGGGACCTACAGTTTTTTTTTTTTAAGCCGAATCCGAACGGCTGATTTGATAAAGCCTTTTTCATGACAAGAATGACTCTTGGAGAATTTTTCAATTCCTCGCAAGAGGCAGTACCCGTGAAAAATACTTTAGATGGCATAGGCAGGGATCGAACCCAAGACCTCTGGCATGACAGTCCAACTTTTTTTTTTAATTCATTTTTATTACTTCAATCTTAAACCTATCTTAAAGCTAGACAAAAATTAGCCTAATTAACCATAACTTACAACTAACTTACTGGTCCCATACGGACACTCTAAGTTAAACTATAACACTTAATACTAATGCCTTTCGGCCCTAAGATCTATTTTACTTCAATTAAATTTTATTTATTTTTGTATTTATTAGAAAATTTGAAAGAAAAAAAAAAAAAAAACTAATATCAGTCCAACGCACTAACCATTATGCCACGGGTACTACTCACTTTCATGAATACTATATTTAATTATTATATACATATTGCTTTTAAAAAAAAAACTTAAAATATCATTTACAGTTCACAAACGATTTCTGATTTAAAATGTGGATTTTTTATTCAAAAAAATTACACATTAAAGTGGTAACCCTACAAAATGTATAACCTCTTGATACTTCATTTAACCGTTTTGAGTATAAATTGAAGCTCTTAACCAACTTCAATATATTCAATTTTCTAGTAAAAATGTTTGGTTTTCGGAATCAAACAAAATGAAATCAAAAAACTCTTAGTATACAAATCATCTTATTCATGTACTTTATAAGAATCATTGAATCAATAAAATTTCTTTAAATTTTTTAATAAAAAAATATAAAAACGAAAGTATGGAAACCCTTCTTATAAATATTTTAAATTTTCTATTTTTATTAAATTGAATCCACTTAAATAAATAGTCAAAGGTTATTAACTTCCCATAGGAAGTTATTGTAATGGGTCCGACTTGTCAAATTGAAAATTTTGACATTTCTCCACGTTTCAAGGCCCCTAGAGTCGAAATAAAAGATTTTTAGAGAGATGTCTGTGCGTGCGTGTGTACGTACGTCCGTACGTTCGCGAAGTTTTTTTCGTCGTCTATACCTCAAGAACCAGAAGAGATATCGACTTCAAATAAATTTTGTTTTTGAACTCTCAAGAAAATTGCGTGGGTGGTTTATTTACCATAGCAGTTTAAAAAAAAGGTGAAAATTTTGTTTAACCCTAAATATCTCACGAACCAATAACGCTAGAGACTTGAATTAAATTTTATATTATAAATTGAAACGTGATACCAAACAAGTATATTTTTGGAAAAAAATCCAATTAACTTTTTTTTTTATAAATCAAAAAAAATGAGAAAAAAATATTTGTCACTTGAAAATTTTACTAATAAAAATTATTTTATCTCCAAAACAATTTTGTACAACGAAGAATAACGTTTTCAACATCTGGTAAAATTTTGAGAAAAATCGAATTGACAGTTTTTTTTATAAAAAATAAAAACCTAAGAAAAACATTACTAATTAAATACATTATTAAATATCTTTTCGAAAATTTGAGATTATGGCTTTCAACTTATTTTATCTTATAACAAATATTGTTTTCAACATTGGATACATTTTTTAGAAAAATCGAATTGACAGTGTTTTTACAAAAAATAAAAACCTAAAACAAAAAATCAATAGAAGTTAGTAAAAATTGATTATCGACTCAAATAACTTTTCAAAAATTTTAAACATTGGCCGTAAACTAATTTTATTTTTTAAAAAATATTGTTTTTCAGCAACGTTTTGAGAAAAATCAAATTGACAGTTTTTTTTACAAAAAATTAAAAGCCTAAAAAAAATTAACAAAAGTTGGTAAAAATTGATTTTCGACTTAAATATCTTTTCAAAACTTTGAGATATTGGCTTTAAACTAATTTTATCTTATAAGAAATATTGTTTTGAACATTCGATAAAATTTTGAGAAAAATCAAACTGACAGTTTTTTTTAACAACAAATAAATACCTTAAAAAAGCATTACTAAAAGTTCGTAAAAATTGATTTTCGACTCAAAAATTTTTTTTTAAATTAAAAATATTGGCTTTAAACTAATTTTACTGACAGAAAATATAATTTTTGACATTCAGTACATTTTTTAATAAAATCCAACAGTCAGTTTTTTCATAAAGAAAATAAAATCAACAAAAAATAGTACGCAAATTTCTTAAAAAATTATGTTCGGTTCTCGATATCTCGTGAACAATAGAAGGTATTGACTTCAAATTCATTTCATTCATCCAATTTGTATTTGTTTATATAAGAAATAAAAACTTTTAAGAAATGCTACTAAAATTTTTTAAAATTGGGTTTCGACTAAAAATCTCGTAAACAAAAATAAATTTTGAAATCAAACTATTTTAGTATATGCAAAATATTATTGGTAATTTTTAAATTCTTTAAGAATAATTGAACTGACAACTTTTTTGCTAAAACACGTAAACCTACAAACCTTTTAAGCAAGACAAATCGACAGACGGGATGGGAAGTTATCAGTGTGGGTCGCATCTCACCCTCTTTTTTATGTATTGATTTTTGTGAATTCTTAAATTTTGTATATAAAAATTATATTTTAAAATGTTGAATACTCATAAAATTCGTGAATTCTAAAAATTTATTTTAATATCCATACAAATGCTCAGCACATATTCAAGATAGTATGTTCCAAATTTCATTTAATTTGGCAAAGAAACATACAAGTTACAGATCTTGAGACGTCCAAGCTCCTTTGCTCTCAGAGCGTCTTGCGAACCGAACCATTATTTTGGTAATAAATTTGCACTATTCACATACTTTGTTTTGAAATAAGTCCATTCATTATGAAATGGTAAACTAAATTGAGCATAAATTAAGTGACAGCTGTCAAAAAAACTAGTTCCGAAAAAAGTATTGATAAATTCAAAACCACACGTCTAAAAAAATACTCGTTACACAAGTTAAACCCCTCGAATATCTCAAAAGAAAAGAGCATATTTAAATAAACATCATTTGCAAATTTTCAAAGAAGACACCAATGGGATGTTTTCAGAATGAGTCGAATCCCAACTACTTTTTTTAACAAAAGCCTTTAAAAAACACTGACAAAATCGAATACTTTGTGTTTATAAAATTTTGACCACCTGTTTCTAACACTTAGCGCTTATCCAATAACTCCTTCATGTTTATTTATAAGAACTACATACGGATAAAAAAGCTCAGTAAATATATCTTTGTAGGTACAGCAACAAAAAACTATAGAATACGATTAAAAGAGTGGTGCTGTATTGAATTAAAAAATAAGTATTTCAGAATAATTTTCAACTGTATACCCATCTGGTCTACATATTTATATATCCAAACATGTCCTTGCATTGAAATTTATTTAACTCAATTTCCTATAAAGTTCTATTAAAATTTAACTCAATTAAAGCTTAAGCTCCAGAAAAAACAAAATAAATATATAAACGAACTCTGAAAGATAAAACCCAAACATACATTTTACTGTATTTGTATTTTCCTTCATTTGTAGTTGAAAAACATATAAATCCTCATTTTTTTTTAAGCTTTCCCTTCTTCAGATAGTCTAGTCGAAGGTGCTATACGAGTATTTCTATATACACCAAGTTTCTTCTACTTTCAACATCTTCATTGTGCATTTTATGGTGGTATAAAGATAGGTACCACAATATTTTATGCTTGAGAGAATAATTTATAGCCATTTAGGAAAAGAAGACAAAGTGGTATTTTAGTGAAGTTACTTCTTTTATTTTTTAAATCATTTACATGATTTTTAATGAATGGTCACTTCTGCTTTTAAAAGGATACTTCTTGTCCATATAGTAGACTTAACTTTTATAAAGTTTATTTTATTACAAACTTAAAAATTTTATCAGAATTGTTTTTTAAATTGCTCTTCTTAAGAAAATGAAATACGTTTTTGTATAAACCAAATATTCTATTTAGTTTGCATTTGTATAATATTTACCAATCAATTTATGAAAATAAATACTTACTTGCATCAGTTTGCTGAATGTATAGGAAGCTCTATAATAGCCTCAATCTTTCATAACTTATCAGAACTTTTCTTTTTTTTTGTGAAAAAAAAGTTCAATCGATTAATTTTCAATGTTGGTCTCTTCAGTATTTTTCTCCTTTTGGTTTCCATTCGATATTGCAAAACATTAGGGGGCAAGGTAAAAGGTAAAGTACTTATAGTTCAACCTCTGCTCTGTTACCTTTGAATATAGGATACATATATACTCCACAAGTGTATACCAGTATAAATATACAAAGGTGAAACTCACGAAATTGAATGCAAAAAAAGAATTGAACAGAATTTCAGTTTTATTTTGTATTTTTATTTTTATTTTTATTTTTGAAGCTCAATTTGATTCGAAGAGGATATGTTTCATTGAAATTCTTTGTTGATTGACGGATTGAGAAGCCAATTTAAATATTTTTAACTCTGTTTTCACATTCAGCAGCATCAGCAATTCAGCATGCCCTTTGTTGCAGCATTTCTGATACTGATTCTAGAGTCTCCTCTAATGGTTGACTCCCCCAACAAAAATAAATATTTGTCTGCATGTGTACGAGTATCAATTGTAGGTCAACCACAACTTTCTTATGAAAAGAATTGATTAATTTTTTTTCAATTATTGTTAGCTTTTTCTTTCTGTAAGTTCAAATCTCTGCACTACACTCGAGATGAAATTCAAAGTTAAGAAAAAATAATGCAAATTCATTAAAAAAAGTTCATTCTTTGCTTACTCAATAAAAAAAAAACAACGAATTTTTAATCAAAATCAAAATTACGATAGTGGAAAAGTTCGTCATGAGCATGACTATACAAAATAGCTCATCTCCTTGGAGCTACAGAGACGTCCATGTTAACTAAGGCACTTTTGGTTTATTTTTTCGACATCGAGTTATGTAAATATTACAAACTTACTTAACTGTTACAACACAATTCGTGAAATAATTTTTCTTTCTCATCTATTTTAAATTTATTATTGTGTCAAAAACATAGATTTCCATATTTTTTTACGTAAAAAATTCATGGTAAATAAAATTAAATTTGAAAACAATAGAACTAATCGTTTGTATAAAATAAAAATAAAATAGGAAAATACAATATTTAGTCTAGTTTAAAGCTCTTATTTGTGTGATTTTAAGTACATATGTATGTATATGTTTTCCAAACAAATTTGTTGAATTTTAATGTCAACATATTTTCTTTCAAGAGTTTAGTATAAATAATTAAGAAGATAAATTTAAGTAATCAATCTTAAGGAAAGGAAAATATAGAAATATTTATAAGAAAACAACTAATTTCCTTATTTTGTATAGGGAATGAATTTAATTAATAGCTACAAATTCTTGGCTATATTCCAAAAGTAATTTAAGATATTGTTTAAGGTTTTTGCTTATTTAAAAAAACGCTTCTGAAATAAAAAACACGTGAACTTGTTATTGTTTTGAAGGCTAATACAAACAAACAAAAACTAAGGAATATAAGAAAGCGTACATTATATTGCTTTTACAAATATTTTAAACGAATAAAATGTCATTAATTTGGTGGTTTCAATTTAGCATTCGAAATTATTAAAACTTACTACAAATTAGTCATTCAAACGAACCCTGCGCTTTAACTGAATACGCACAAATATTTTTGAAAATACTTTTTATTTTTTTTTTTTTTTCAAAATATTGACGGTTTTTAAATAGGTACAACTACAATTTAATCGTTGTTTATAAGCGTTTTTAAGTACTGGATAGATAAAATCAACGCTTTTACCGTTTTCAGTGAAATTCAATAACTGATCTGAAATTTTAAGAGTAATGGGTTAGATCTACATGCCTTAGCAGTGTTTTAAAAGCTAAAATCGGCATGATTCGACACCAAGGCCTAACCGGACGTGCAGCAGCTGATAAAATTAATTGAAGTTTTAATGCCTTTTATTCTTACTTAAAAAATATAGATTCGTACAGAAAACCCATAAAGAGATGTACAAATATTTTTTAAAACTGAATCTTGTAAACGAGCATTTTTAAGGTTTGCATCAGATTCTTGGGCAACAACATAGCAAATAAAATGAACGACTGGATACCTTTATAAGATTTAAAAATGTACCTGTAAAATAAAATTGTTTTCAAAGATATAAATGTCATTTTATTTGTCAAAAAAACTCCATTTTTCAATTTTTTTGTTTGAAGATCGTTAGACCGGTTTTATTTAAAATAATTTATTTATATACAAATTTTCCATTTTTTCTTAAAAATATTTTTGTTATGCAGTTGTTTAGTGATTATAAATATAGGTTTTAGATTTGAATTTGGTAAAATTATGTGGACCCTTTTTCGAGATATCGGATTTTGAAAAAAAATTCAATATTTTTTTAAAAATCCAAACAAAAAAATTGCATATTTGATAAATCAAATATTGTTAAGGCAATATAAGAGCTCGTTCAAAAAAAAATGATTGAAATCGGTTCATAAGTTGCTTAAGTAAATTAAAAAAACAAAATAACGGTTCTATGAGCGGTATCTTTCCGGAGCAAAACAATAAAATGTTTTTCTTACTAAAAGAAGCCAAGTTAAAAAATAAAATTTTAAAGAAAATTAAAAAAAAAATCTATCGGTTTGTTTTTGAGAAAATTCGAATTTTCGTTTTTTGACCAAAAAAATTGTATGGGGGCCATTGTTAGTTTTGATCTTTAAAAAAAATGAAAAAAACGCCTAACGCGAATCTGCTCAAAACAACTTCTAAGTTTGAACTCAATCGACCCAATGGTTTAGGCTGTAGGAGCGTGGACAGACACACGGAATCGCGGGACCCACTTTTTTCGCCTTCTCTACCATCGTAATATCATGGTTGGTTAAAATCTCGAGCTGGAAATTTTTTACGAATGTAAAACTTGCCATATAGTTCCTATATGTCGCAAGTAAAAATTGGCGTAAACGGAAGTCACTCAATAGTTTTAAGAGTTATAGCCATCTTAAACGAACTAAACTTAAGAAAAAAACCACGACATGGCAAAAAGTTATGCGATTAGAGTTTTTCAAAACTCAAATAAGCTGGAAAAAAATAGTCAGCCCTATTGTGAGTTCCATGGGAACAAGATTCCACATGGAAAAATTCCCATTTCCCTTTTCCCTAATTGTGAGTTTCGGACGAAAAAATTTCCCATGTTCGAAAAAAATCCCCTTATTGTAAGCATTTTTTCCGTGTGAAATGTTACGTTCTTAACAGCTGAAATGTTCACTTATTTTTTTGTGGGGAACGAGAGAAAAACAAAGCGGAAAATGTAAGTTGTTTGTTGTTTTTTTTTTTTTGTGACCAAAAATAAAAGTGAATTTTTCCAATATTTCAGGAGCAAAACTTTAAATAAAGCCGAAAGAACAAGACTGAAAGAGCTTTGCGCCAAACCAATTTCATAGTCTTTACCTACTCCTTTTTGATACGCACCCTCTCCAAAAAATCCCAAACAAGCGGACAATTTGACGATGGGTGATATCGCAAACTTTTGTTTCGTTTGCGGCAAAGCATTATTTAGCACATCGAGGAGGAATTTAAATGTTGGTTTGTTGATTCTGTAGTATTGCTGAAATCTGAAAACTTTGTTTTAATAAACAAAAATGTAGATAAGAATTTTATACTTACAAGGAATCGCGCAACTCCAAGGGATTGGAATGATCCCTTAAAGATCTTCGAACAGCTCGTTCTTCGCGTTTTCCTTCTTCATCCAATAAAATTCGAATTCCAATGCTAAACATAATTATTTCACTTTCTTTTTTATCAAAATACAACTTAAATTTATTTTGTTTCGCACTTCTCTTCATAAAAAAAAATAAACATGCAATAAGATCTGTTCATTTTAAAAACATCAGTGCACATATGTTTTAAAACGGAGAGGGAAATTTTGTATACGTGGTCGTTAAGTTACTTTTTTTTGCATATAAGTCGATGAGGGTTGAATTTAAAGAATGTTTTTGCACTCAATGGGCACAGTTTTAGAAATAATTGGAGCACCACATTAATTTCTTGAATTTTTTCATTAATAAGAAGAAATGATTTAGATTTCAGTCTCTGTTTCCATCATAGAGAAGGGAAATTTATTTAGGTCTCAGTTTTTTGAACATGTCTATTTTTCGAACTGTCATTTCCAATTCGATGTGAAATTTTATTCGAGTGAAACTCCCAATAGCTTTTGAAAGTACGTGGGAACGAAAATTTTCCCTGTGAATGGTTTTCCGTGTGAAACTCACAATAAGGCTGAGTATCACGAAGTTTTTTCAGACGAAAAATTATTAAATTTCGATAGCCCTGATGGGTTAACCTTTTATTTTCACTATTTTAAAATTGTCCGTGGTCAAAACTTTACTTTGCTGTATTTCCAAAAAACATAAATTAAGTGTACTGTATCTCAAAATACTTAACACAGAAAACTCCGCAATGCGCATCTCAATTGTTTGTATCTGCAAATATTGTATCTTTAAAAAGTGTTCCTTAAAAATAAAAGCATCGGGACTCGAAAATTACAAACTAAAATTAATTTATGAGTTATGCATGTTCCTAACCTTATACAAACATATTTCCAAATACACTAACGAAAATAACAAAAAGTCAAAATTTCAAGTTATATTTGCACCTTTAACGCCTAAAATTTAAACGACGTTTTAGCGTCATAAAAGAAGACATGTACAATACTGTTGCTATAAGTACATTCAATTAGTCTTTTTACAGAATTTTGAAACACCAAAATTTGGTCGACCAAAACATCTTAAAACATAGAATTTTGACCTACAGAATTCTGAGCATGCATTCTTTTGATGTTGTATTTAGGTACACAATTTTGTAATACACTATCTTAGCATACAGTATATTGAGTACAGTATTATGAATCATACTTAATTTCGGCCCTAACCAGCTTTTAAAACCATAAAATATTGAACATTTGAGGTTATTTTTTTCTTATTTGAATTCTGCATAGAAGTTTTTTAAAACAATATCGATTTTTAAATAAAAGACAAATTAAAATTTTTAAGTAACTTAAATATGGAATTGTAGAAAATAAAAAAAGAAAACAAATTCACCATACAAAACTAAAAACTCTAACTTTTGAATACTCGAATGATTTTTCTTTCTGAACATTTAGATTTTTGAATAGAAAAACAACCAAAAACTGATTTCTTTATTTTGATTGAAACTATTGAAATGTTATCGACAACTTTAATATTGTTTCCAATACTTGGAAATATTTTACAATTTTTGGTCAGAGACCGAAATTTTTGAGAAAATCCTTTCCAAAAAGACAAGACAACAAAATTAAAGCTCTCTTTGTATTTCCTTTTTTCACATCTAAAGCGCAATTTTAGAAAACTCTGCTCCAGGGAGATACTTTTTTTAAAGTATCAATGAGGGAATATTCAAAAAAGCACACCAAACCGTCGACAAAGCTGACGGACGAAGGCCTCACAAAAAATACGCTTTGTTCGACTTTGTGAATACATTTTTAACAATATGTTGCTGATGGTTTATGGAAGATTGATTTTTAATCGAATAAAACTGTTTGCCATAAATTACAAAATCTTACTTCAATAGAACTACATAAAACGTATGGTATATGTTTTTATACTAACCATAGCTCTTGAATGAATTGTGTGTGACTTTCATGTTTTGAATTTTGTATTTTCCCTTTTTTGTTGGCATCTTTATTACTATAAGTTCAAAAACTGTGAAATAAGAAACAAAAAATAGATACATAATTCTTTTGTGTCCCTCACATTCTTTATCTTTTTTCCAAAGAAAATAAGGAAGAGAAATATCGTTGGGGTGTTGGACTTAAATTTCTATGGAAAAGTGAAAAATAACTTTCGGGATAAAATATTATTTATTGTTTTTTTTATGCCATTTTACAAAATTGAATCAAAATTGATTCGGACCATTAAGAGGATTTTAACAAAAACTTGGAAAAATTTTCTGAAACCAATTTCACAAAGATCGACTTCAAATGTATCACTGAACGAAATTTCATCAAAACTATTATGCTTTCGTGATACTAATCCGGAAACTGTTGTAAATTCTATGAATAGGAAACTTAAAGTGTTTTTGAAGTTTGAGGTGGTACTTGCAAACCAAACAAAATTAAAAACAACATCACAGGAAGTGGAAATAAAAATACCTTGTGGTAATATAACACACAAAAACTTGCAATTTAATTTATTCCTAGAACAAATTGAATAGGCATTCCAACACCAGCCTTTACATAAAAACCACAAAATACCTGTTAAACGCACTTGTAAATTAATCGATAAATAATTACGATGATGATAATAATGCAACTTTCTAAGGTATTTTTGTTGTTGTTTCGAAACACACAAAAAAATTGAAAATAGTAAAGCGAAAAACCAACCTGTCACGCACATGCGATTTTAATGCGGAAATTTGATCTAATACGAGAATTTCTACTATACTTTGTGTGTACATTACAACAACAAATACTTTAGTTAGGTATAAAAATACTTGAGCTTCTTTTAACACACAAAACACGCATGATGGTTTGTGATTTATTAAATCGATACACGATACAAATGTTAAAACATTTACGGTGATGTTTTTGGCGAGTCGTTTTGTAATATCAACAATAAATATCAGTGCCTTTTTAAGTGCAAGCACGCACATCATCTTTAATGGTCTTAAGTGGTTTAAGCCTAATAAAGAGAATTTCTGCATGAAAAGCAAATTGTTCTTTATACATACGTATGTACAAGTACCTACCTATTTACTTATAAGTAGGTCTATACTATACAAGAATGAGAAAGAGGAAATGTTGTTGTTAGGTTGTTATTTTGAAGGGGGTGGTTTTATAAGGATGTGTTGTCATGGAGAAAATATAAACCTATAATATCTACCTGCTAAGACGAGACGAGGACTTAAAGCTTAAGTTAAATGGTCCGTTAAGAATCTAGGTAGGAATATTCTCCCTTTTAACTGTCAAATCGACCAAAACACACCTTGATTTGGATTTTAAATAATTTGTTAATAGGTATACAAAATTCATACTCCAAAGGAATACAAATAAAACATTTAAAATTTCTAAGATTTTAGTTAGTGAAACAAACAAACAAAAAGATAAAAACAGAACAAAACAACATTTGAATGTAGGCTTAGACTTAAATTTTCGTCAAAGATCAACAAACATAAGCTTCAATTTTTTAGGTTTTTAAAAGACGTAAATAAAACTAGAAGTGAAGTCAAAAGAAACAAATACTTATCCCACTTCCTCCATACTCTTTCTCTCTCTTTTTTTTTGAAAATAATTTCAAAGAAATAAATGTAAACAAAATACAAACAACTTGTTTTCGACTTTCAGGACTTTATATATGTAGTAATGGTAGGTTATTTTTATCACCAAGATTAAGTCTTTCAGTGATACAATTGCGTCTTTTTAGGAGAATGTAAACAAAATAAAATTATTTTATTTTTTCGTTTTCAATTTCTTGTTTATTTAAAACCGTCATTTGTTTTTAATTGTTTGTTGTAATGTTGTTTTTAGTCTCTGTTCAACTTGAAACAAATTTTGACAAACCACAACTGAAAGGCAAAACAACTTGAATATAAAACAGTTTTGTAGAAAAAAATGCCAAGTCTATTTGTGGTCACATGAAAAACGCTTAAATCTGTTGTACACATTTTTCAGCAGCATTTTTAGAAACTTTTAAAAAATATTAGCTTTGAAGAATTTTACTCAAAAAACTAACGATTTATTTGTTGGGGCTTTTCGGGATTAATATTACCATACAAAAACATATTTCTGGATTTAAGTTGTTTTTCCATTTTAAATAAGTTTTGTTTTCTGGTCTATGGTTTGCAGTAGCAATTTTCCTTGTCTATTGTAATTAATCCTTCAATTCTTATGTCGATATTTAATTTTTGTTAAGAGTTTAGACATTATTTTCTTTTTAAAAAAAAAATAACAAAACTATAAATCACTGGTCGACAAAATTACGTTTTTATTTGTTCCACAAACAAATTAATACTCATTTAAAGATGTCCAACCAAACGGGGTTTTTAAGGCTAACTTAAAACTCAAAATATGTGTTAATAATAAATTTTGTGTTGATTTTGCAAAGTAAAATCTTTTTCTTGTAGATGCAATTTAAATTTATTTTAATATCTTACTTAGTTTCTAGAAATTCTTATAAGTAATGAGTATTTACTTAACTCCATATGAAATTTTGAGTACACATTGAATAATAATAATACTTTCATAACTTTGAAAAAATCGTTTGAAGTTAATTTTTAGTGCTGATTTTGAATCCAAACTTTGGTTTGAACTACTTGCTCAAGTCATAAAAACACCCGTTTTTAACATTATTTGTATTTTTTAATATATTTCAAAAACTTGATATAAAAGAATTGTTTAGACAACAAGTTTCCTTACAAGACCAAAACTTTTTGTTAAACTGTTTTGCCTTTTTCTGTTGAAAACCGTTTTAGCATAAATGAACTGAATATGAAAATGAAGAATGGGATAATAGATTTGGAAAACCATCAAAGATTTTATTGAAAAAAAATCTACTTTATACATTTAAATAGTATCAAATAGCATAATATACGTGTTTTTTCTTATTTTTAAAAGTAATACATACCTCAAAAATCTGAAGTTATTCATTAATTTTGATTTAATTTAAGGCCAAACCCAAGAGCCTGACTGTAAACAACACATGAATAGCAATTTCTTGTACCTGTTCGTATGCTTGTTTTTTTTTTAAACTTTAAGGAAAAAAATAAACTGAACGTAATAACTCCATGTTTGCGCCGAAAACTTGTAGGAAAGAAGGAATGTGATTGGATTGTAGTAAGAACCTTCTACCTACCAATAAAATTCCTTCATAATCATCATAAACATGTCTTTATCTATATATCTGCATAAAGCTGAGCACGCAAATGAACTATTCTTTATTTGTTTTAAACACCTATCTAACTACACAGCCAATAGGCGATCGCTTTACAATTGAAACAATCATGTTCATCCTCTTTCTTATCTTCAGATAATTTATTTTCCATCCTGGTTCTTCTAATGTGAAATTAAAATAAAGCTATCCAAAGAAAAAAGCTTTGAACAAACAATTGTTTTCGTTAAGCATGCTTCCAAGTATTTTTCATTTCCGGGATGAGTTGCCCTAGGATGAGTTGTGTCTTGGGATGAAACTAGCTTACCGACAAAAAATAAGTTCATTTAAATACACAAACCATTTCCCTTAAAATCATATTTTCCAAGTATTTCATATTCGTATTATATATGGTAAAAAGTTAAATTTTTGTTAACAAATTATAAATTATTATTCAATAAAATACAATTCGCATAGTCTACGGAACATTCTCTTTGTTTTGACACCTAATTTGTTAAAATTAGTTCCTTATGAGACCCGAAAAAGGGAGACATTCTAACGAAATAATATACATGATGATGATTCCTCCAGACTAAATTTCCCTCCGCCAAAAGCGCACTATTGACTTTTGCACACGACAAAAATTTACCACATATCAATACTGTCTTAATTTTTTGATTAGTATTAAGTTTTCTCAATTTTTTTTTCTTAACTTGGCTTCTTTTAGTTAAAAAATTTATTTTTGTATTGCTCCGGAAGGGTACGTCTCATAGAACCGTAATTTAGTTTTTATAATTCTCAGGAACTAATGAACCGATTTCAATATTTTGAAATCAAAAGTGGCCAAAGATTTCTTAAAAAAAACCTAACATTTTTTTGATTGTTGAAATCATTTCAAAATCTTCCCTTTCTAAGTATAACCAATATTTCAAAAAGGCTACCAGGCCTAAGAAAGTTAATTGGTACGTGGATAATTATAATTACAATTATTGCAAAAAAATGTAAGAAATCTTCATCAGATCGAAAGGGTCAACAATTTCTTACAAAATTCAAACAATTCTGAATAAAATGAATTTCTTTTACAAAGTCAAACTTTAAATTTCTATTAGAAATTCAAAAGAGCATAAATGCAACAGATTTAAGGTGATACTTTTCTTAAGGTCCGTAAAACTTGAAACAGCACAATCGAAATTAGAAATTCCAGACCTCTTTACCTAATTAGTTATTTTTAAATTATTTATTTTTTTAAAATTAGTTATTTTTAACTTAAAAATAATAATTTACAAAACTTTGAAAAGCGAAATTCTGAAATGCTGTATTTTAACACATTACATATAAAAGTAGAATACATACAATTTTTTTGTAGGGTACTGTATGGATCTTAATACTGTATTTAAAATACTGTATCTCAAAATAATGTATTTCAAAATACTGTATTTACAAAATACTGTATGCTCAAAATACTGCATCTTACAATTCTGTATTTCAAAGTGCTGTAAATACAGCATTTTAAAAAGAATACTTATGGGGCACAGTATTTTGACGATACAGCATTTTGAGACGCAGTATTTTAAATGTACAGTATTTTGAAATACAGAATGTTAACCATAAAGTATTATGATTTATGACCATACAGTATCATACATAATTTTGATCTTACAGTATTTATAAATACAGCATTTCGACCCGCTCCCATTTTTGTATTGACTGGACAGTCAAAATTTGAAAAACCAAGTTAGGAGAACACAATAACAAAGGCTTTCTGATTCAAAAAGTTATAATTGTACTTTCAGATAGTGCTATAGTTTCTTATGTTACCTGAATATACTTTGACTTGGTTTTGGACAAAAAAATATGTAATTTTTTTAATGAAACACGTACTGAATTACAAATATTATTTTTCCTTGTTTCTCCTTAGCTGTGAAGTTAATCTTAAATCATGATCTACAAGTTTTTCTATTAAAATTCAACACATCTAATAAAATATCAAAGCGCATGCAATATACAACAATTGAATTAACATAATATTTGTTTACATACTAGAATAATAATTAAAGCTGATAATTATGTTGTGTTTTTTTTAATTATTTTTGGGATTCGAATCATGTACATAAATGTCGGTCCGAAAATTTCATGTTTATAGATTCCTGACCTGTTCTTATATATACATAAATATCTATATCATCATCATAGGGATATAACAGTAGGATCACGTTTTGCTTAATATTTAGTTAATCTTTTTTAATACTTCAATAAAGAAAATCTTTTCGAATAAAAACGTATTTTTCCAATAAATTATAATTATTTTTTTTTATAAAAAACTAATTGCTTTGATGTAGGTCTTTATCTCTTGCTATTTACAAAAATCAAAAATCATACATGAATTAATTTGTGACTTTCTCTTCAAACACACTCGTAGTATGTACATATTTATTCTTTTTATGTTTGCATTTAATTAAATGGATACAATTACTTAGAGCAATAAAATTACATTAAAAATTTATAAAACACACAAAAATCATCCAAAAGTAAAATAAATTCCTATATAATGATCTACATAAAAAAAATACAAACATTCATACATTCTTGAATGTGCATTAATAAATTTATTATAAATGGCAGACTCTCTGTAATAATAATAATAATAATAAAATAATTTCAATTAAATTATTCATTCTCATGTAGAATTATACCAAACAAACATTAAAATAATCAAAACACGAAAAAAGAACTTCATATAAATACAAAAACCCCATTCAACTAATGGATGATGTGGGAAAAAATCTGTAAATTCACTTGGGACAAAAATGTAAACAAAGTCAGGTGGGGTGTTTTCATGTTCCATGTATGGAAAAGTTGTATACGTAATACGCCCCAACATATAGTATTAACATATGAAAACCCAAATCGTACGACAGGTATGTCAGTCATCTCATTAAACTTCTTTTTATTTCTTTTTTTTAAACACCCATATAAAATGTAAATTCACTTTATACTGAAAAATATGAGCTTTTGGTATAAATTAAATATGTGTCAGCGCATTTTTATGTTTATAAATTATATTACTGCAAGGGCGGTTTTAATTAAGATAATTTTCTGTTGCGAAGAGAGTTGCCATAATGCGGGACACATTATTAGAAGAAAGTAATATTAAGGGCCCCCGCAGACTGCAGACTTTTTATCGGCCGATAGTTTGGTCGGCTTCTTAATCAGTATATAGAGGAATGAATATGCGCACACTACAGCGATTCAGTATCGGCCGATAAAAAAGTTTGATGGGCTACCCGATTACATTCAAACTAATCTGTCGGCCAACTATCGGCCGACTATTTAATCAGTATTGGCGCATACACGCCTGCGTATACATGACGATTGTTTAGTCGGCCGATAGTTCAGTTCGCTCTGTGATTTGGCGTCGTGTGCGTGTATTTTGAATATGGCGTAGCTCAAATCACAATTGTTGATTGTAGAGAATAGTTGGCCGGCTGTTGCAAAGTCTGCGCCCTGTTCACCAACCAAACTGTTTAGTTGCGGCTCGGTGTGCGCCCAACCCGACTAAACTATCAGCCGATAAAAAGTCTGCAGTCTGCGGGGGCCCTAAGTGCTGCGTATACGAATGTTTTAGAACCTTCAACGTCGATTTCAAAATTTATATTGCTGCATAAGTTACGTTTTAAGTGATTCACGGCACATTTTTGGCCATCTTCTGTATGCTATTTCTAAAGGCATCGTATCGGGATTTATAATAGGGACTTTGCAATTTTGAATTTAATTTTTTGAACACACCCTTCCACTTATAATCGAATTGTCACTGTCAATTTATTCAATAAACTTAACATTTTCATCATGGTAAAATACACAAAAGAGCAAAGTCTGCAAAAATGTACTAACAAATTTAGGTGTCGAAGACAACAAGTTTAAGATCGTTAATTCCAATTTTAATGCAAAAATTTGAGTCGACATATTGTCAGTGAGGCAACGAGTTTTTCTAGTGTAGACATTATCGCTGTCATTCTTAACCCTAAAACCCTACCTATATTTTGAGTGGAATTTATCTACTGTAGGTTCCAGAGCACCCTGTTTTTTTATTTCAAGATATTTCATTTAATAAAAGTCTTGTTGCATTATTAATATTTATTTTATTTACTTCTATTAATATTAAATAGAATAACACAAAACTTTTATTAAAATTAAAATTTTACATATTTGAATTTGACACATTTTAATTTGATGACCTCTACAAATATTATCAGTCAGATAAAGCACAGGGTGATACAGCACCCTGGGTAGGATCCAAGGGTTAAGGAATGGACAGACCACATTAGGGCGTATTTTGCGTAGATGACTCAAGAATCGAAGCCGATGGACCATTCAATGCGACGTACTTTCTCCGATTGGGCAAGTTGACAAGTGTCAACATAAAAATGTTGGTTTTTGTAGAAATACCTAGGCCATATTTTCAGTTTAGAAACTTTAAAAAGTATGTACTCAATTATAAATTTGAGCTAAAGCAATTTTTTTCTGCCGAGATGTTCGAGACGTTAAACCAGTTCAGTATAATTTTTAATAAGATTTTATTATTGTTAAAAAAAAATTATTAACTACGAATTAATAATTGTTAACAATTAAATTTGTATAAGTTAAAATGAGTTTGAATTCAATATCTTTATTTCTTCGCAAAATATTCGACTAAAGAAATTAATTTGTATTCATTTTTGGTAAATATTGTCAATTGGAGTTATCAAAAAAATTTTACTAAATGACAAGAACGTTATTCTTTGTAAAACGAAATTTTCTGCAGGTTATATAATATTTTGTTCGTAAGATACTTGTGCCGACAAATATATTTTTTTGTTTTATAGTTAAAAAAAACATCCACTATTTTTTAGTACTTTCTGCATATCTTAATCTTGCACTTAGTATTTTCGAAAAACAAAACATTTGAAGTCGATGTCTTTACTTGTTCTTAAAAAAATATCTAACAAAATAAAGGAACCCCTAATTTTTCAATTTCCAAAATTGGAAAGATTTCAATAATTTCCAATGAGAAGTTAAAAGTATTGGATAAGATAGTACTTCTGAAAATTTAAATATGTACTTTACAGATTTTCTCGACAAAAAAAATATAAGACTAAAAGTTTTAGACATGAAAACTTTTCATTCTATTTACTTTTGAGTTTCACAAAAAACGTATTATTCTGGCAACCCTGTAAAATACATATTGAATTTTTAAAGCTACACTCTTTTGGAAAGTAAATACAAACATACAAAAGTCAGTCAATGGATTCCGAATCTAGGGAAAACAAATCTTTTTTTATTTTTTTTTGTCTGAAGATAAATTATATTTATTACAGAAAAACAGAATCTACGCCTATAACTAATTTGTGGAACTGAATATTATTACTTCAAAAGGAATCACTTTCGCACATATGCATTTGTTCATTTGAAATTCAATCCATCACCATGTCTATGGATGAAGCAACAACACCACCCCAATATATTGTGACCACACCAAGTGAAGCCGGTGATGTCGAAGAGGATTTATCACAACACGAAAACCTAGGTGATGGAAATTCTGCCCCAATGGGCTATCCAAAAAAATATTCGCTGACCACAAATCCATCAGTGTCAGTGACATCGTCGACAACAGCATCTTCCAACAGAATCATGACCCAAAGTACACGAAGTCAAAGTCTTCAATCAAGCTCTACTTCCTCGACCGTGGTGGAACAACACCATCAAACATCCACCTCGTGTTCGTCATCGTCAACTCTGTCGCATCAGTTAAAGGCCAAGTCAAGTGCTTCCATTGTCACGGAACAGCGAAGTATGATGCAGAAAACTTCGTCTATATCATCAGCATCGGGTAAATCGAAATTTCAAAGCTTTTTGCAACAACCCGAAAACACCCATCCGTCGAGCATGGGCGGTGGGGGCTTCCTTACGGCCCATCAGAAACACGTTCGACAATTTGTTCGTTCCACATCAGCACATTCTGAGGCAACAGCCAGTGCTGCCAGTAGCAGGCCAGAAAAATGCATACGCAGTGCTTCCACGCAAATAGAAGAACCTGGGGATAACTTGGACACTCTGTCGCCAATCAATAATCAGAAATTCGGATTGAATCAGTCTTCGTCGATTCTCATCTCAAAGTCGGCCGAAACCATTGAAATGCACAAAACTGTTTCGGCCTCGAGCATTCGTACCCAGTTGACATTGTCGGGTGGATTATTGGCACCGCCCAATCGAAAAATTACCATATTAAGTCCTATTCATGCCCCGCCGGGCTTACATGATATGCTCAAACGTCACGGACGGTCACCGTTATCGCCGCGCATCAGTTTTCCTGGCAGTGAAACTGATTTGTTTGGGTAAGTGATTGGAATGATGATGATGTTGTATTTTGTTTTTCGAAAGAGAAATGGTTACTCTACGCGTAAAAGGTTTTTTTCTTGTGGAAAGTCAAATACTAACAATTAAGTTATTTCACAGTTTTGAATACATACATAACATGTAGTAAATAATGAATATATTTTATCTCGTAACGTAGACTCTTGCCATAAGTTCCTCAATTTGCAAACAAACACATTTTAAAATTGTAAAATTACAAATTGAAGTTTGAAGTACCTACAGAAACGGAAGAAGTGTAGATTAAATTTCAATCTAATTTGAATAATTCGCCCAAAAAAAAACAGTCTCTGAAAACCTTACAAGTTTCCCAGAACTACAAACTTCAAATGCAAAACATCAGCATTTTCCAGAATAAAAAAAGGACTGTATTGATTGATTTTGCTTGAAAACATTCTGAATTATTCATTCGTAATGATATTCTTCAGTTCAATGATAGATACATATTATAGGTAATTGCGGTTTCCATTGCACTATGGCCCCTGAGTGTTTCTCAGAGGCATTGCTTTGAAATATTTTCCACCCAAATTGTTTGGATCGATTTTCGTCAAATTGAAATTGAAAATTTATTCGGAATGCATTTTACTTAATGTTGCTATATATTTAAAAAGAACAAAATCAATGTTGCTGTGCTTATCTTTTTCTTCCAGATGAAAGCGTTATAATTTTCGCTTTCGGAGTTAAATAGAACTTTCGAAAACTTAAATTTTTGAATTCTCTGTAATTTTGGAAGTCTAGTTCTTTGGAATACAATTTTATCAGCCCTTTTCAAACATCAAAGAAGTATACTTATCTGAACACTCTTTACAATTGATTTTAATATTTTCAACCATTTCAATTATCAATTATAGACTATATTCAGGATTGGTTAATTGACTGTTTGACATCCTGGTGACTTTTGTCATTATTTATTAAATACCTTAAATACTAACGTTAAGTTTACATCAATATTTACTTAAATCTTAACTTAAAACTTACATAATTTTAACTACTTATAACAACAAACATTAAATTTAAAGCTTTTAGATTTGAGATTGTCTTTTGTAGAATATAAGGGTATAGAGAGTTTCATTGAATTTACTGATTAATCTGTTCGATCTGTTCAAAATATTTTTAAGGGGTAAATACCTTCTTAAGCTGGCTCAGATTATAATACAATCGACAAAGAATAAATGTACATGAAATAGTTCTATTCAAATAAAAGATATAAAGAAGAACTGCAAGCAATTTCTATGACCAGAAAGAAATGGGAGATTCACCAAGGGAAGCCTTTAAGTTTATGAAGGTAATAAAAATCTATCAGGCTAGGGGAAAAACGAAGACAAAATCTTAAACGTCTACGTTGAAAACTTTCTATTTTATCAATATGAACGGAATAGTATGGCGCCCATACAACGCATGCGTATTCAAGAGTTGGCCTGAAAAAAGAAACATACAGAATATTAATAACATATGTATTATGGAACTCTCGGGAAAATATTTTGACGAAATATAAATTGTTTTGTTAACTTATTTTATAATATAATTGTAGTAACCAGTAAACGTTAATTTTGAGTCTAGTACAACACCAAGGTCAGAAAAACTAAATCTCTATTCAAACGTAACATTTCAACATAAATTCATATTTTATCATATTATATTTGCGTGTAAAACACATTATCTTACATTTGTCAATATTTAAAATCAAACGATTTTTATTGCTTTATTCCCAAAATTAACAATCCTTGATGGAGGTAATAGTTCGAAAAATGTTAACATCATCTGCATAGATTAGCGATATAGATTTTTTTTTTAAAGAAGGCAATATTAAATAAAATAAACAGAAATGGACCAAGGTGACTCATTTGAGGTACACCAGAATTAACTTTAAATTGACATGAAGGGTTACTCCTGAACATGACGTTATAATATCTATCTTTAAGATATAACGAAACGGTTTTTTTTTGTTAATTGTTTATTTGTGTTCCCTTAAAGTCTAACAATTTGTATCTTAGTTAAATAAACTTAAAAACTATTATATTATTTTTTTTTTCTTTTAAATTATAAGTACGTGACATAGAGTTCTCAGTACCTACTTATTTATCGATTTCTCGATTTCATACTAATTAATATTTGTTAACTGTGTCTTTGTTCTTTTTTTCATATTAAAGGAAAATGGGATTTAAAAAAAAACTTTTGAAATCTTTATTCTCATTTTTTGTCTTAAAAACTAGTTCTTAAAAATACTTAAAATACTTAAAAACTAACTAACCTAGAAGGTGTGCTGATATATGATCTCTAACCTTTCGAGATATAAACACGATCGACAATTGTTTCCAATTATCTAGCTTGCCTTCTCGACTGATCAGAAGCCATTTATCAGAACGTTATGGTAAAAGGGACTACGCGTCTGCAACGACCCAGTCAAGCCACCAATATCTTTCGCGATTATAACCATCGAAATTTTGTTCATCTCTTTGAGGTATGCTTACGCAGTATCGTATTTCCACTTACTAATTCAGAAGGTTCATATAGTATTCTTATATCTGTAGCTCTTCTTGCCATATGGTATATTATCGGTACGTTCATTGAGCTCGACAAATAGAAATGTGCATCCAGAAACAGAAAGCCTCGGGAGGTATAAATCCACTCGTAAGTGTGTTTTTGAAGTATTCGAGGTTAAAATATAATAACCCAGAAACAAGATCGTTCTCAACAACGTTTGCCGACCTCTCAAAATGATTCCTCACAAGGTTCAGAATGACATTGTCAATTCTGGACACACCGGAAGCATCCAAAAGTTTCTTGTTCGAAACGTAATGCCAAAAGTCAGAATGTGAGCTTATGTACATTTGCATGCAAGTTCTAAGACCATACTGCCCTCGCGTAATTCAGAATTGGACGTATAAATGCTTGATAGCAAATAATCTTCACATCGGATCTCAGATAGTTGGAGAAGAAAAGTCGTTTAAGCGACATAAATACCGCTCTTGCCTTTTGCAATTGATTGTTTATGTGATCATGATAGTATAAACATTTGTCAAAATGAACACACCATCAGGTACCTCACAACAGTCTTTGATTCGATGGGGAGACCCTCCGAGTTTATTATTTTTAGGTTTTTCCAATTTCGTCGCAAATCTGAATTTCCGCGTCTTATTTTGCTGCGGAACAGTATGGTTTCACACTTAGTGTTGTTTATTTTAAGCTTCCACTCCGAGGAGAATGATTGCAGCTTATCAAATTTTCTTTGCAGTTCTGTTTGAATATCTGCAATTCTTGATCCACTTGCATACAAAGTGGTATCGTCAGCTAACCCTATCGAGTCATCGATTTTTAATATGTCAGAAACATGTAAACTAAACAAGTGAGGTGCCGACACAGTGCCCTGTGGCAAACCATTGATGATACTAAAAACCTTGGTTGTAGTGTTTTGTCTATCGGTTACAAGTACAACAAATTTCTTATATGTTTCAACATAGATGAAATTACTTAACCAAGAGGGGGTGGAAATTCGTACCGTATGAGTTTAAATAAAAGCCCGTTGATCCAAACCGTGTCGAAGGCTTTTTCGATATCTACTAAGCAGGCAGCTTTACATCTCTTTGCTTTCAGATTCCAGTTTACATCTGAAATGATTTTTTAAACTGCGTGCACTGCTGAGTGATTTCTCTTGAACCCAAATTTATTTCGCGGTATTAACTCCTTTTCTTCGCACACAAACTGGATGGACTTACAAATAACTATTTCAAAAATCTTCCCGATATTAGGCAGGAGACTTATTGGCCTATAGCTAGAAGGATCACAAGGATCCTTTTTCTTTTTTATTATTGGAAGTACCTTCGAAGTATTCCAACAACTCGGGAAGAAACATTTATTTAGCAAGTTATTAAATATAACTCAATATTGGCGTATGATTTCGATTGAAATATGTTTTAGGACAATGTTCGGAATGTTATCTAAACCGCTTGATTTTTTTTTTAAAGTTTACGAAATATTTGTGTCAGTTCGTCTTGTGCTATGAAGTAGTGCATGGTCCGTTCTTCTGTAAGTTCATTTGCCTTAAGATTATCAGTAAATCTTAGGAGTGTCTCGGTATTTCGCTACTGTAAAGTCTTGACAATGCGTTATTTACCTCGTCATTTTGGTGCTAGGAAATTCTCTAGCATGAATTCACTCAAAGTAAGATCCTATAAGATTGAGTTTATCTGCTTCAACATCTACAATAAAAGATTCATTGATGATTGGGCATTGTTGACTGTCAATCCCAGCTTAAGAAAGTAGTGTTTGCGATGATAATGGTATTTTGAGCTTATGTATTTTAACATTATTACATTGTTTGTAAATTTATGTTTTATTTTTGGAAACATGTTTCTTGAATCAGATTTCAAAATACTTTCGGCACGTTTCTTCCAATAATTGTTAATACTATTTTCGAACTGTTGGCGTAAAAAAACTTTTACATTTCTCAAGAGGGATTTTAATCTTACTAGCTCTGCACTTTGGACATTCTCTTGAAACTGGCGACGTATTCTGCTTATTTGTGTAATTAAAAAGCTTTTATGTTTTTGTAGTGTATTTATGTCACGGTTTAAATAACATTCCATACTGTTCTTTGATTTGACTTTCGGAACTGACGACTCCATAGCTTGTGATACCACCGTATTGAGATTCCTGATATATAGAAATCACACACGAAACGGTCGTTAGGTCCAATATTACTTAATTTATTAAGAAGAATTTTATGACTTAGTTTGTCCAACGCCTTGCTTTATAGATAAGACACACGTTTTTTTAACATAAATGATGATGTTCCACCAGGACCTGGACTCGAAAATCCAATGCGATAGTTTTTAAAAAACAATCAAATAAGGTTTCGTAAAATCATTTCATATAAACACAAATTTGAAAATAATCACAGTTAATTTCGAGTAATAAGTTATATATCTAAGTAAAGCTACATATATTTTTTTAAGTCAAACTCAGTATGATTCTTACATAAGTTAAAAACATTGCATTCAAATAGATTTAATGAAATAGTAAGGGCAGGAGTTGGCCACTCCGTAATTCTTAGTTATTTAGAATCAATTCCAAAGCACACAGACTGCACCATGCCCCAACTGCAAATCGACAGAAATTTCCAGATTTCTGTACCTCCCAGATCTTTTTGGGAGGATAGGACATTCCTGGAAGATGAGTCAATCCATTTCTATACAGATGGGTCAAAAAAAAAGAAGGGTTTGGTGGAGGTGTATACTCTGAACGACTGAAATTAAGTCTCTCATTCCGCCTTCCCAATCATTGTAGCGTGTTCCAGGCGGAACTTTTGGCGATAAAAGAAGTCTTGTCCTGGCTTAAAGAAAACGTTATATCAACATCTGATATCCGTATTTTCTCAGATAGTCAGGCCGCTATCAAATTTCTGGATTCTGGCTCTTCAAACTCTATAACAGTCCATAATTGTAGATCATTTCTAATGGAGATAGCACAACAGCTTAATATTCACCTTTGCTGGGTGCCGGGCTTTAGAGACATTCCAGGTAACTGTAAGGCAGATAAACTCGCCAGGAACGGTACAGTACAGCCCATCTTACTACGTTTGGCACGTACTGGCATACCAATCGCTACTTGTAAACTTTTGCTAATGCAAGATGCTGTGAGGAGGGCAGGCACCAGGTGGAACAACATCACCACGTGTCAAGTCACAAAAAACATCTGGCCAACACTGGATTTAAAACGTTCAAGGTGCTTGCTCTCTCTAAGCAGATCGCATATAAGCTCGATAATAGGTGTCATAACCGGACACTGTCTAATTGGAAAGCACGCCACGAGATTAGGCGTATTCTCAAATGATTTCTGCAGAAGCTGTATGGACGAGGAAGAGGAAGAAACAATTCTTCATCTTCTCTGCACATGCCCTGCTCTGGCTCGAAAACGCAAGAATTACCTAGGAGAATTCTTCTTTAACGATCTAAATGATCTAAATCATATCGGCATAATCAGCCTCTCACGTTTCGTAATAGACTCAAACTGGTTCCATTGAGCTTAGGAAGTAACCTCAAGATTCATGTGGTATCACAATATGCCATTAAACTGGCCTAAGTGTGTCCGTTTCCATCTTGGATAGCCACTATAACCTAACCTAACCTAAGGGCAGGATGGTGGCTATCTTCATGTACAAGCTTTGAATCGCTACATGAATACAGCAGCATCAGTATTAATTACATCAGAGAAGTTGGCAAGATCCAACACTCTTCCATTTTCATTTTTTACGCAATTCAGCTGATTTAAACCAAAAGCTGCCATTTCATCTTTTAAGAGAATTTGTTTGTATTCGAAGCATTAGCAGACAAGCAAACAACATCATCAGTTGGCTCAATTTTCTCCAATATTGTTTCCAAGGAATTCTTCAAATGTTCATAAAATTCGGTAGAAAAGTCAAGCGGAATATAGCGTGCAACCATACACAAACGAAACCACAAGACATTTTTATTTTTACGCAAAGTATTTCAAGCGGAGATTGCAAAAACTCGTCAACAAGTTAACAAATAAGAAATGGTATTACTCCAATCAATAAATGTGACCAACCAAAAAATTAGATTTATTCCTTTTCTTCTACGGAAGGCTTTAATTTCAGAACAAAATGTTATCTAACATTATTTTGTTGAACAATCACCAAAAAAAAAGTAAAGCAACAAAAATTAAGTTTACTTACAAATAACAATGGCGCCCAATGTGAGGCAGATTCTATGACATGAACGAAATAAACCTTATTTGTTACTGAATGTGAGTTTCTTTTTTTTACAAAAATAAAATAAATAATAGCATCGTTAGTGTCTTCTTCTTTCTCTATTTTCAACATTTTAAAATCTCCACAGCGAAAGAAAAAAAATTTAAATAAAGTTTTAACCCATCCTCACAATCAGAGCAGAACCAAACCAAGCAAAATACATAGAATTGTTGTTCGTTGTAATTCAATTGTATTTTTGTTTATGAATGTAAAACTTTTATTCTAAGAACTTAAATTCCACACAAAAAATATTAAAAAAAAAACACAACTTTTTGCAAGCAAGGAAGAACACAATAAAAACTCAATTTAAAATCCCACTGACATTGTGTTGTTTTAAGTGTATCTACCTACATATATGCAAGTTCAAAGAGCAGAGTTCAGAGAAATAAAGACATACCTTTATTTTACTCATCTAAAACTACGTTTTATTTTGTTTTTATTTTTTTAAGTAAGTTGGTGTTTTAAGCCTTTTTACTTGTCAGATATAATTCCTTATTTCTTCTCAGAAAAACACGTTCATTTATTTCTCAAGAACGTACCTACACGCAATTATGTGTCTATCCTATTATTGCATTTCACAAAACTGTCTGTAAAATTTTACTTTTTTTTAGTTGATGCAGCGCCGACATCGTTTCAAGGAAGTTCAAGTTATTTATAAAAACAAATATTTGTTTTTATAAATAACAAACACAGCCACACGTCTTCCTAGAAATGAACTCTTATGAAATATGATAACATTTTTGTTTTAAAATTGTTATTGGCAGAAAATTTAAGAAACAACAGATTTTCGCTTTGCACTCCAAGAAATGACTTAATTAAAATTGTTAGAAAATTATTTGTGTTGTAATGAATAACTTTAAGTTAAGCATAATAATAAATTATTCTTATTCTGTGTGGTGTGGAATATGAAATTATTTTTGGCATTTCATCATAAAATTTTACACAGAAATCTCCTTTGTTTAAGTTTGGGGAAAATACAAAATTCTAAAAAGCAACAAAAATAAAAAGTTTCAAATTAATTATAATGTTATATCCGTAACCAGACCAGTAACCGCCCACAACCCCCTTTAAACGTTACTAATTAATGCGCTGTCAAAATGCCTTCCCTATACCTACATACCTACTCTTACTATAAGCCTGCTGTTTTTGTTTGTATGATACAATTTTCGACCTTAACCTTTTCTTTAGGCTTTTGGTCATTAAAGTTGTCTCTGGTTGTATCAAACAATAGTGATTAGGAAGTTTCTTTTTGGAGACGAGGCGCAGGGGTAGGTTGGGTATTGGTATGTTAAAAAAGTTTCAACGTTTTGTTGGGGGTTTCCTTTATTACCTGCTCAGAAGTATTGGATTGATGTGCTAAAAATTAGATGATTTCAAAGTTTTAATTAGATTTTAAAATAACGTTTAATGGAGGAATGATGTAAAATTTTCTCCTCACGAACTGACATAAACAATTTATATACACATTTAATTGAAACTCTTTTATGAAATTTTTGAATTTGAATTTAAAGAAGAACTTTATATTATAAAATACGTCCTTATAAGAAGTACGCATGTGTGTATTTTTTTCAAGAAAAACGTGTCTTAAAAAAAAAAAAAAACTTCCATCTTACAATCTTTACCAATAATTACAACCTCCATAATAAGTCTGTCTAAATTTGTCGTACACTTTATTTATTTCGCATTGTTTTTCTTTTCGAGAGTCAATATTTTGGTCTATTTATGTTTTGATAAGGGGGACAAGACCACAATGACTTTTTTGGTACCTATCTACATCGTTCTTAATTGGCTTATTCACCTTAGGTTGTTATACAGAGGGTAAGAAATTTTTTGACTGATAAGTAACTTCGTCGTCATTTATTGCTATTTTCTGAAAGGTTAACGTATTAAAAATAGAAAACAAAGTAAATAAATAGAATATTATTTATTTAGGTCATTCTATACAACCTAGGCAAGCTGTGTAGGAAAAACTTCGTTCTTTTCATTCTTTAGGAAACTGGCCTTTATGTCAAAACATATCTACAAAATATAAGATTGACAAATGTCAGGAAGTGCTTTGGATTATCCCCTCAATCAATAAATTAGAGTGCTGATGAACTAAGACAAATATTTGAAACTTGCTTATCTATTTTTGAGAACATAGTTATCATCAACTTTTTCCGTATAACTTCTACGGTTTCTATGATACCGGAGTTTAAAAATCGTAACAACAACAAAAAAAAAACTGTAGGTGTGTAACTGTGAGACCATCAAAACTTTGGAACACTTTCCGAAGTCTTGAAATTTCTCTTAAGAGCCGATTTCGAAGAACATATTCTTTCTCAAAACCGTTATCAGTTATATTGATTACTGCCAATTTTTGTAAAACAATGATATTTTTTGTTGCTTTGGATGTTGAAGTGTAAGCAAAGGAAACCAAATTACAAATTTAAGTTTCAAGAATCGTTTCCAGATTGTAGACAAAATATTGGTCCCCACAACAAAAAACATATAAAAAAGTTCAAATCAAAGCCTCCATTGTGCCAACTGACATCGCCAAGACTGCTGATAAATCTCTGGGTTTTCGGGATTCTGAATTCTCGGAGTTCTGAGTTTTCTGGAATTAAAACTTCGCGATTGTGTACGTCTTTCGGTAGATAACACAATGAGTGAATTTGGTGAGCAAAAATTGCATAGGGTTCTTGAATTAAGTCTCACGCTATTGGCTACCTCTTTTTTGTCTGTTCACACCTTATGACTAACCAGACTTTTTGCACAAACTTCCGTACAGAATGTGGGACAAAATTTCAATTCGGTAAAACGTTCTTCATTGTAGTACCCGTGGCATGATAGTTAGTGCGTTGGAATGTGATGCCATAGGTCTTGGGTTCGATTTCTGCCTATGCCATCTAAAAGTTTTTTTCACGGGTACTGTTTCTTGCGAGTAATTGACAAATCCTCTAAGTGTAATTCTTGTCATAAAAAGTGCTTTCTCAAATTAGCCGTTCGGATTCGGCTTAAAACTGTAGGTCCCCTCCGTCCCTGACAACAGTAGGTACTCTCACACGCTGGAATGGTTGAGAGTTGTAAGTCACTAGGTCCTAGTTCTCAACGGACTGTTGCGCCACACGATTTTTTTTTTTAACGTTCTTTATACTTTGGAAATAAGTTTAATTTCCTAAAGATATTCAAGAGACTCTCTTTGTTCTGCGAAGGTGTGATACTGGCTTTTTCTGAAGCATTCACAGCTGTCAGTATCGAAATAACCTAGGATTTAAAAATATTTCCGGCCGTATTTGTTGGTTAAACATTTAAATCTTTTAACTTTACAAAAACTTTTTTAATATTTTTAAGTTTACTGATAACTGCTTCAGATAAGTGAATTTGTCTACACGTTCTTGAAATTTTATGCCATTGAATTATTTTTGTTTTGTGTACCAAGCAATTATATAAAAATTGTGTAAAAACCACAAAATCTTTTTAAGTCACTTGTCGTCTATAACCTAAAATTTTTCGCCATCAAACTTCTTGAATTTCAAAAATCAATTTAGCCAACAAACCTTTTGTTTGTCTAGACTTTATAGATTTCACAAGGTGTATAATATATCACCTAAAAGTACCAAGGCCAATTGTAAGTAATATCTATTGAGGTAATATGTATATATAAAAATACACGTTTACCAATATATTTAGTTGCAAAATGTACAGTGCCGTTCGAAAAATGTTGGTCAAACTTTTTTTTTCGATTTTTTCGAATTTTTTTAAATGTGTTGAAATATTAACATATTTTTTAATGAGGTTTTGTTATATTAAGCGGTTCAAATCGTTTTATGATACGATAAGAATTTTGAGACTTTTTTAAAATGGTCTATTAAGCGGTCCAAATCGTTTTATGATACAATAAGAATTTTGAGATTTTTCTAAAATGGTCACGGTGATTACACCGAAAAATCAGATTTTTAGATACCTGCCTCATTTTTAAGGATTAAAGAAAAATATTTTATTGGTGCGATTGTTTGTTTTTTTTTATTGCTTCTCATGTTGTATCTTAATAGTACTTTGTTGGACCTCCTCTTGCTTTTATTACGGCTGCACATCGGCGAGACATTGAATGAGATAGGTTTTTCGGGTTGGGTTGGATATCCGGGTTTTTATATTACCGTTTCTTAAAATCCCGTTTTTCATAATCCTGCTTTTTAAAATCCGGATTTTTTAAAATACCGCTTTTTGTAATCCCGTTTTTTATAATCCCGATTTTGCAATCAAAACCAGTTGTTTAATTTTCAAAAATCGCACCATTTTTTAAAATTAAACAACTAGTTTTGATTGCAAAATCGAAATTAGAAAAAAATTACAACAAATTAAAAAATGAGATATTTTTCTAGATTCATTTTATTGTTACCTTTAACAAATACAAAATATCAAAAAATAAGAATATAAAGTAAAGCAGTGTTCTTTAAAAACAAACTCAAATCAGATAACAAAGTCAACGATAGCGGTTAAACCGTTATCGAGAGGTAGATTTGCTGTAGGATATTGTTTGTGCAAAAGTTAATATTGTAAACAAAAATTAATGTTTATGTACAGTAAAAACAAAAGAAATTACGATATTATTATATTTTAGTCAAGTAATTTAATATAAAACCTTTGACTCCTATATTGTTATTTAGTTTAATGCACGTATTTTGTAAAAAAAAAACGGGATTATCGGGATTTGTTGGGATTTTAAGAAGCCTGATTGTAATTGATCTGGATTTTGAATAAGCGGGATTTTCAAAGACAGGATATTTTAGAAAACGGGATTTTAAAACTTCTTTTTCGGGATTTTTTAAAAACGGGATTTTAAAAAGCGGGATTCCGATACGCTCAAAGGTTTTTCCATGTGGATGCAGGTATCGTGTTCCAGGTCCAGGTAAGTAGTTTTTTTAATTGATCAACTGACTCTGGGCGCTTCTTCGCAACCTCAAGTTTCATTATAGACCAAATATTCTCAATTGGATTGAGATCTGGACTGTAGGAGGCCAACTTAGTACAACGATATTATTTTCTTCGAAGTACTTTTTAACCTTAGAAATAAAAACAAAATCCAAATATTATTTTTAGTCATAAAAGTTTTAGCTTTTTTTAAAGCTTAATATTAGTCAGGTATGGTAAACAATTTTGGCTGTATGACAAGGAGCATTGTCCTGTTGAAAAATGAAACTGCAAGTGTCCCCAAAAAGATCTAGTACCGTGGGCTCCAATACGTTTTCCAGGACTCGAAGGCATTGACTTTGGATTTTAGAAAGCTCATTCTACCTTTTTCATCTCCAGAGAAGCATCCCCACACCATCACACCTTCAGTTTTGGGGGGCATCCGCAAAATGCAATCAGAGCTTAGTCTTTCTTTCGGTTCTCTTCGCCCAAGGATCCTCCCATATCCAACATGGAGCTTGAATTTTGATTCGTCCAAAAAGTTGACATCGTTCCACATGTCTTGAGTTCAATTAAGGTGCTCCTGAGCCCAGAGCAATCGTTTTTCTTTGACTCTTTTTGGAAAATCCGGCTTCAGTATTGGCTTGATTGCTCGAAGTCCAGCTTTCACGAGCCATTTTCTCAGTGAGCTTGACGAAATTACTTTGCCTGTAGCTCGACACAGATCGTTTTTAAGGTCCACCGAAGTCCTGAACCAATGCCGACGACTGTACAACACCAAAAAACGATCATCCACTGGAGTCGTCTTTTTTGGCCTCCCTGAGCCTTTTTTCCTGCTAGTAGTCCCGGTCTCATGATATTTTTTCAAATTCCATGCCACAGTTTGTTGAGCAATATTCAGTCTCTTAGAAATTTCACGTGTTGTCAAATTGAGACGTGACAGACACAAAATATTGGCTTTATGTTCCGAATTGATTGTTCCCATTTTTTTCCACAAAATCACTTCGGTTGGTATTGGACTTCTATCACGAGCTAAATGCAGCTCTTATTGGTAATAACATCAACTTTTTTTACACAGTGTTTGAATGACATGTTGCTACCCAGTGCAAAAAAAACGGTAGCGTTCCTTAATTCCAAGAACTGATCTCGAAAAGGTTAATAAAATGTTTGACGAACATTTTTCGAACACCACTGTATAAAACACTATATGCTGTAAAAACTTTGTTAACATTTTTTTGAACTTTATTCTTGACAGATGGTAGGGTCCTTGAATGTTTTGATACTTATTTTATTGACGAGTTTTGATTGAAAATCCATACAGGTTGATGAATTTAAATGGAATACTCTGGTTCAGTAATTAAGTAAACCTACGAGCTTAAATGTCAAAGTTCAATCGAAGGAACATTAAGATTTAGTCCTAGGAATTAGTGTTTCATTCTAAAGAGAAGTGTGGGTATCCTTTTTCTAAATAAAAAAAATACCTTTTTGTATTAAAGTTATATAATTTTCGTGTTCGATATAATATATTGCTTCTGGGTGGAGAGCATCCTTTGTGATTGAAATATTCCATACCTTAATCAGCACTCCAACCTCTGTTGAATAAATTTCATCGACATTTGACATGTCTGCATGTAAATTGTATACATTGTATACAGTGTACACAACACATATACTTTTTCTATTGGTTTGAAATAATGTTTATATGTATGTATTTGTGATCAAATTCAATTCATCCCTTTGGGCAAAAATATTTTTCACTCTGCAATGCTATTCACTTTATACGTGCATTGGATCAGATTTGTATTTTATTGTACGTTGTATATGTTTATCCTTATCGACAACCACCATCCATCAGCTTTGGCAACATCCCTAAGGATTTCAAGGATTAATATTCGTTCGAAAGAACACATTTATTTGTATAGATATTTCTCGTATGAATGTGTTGTGTGTGTATAATATAAGTTTATATATTATATGTACTGTATAATGTTTTTATATTTTGATCAATATTGTCTAAATGTTGCTTCGAGTATATGAAATTTAGGTTAGCGTAACGTTTGGGGGCGGTCGGCGAGGCGTTTTGCTGATGGTAAAAGAATTGAACCCGGATGAGTTATTATAGGTAGGTATACCATCTCCGACCTCCGTGTGTATCAATTCATTTGAGAAAGTAAATATTTTTACTTTTTTCGAAAGAAACCGACCAAATAATAAGTTTTATTTATTGTTTCGAATAAACGAACACATTGCGTTGCTATTATGTTTGTTTTTTCAATTCCAAATTAATCTTCAAGGGTATCTATGTACATATGTAAAAAGAAAAAAAAATGTTTTGGAATTCGGTTAAAAATTAACACAACGGAAATAGGTATAACATTTCTTACTTATACGACAAGGGTGTTCGTTTTTAGAAAATGTATACGTTTTTAGAGGATTGAATAATCGTTTTCATTAAACCGTCCATTCTTTTAGTCTATACGTTATATACAATGCACTCAGTTTAACATCTTTGTCCTTTACTTCTTCATTCGAACGAAACTTTTTAGTGAAGAAAACATTAATTTGAAGTTGAATTCATTCTTATGTTTGAAAAAATAAATTGATTACTTTTCCATTTTTATTCTTAATCTAATCCCTTTCTACAATTTCGATGGAATGATGGACAATATTTAACTCGAAAGTTGTTATTATTTTAGAAGAACTGGTACAAAATTTTATAAAAATTAAAAAATTCGATAAAAGCTCAGACTTTTTCGAGTTTTTGAATGATAAAATGTCTTGCTATTAGTCTAAAAGTAAGCAGCAAATTTTGGGTGTGGATTAATAACCAAAATTCTGAATGTATACGCACCATTATATCAAATTCAACCGTCTGTCAGTTTTTCTTTTTCAGCCGTGTTCGGGAATAAGTGTTCGAAAATGGGCATTTTTCGAATTAAAGGTCGAAATGATAACCATGAAATGAAATCAGATAAGTGTGTCCCAGACGTTTTACTTTAAGCCTTCTTCTTGCCAGGCGCATTTTTAGCATTTTTAAATGCATTCTTCAACTTAAAAACCCGATTAATTTTTTCCTATAATATATAACTATAAGAATGGTATACCAAAATATTGGTAAACTTCTCCTGATTACAAAAATGTAGGCCCAAGACGTTTTGGCTGCAGCCTTCTGATTGCCAGACGCATTTTAATAATTTTTCAAATGCATTTTCAACTTTAAACCCTCATAACTTTTTTAAATTTGTCTTAAAATATATGTCAAGGTGTTTTCATCCACTTTTGTCATAGTCCACGCTTCTGCACCGTATAGCAGGACGGGGATGATGAGCGTCTTTGGTCCCTCGAGAGAGGACTTTGCCACTCAATTGCTTTCTTAGCCCAAATAAACAGCGGTAAGCAAGAGTTATTCTTTGTTTGATCTCAGCGTTGGTGTTGTTTTCTGTGTTTATAGCAGAGCCTATGTAGACGAAGCCCTTGAATTAATCAAAGTTACGTCTGTCGATGGTGACGTTTTGACCGAGACGTCGGTGTTTTAAGTCCTTTCTTGATGACAGCATGTACTTTGTTTTGCCCTCATTAACCGTTAAACCCATTTTTGCCGCCTCTGCCTCAATTCTCACAAAAGCCCCATTGACATCACGCTGAGTTCTTCTAATTATGTCAATGTCATCAGCATATGGTAGTAATTGGACAGACTTTTGAAAGATAGTGCCTCTAGTGTTGACGTGGGAGCTCTGCACTATTCTTTCAAGTACGATGTTATAAAAATCGCATGACAGCGCATCACCTTGTCTAAAACCTTTTTTGACATCGAAATGTTCTATTAAGTTGTTTCCAACCTTTATTGAGCCGCGTGAATTCTCCATGGTCATCCTGCACAAACGGACGAGTTTGGCAGGGATGCTAAAACTAGACATCGTCCCTGTAGATGCTGTCATATGCGGCCTTGAAAACGATGAAAAGATGTTGGGTGTCGATTTGATGTTCTTGGGTTTTTTTCCAGGATCTGCCGTAATGTGAATATTTGATCGGCTGTGAACCACACTGATAAGGACCTATCAGGTTGTTGACGATGGGCTTTAGACGTTTACATATTATGGCAGAGAAGATTTTGTAAGCGATTTTAAGTAGACTGATTCCTCTATAGTTGGTGCAGGTTAAAGGGTCTCCTTTTTTCAGAATCGGGCAAACAATACTGAGGTCCATTCATAGGGCATGCTTTCTTCCGACCATATCTTACAGATAAGTTGGTGCATGCTCCTAACCAACTTATCTCCAGCTGCTTTAAAGAGCTCGGCATTCAAGCCATTCGCTCCAGCGGCTTTATTAGACTTCAGCTTAGATATGGCAATCTTTACTGCGTCTAAGTCGGGAGGACGGGATTGTTGGCTTTCGTCGTTTATGTTGAATGGATCATCCTGCCTGACAGCGGAATTCGGTTCGTCGTCGCCGTTATAAAGTCTGCAGAAGTGGTCCTTCCATATCCTCAGCATTGACTGCGGTTCTACTATGATGTTTCCACTTTCGTCTTTGCAGCCTTCGGTTCTAGGTTTATGTACTTGTGAATTTCGTTTCACCTGTTCATAAAACTTTCGAACTTCATTCCTGCTTTTAAACCTCTCAACATCTTCGACCGTACGCTTCTCATGCTCTCTGTTTTTCCTTCTGAGAAGTCGGTGTTCCTCTCGCCTCTTCTGGTTACAGAGCTCATGAGCAGCTCTCGTTCTTCTATGCAGCGCCGCTTTTTCGTGCCTGTTGTTTGGCTGTATTTGCCTGCCGACATTCCTCATCAAACCAGGGGTTCCTTGTTGGTGGCTGCTTGAAACCCAGCACATCAGAGCCTGCTTCTCTGATTGCATCTTGGCAATGTTGCCACTGGTTTTCGATACATTGTGTTGGCGGCAGAGAACTTCGAGAGAGGTTACTTATAACTCGGTCATAGAAGGATTTGGCGATCTCTTGCGATTGTAGCCGTTCGACGTTGTACCTTCTCCCAGCATCTCCCTGTTTTGCCTTGGATCTGGAAACCCGAAGTGCTACCTTAGCTACAACGGGGTAGTGGTCCGAGTCGATGATGTCAGCTCCTCGGAAAGTTCGGACATACATGATGCTGGAAGCGTGTCTAGCGTCGATAGCAATATGGTCAATCTGGTTGACGGTAGATTGATCTAGAGAACTCCAAGTTCCTTTGTGGATGTTGAAGTGTGGAAAACGCGTACTGGCTACCATAACGTTTCGCCCGCAGTAAAAAATACCTTTCATACAAACATTTTAAAACCTAGTACTAAAAGGTTTTTCCCGGTCATAATAATAAAATAAAACATTTTGCATACCTTAGGGAACAATTTAATATAAAAAATCGATTTTTCAAAAATTCTAGGGTGGCTTTGAAAGTCGATATAGCATTATTGTTTCATATGAACTCAAGGTTCAACTAAATTTGTCACTTTTTTACTTAAAACATATAGTCCAAGAGCCCAGGGCCGCCAGACGTTACTTATTTTCTGAGTAACAAAATGTATCGTACAGAATAGTGTTAGTGTATACTATGAAGGTATACATACTTGCTAGCTTGGGCCGTTGGCCAATTTACCAGTACCAGGTACTAAAGGTAAATAAAAAAATGTCTTACTTTTTTTAAAGTCTGAGTGATAATTTTTCTATATATTGTACACAATTTCATTAAAAATTTAAAATTAATATTGCCAGACAGTTTTCGTCGGCGGTAATTTCCGCCAGACACTTTAAAGTTTGCGAAAAAATGAGGTAAGTTTTCTTAGAGTCTGAGTCTTAATTTTTATACATGATATTTTGGAAACTATTTCAACACCATTTGCAAACAGCCAGACAAATTGTAGGAGCCAAATATCCCCCAGACATTTTTAAAATCTCGATTTGATTACGAGTGTAAGATCATTATTCGTACGCTCAAGCGAGAGAGATATATTCGTGCGCCTATTTCCTCCTTTGTCGGTATACTCTGTGTAATATTCTGTCTTATTTCTTTCGTTCAGTGCAGCTTTTCGGCTACAAATATAATGTAAATGAAACAAATATATTTGCAGTTTTTTAAAGAATATCATGGCAAAGTCATTAAACTGTGTTTTTTGTAATAGTTCTGATGTGAATTTAACATTATTTATAAAAGACACATTGAATTCCAGCGAATAGGTCACTTTTGTGCTTAAAAAATATTGCTCGCAATTCTTCTCTTCACAAGTTCCCACAGGTTCTCTATTGCGTTTAGGTCTTAGGATTGGGCTGGCCATGGTAAAACCTCAATCTTTTTTTCTGTAATCCAGTTTGTGGCCAACTTCGACTTGTGTTTGGGATCATTGTCGTGTTGGAACGTACATTTTTCGATGGGCATAAGGCAGCATGGTGTTACAAAGGATGTTTACATAGTCTTCAGACTTCATTATGCCCTCCACTTGATTCCTTGGTCAGAGAAGCAGGCCAAACCCAAAATTGAACCACCTCCATGTTTGACCGTCCCTTTAGTGTATTTTGGATTTAGCCTCTCACCTCTTGGCCTTCTGACATGTTGTTTTTCACCCGATCCGTGCATATTGAACTTTGATTCGTCAGAAAACAAGATCGTTTTTCAGTTTTGGGGGAATCCAATTGAGATGAGTTCTTGCAAAAGCCAATCGAGCTTTCACATTTTTTTTAAATAAATGGCTCTTTTGCTATTTGAAAACCACGCAATCCGGCCTGCAGTGCGCGGCGTCTGATAGTTGATGGGTCAATGGGTAACTTAAGTTCAATTTTTGCTTCCCTGGATGATGCCATGGTGTTTTTTCGAAGAAATTTATTTTTCAATCATCTTTTGCTGTGGTGCTTCGAGACCTTCCTCCTTTATGATGGCATAACACCTTTCCACTTTTGTTGATTCTACAAATAGTTGATTTATGAATGAAATATTTCTTTAAAATTTCTTTTTGTGATGCTCTTTTTTTGAAATCACTTAAAATTCTGAATTTTACATCCGATGAATATTTATTTCCCGCCATTTTAAAAACAAAATCTTTTTTTTTTTAATTTAAAAAGAATCCATCTTAAGAAAACGGTTTTATCGATCAAGCCCTGGCTTAAACTAACTAAACAAATCAAGCTACACGTATAAACTTACCAACTTCAAAACAAACCCGATTAACCGTTATCAAAATGAGACAAAAAAAGAAATGGCCACTAGTTGCAAATGTTTTGCACAGCTGAAATCATTATTGTTCTTGTAAAAGCCGTGCATTTGTAGAATTTGCCTGTGGATCAGTGCTTTAAGATTATGAAAAAGTTAAAGCTGTCAAAAGTTAATTTACCGTCAAAATCAGGCTTGGAAAACGTAGGCTTTTTTCTCTGTCATCTCAAATGCCTTTGGATATTTATTTATACCATTTCTGATGTAGTACTCTTAATAACATTAAAATGAGTCTATTTCATGTTCTAAATGAACATAAAAGGATTTAGCTCATAAAAGGAACGTCAAAAGGATTCTATTCTATTTACAATTATTAAATGTCAATCTCCATGCGATTGAGTTTTTGTCCCTTTATTAAAACAACATCCTTTTTCCCTGGTATCGTATACAAAACGCTCTGTAAATAATAATCAAAATCATATATTTAAAAGCATGTACATACGACGACGGAAGTGTATAGTTGTGCAATTTATTTTGCTTGTATACGAATCTCTTTCCTGAACTTTATAAATATGATTTCAAAACAGAAATAAAACACACAAACGATAAACAAAAAAAAAAAAACAACCAGAAAAGGAATTGGCGTGAAGAGGAATTCCAATTTCCAATATACTCGTATTTGAAATTGTGAACCTAGAGAATAACATCACAAACCCATGTCTGTGTATCTAACATGAGTGTCTAACTGGGATGATGTTCAAGTTGTGTGAGCTTATATTTATGGCAATTTCCGTGTTATGAGCGTAGGTGGAAATTCCTTTCCTAAAGTTCCAATTCCAAGGCAAATAATCATATACACAGGTTGATTGGTTCCGTTACACTTTAGAGCAACAAGATTATCTGGATTATTGGGTGGGATATAGGTTTACTAAAACATATTACAAATTACAAATACGTACATTATGGGTGGATGTACAGCTATAGCCAAAATATTAAGAACATTTCTTAATCTTGAATTTAACTGTTTTTTTTTTATAACTTAAATAAAGCTTACTCGCCATGAACAAGCGTAAAAACTGTTAAGGTATATAGTACCCGTGGTGCGATGGTGAGTGCGTAGGACTGTCATTCTAAAAGTCGTGGGTTTAATACCTGCCTGTGTCACCTAAATTATTTTTCACGGGTAATGTCTCTTGCGAGGAATTGACAAATCCTTCGAGAGTAATTGTTGTCATGAAAAATGCTTTCTCAAATTAGCCATTCGAATTCGGCATAAAAACTGTAGGTCCCCTCCATCCCTGACATTACTCGCACACAGGAATGGCTGAGAGTTGTAAGTCACTAGGCCCTGGTTTTCTACGGACTGTTGCGCCACCTAATTTATTAACTTCCCATAGGAAGTTATTGTAATGGGTCCGATTTGTCAAACTGAAAATTTTGACATTTCTCGACGTTTCAAGACCCCTAGAGTCGAAATAAAAGATTTTTAGAAAGATGTGCGTGCGTGTGGTACGTACGTTCGTACGTCTGTTCGTTCGCGACGTTTTTTTCGTCTTCCATAGCTCAAGAACCAGAAGAGATATCGACTTCAAATAAATTTTGTTATACAGATAATAATGCAGAAAGATGCAGAAAGGGCTCTCAAGAAAATTGCGTGGGTGGTTTTTTTACGATAGCAGTTTAAAAAAAAGGTGAAAATTTTGGTTAACCCTAAATATCTCATGAACCAATGACGTTAGAGACTTGAATTAAATTTTATATTATATATTATAAAGTAATACAAAACAAGTATATTTTTGGAAAAAAAACAATTAACGGTTTTTCTTATAAATCAAAAAAACTGAAAAAAAAATTTGTCACCTCGAAAATTTTACGACCAAAATATGATTTCATCTCCAAAACAATTTTGTGCAACGAAGAATAATGTTTTTGACGTGTGGTAAAATTTTGAGAAAAATCGAATTGACATTTTTTTTTATAAAAAATAAAAACCTAAAAAAAACATTACTCAAAGTTGGGAAAAATTGAATTTCGACTCAAATATCTTTTCAAAAACTTGAGACTAAGGCTTCAAACTTATTTTATCTTATAAGAAATATTGTTTCCAAAATTCAGTACAATTTTGAAAAAAATCGAATTGACAGTTTTTGTACATAAAATTAAAAACCTAAAAAAAAATTAACAAAAGTTGGTAAAAATTGATTTTTGACTAAATTTGACTAATTTTTACTTATAAGAAATATTGTTTTCAACATTCTATAAAATTTTGAGAAAAATCGAATTAACAGTTTTTCTTACAAAAAATAAAAACCTAAAAAAAAAACAATACTAAAACTTGGTAAAAATTTACTTTCGACTCCAAAGCTTTTCAAAAATTAAAAATATTGGCTTCAAACTTATTTTATTTCACAGAAAATATTGTTTTCGATATTCAGTAATTTTTTTTATAAAAATCCAACAGTCCGTTTTTTCATAAAAAAATAAAATCTACAAAAATAGTACGCAAATTTGGTAAAAATTGATACATATAGACAAATTTTTAAGCAAGACAAATCGACAGAAGGGATGGGAAGTTATCAGTGTGGGTCGCATCCCAGCCTCTTTTTTATTTTATTTTTAAGTTGTAAGATCAGGGATTATGGAAGTTCGACAATGTTTACAAAATTGACACTAAAATCTGGTTCTTAATTTCTATAGAAAGATGTAAGTACCTATTTGGCTCTATGAAAAATACAATTAATTTAAATTAAAATTAAAGACTTCTCAACTAAATATCAAATATAATCTGTCAAAAAATAAAATTAATTTACAATTTTTGTCAAAATGTATTATTTTTCAGTATAAATCAACTGTTCCTATTTTTTTACCAACTTTTTATGAAGCCTCCAGTTAATGGTCTTCAAAATCTCAACAGCCAATATTTCTGTTTTTAAGTCACAAATTAAGAAGCATTTCAGGTTGTGACATAATTACAAAAAATAAGTTTTGTTTCTATTATTTTGGCCATAACTGTAGGTATAGGTACATTTTGTTTGGCAAATATGATATTTTGAAATTAAATTTAGAAACACATTTCGATATTTGATCAAATTATTTGACACAAAACAACACACAGTATAGATCATCCATGGTTAACGGGATCTGTGAGTAAAAAATAAATAAACAAAATGTCAACGTTTATGTGTGGTTTTGGTTATCTTATATCTATTTTATTTAGTAGTTGTTTTAAGAGTAGAGCGTAAAGCCCCCAGCTTGTTCAGAGTTTGGTTGACTGGCTAGCTGGCTGGATGGCATATTGACATGTTTAAGTATTAATGAAGTTTCCTTCCGTATTGCTATAGGTCAGTTTACATTCAGGTGTTATTTTTATCTTTTTTTTTTGGTTTAAATGTTGGAAAAATATTTTGATAGTGGTTAAATTGGGAACATACATACATAGATGAGTAAAGTTCACGTTAAATGAAATTTCAAAATAAAATAAACACGAGCACGAAAAGATTTTGTTTGATTTCGCAATTGCAGTAGCAGGAACAGCAACAGCAGCATGTGATGGGTGATGGGGTTTAAAAAACTTGTATCAGTCAAATTGATGAAAAGTGAGCTTTTATATGCGTTTCATGGAATTAATTAATCAAAATAATGGTTGTAAAATAAGATTAAAATGTTATTCGTATTTGTTCATACATAACACACATACATTACATATAGTAGTCATTGAATTTCGAAATAACATCCATTAGGTAATTAAATTGTATATAATTATATGTATGTATATATGGTTATAATTGTATAAGAAAGTAATTATAAGAAACAAATATTAAAGTAACATCATAAAAATTATATTTTATTTGGGTTTATCGTCAATGTGTACCTAATAAAATATTTAAAAAGTTTAAAATAATTTTTAAATTCTTTTGCACAATATAATTTATTAATTAAATCTAATTGCGGTGTTTTAACTAAAGTAAATATTTTTGGTTTTGAAAAATATGTCAAAATGTTCTTTATCGACAAATGAATGTAGTCACTTTAATAAAAAAAATATGTTTGCTATTTTGAGTAATATTTTTCCTATTTTAAAGAACTTCTTCCATTCAAAATCATTTTCCAAATGCATTATTGATTTCAACAGAAAATATCAACAAAAATAAAAATGGTAAAAACCGCCTAATACAAACTTTTCTCGAGTTTCTTAAATGTCTTTTGCCTTGGGCAAATTTTAATTTAAATAAGGGTTGATCTGAACACGAGACTTTTTTTAAGCTTGTCTAATTTGTAATTTGTAAGCTATATATTTTTCAATAAAGGGTATAGTTTGTGACTTGGAATATGAACAACAAACCATTTTTTGTCATATTGTCAATTGCATTTTTGTCTCCAAGAAGCAGATATTAAAATGGAAATTTTGCCACTTCGCTTTTCTAACGAGAATTATATTATTCTTTATATCAAAACCCAATATCAAAGAAGTCTTACGGCCTTTCCAGAGTAAAATTAATAAAATAAAATAAATTTTAAACACAAAAATGGTTTATTGATTTATTTTTTTTTTTTTTGAAACGGAAGCTGAAAAAAACTTTTATAAAAGACCCAAGAGACAAATTTTGTGTTTAAAATTCTTTATACAAAGTTGTTTTCTTTTTATTTTTGTGATAGAAAACCCGCACTTTATTGTCAAGAAGCATCCACAATGAGTGATAGACCTAAAGCCGGTAGCAAATTTTGGCAATGCAGTGATAACTAAAATTCCCTTATATGAATATGTAGATGTATGTACGTCTACAGAAGGCTGCAACCAAAACGTTTTGGGCATACATTTTTGTAAACAGGGAAAGTTTTCGGATGTTTTTCCCCAGGGCTCTGTTCTATCTCCAACACTCTTTATTATTTTGTTTAATGATCTCCTGTCTGCCACTTCTAATCCAATTGTTTCGCAGACGATAGTACTTTTAGTAGCTCTGGAACTGCAACGACAAAATATAAGAAGCTCATTGAATTCTGACCTAAACAGCAGGAGAATAAGAAACCTTGTGGAATTTAATTCTTCGAAAATCCAATGCTGTCTTGTATCGTTAAAGAGAGATATGTCCCCCTTGCCATTATCCATGGATGGCACTTGCATCAATGCCACTGAACATCACGATGTTCTCGGTATGTGTGTCACCAACTACCTCTTTTGGAACGATCATGTACGCGATGTCGCCAAAAGTTCCCCTTCTAAACTGGCTGTTATCTATGTACAAGACTTAAGAGTATAAGAGTATAACTCCCATCTCTGGGCTGGTACTCCTCCAACTTACTTAAGCCTCTTGGAAACTATTGTATGTAGAGCATTTAAATTGATTGTAGATAAATATCATCGTTAGTTACTTCGCTTGAACATCATCGCAAACTTTCTTGTCTCACCCTTTTTTTACCGCTACTTAAACGGTTTATAGAAATAGGCAGCTGCATTCCTCCCCTTAAACAATTCAACCGTAATACACGCTCTTCAGGAAATGCTCATCAGTACATTCTCGAGACCAGCTTCGGCCGTACTCTCAAACACAGAGATTCGTTCTTTAGCCGTACTATGCGAATGTAGAACGCCTTATCATACATTGTCATTCCCCAGTCATTGCAATATTCAAGAATTCAAAACCATGTGCACCGACGTATCATTTCAAAACCCCTTACTAAAGGTAATATACCCTTTAGTGTTACACCTTATAGCCTTATAGGAAAAAAGTTATTCAGGTTTTAAGTTGAAAAATGCATTTGAAAAAGTTTAAATTGCATATGGCATGCACAAGGCTGCAACCAAAACGTCTTGGACACACATTTTTGTAATCAGGAGATTTTTTTCTGATTAAAAAATCGGAATATTGACCACATTATCCAGTCCCAAAATTTGCAGCCGGCTCTTAGACTATGAAAGTTTGGTGTGGATTGTAGAGTGGTGACATTATTAACAAATGGAACTGTGGACAACGTTTCGGTCAATGTATTAACCTTTATTTTTGTTACTGAAATTGAAGGCATGGATTTAGACCACCCTTTGTGAACAGTCGATCTTTTGCACACGAAATTTACAAATCACAAATTCACAAGGAGTTGTGAAAGGGCTTTCAAACAAATTGAATTGGTGTTTTTTTTTTTAATATAGAAATTTTAAAATATAGTGAATTTTAAAATAAAAATACATCTGACTCGAATATCTTGAATATTTAAAGATATTGCCTTTAAACTAATTTTATCTTATAAAAAAAAAATATTATTTTTAACAATCAATTAAGTTTTTAGAAGAATCAAATTATCACTTTTTTTTTATAAAAAATAAAAATCTACGAAAAATACTACACAAAATTGGTAAAAACTGATTTTCGACTCCAACATTTCGAGAATAAATGAAAGTACTAAATTCAAAGTAATTTTATTCTATGCAAAATATTGTTGATAACATAAAAATAGTGAAGTGAATAAAATCCAATCAGTATTTTTTATAAGAAACAAAAACTTTCAAAAAATTCTACTAAAATTAATAAAAATTAGTTTTCAAATCTCGGGAAAAAAATATATTTCACTATCTTGTTTTTATTTCATCATATTTAAAATATTATTGTTAACATATACATACGTACGTAATTTTTTATAAAAATTCAAATGACAACTATTTTTTACAAAACAAGTAAACCTACAAAAACAACTAAAATCTTATAAGAATTGGTTTATGCCTCTAGTACATATTTAGAAGAAAGATATTGACTTCAAACTTTGTTTATCTTACACAAATGTTGTTATTAATATTTTGTTGAACTTTTAGAAGTATAGACACACGAGCACGGATGAAAAACCAACCTCTTTTTGTACTAGATTTTTAATGGTCGTTTTTTCAAATGCTGCCAAAAAATTTCTTGCTAGTAAAAATATTTCCAACTTCAAACTTGTTAGCTCTTCACAACAATCCTGCATTTATTTCAAAAACGACTTAACAGATTTTCAAGAAATTCAAATTCAAAATAAATTAAAAACATTAATATTTTTAAATTTTTGCGTTTGAAATCTTAAAGCCAAGGAAAAAAGTTACCTAATTATAAGTACAACGAAAATTGTTCCTCTGCAAATTTTTCGTATTACAAAACGAAAACAAAATTCATTAAACTCATTTGATTTCTTTTCCATGAATATTAAAGGCTAGATTAAAATGTCTACAATAAAGGATAAGTTAGTTTGTTGTTATTCCAATTCCAAAGAAACTCTTCAAAAACTAAAAGCTTCAGATCTCGAAAAATTTGGTAACAAAGAAAATTAAATTCAATGGAAATATGTATATGTATATTTTGAATGCTGTTTTCACTGAAAAGAGATTAATCCATCATTGTTTTTCATTCTTGTATTTTAATATTATTTAAGCTGGGTGTGTCCCTGAAAAATGTTAAAATATTTAATATTAAATTGTTCGCTTTTCACATTAATTTTATACTGTACTTCGTTAATGTTGTTCTGAGTATAAACTTTGTATAAGAGACTACCAACAGCGCAGCGCCCCGCCGCGCCGCCATCCCCCGCTGATAGTACACAATGAAAAACTACATGAACTGTGGACAAACATCCTTTGGGGGTGTTGTTTTATTTCTTGTTGCTTCTTTTTATTTTATATTATTATTTTGCTTGTACCTCTACTTAATTTATTTTATTCAAAGCGTAATTTATTCTCTGAAAAATTTTCAAAGGTCATTGTATGCAGTGCAGGAAACAGAAATGTAGATTGTAGATTCTCAACCCCCAAACAAGGAGCCTTAAAGCAAATTAAATATTTTTAAAACATTCAATGCTTGAAATTTGCCAACTTTTCTGTCATCGTTTGTCTTTGTCGGTCGTTTGAATACAATTTTCACATCAAAAACATAAAATATAGAAACAACTAAATAACATAAGAAGATGTAAGGATTAAAAGTTGAAATGCAAAGTTGCTTTCCAAAAAAGGCAAACATTATTTTTTTGATGCATCAAAATCACATCCTTTGACAAAATAATTTATAAGATGCTCTCGTGTTCATTTTATAAAATGAAAAGGATAATTTTAATGAAATTTACACACTTTTTGAATTTGTATTACAGAATCTTTTTTGCTGATCAAAGAGACTTATTTTATTTTAATTATTTCAATTTGCTAAGTTCTTTTTTAAAGTTTAGTTAGATACTAGTGCACGTTTTTTATGTAGCAAACAAAAATCGATTCATGTCTAGTTTAAAAAATGACGATTTGAAATCGAAGAATCGACCTTCAAAATACGTACATACGTCAATGTTGCGTAGGTTTCAAATATAAATATACATAAGTGAAATATTAAAACAACATTGAGGGCTGTGCTCGACCCAGTCATGTGACTTATTTTCATTTCGCTCGTTGTTTACATTGAATTGTTCTTATTATTCTAAAAACAGTTGCAAAACAACTTTATAAAGATTTATAATCGTAGGTTAAATAATAATAGCTATACAATGTGTCGAAGGTTAATAACTTATTATGAGAATAAAATAAATTTTTCTTTGATCTCGACTACAATTGCTTGTTTGTTTTGTTATACAAACAAAAGAGCTTTTTTAAAAAAATTTAATATTAAATTTAAACAAGAAACATTAAAATTTCAATCTATTTTGGAACTGAAATAAAAGTAAAATTTATTTAAGAATTCACACGACAAACTTTTTTTTTTGTAGACATTTATATTTGCTTAAGAATATGATGGAATGGTCCATAAACTAGTTTGCTTGGGCTTTCCAACTTATCTAATAAAAATTATTCAAAGTTTCCTGTCTGATAGGTGTTTAAGTGTTTATGTTAATAACTGTTCGTAAAATTGCTACCAAGTTGAACATGGTGTTCCACAAGGATCTGTATTAGGGCCATTCCTTTACAATATCTATACGTCCGATATTCCCAAGCTACCTGAATGTCAATTATAGCTATATTTGCTGATGATACTGGAATTTTTTCATCGCATGAATAGAGACAAATTTAACCCATGCAATTGATCTTATAACTCAGTATTATTCTAAATGGAAAATAAAACTAAATGCTGATAAGGTACAAGTGATCTTTTTTAGTTGAAAAAGAAAGTCTTGTTTTCTTCCAAGCAATCAGATAAATGTTAACGGTGTTAACATAAACTGAAAAACGAGCGTAAGGTATCCAGAGGTTTGCTTAGACCAAAAACTTAGCTACAGAGAACAAAAAAAAACGTTAAAGAAAGTTAGTATTGCGATAAAACTATAGAAAGTCCGGTCTTAGTAACAACAGTAAAATTATAATTTATAAAGTGGTTTTTCAGGTAATTCTTTTGTATGGTTGCCAAATATGGGGAAAATCTGCAAAGTGTCACATCAAAAAACTGCAGATATCTCAAAATAAATTGCTTAAAATGATGCTTAATTTTCCTTTTTATTATTCTACAGCCCATTTGCATACAAGAGCAAATGTTGAAAAAATTTGTGATAGAATTAAAAAGCTGAATAATTCATTTGTATTAAAATGTGATTTTTCGGATAATCCATTGATCAACCAACTTATATCCTAACCATTTTTCTACCAATTACTATTAATTTTTGTTAAGACTTGTAACAATTTTTTGTTAAAAATTGTAACAATAAGTTATTGTTATATTTTGTTTTCCTTTTGTTTTTTGTAAATATTTAAATTATATGATTTACTTATTTACTTAAACACTATGTGATATTAACTTATCTACACTAATATCATAAAGAGAAAAGATTTGTATTTTTGTATGTTACGAATAAACTCAAAAAGTACTGGACCGATTTTAATAATTCTTTTTTCATTAGAAAGCTACATTATCACTGAGTAACATAGGCTATATTTAGTACTAGATTACTATAGAAATCTTTAGAAATTCCTATTAAAACTAACCGAAGGTGTTAAAAAAATTAGCCATAAAATGTCTTTCATCGCATACGCTGCGAAGAGTATTAATGATAGGACAAAAAAATGTTTTCTTATTTAGTGATTCATGGTCGTTTTAATTAGCATGCTTATAACTTTAATATCTGTAACTATTTATGCATACCCGTGCGAAGCCGAGACGGGCCGCTAGTTCTTTATAATTTACTTATTTGATTTAATGTTTATTTATTATTTATTTACCTCTCTGTGAGTTACACAATTATTTATCGACTTGTTTTTAATGTTTGAAGAAGGTCCATGCACAGTGTTTTTGCCTTTTCAGTTGCTTGAGTCCCTGACAGGTACTCCACCTGTCGCTCAAATGAAATACATCGGGTCTCAACCTTCTCTAATTGATTTTGAAGAACTGTGTTGTTTCGTTTTAAAGTGTCAATATCGGTGTTAAGCTTATTCATGTCTGCTTTAGTAGCGAAGTCCTTAAGTTTTTCATCCAGAAATGCAGACATACGGTCGAACAGATCTGGAATTTTCATTTCTCCTACGATCATATAGGATTTTTTAACAGTTTGTTTTGGTGGCGGAAAAACCTCTGGGGAGGTGCATGATAAACCTCTTTTATTTGAGTAAGTTTGTGTTGTGTCGTCGACGGTTTTATTGTTTGAAGTTGCTGGTGGTGTTCGATTTAGCGGCATTTTTATAAGGCTTTATAGGTGTTTTTGTGTTAGTTTTTCTTCAGTCAATTTTTGAGTGGATTAATTTTGATATTTATTTTAATTTAGAATGGAAATTTAAATATAAATTCTCTGTGAAACTTAATTGGCTCACCCAATGGTTCAATTTTGCATCGAAAATTGACTAAATTTATGATAACTACTTTAGCTTTAAATCTATACCATCAACAATTTTTGCGAGACTTAAAAAATAGACGTCTTTACTCAATCAACTTCACTCACTTCACTGACTTGTTTTTAATGTATTACAATCAATTTATTTATTTATTATATATACATATTTATTTATCTATATGTTTGTTTATTTATTCATCAATTTCTTTGTACATTAATAGTTAAATAACTATTAGTTTGATTGTTTGTTTTTTATCTATTAAATTATTTATTGCATAACTAATTTATTTATTGTTATATTTATTTATATATTTAATTTATTACTTAATAATTGAATTATTTATTTATTAATACATTCAATTATAAAGTCACTAACTCATACTAAAATATAAACATAATTATATTTATCCATTATTTATGAATTTTGTTACTAACCCAAAATACCCATTTTTTTCCGAACAAATATATGTACAATTTGAAAAACTATGTTAAAACACAATGTACCTGAACATTTTTTTTTTTTCATATTGATGGTTTTTTTTTTGTACTTTCCTTCAAATATTTATATCACCATACAATTCTAAATTTAAATAATATAAATACTTATTCAGTAGAAAGATATAATGTATCTATCTTATATCAAATCTCTGTATATGTAAACTGTGCGATAGCTTAGCAAATGTAATTCAAATACGAAAATAAAAATCTATCTATCTATATATCTATGATGTCAATTTAAATTATAATTAAATTTTGAACTGTTTCTTATTACTGAAAATTAATGCTCTTTTATTAAGTTTCCTTAAAACATAAATTAATATTAACACTTCTTTGTAAAATTAAATTTTTGTTTAGCAATTAAGAAATATTTTTCTTAAGAATTATTATTATGAATTTGACCGCCAAATCTTTTCATCAATTTGCACTTCGACTAAATATAAACCTCAAACAAATTTTAAAAAGAAAATGATTTTTTATGCTAAGGTAAAACACGACAAAATTCATGATGATTTTGCAAAAAGTACAAATTGTTCTACATAAAGTCACCTAGTTTAAATCTTTTCTATTTCTCACCAGGAGAACCAAGGCCTAGTCACGAACATTAATGGGGAACTAATAGTCGAAACCGTACGGCTAATTTAAGAAGCACTTTACATGACAAAAATAATTCTTAGGATTTGTCAAAACAAGCTTTTAGTTGGCAAAGGCAGCGATTGAACCCAGGCCGCAGACGCAACAATTCCTTACTTAGTTTCCGAAACTTGTAGATAGTTGTGAATCTCATTCCTCATTTATTGTTTTAAGAAACCTTAGATCACATAACTTGATGGTTTAAGAAATGTGTGTTTGGAGATGTACCGATTTCGAATCCAAATCTCAAATTTTAAAAGTACCCCTCTTTAACCTTATTTCTGTTTTATTTCTATTACAATAATGCTTCAAAAACTTTTAATGTTTGTATTAATTTAAATGTTTTCTATATTTGTCATTCGTTTCCTATATTTGATAATTTAAACATTATTTTTAATATTAAAAAACAATAAATTGTACATATGTATTGCTTGTTTACTGGCAACATTTGGGTCTTTAAATTACATTGACGCATGGCAACGTCATAGATTGGTGAAAAATCGTGGAAAATCAAAAGATTCATTTAAGTTTGTAGTTCAAAAAAGACTCGTTCTCTATAGCTTCGGAGTGATGTTTGAAAATGTATGACTTAAAGTTTGATTTCCATACTTTTAGTCAAAAATTGTCAAAATCTTTTGAAGAATAGCTCAGTTTTGATCTCAAAATTTTGAAAAGTTATTTGAGTCGAAAATCAATTTTTACTAACTTTTATAATGTTCTTTAGGTTTTTATTTTTTGTAAAAAAAAACTGTCAATTCGATTTTTCTCAAAATTTTACCGAATGTTTAAAGCAATATTTCTTATAATATAAAATAAGTTGGAAACCATAATCTAAAATTTTTGAAAAGATATTTGAGTCGATATTCAATTTTTACCAACTTTGAGCAATGTTTTTTTTTTAGGTTTTTATTTTTTATAAAAAAAAAAACTGCCAATTCGATTTTTCTCAAAATTTTACCAGATATTAAAAACGTTATTCTTTGTTGCATAAAATTGTTTTGAAGATAAAATCATTTTTTATTCGTAAAATTTTCGAGATGACAAATATTTTTTTTTCAGTTTTTTTTTTTATTTATAAAAAAAAATCGTTAATTGGATTTTTTCCAAAAATATAATTGTTTGGGATCACGTTACAATATATAATATAAAATTTAATTCAAGTCTCTATCGTTATTGGTTCGTGAGATATTTAGGGTTAACCAAAATGTTTACCTTTTTTGTAAACTGCTATGGTAAAAAAAAACCACCCACGCAATTTTCTTTCTGCATCTTTCTGCTTTATTATCTGTATCACTAAATTTATTTGAAGGCGATATCTCTTCTAGTTCTTGAGCTATGGACGACGAAAACAACGTCGCGAACGTACGAACGTACGTCGAGAAATGTCAAAATTTTCAATTCGACAAATCGGACCCATTACAATAACTTCCTATGGGAAGCTAATAAACTTGGAAACACATATTAGGTAGGCAGATATAATTTTTTAAAACTTAAATTTCATCCATTACGAGACTAGACGCGACTCTAATCTTTACGAGACAAGCTTGCAAATTAATCTTTACGAGACGAGTTATACAAATCAATCAGTGACTGAGATCGTGCGATTTTACATCGCTGTACTATTTTTTGTAGGGTTATGTGAAGTCGCTTGTCTACGCTGATAAACCCTAAACAATTGATGCCTTGGAAAATAATATACGGTGCGTTATTGCTGATATGCGACCCGAAAGAGTCCCCATACGGCAAAAAGTGGTGGATAATTAAGCCTCTGGGCTGGAATTCAAATCCTAATAGCAAACCCTTATCCTTATAATAAAGCATAATTCTTGGCTATAGCATTATATTATATGCGTTTTATTTATTCTTGAAAACCACACGCCTTAAAAAACACCTTTCTATGTATTATGTTGTATTAAAATCAACTAAAAACTTCAACTAAGCAGTTCTGAGTTGCTTTGATAAAATAATTCTTTTTTTCGGTAAACTAAAAACCATCATTTGGAAATTCTTTTGCTTAAGTCGTTTATTGTAAATAAAATATTACTATTGTACCATTAAAATAAAATATCTTAATTATTCAAACTTATCTCATATCTCCAAATAAATAATTGTGTTTTCTTTTTTTTCTTTCAGGTAAGTTCTACAAAGTTACAAGTAGTGTAAATTCATTCAATCAGCAGTAAGTAATTTATAATTTACAAATTATTTTATTTCAAGATCTACTTTTTTAAGAACGTATTATTTGTTGGGTATAAAATAAATAAAGAACGATTTTAATAGTTTTTCATATGAAACTCCTAAAATATTCAAATGAAAAAAAATATCGGGCTATTTCCCAAAAATGATGATGGAAAGAATTTCACTTTTGATTCAAATATTTCTGCATACCTTTTAAAATATAATACAAAATTCTTAAAACTTTTATTTGCTTACATCATCTATACTCTATACTTACTTACTATAATATTATAAATGTTAAAGTAACTCTGTCTGTCTGTTACTCAATCACGCCTAAACTACTGAACCAATTTGCATGAAATTTGGTATGGAGATATTTTGATACCCGAGAAAGGACATAGGCTACTTCTTACCCCGGGAAAATGACGCATTCCCATGGGAAAACTCAGGTGGGCCGATCGCTTTTACTCCTAAACTACTGAACAGATTAAAATGAAATTTGGTAAGGAGATAGTTTGAGACTTAAGAAAGGACATGAGTTACTTTTGACCTCGGGAAAACAACGCATTCCCATGGGAAAAATTACTTTCCGGGGAATCTGATCGCTTTCACTCCTAAATTACCAAAGATTTGAATAATATTTGGATAAAATTGGTATTACGGGAAAACTTTTCAACCAGCATTTGCAATATTTGCAATAGCAATAAATAAAGCTCAGGGGCAAACGCTGAAAGTTGCAGGTGTAAATTTTGAAAAAAGCTGTTTTTCCCCGTGGACAATCATATGTAAATGTATTAACCTAACCTAACATATGACAATCACACTTAGTATGGCCTCATCCCATCTCGGCACAATTTAAACATACGTACAAAAAAGTACAGCTCAGGTTTTTTCATACTACTATCCAAAAAAACTATCTGATGCGGACGAAATCGCGGGTAAAAGCTAGTATTCTATGTTTCTAGAACTTTGCCAGAAATATTATTGGGATTTGATCATATATTTCTATACAAAATTAATATGATTGCAATTTGTTGGCAAAGTAATTTGTATAATACTGAAAAGTCCCATTTAAGACAAGATTATTAATATTTTGAGGTTGTACAGAACTTTTGTCTATTCTGCTATCCGATTTGATACTATTTTCGATTTACTAGAATGTTTCATTTAATCTGCCTAGAAATTATTTCTTTAATTCTTCGAGTGGAAATCCTTACATTATTTTCTCCTTTTGAAAATGTTCATGGAATTCAATTTTTAACATTTACTTAGACAACAAATATAGATTGGAAAATCCTCTTATAAATTGAAGAAAAGTTACGTGGCCCTTATTTCGTTTTATTTGCATTAATAAAAGACGTTTTTTGTTTTTTCCATAAACAAGACCATGAAACATCTAATTACGAAAAATTGGTCCATTTCATTGAATTACATTTGTATGAAAAACTATGTATACGCCCTCATGTACAATTATTTAATTTTATTTTTAACTGAAAATAGAACTACAATATAATTTTCAAAACCAAATAGAATTCTATTGCTCACTCTAAGTAATAAAACAAAATTTTGAATTGAAATCAACCCAAAAATTTTATCCTCAAGTAACGTATATACACTTTGGTTTTCAAAAAGATTAATTTTAAAGTTCAGATGTCATTCATACCGCAAATAACTTTGTTGAAAAATCCTTTTCATGTAACTAAAAATGACAAATTCTAAGTACGTTCTTACATACGTAGATATGAATATCATGTATGTGGCTTAATAAATAAAACCGCACGAGTGTCCTTTTTCCATAAAAAAAAAAGTTTTATCTTATGAAAGCTATTGACACGTGTGTATCCAAGTGATTTACCTCATGCAAACTTTTTTTTTTTCCTGAGAAAGCGCAGTCCCAATTTAAAATCTATGTTTATCTGCTTCCGTTTGGTTGAACTTCAAATAATTTCAGTATAACTTAAACTTGATTTAATGGTTACAATGATTTGTACTTTTACTCATGATTGGTTGCTTTCATCTATTATCTAGACCAAGCTCTCTATCATTAACAAAAGCTAAAACAGTATACTTTTTTTTGAAACAAGGTTTAGCACAACTTCTTACTTCACTTCCCTGAATAAATGACCAACTTGACTTTTTGTATAGATGAAGATGCCAAATGCCATAATATAACTTTTACTTTCCATCATTAATGTCGGGTCTCCGTTTTTCTGCTACACACTCAATCTAGATTAAGTATTCATGTCCAGGTCCAGGTCCATCTACAACTACATACGTAGAAATTTTCTTGTCCAGTTGGCTTTTTTTGTATCTTCAAGATAATAAAATTTCTTCTTCCAAAAGGAAGCTGCACATATATTCCGAACACTAGAATTCTCAGACAAGGCAATTATTGAAGATAATAAGTTAAGTTGGATATACCTTATATCCTTATATCCCTACACCTACGCTATAAGAAATTGTCCAAGGAAAAAAAAGCTACACTGGCATTTTTCTAATGAAAAAATAAGTCTATGGGAATAAAGTCCGGTGTCAAATCCTTCATTAATCATTGGCTACATGGACTACATCGCGATAATGAAAGCGATTGTAATTTGCAGTGTGTTAATGCTATGGATATCTTTAAGATAAAAATATAAATTATTTCAGTAAAATTATGGTTAAACTTTAATGTGTTATTAAAAGGTTAATGAATTTTGCTCTAGCCTTTGAGAATAGCTTTTTCAAAGCAAGGATGTTGTTGTTCCATATTCGAAATTCCAATCATATTCAAAAGAGTTAAATAGTTTTTGAATATTAATTTTACTATTTGAAGAAATTTATTTAAGAGTTTTCCGATTAAGACGTGTTTAAATGGCCCATCAGCTTAAATTCTTGAGTCAGCTTGATCATGTATGGTTATATATAAATAAATAAATAAATTATGTGGCGCAACAATTCGTTGAGAACTAGAGCCTAGTGACCTACAGCTCTCAATCATTACTGTGTTGGCAGAGATGGAAGGGACCTAAAGTTTTAAGCCGCATCCGAACGGCTAATTTAAGAAAACATTTTTCATAACAAGAATTACTCTTGGAGGATTTGTCAATTCTTCGCAAGAGGCAGTACCCGTGCAAACAAAATTTAGATGACACAGGCAGGTATTGAACCCAAGACCTCTGGCATGACAGTCCTACGCACTAACCATCACGCCACGACTACTACTCTAAACCATGATCCTTACGAGAAATATTCCATAACGCTGTCTGAGCGATGCCCAATTCTTGTGAATTCTTGTACTGCCAAGGAATTGTCTGATTTCGATCGTTTTTTACGGAAGCCTGAATGGTATTTTCGACACTTCAACCCACCTATTGTCTCACTGATACGGCAACATCACATAAAGAATATAGACTCAAGTTTTTGCACTAAACATTCGGCATAGCTGCCGAACTACTTAAAGCAGCAGGCGATGACTTGGTAGGGAGCATGCACCAACTCATCTGCAAAATATGGTCGGAAGAAAGCATGCCCGATGAGTGGAATCTCAGCATAGTTTGCCCGGTACATAAAAAAGGAGACCCTTTAAATTGCGCCAACTACAGAGGGATCAGTCTCCTTAACATTGCATATAAGATCCTTTCTGCCGTATTATGTGAACGTCTGAAGCCGTTCGTCAACAACCTGATAGGTCCTTATCAGTGTGGCTTTAGACCAGGAAAGTCCACTATCGACCAAATATTCACATTACGGCAGATCTTGGAAAAAACCCAGGAGCTTCAAATCGATACCCACCATCTCTTTATCGATTTTAAAGCCTGGTATGACAGCATCCATAGGGAAGAGCTCTACAGAGTAATGTCTAGTTTTGGCATCCCTGCCAAACTTATCCGTTTGTGCAGAATGACGATGGAGAATGCACGCTGCTCCATCAAGGTCGGAAAAGATCTCACCGATGCATTTGATGTCAAAAAAGGTTTTAGACAAGGCGATGCACTGTCATGCGACTTCTTTAACATCGTTCTGGAAAGAATTGTGCAAAACTCAACCGTCAACACTAGAGGCACAATCTTCCAAAGGTCCATCCAATAACTCGGATACGCAGATGATATTGACATAATTGGAAGATCAAAGCGTGATGTCAGTGGAGCGTTTTTGAGCATTGCGACGGAAGCGAAGAAGATGGGTTTAGTGGTCAATGAGGGCAAGACCAAGTATATGCTGTCATCAAAAAAGGACATTGAACAACGACGTCTTGGACAAAACGTCACCATGGACAGCTATAACTTCGAGGTAGTTAAGGACTTTGTCTACCTAGGCACCGCTATAAACACAGACAACGACACCAGCGCTGAAATCAAACGAAGAATAACTCTTGCAAATCGCTGCTTCTTTGGACTTAGAAGGCAATTGAGAAGTAAAGTCCTCTCTCGAGCATCTAAAATCACCATCTATAAGACACTCATCATCCCGGTTCGCATTTATGGCGCTGAGGCCTGGACCCTGTCAAAGAAAGATAAGAACGTCTTAGGATGCTTCGAGAGGAAAATTCTTCGGGTGATTTTTGGTCCCGTACGTATAGATGGAGAATGGAGGAGAAGATATAACGACGAACTGTACGGGCTGTACAGCGACACTGACCTAGTTAGCAGAATAAAAGTCCAACGGCTTAGATGGCTGGGTCATGTAGAGCGAATGGACATCAACGCTCCAGCCCGGAAGGTCTTCGAATCCAATCCCGAGGGACGGCGCAGTAGAGGAAGACCGCGACTCAGGTGGCGCACTCAGGTGGGTGAGGACCTCAACCAACTTGGCGTGCGAAACTGGAGACAGCTAGCTAGGGACCGAGCTGGCTGGAGACGCATGTTGGTTGAGGCCCAGGTCCGCCCCGGACTGTAGCGCCACCTTAAGTAAGTAAGTAAGTAAGTTTTGCACTAAACTTGTTATTGTCTGTCTGCTAATACGAGAACTACGACCGAAAATTGGAGTTAACGCTCTAAAGTTTCGGTCACCGACTCCGAATTTTGTTAGAAAAATTTTGATATTTAGAAATTACTTTTAAAACTATTCTATTCAAGTTTTATTGGATGAGTTCAAGCCTTACATCCACAATAATGTTGGTTTTCCCAGGGCTCTGCTCTGCCGTGTCATCTACACTCTTTCCCATTTTTTTGTATAATCTCCTATTTGAAACTTTAAATTTTCATTGACGACAGTATCTTCAGCATTCAAATTCAAACCCCTGCTTTTTGGATGGGAATCCTCAAAGGCAATGTATGACAAGTTCAATAAATTAATACCTTAACAACATTCCTATGGCCATTAAAGCGTTATTCAGCACCTTTGCCACTATCTATGAAACGAAATATATCGAATTATTCGGTACGTGTACAACCTCTTGTATAACGATTAGATACGCAATGTCGCTCAAAATTCCGGAAGATGTCTGAGTTTTCTGAGGTGGTGAAAGATCTTAAAACGTTAATGTATACCCAAAGAGAAAGTACAACTCACATCTCTGAGGGGGGCTCCAGTTACTCACTTAGATATCTTGCACAGTATTTAAAGAAGAGATTTGTTCGCTTTTGTAATGTATTCTATCTCACCCTTTTAACAGTTTTCGTTTGAGGGAATATTTTCAAGTAAAGTAGTTAGTTGGATTACTCCCTTTATCCTACTTTGGTTTACTATCACGTACTGAGATTCGTTCTCTTGCCGTACTAAGCGAATGTGGAATGCTTTACCACACCACCACTCAGTCTTTCTCTGTCATTGCAATATTCAGAACATTGAAACCAATGTGTACAACTACCAATATGCACCAATAATTTGTATTGTATAGAAGGATAAGCAGAAAGTTTTAGGTACCTAGGTACTCATAAGAATAAACAAAGTAACATACATTTTGAATTTATTTCATCCATTGAACTGTGAAAAGAAACAAAGAAATTACTGCAAAACTCCCAGATTTCAACATTTATAGAAATTCAAAGGAAAAAATATAATGTAGGCTTTTTCATGAAGACCATGGATTTTATGTTTTTAAATCATGTGTAAAAATGTGTTCTCAATACAACATGATTCGTATTTACAAAAGATCAAGTTCAATGAACCAGGAAACAAACTTAATAGGTCACTGAATTCCAATAATTAAATTATATCGCATCTACAATTTGTGCAAAACCATCGCTGCTATTCTTAAGGTAAGTTCCACCTAACCTACCTTACCTTACCTATCGTAAATGTTAAGAATTTCACCTCTTCAGCAACAAACAAAATGTAAGGTCATTCAACAGTCGTCTTGTTGAATGTTGAAGATATTTTACTCTCTTTTTTTCTCTATTTTAGACTTGTTTATATTCTTACGTCATTATTTTTTCGCTTGTTGATTTAAAATGAGCTTTTTTTTAAAATATGAACTTCAAATAATATCGCACAATGAACTTTGATGCGATGTTTTAAGAGCTTTTAAAAAGCTCAACAAAAGCCTTAAAATAAGTTGGTTTAAGTTTTAAACACTACGCATGTTGGATATGCAGCGAAAAATATTTCAAATCCTCATACAATTTTAAACTCACAGAAAAGTTGTTCTTCTGTTCGATTTATGTTGAAAAACTTAAACACTTTCTGCAAAAGCTTTTTTTTCAACACTGTTGATAACAACAACAAGACCAAAGGCCATTGAATAGGTAAAAGTGTTAAAGCCTTTTGCTGTAAAAAAAAAAAACACAAACAACCCAGTTTCCAGTTAGAAGAAGCGCTGTGTGTGATGAAAACAATAGGTGTGAGCTGAAGAGTGTTATAAAAATATAATCGGTTTCAATTTGTAAAGGTCAATCGATTTAATCGATTCAAGATGATGCTGCTGGTTATGGTGATGATGTTAATGATAAATGCCCATGCCCAACCCAGGATAGAAAGGAAGGAAGACATTTGTGTGTGAAATCTGTACCTATAAATTTATGAGCTTTATTTTGTTTTCTTTTTTTTTTTTCATTTTACTTTTTGTTAAAACCCAATTCGCCATAAATTTTTGAACCAGCTTAATGAGATAAGGATGATGCAAAGCGCATGGAAGAGCGGAAAAGCTTGTATTTACTTTTCACCTGTTCAAGATGTTATACGTCTACATACGTATAGGTAAGGTAGGGGCTTGAGTAAGGGGTTGATTTTATTTTTTGAATTGCTCGTCTGAGTGTGTAAGAAGTGCAGAAGAAGTGTTGGGGTGAGATTTTTCTCATCTAACAGTGATTTATTATAGAATTATTTAAATTTTCATTTCCTTTTGCTTTAGCTGATGCTCTGATGGTGAAGTGTTAGCCAGGGTGACCACTTAAAAGCTTGCTCGAACTTGTCATTTAAACCAATATACCTAAACGTTCATCATTATTCATTAATGTAGGTACATCAAACTAACCTACATACATGAGGGGATAGTATTATTTTTAAAGCTGGTTGCATTTTTGATCTATGTATATCTCTCAAATGGGATTAATAATTTGAATAATTACAAATATGGGATAAATCAATTTGATGTGATGGTTTGGAATAGGTATACAAAAATCTATTATGATACTGCGGCACAGGATTTTAGGCCCATGGAATTAAGCCCCAACTAAAAAAATTCGTTGGGACAGAATTTTTTTAGGAAGTTGGTATTAAGTCCAAATTTTCTGAAAAGGACAAAATTAGAACGAATAGCAAAGTTACGATTTCAGTGAAATAAAGTTAATCAGGTTTATTTGGATTTGATGTCGAAATAATTTTTAATTTTTTTCATTCTTCATGTTCGACAATACATATTTCCAAAAATTGAAATAAAAATAATAACAATACAAATTGTTTTGATAATCGATTTTATTACCACATTATATTCGACTTTTACATTTTAATTTTGTATCTATTTTTTCGAAAAAATGTATTTTGCCTCATTGCCATTTTGAGTTTTCTACAAAGATTTGATTAGGTTAATGGGCTGACGATCGATTTAGTTATCGCCACACTAATAGCAATGTAGACCCATTTTAATAGGTACCCTGAAAGTTGTTTAACTTCCCTGAAAAGTGGGTACCTACCTACATATCTTATGATTCTATCTGTTATTATTTCTCAGCCATTAAGAGGCTTTGATAGAGCCTTAGAGACTGTTTTCTGTAAAGTCTTCGAGTTCTTCAGAATTACTGAAGGAGTATTTTTATAAGAATTTGAACATAAAAATAGACGAACTTCGACATTATTTCCATATCAAATGGAAATAAAGTAGATTGGACCTTATTACTACCTACTTTTTTTCACGATATATTTTCATATACAGTTGTGTTCAAAAAAAAAAAGGAGTGCCTGTTCTTTTTAGATTAAATCGTGACTCAAAAGTTGTATAACTTTTTTAAATTTATTTTTTCTTTTGTACAAAATAGGAAATCCAGACTTTTATTAATTATGCTTAAAGACTACTTTGTTTAAAACAAATAAGGTAGTAAAAACATGAATTTTATCAAAACAAAGCAAAAAGAAATTGTTCAAAATAATAGGATAAAAAACTAAAGAAAATATTCAATATTTAGATTTTTTTCTTAGTATTTTGTGGAAAACCCTTTGTTTTTTATAATTGCTGCACATCTGCGTGGCATAGAGTTCACAAGGGCCTGACAACGCTCAACTGGAATTTGGTTCCATGTTTCCTCGACTGCGTCCCACAACTGCCTCGAATTCAAGGGTCTTCGTCGAAACACCCTTTTTCACATCTGCCCATACATTTTCCTTGGCAGACTTACTGGTGTGTTTCGGGTCGTTATGTTGTTAAAATACCCATTTAACCGGCATATTCCAACTCGCATAAGGCAGCATCACACTGGACATTATATCCACATAAACGCGCTGGTCCATCGTGCCAATGAATTGATGTATGGGGCCTACACCAGCATATGAGAAACTGGCCCATGCCATCACTTTAGCAACTCCATGCTTTACCGTTTTAATAGTGTACCGAGGCTTAAACTTGGAATTCTCTGGACGTCGGACGTATTGCCTACAGCCAGTTCAACCGAATAAAACAATTTTGGTCTCGTCAGTCCACAAAATGTTTCGCCATTTCTCTGCAGGCCAATTAACATGGCTTCTTACAAAATTCAAACGAGCGGCTACATGTTTTTTTGTAAGCATTGGCACTTTTCGTGGACTGCGAGCGGAAAGATTGTGTTCCAACAATCGTCTTCTTATTGTTATGCTACTTACTGCCAGTCCTAGATCTTCCTGGATCATCTTAGAGGACGCAAAAGGATCCTTTCGGCTGTAGCGAACAATACGACTATCGTCATTTTCACTCGTTTCCGTTCCCGGGTTTCGACTTTTTTTCATATTTTACAGCATTGGCGATCATTTGGTCAGAGCACCCCAATATCAACTTAATATCCTTATACGTTTTTCTTTAATTTCGCAACTTTTTTATAATTTCCTGTTTTTCGTCGGTGCATAATCAAACTTGGTTAGATATTCGATATTCCAACTATTTAATATTCCTAATTTAATTTAGATACTTTCTGTTTATTTTTTTTAAGTGTTTGATTTTTTTTTACGTACAATATAACTCGCACTACTATTATTTTGAATAGCCTGATTGAGAGTAAAGATCATTTGATCTCTGGTTACAAATGGAAACGGTTATGAATTGCAAACCAGTTCATTTTTTTATTATCTTTAATGTCCCGTTATACTTACCGGTAGAGAAATGGGCTGATTACCAGTATACACATGGTTAAAAAAACACTTGAGCAAATTTTGTAAAAGCACTCCTATTATTTTGAACACAGCTGTAGGTGCGGTATAAAACCCAAATTTTTATTTGGACAATGAAGTGGACCAATGAGGCCCAAAATGTAGTCGGGGCTTACAACCCAATTACAATTTTGGCCTAGATAATATTTACTTTTTGTAGTGCTTGGTTCGTTTCCAGATTGTTGGCATAACGTCAATCTTTTACGGTGTCCCACAAAGAAAGTTTAAAGGGGTCAATTCTAGGCGGCCAACTGACATCCTCACGACTCTTGGTAATTTGGTGCTGGGTGGCACCGTGAGCCATTCTGCATGAACCAGAGATCGTCCAAATCTATGTCTTCAATTTCTGTTAAAAAAAAAAGTCATTTGACGAATCGTCCTAAAGGTTATTTTCGGCCAAAAATGTTGTCCAATTCAAGCTTCTGTAAACGGTTGGTAGTGAGCCTTCAATATTTAATCAAATCGACCTGGTCGACAAAATTAAGCTGTTTTTTCTGTTTCGCACACAAAAAAAAAATACTCAGAGAGAATACTGAACTAGAATCTCGCCTTTTAATTTGTTCTACCACATCAGGTTTTGAAAGACTGATACAGTTTAAATTATTTTAGTATGTGACTTAGTTTCTTTAAATTATCATTAGTTATAAGTCTTTATTTGATTTTATATGAAGTTTTGAGCAAAGCTTGAATTTAATACTTTTATAGTTTTGAATACGTTTTGGAGTTAATTTTTAGTACCTACTAATTTCGAATCCAAACTTTTATTTTAACTATGTGCTCAAGTTTTAAAAATACCCGTATTCAACATGATTTTAATATTTCTGAATACATTTTAAAAACTTGATATGATAGAATGGTTTAGACGACGAATTCGTTACAAGAACAAAAATTACCTTCAATCCGAATTGCCTTTCTCTGTTAAAAACCGTTTTAGCACAAATGGTTCAGAGTTTCTTTAAGATTAATTTGAGACACTTAAAATCTTACAACTTATGAAGGCTTTTCGAACATTTTTTAAAATACTATAAATTTTTCAACTGAATATCGAAGTAAAGGATTACTATTATCATTTCCGGCAAGATTTTTGGCGCGAAAAAAACGGTGAGTGTCAAAATAACTCATGATTTAATAAATAAATAAATTATTATTTGGCCCACCCTGTATTTTTGTATGTGCTTATGATGCTGCGAAGCATGGAAGAAGATTCAGCTTGTTTTGAATAAAGTTTCGAGACAAACTTCATTAATTTACTTAAATAAACATACAAGTAATTACCAGAACAGATATACGACAATTTAAAGAAAATTAATTTGACTTGTTGCTAACACTTCTTTACTTTTCTAAGAGTTTTATTTGTTTATGTGAAATATTTAAGTGTGCAATTGTTTAAACAACATTTTATCTAAACGTATTTAATTATTTTTTTTTTTTTTGGTTGTGGCTTGTTTATTTGTACAGGCTAGAGGTTTCTTAATCGTTGTTGATTGTATTGACAAAACAAACCGTAAAAAAAGTTGTAGAATATCGTTTTAATTCAACTTTAATTTAAGAAGTTTTGGTTTTTCTTCAATTTTGTTTTTTTGGCTGGCAATTTTTTAAATTGATTGGAACAGCATTATTTCTAAAGATTCTGCAATTAAGATGAAAACGAAATCTAAAATTTGCTCCAACTTTTCTCATAGATCTTTATTTGATTTTCATAAGACTTCAAAAGAAAAAAAAAACAAATAAAAAAAAATTGAAAAGAGATTGAAAGCAACCAATCTAAATTTTCAATTATTCTTAAAAATTGTGTTGAAGGCTCTTTCCGCCCATGCCAATATTAAAAATTAGGTGGCGCAACAGTCCTTTGAGAACTCGGGCCTAGTGACTTACAACTCTCAACCATTCCTGTGTGCGAGTATTGTTGTCAGGGATGGAGGGGACCTACAGTTTCAAGCCAATTCCGAACGGGTAATTTGAGAAAGCACTTTTCATGACAAGAACTACTCTTGGAGGGTTTGTCAATTCCTCGCAAGAGGCAGTACCCGTGAAAAAATCTTTTGATGGCAAAGGCAGGGTTTGAACCCAGGACCTCTGGCATGACAGTCCAACGCAATAACCATCACGCCACGGGTACTACCATGCCAATATTATTAGCTGTAGAACTAAACAAAACAAAATTAATACAAAATCCTTTGTATTTGACGCCCTTATAGTCCAGTGAAGTAAGATAAAAAAAACGGATCAACCTCGGAATTGTAGGCCAGAAAATTGTTCATACCTTGCGTTTGGTGTTCTTAACTTTGTTGAAAAAGTCTCGTGAAATATTGTGTCCGCATTGTAAGTTTTTGGACTGCCAATTGTCAAGAAACCCGCTATTTCGTGATTATCTACACTTCTGTAGGTCCAATATTGTTAACACTTTTGACTGCCAAATTTGTAAAGCATACAGTTTTTTAAAATATTTGTCTCAATCATATTTTTACACTCTCCTAAAAACTTAACACATCGCTTACTTTTGTTGCTTACTTACTTGCGAGGAATTGACAAATCCTCTAAGAATAATGCTTGACATGAAAAGTGCTTTCTCAAATTAGCCGTTCGGATTCGACTTAAAACTGTAGGTCCTTTCCATCTCTGACAACATTACTCGTACACAGGAATGCTTGAGAGTTGTAAGTCAACTCTAGCCCTAGTTCTCAACGGACTGTGGCGCCACCTAATTAATTTATTTATTTAGATTAAAACTAAGGGCTAGTTAGTTATTTTAGTATATGTACTAACGTTTTGATTTTAATCAATAGATAGACCTAGAATTATCCTAAAATAGTGTATCATATTCATATATTGTACCAAAACATATATTGCAATATAATTAACTTGCAAACAACACACCACCACTATTATTTTTAAAGCGTTTGGAAAAACACTATGAACGTTTTATAAAGCAAAAACTGAACGGTGTAGTTTCGAAAATATTTGTAGACCTAATAGAATAGAATGAAAAAATATTGCAGCATTCAGTCGATTTTTAGCTTTATAGAACTTTTGTGTAAAATTCAAACGATACTCTTAAAAAGAAGTTTTTACAAAATTGGAACAACATGGCGTATAAGTAATTTTTTTGATCAACAATATTTTTCCTCACACTATAGACACGTAACTGTCATGCGATAAGTCTTGGGTTCAATACCTGCCTGGGCCACTTAAAAAGTTTTTTTCAAGGGTGCTGCCTCTTGCGAGGACTTGACAAATCCTCTAAGAGTAATTCTTGTCATGAAAAGTCCTTTCTCAAATTAGCCGTTCGGATTCAGAAAAACAACTGTAGGACCCCACCATCCCCGACATGACTCGCAGACAGAAATGGTTGAGACACTACCCTGGTTCTCTACGGACTGTTGTGCTACCTTTTTATTTTTTATTTGAGTTTGTTGAACTATAGAAGTTAAGAGTGTTTTTTTTAGACGTTTGGTTCTTAAGGAGAAATAAAACTCATATAATTTTATGTTATGGCTTAAATATATAGCTTTATTACAAAGATACAAATTTGTCATTACGCTTTGAAAATGATTTTGGGCAAGTGGTTCCAAATAATTCCAGTTCACAGAACCAAACGCGCCGAATATCTGCGTAGACAAGCGACTTTTCAAAACCCCACTAAAAATAGTCTAGCGTAGCGGTGTTCAACCACACTGTCGTGGAGGCCACGCTTTAGGTCCACGACGTCCGATAATGCACTCACCAAAAGTCTCCTTCTATTAATACATATATTGTTTTGATGCGTCACGCAAACCAAATTATTGTTTTATCATTTGCAAAAAAAAAACCATTACTATTGCCCATGTTCTGCATTTCACTTATTGTGAATACACTTTGCGAAAGTGAATTTGGGTGTTCCACAATTCGTTTATTATGAATTGGATTTTCGAACATGCAAATGGATGTTCTGTATTTCGGTTTGTTCCATTTTTTGAACGCATTCAAATCACATTTTTTATTTCTGTGAATTGATCTTTGATAGCTTTCTTCTACTAGGAATCGGAAGGTTGCAGCAAGTTTTTGAATTGAAGGAATCGATGAAGGTATTATAAAAGGTTCTATTTCCCTTAGAACATATATATAAAAGCGTCTTTGCTTAATCTAAAATTACAATGAAAGCTTAAAAGAGGAAATCAAGAATTTGCTTTATTTATCAATATTACATAATTTTCACACACTTACATTGTATCAGTTAAATCCAATATATTTGATTTGTCTCGCAAAATTCCTCTTCTTTTTTTTCTCTTCAATTCTGCTTCCTTTATTCATTTAAAATTGCCAATAATATTGCATCCATCTTCAAAACAGCAAAAATTTTACTTCAGAAACAAAATTAAAATGGATGACCCTTAAGTTCTGACAGTTCGAAGCAATTTTGAAGTTTTCGAAATCGATCGAATTGAAGAACATGCAATTTCATTTCAAGTGAAATTGAAAAGTGATTTCAATTCACTTTCGATCGAAATTCGGAACATGGGCGTATATGTAAACAAATTGGTGTCTTCTATCTGCCTCTCTGTACCACGATCTGTAAAGTGACTAACTAAAGCTCTTTCCATAGAAGAAATATTAAAATTTTGATTAATTTCAAAAATAATTTGCGTTATATTTAAATAACCTACAATGTAACTAAGTGTTTTAACAATAATACTTCTATAGTTATATTAAAGGTAATATTATAAACATTTCAAAAATGTTCAAAAACTATATTTCATATTTTTCTGAAATTTAAATATTTTGAGAATCGCTATCGAATTTTTTATAATTTTTGCTAATTGTATGAAAAATCAGCCCCATTACGATTTGACTGAATCTTTCGATTCACATGAATTTTTCATTAAAATGCTTAAGATAAATCAATCTAATTCAAACTTATTTACTGTATTACTAATATTTGACCAACAATTCCCTTCTGTCGGGTATCTGGAAATAATAGATTTAGACGTACATGTTTGAAAAAATATGGCAAATATAGAACTATCTAAAGCTAAACTTTTCAGTAAAAAAAACTTCAAAAACTAATACTTATAAATAAGAAAGACACAAAGACTATGGCACACTGGGCGTATACGCACTTTTCATATTTTACTTCTTTATTTAAAAAAGTAGAGTAACATCTGCTGTTTCAATGGAATCAGGACATCATGGCGTATGTGGACTATTTTATTATACCAAAGTTCCTTTAAGTTATTTAACTAAGTTCAATTGTAAAGTAACAATATTTATCCATACAAATCAATAGATCCTCAATCCTTATTTTGCATTTTTCGTAAAAACTAGTTCCTACCTCTCCATTTAGCTTCTTGATATAACAATTCACGTATAGTACCCTCAAAAAAAACAACACAATTTATATGAATGGCCTTATGTCAATGAACCATAGTGTTATTTGTTTTTGCAATCCTTGACAGCATCAAATTCTCGTTGCACTCCGAGCGTGTCCTGTGTGTCTATGGCTATGTCTGTGTATATGAGTAAAATCATATCCTTTTGGCTGAGTTGCGCATTACCATTTCGCACCAAAAGCAAAAGGAAAATCCTCTCCATTAACAAGAACAAAAGACTCACCACTTGCCAAACTTTCTAATGGAGCTTCCTTTGAGAGAGAATTTAAGCTTTTCCAGTGTTTCTATCTTCTGTCACATAAATATAATGTATGTAGGTACCTTCCTGTATTTAAAAAGAATAAAAGAAAATATATAAATAATACTTCTAACACCAAATCTCTATATAGATGATAGGTACTTCACTTCTTCCGCCAGCCGTGTTCCATTTTTCTTTTTATTTATTTTGCTTCTGTTATCATAGTTTTTGTTTGTGTATCTTCTCTAAAAAACCGCATATCTGCGCACGTACTGTTGCTCCACCACCACGACTACGACCATGAACATTGGCACAACCGAACCAAACCTAACCAAACCAAGTACCAACCCTACATGCTACTGCTACATGCTTCCTAGATAAGATTCTCAATCATGCTTGTTGGATGGAACAACAAGAGTACAGTAGGTCGTCGTCGTAGTCGTCATTGGGATTGGAATTGGAATTGGGAGTTGGAGTATAAAAATATATTCCCAGGTTATTTTTACAGAAAAGCGGAACAGCTCAATTGCTTTATCATCTTTTCACGTTTCGGTTTCACCATTGCAATATATGTAGCTTTGTAGAGCTAGAGAGGTGTATAATGTATATAGAGACAGGGGAGAGCCCAGAAAAATAACTCGACTCGTTCTTCGTTCGTCGTGGTCGTCGCCGTCGTCGTCGTTTGCAAAGGCGAAGCGAAGACAATGTGGCAGCTCTAGCTCATTCTGTACTCTGTGTCTCTCTTGTCGTTTGCGTTTCTCGGTTTGTTGTGCTACGGGTTTCGATTTTCGTGTCCATCATCATCGAAGTCCACCGGTTTTTTCGTTTAAATATATATTTGCAAAACAACTAGAGGTACCTTTTTTACACCGTTTTGTAAAGTTAACTTCTTTTTTTAACAATATAATGTTATTCTCTCTACGGATTTTTGTGTGGTGCGAGCGAATTCTTCTACTCGAACGGACTCCATAATGCGTGCTCTTCATTTCGCTCCAACGCGCTTTTGCTTTTGATTGATGTCGCATTGTTGCTATACTCACCATCGCAGCCGCCGCCGTCGTCGTCACCACCGTCACAGTCACCATCACCGTCACCGTCAACAGTGTTGTTGTTGTTAATTCGTTGTTGTTGTTGTTATTATTATTATTGTGGCGGATAAAATATATCATACAACATTTATGTAGTAGCATGGCACAGCTATAAGCTAAACTAAACTTAGCTATAGCTATACGCGTATAGTGTCTAGCTCGCGCTCAGTCTACTGTGTATCCGATTCAGCTTCTCTTTATTCTCGTGTTCGTTTTTGCTATTTCTGGCAAGCCCGTTTTATACACATCGCAATCTTCTCTATGTATGAGAGTCTATTCTGCCTGCCGCGGCAATGGCAAGTAGCTTTTTAGCATAGACAGCTAAAAGTTCAGTTTGTGACATTTACGTAGAACATCTCTCAAAATGGCGTCGTCGTCGTATTCGTTTTCGCCGTTGTTGGTATTATCGTTTTTGTTTTACGGATAAAAACTTAAATCGTTTAAATAAATATTTAAGAAATATAATATAAAATAATACACAAATACCTTCCTGTATCTTCTCGCTCCCCTTGGAACATAAACGACGACAACAATTTGTTTGTTTTTTCTTTCAATCTAGACATCAAGTGAAATTCCCCAAATAGCAAGCAAAAGAAAAAAAGAAATAATACGAAAAAGCTGCCTCCCAATAATAATCTGCTTCATATAAAATTCTTTACTTTAGTGACGTAGAAACGTATATAATTCTCTCTTATAGAGAAGTCGACCTCAAAAATAACAAAAATTTCTACTCGGTGTGAAGGCTGCAAAGATTATTTTGCACATAAAAATACCTACCTACTTTACAAACGACGACGCAACTTTTGTTTAATTGATAAAAAATGTAAATTAATAAATCATATCATTGAAATTGTTTTATGGCCTGCATTTTTTGCCAAAAAGCCAAATCCCATGTGCACTTTAGTTAATTTGTTACTTCTTAATATATTTTAACACCCGTCGTTTTGGTTTTCGTTGTCGTTGTCGTTGTAGCCCTCGATATCGTAGAGAAATGCTCTGAAAAGGTGTTGCTTTTCGAGTTTCAACAAAACTTACGTAAATGAAAATTTACTTTCGGGAAAAATTATATCCTACCTTCAGAGAAGCAAAGAATAATTTGAAAATGAGATTAAAATTTGGATGTATTTATTAAGTGCATTTAAGCCGATTCAACTACCTACTTAAAAACGAAAAAACCTTAACAAGTAGGTACCTACACATCTCATTCGGAACAATATTGCGGAGGAGAATCTTCATTTCAGCATATTCCCCTACGGATTTATGATGCATATCCCTTCATCCATGCGTCTCCCGCCAGCATCTAGCTTTATAATAGCACCATCACCAACAGTTTCAACATCTTGGTATAGTTGATGGTTGATGGTTTTTTAACCATTCAGAGAATCCGCTTTCCAAATCGATTTGATCTGATTTTATTTTTATTCTTTTTTCTTATCGCATTTCATTTCAAATTTCATTCTTCGTTTCATATTTTATTCGCATTTCTTGTAGATATTCGGCATTCTATTTTCCTTTCCGTGCAATAGTTCAAAAAATATATAGGTACCTATCTATATACAGAATCTACGTCATACCCCATCACAACCGTTTGCTTATCTGGGTTGATAGAGAAAATAAAAATAAAGTAGTTTGTCCCATTTAATTATATTTATAGTGGTATCTCTCTACACATGAAGTAGTTTGAGAATTTATTAACAAGAACAATAAAAATAAGATAAAAAAAAATACTGAGATTTAATTGAAAAGCGCGACCAAAAGAAAAAAAAAGCCAAACCGTGTCTTCCATCACATCGTTATCGAGAAAACTAAAAAAAAAAAAAAACTAAAACCAAAGCTCCTCCATTCGGTGACTTGAAATAGAATGCAATTTCCGTCTGCAATTGACATTGCTCGGATTTAGTATCTAACTCTAAATTAGTGCCAATTGACAAGAAGTGTATCTACACACATACATATATGTATATAGAGTGTTTTTGTGTAGTTAAGTTATTCGATCGGATTTACACATAAAGTGACTTAAATTGTTGCACAAAGAGGATAGTAACTTACCAACCAATCTACGAACAAAGTGGCTCCATCTGTATGTAATGGTTCGTAAAACTATAAATGACAAGCCTTTTTCTTCACCTACTACTACTACCTGCACTACATAATTTATGGAGTTTTTTCGTCATAATCATAATAATATAAATAAATCTTAAAAATATTTAATAAAAAAAAAAACAATTATTATAGGAAATACCTATCGTTGAACGTCGTCGATAAAGTTCAATATAATTTGTTGTTTTTGTTGTTAATTTTGTTCGTTGTAATAATGCAGTTGAAGTAATTTATGTGTAGAGTAAAAATATGTACCTATAGCAAAGTAATAGTAGTATAATAATAATAATAATAACAATAACTTTGGTGTGGTTTAATAAACAATATATACTACAGTCTATCATTTGATAAGGAAATCAAAAAGAAAAAGACCGAGCAAGGGAGAGATAAAGAAAAAAAGAGAGAGAGAGAGAGCAATAAGACTACGGAGTACCTACTATTGAGTAAACTTGAGTCTGATATTGTTTATATTGTTTGAATTTATTTGATTCTGTTTCTTTTTTTTTTTGAATTGTTGTTTTTAATTATTTTGATCGTAAAATTAATTAAAATTGTTTGTTAAGTAAAACAACAAAAAATTACTACTGCTACTACATACCTACACCTTCTATATCTACCCATCTACCTTCAACTATATAAAAAAAACTGCTCTCATTTTACTACGCTGCTGGTGGTGTTCTGGCCAAATGAGTAATATTTACGAATCAAAGAACAAGAGAAGAAGATGAAAAATTTTAACAGCAGCAAACGAAAACAAAAATCAACAAGAAAAAAGAAAAAAAATTTATTAACAATTAATGTGATCGTTTTCGTGCTATGAAGTGTTGCTGTTGTCATTTGATCAGAAATTTGATAACTATGTAGGTATACTATTTGTCATTATTAAAAAAACAAAAATCAAAAAAAAAAATACTACATTACATTTACTTTCAATTTATTTATTATTCTTCATAAATATTTTGTTTTCTTTCAAAATTATGTATGTTTGTAGGTATGAATCTATATAATATTAAGATGATCTTGAGTAAGAGAATGCAATTTATTTGGTAGTTAATTGTTTTTAAATTAAAATTGTATATAAAACTTTAATGTGGATTTAAAATCTTCTATTTTTTTTAAAGAAAAAAGCATGATACAACTACTCTACTCAACTAAATTTGATAACTATGTCCATAATTTCTATTCTTAACAATTTACAAAACTTCTCTTAATTTCAAGTAATTGCTTAGTAAAATGTGGTATTTTTCTACTGAAACGCCAAGTAATTTAAAAAAAATATAAAAAAGATAGTTTATTATTTCATTTCCTTAAAAAATTTCAAAATTCTATTTTTGCCTAGTCAAAAAATCAGTGTTCAGTGAATTTTATGATGAATCCACACCAAAGATATATTTCAGGAAATATTGTATATATACAGTGTTGGCCAAAACAAAAGCAACTTTAATTGGCTCGATTATTAAATAATTAAAAAACATATTTAAGATTCAACTATTGTATGTTTTTGTTTTTAAAATTTAAATAAATATTTACAGTTTCTAATGGAAAATAAAATATAGTATATAAAATATTTAAAACAAAAGCAACTTTTAAGAAATACATATATTTTTTAGTCTTACTAAAATATTGTCACTATTTGGTAGCAAAGCCCTTGTTTTTAATCACTTCAGCTTATCTTCGAATCATGCTGTCAGTTAAATTGCTTATAATGGTGTTTGGGATACTTTCCCAAGCCAATTTAATTTGATCAAACAGATCGTTTTTGTTTTTGCAATTAATCCTTACAATTTATCGATCTACAATTTCCCATTGATTTTCTATGGGGTTGAGATCTGGGGACTGTGCTGGCCATTGTAACACGTCAATCCGGTTTTCTTGAAACCAAGTCTTAACAGTATTAGACGTGTGCTTTGGGTCGTTGTTCTGCTGAAATATCCATTTCAGAGGTAACTGATCCTCACCGTGGGGCAGCATTATGTTTTGCAAAATATCGGGGTTTATAAAACGATCCATTGTACGATCTATTTGGTGAATCGATCCCAGTCCATGCCTTGAAAAACATCCTCCGTGTTTTACAGTAGCTTTGGTGTAACGTGGTTTTAGTGACTTTTTTTTAAATTGAATTTGGACTCGTAGGAAAGATAACGTTCCTAAATTTTCTAACGGTCCAGTTGATGTGGTCATGAGAAAATTTTAATCTCGCCAACTTGTTTTTGGTGGAAGTAAAAGAATTTTTTACAGCTTTGAAAGATTTTAGTCCACCATGAACAGCTCGTCTCCGAATTGTTCACGCACCTACGTTCAGCTCGAGTTGGGTTCGTATTTCTCTCGATGATATAAAAGGGTATTTTTAAATTGATTTTATTATTGCAGATTCCTGTCGTTTTGTTGTTTTTCTTGGTCTGCCACCTCGATGAATCGTTTGGAATGACTTTTTGGATTTGTAAAATTTTATTAATGTGCAAATCACTGATTTTGGAATAGAATATTTGTCCGATATTTTAAATTGACTCATTCCACTTTTATATTCTTTTATTTCGTTAGAGTATTTGTTTCCGGGCATTTTACAAAATTTAGCTAAGAACACTGATTAACTTCCCCGTGAACTGAATATTACCTAAAAAATAGATTCAACTGCATTCGTTTGCCAACACCTTTAATATGAGCAATGGATTGTGTAGTTAACGGACTAACTTTTCTCTATTAATAAGAAAAAGAGAGATAGCAATAAAAAGTTGCTTTTTTGACCAACCAAAAATTGGGTTAACTGTCCTACTTATATCATATTTGAATTTACCGTAATGAAAATTATATTCTCTTGTGGTCTATTCAGAAGTACATAAATAATGTATTAAATTTTGGAACAAAATTAACATGATTTGTTTAAGTTATTAATTTTTGAATGACATAAAGATGGAGGTAGTTTTAGTTGCTAATGTTTTGACCAACACTGTATATTTAAGAACATTTCAGAATTTTATATGATATGTTTAATTGGTTTGGACACTTTGAGAAACATTCCGGACATTTTTCTTGATATTAATTTGTTTTTGTTTTTTTTTTTTAATTTTTTTAAAATTCATATTTTCGAAAATTTCAGACAAATGATTTTGTTTTTAAAACCTTGGTCAAGTGGATTATACAAAACTTTTTTCGTTTCATAAATTTTGATTAATTGGATAACATTCTTGTTGCTCCACACTTTTCGCTACATTTTGATATTTATATGAAAAACTACTCACTCTCTCTCAACATTTCAGAAACTTTTAAAAATTCGGAATAAAATGTTTCTGCAGTTTTTCAAAAATTTGTCTTTATAATTTCAAATCGCATCTTCAAATGACAATTATAGACTTTTCGCACATAATTTCCCGATTATCATTTCACAGACATGTGTGGAATTCTTAGACTCATGTTGGTAGCAAATGTGTAAAAGAACTGCAGTGTTAACAACCGCATTTTAACACTTAGCGGCCACACTTCATACAGGCTAAATAGCGGCCACACGGGCTAACTCATTACCCCACGATGAAAACCCCCAATTGAATAAAATGTTTGTTTATTTTAAGACTGATTTTATCATGTCAGTTGGGGAGTTCTTCAACATTTCTCAGGGTTTTTGGAGGTAATTAACGGGTGATTTTTTAAGAGCTTGAGAACTTTAAAAAAAAAAAACGCATAAAATTTGAAGATAATTTCATTTAAATGTTGACCGCGGCTGCGTCTTAGGTGGTCCATTCGGAAAGTCCAATTTTGGGTAACTTTTTCGAGCATTTCGGCCGGAATAGCCCGAATTTCTTCGGAAATGATGTCTTCCAAAGCTGGAATAGTTGCTGGCTTATTTGTGTAGACTTTAGACTTGACGTAGCCCCACAAAAAATAGTCTAAAGGCGTCAAATCGCATGATCTTGGTGGCCAACTTACCGGTCCATTCCTTGAGATGAATTGTTCTCCGAAGTTTTCCCTCAAAATGGCCATAGAATCGCGAGCTGTGTGGCATGTAGCGCCATCTTGTTGAAACCACATGTCAACCAAGTTCAGTTCTTCCATTTTTGGCAACAAAAAGTTTGTTAGCATTGAACGATAGCGATCGCCATTCACCGTAACGTTGCGTCCAACAGCATCTTTGAAAAAATACGGTCAAATGATTCCACCAGCGTACAAACCACACCAAACAGTGCATTTTTCGGGATGCATGGGCAGTTCTTGAACGGCTTCTGGTTGCTCTTCACTCCAAATGCGGCAATTTTGCTTATTTACGTAGCCATTCAACCAGAAATGAGCCTCATCGCTGAACAAAATTTGTCGGACGTAAAGCGCGAAACACATTTCGAACCGAACACTGATTTTGGTAATAAAATTCAATGATTTGCAAGCGTTGCTCGTTAGTAAGTCTATTCATGATGAAATGTCAAAGCATACTGAGCATCTTTCTCTTTGACACCATGTCGGAAATCCCGCGTGATCTGTCAAATACTAATGCATGAAAATCCTAACCTCAAAAAAATCACCCATTAGTTATCAGTGTGCTCAAATCACCGCCATGCATATTTTTTTCTTACTATGTAGCGAAATCACTTCTTAAACATGAAAAAGTATTCCTCCAACATCAGATGTCATTTGTTGTATTAATTTGAAAAGTCTAATACCTCTAATTCCACTTTTTAAAGTATGGGGTAACGAATCACTCCATGTGGCCGCTAAGGGTTATAAAACACCGAAATCTTCAAACACAATCTTAAAGCTGTTGTCATGTACAATTTTTTACAATGCAAATTTACAATTTTATATGAAGAGCTCTTGTGAATTTTGTATATATTTTTATTAACAGTTTCAAGTCAGAAATTATGAAACTGGCAGCATAGACCTAGAGTATCGTAGAGAATTACGTACCTTCTGGCTTACTGACCAAATAATACCCATAGTCAATTAAGATAAAAAATTAATATGATATTAAAAATGATTATTTTCAATTGACAAGTCAGAATTTCAAATCCGTTTCTAAAATAAATCTTAGCAGATAATACTTTCATAATTCGAAGAAAATGTTCAATTTAAAAAATGAATAATTTGTATGATTTCATACCTTTGAGATTTGATTGATCACTTGCTAAAAATTGCTTTTAAATACATAAAATAAAATAAAATAAAATAAAATACAATACAATATAGATACTGGATTTTAGTTGCAATGTCTGTATTATTTTTGTCTCTGAATCAATCAATCAGTTTGAGTTTTTAAAATCAATTAATTTCAATTTAAATTCACTTTGATACTAAAAACATTATATTAAGGAAACATTATATTAATGTTAACATTAATATAAGGAAACATTATATTAATGTTAACTTATCTATTCTAATACAATTTCTAAATATTTCTAAATATTCAAGTTACCAATCATTATTGGTTTCAAAGTCTTTACTAAAACGGAAGTGTTTTTGTTCTTATGTTTTGAAAATAATATTAATTTTTAATTTGATTGTACTTAAATAAATTTGTGATAAAGCTATTGCATTCTCTTACTTCTCGAATTGATTTTATTTGGAACAATTTTAATATATTTACTAAATATTTGAAAACTAAAATTAATCTTGATTTTATGGTTCAAAATTTTATTATTGTTAATGAATCCTGGCATAAATTTTTAAATAACTATACGTATATTTTTCTATAATTCTTTCTTATTTTATTTTTGACTATTTTGTGCTATTTTTTTAATCATTTGAATCATTTTACATGTATAAATTTGAAAATCACTCAAAGTAGTTTAATTTTTCAGAATTTCTATTTTTTACATCAAGTTGAATTGATAGCATCAATAATACATACGTATCTTTTAATAGGAGTTTTCAAAATATTAAGAATTTTATTTAAGAGTCAGGACCATGTAAATTTGGTAAAATGTTATAGACTTTACATATTTCCTTTCCCTTCACTACTTGCACTCTAACGTCTAATCTTGTAATAAACTATAATTTAGTACAATTTTCTTTAACTGCACATAATGTAGGTTACACTGAATAAAGTCTTTAAAGTTGTTTTTGGTGCTTAATAATCGTCTACTAATGAGACCTAACCGTTCAACCGTTGTATGTTCAATATTCTATCCACTTTTAAGCATTATATATCTTTTTTTTATTTTGGTTTAATCTAATCTAAATGATTTTGAAGAATTCGGGTCTTTCTCCTAACTCATTTGTATTTTGTTAAGAAAATAAATTAGTCTTTGTAAGTTTTGTTTTAACAGGAAGTATTTTTTCTTTTATAAATAAAATTAATTCCCACAATCTTATGAAAAACGGCTACAGCTTTAAAAAAATTCTTTCGTTTAAGGAATTTACTCTTTTCCTCAACGATGAAACCTAAGTAGAGGTTTATGTGACTTATTTTATCAACAATATAAATAAAATGCTAATTTATGTGATAAATGTACACTAAACATGGACGTGCAGAAGTTGTCCGGTCAGATTTTTTCGGAAGCAAAACCTTTGATAAGATTGTTTCTTCTATAGGTTAAATTTTTGATCACATTTTGCTGAATGAATGAAATCCCCTAATCTAATCCTGCTTTTAGTATGCTATCAGTTGTTTCTCATTTATCGAAAATATGACAAAAGAAACAGATTTTTGCTCCTAAATTCCGTCTCCTATTTTTATTGACTATTTGATGGTTCTAGAAAAATTATTTCTCATTATTTTTTAGTCAACAAACTTTCTTTTTATTTTCTATTAATTTAAACACATGCGAAAGAAAAGTTAAGAAATCGAATGGAATCTTCCCTGACAGTCACCGGACTCTAACGAACTTAGACTAAGAAAAGCATAGAGAATCTGTTTTTCTGCCGCACATCAAGAATGTGGAATGCTTTACCGAACTCTGTTTTTTACTTATATGTATAGGTGAAGACCAATGGTGATCTTCCCTTATATTCCTTATAACCTCTTTTGTATGCGATTTGAATTAACAAATATTATTTTTATTTCAAGGATTGTAAACAGGTATTAAATTAATCAGTAATGTGTTTACTCTATTAGTTTACAATTTTTCAAAACAAAACCAAGACCCTAGAAAAAAGATTAAAAACATTAAATAAATGATTTGTCGGAAATTTTGTGTATGTTCTTCCATTGAGACGAGACAGTAATTTTGTATTGTCTTAAATGTCTTGCTAAAAATTAATAAAACATTAATTTGATTTGAATTTTCTATTGAAGAAATACAATACGTAATGAGTATACGCCCGAGTGCACCTAATTTGTCTATAAGAAATAAGTACAAATTTATCGATGATCGTAAACAGTGTCAAAGTCTATAAGCTGCAAAGAATTTTAATATTCTTGTTTATACATATACTATACATAAATAACATAATGTCATTCATAAAAGCACAAAGCTTTATGTTTGCTAGGAATAAACATATCTACATAATGTATGTAAGTGTAGATATAACTTGTACCTACTTATATAATAATTTATTTATTTATTTCAAACAAGTATTACAAAATCATAAATACATCAACTTACAGCTTATACTTAACCATTCGGTTAGAAAACATTTGCTGTAGCAAAATAATGTGATTTTTTTTATTTCTTTTTTCAAGAGGATGAGAGATGAAAAGATATTTTTTGCCTCTGGCTTATTGTACTTTAATCATATTGTAATAAATTAATTCCATCCGAATGGCAAACAAGATGAACTGCGAAAAATATCAGTTGAAGCTTAAGTTAAAAGAGTATCTTATACAAAAACGCCTACTTATACCCATATTTTGTGGTTATAATAATCTTCATAATCTTTTTTCAATACTTAAATACAAACATATTAGATCTTTTTTTAAAGCCAGCATTTTTGCCAGAGGCGCTTTAAATATTCCAAAAATAGACTTATACTATTGTTATTCAAAATACCTCATATAAAACATTTATGTATATTAGGGTTTCAATTTCTGAAATTAAAGATAGAAAAACTTCATACGAGTATTAAGAAAATTAAGAAACGTGTTTCCACTAAAAATGTTCATGCATTAATAATTATTTTTATTAGAATATTGGTAATATTCGAACAAAAGCAATTATCCTGCGGATTAATATCTGCATTTTCTTTTTCATAATATGTACAACCCAACCATATCCTATCCATTTCCAACAAGGACATGAGCACTAAAATAAAAGCAGCTCTTTTTCTAGGTGACACACAGGACACAGAACACAGCATGAAGTTCCATTTGTTTGTTTGTTACTGTTTTTTCTGTCTTGGATTTATTCACTTGGTCGTCGTTGTCGTCGTCGACGTCGACGTAGACGTTCGTGGTCATCGCTGTGTGACCTCAAGCCAGGCAGTGACATTTTGTCCTAGTTGTAGCCTAGGAGTCGATATGTTTACCCATATCATGTCCGGTATTTAGTTTGGTCGTTAACTGGAAGACAAACTGGGTAAATGGTTGTGGCAAGCAAGCTGCAAACACGATAACATCGTTACCATCGTTAAGTATTATTTACATGGTCATCTGTGACGTTGTTTTACCGTTATGCTATATGTACGCATCATATGGATTGAAGCAATATTATTGGCTATACCGAACGGCATCGTTATTCCAAGGAAAATCACTTTATGGCTGTTTTAAGTAAAGATATCGTACTTATGAATATAAAGGGTGTTTTTTTTTTGGAGATGTGTAGTTTTCAAGAAGAAATGATACGTATATAATTTAATGTTATGGCCAAAAATTAAGTTTAAATATAAAGATAAGCGTTTTTATTATGTTTTTAAAATGATTTCAGACCACTTTTTGCAGCAATCGGGGCCATATGTCTGCAATATTGCGCCGAATACTCTTTTCAAAGGCGTCAATTTCTCGGGCTTATCTACGTAGACAAAAAATAGTCCAGATGTGTTAAATCGCATGATCTTGGAGATCAAGCCTTGCAAAAATTGTTCAGGAGTAAGTCTATTGATTATGGCAAACCAAACCAAACATACATTAAGTGACAGCTGTCAACAAGACTAACTCCGAAAAAAGTATTGCCACATTGAAAGCCACACGCCTAAAAAAAACACCCTATACATTGTTCCTATATTCGAATGGCAGTTGGACCAATTTGGGGTTACCAAAAAATACCTAGAATATATGCAAAAAAGGACATGAGAACGTCACTCAGAGCCATCACATGTTCCAAATACATATTTTTGACTCAATTAAAAACGAAAATTAAAATAAAAATCTATATTTATTACGATTTCTCGTACAGGTGCCTCATTTTGTATGAATTTAGAAATTGAACTCTTTTTGAAACGCAAACTGCATTATTGGATTCACTTAAATGGAAAATGTGCTTTTTGCATATTGCAAATACATATATCCATTGATTTTTGATGAAGGTAACGTCGAGAGGAAGCTTTCGGTTCGCATAAAAACTCGAGATTTTAATAGAATTTGTGTTTCACTATGAAAGATAAAGTAAAACGTACATCTCGAGATTCTATCTTTATCTGCATAAAAATTTTATTTCTGATACAATTTTCTTCAAATTAGGAACTCAAGGATTCAGAAAATACCCTAGATATTTAATTTACCTTTTTTTAAAGTTTTAAAATAAGGAACTTGTGGTTCTTAATTAAATTGTCATACCTAATAGAGTACATCAAAATTTGAAAAGAATAATAATTTTGATTTTCTAAACAAATGAAACAAGATGATAACTAATTTTTGTATCAATTTTATTAGTTACATTTTTAAAATGATTCTTTCACAAAATTAAAATCAAATTCACTTCGAACAAGTTCTTCGTGAATTTTACTTAAACCAGTAATTATATTTTGAAGAAAAAAGGATGAACAATTTCAGATCAGTTTTAAGAAACATTCTTTTTATAGCGATTTAAAAAGTTACGCGATATTTTTGTTAACCTTTTTTAAATTAATTCTAAATACAATTACATTATGATTTTCATTAAAATTGCTAGTATTTGATAAATATTGTGTGTATTTTTTGTCCGAATTATTTTTATTTAAAAAAAAAAATTATTTTAACTCAAAAAATTAAAAAATTATTACGTTTTGAATTTAAAATTATTTTAATTAAATTTTCTAAATCTTATAAAAATATTCGTCAAAATATTTTATACATTTTTTTAGGTTAACAAAAATTGATTTCCTGAATTACAACGTTACAAAATTATTTATTATAAGTTGCGGACTACGAGGAACTTGAATGTTTTTTGTTAATTACATAAAATTGAATCATATTGTTTTAGGATTAATACAAAAAAACGCTCTCATGGATTTTTATTATTGAGGACATTTTTGAAAACTGTTTTAGGTACATATATCACATACAATTTTAGTGATATTTAATTCTGTTCAAAAGTAAATACTTTTTCCAAAATGGATATTTCTATAATTTAAAAAATAAGTCCTAGAAGTTAGTTGTGGTTATAGGGCTTTAAGTTTTGAATCTGGATAAAACATATTACTGCTCAGACCTCTAACCAGTCCAGGATCCTTCCTCATCATTGGATCACCGTGAATAGCGTTTCAGGAATTATATATGGATTTAATTTAATACAAATATTTAAGACGAATTTAAACTGTGCTACCAATTGGATGACCTTGTAACTCGCCAAATGTGGAAGTATATAACTTTTTGAATTTTAAATGCATGAATTTTGTTTGAAACGTTTTAAATAAAAAACAAACTAATTATGATACATGAAAACTCACGGCATTTGCCAAATTTTGGATCAGAAAAGTTATAAAAAGGAAACAGACATATTAATAACAAGAGTGAGTTGGATATAATATGCTTGTTTTGAGTTAAGATAATGAATTCGAAAAGAGATGCATTGAAAATGTATTCGTTTTTAATATTATGGATATTGCCTTGAAAATTCAAACTGTCCCTGGAGAAACCTATATTAATGGAACGACTAAAATATTTTCTTAAAAAGAAAAAATATTTGACTATGTGTTGTATGCATACAAAACTATTTCTATATAAAATAGTAAAATATTAATAAAATTTGGAGCAAAATTGGAAACTGGAAAATAATTTAGAAAAAATGATAAACTTAGAATTGAAAAAATTCTGCATACAAAACTATTCCTAATAAAAATAGTAAAATTTTAAGTAAATTTTCGAGCTAAATTGGAAACTGGAAAATAATAAAGAAAAAATAACAAACTGAGAATTGAAAAAACATTTTGGATACTACCCAGAAGAAAGGAAAACAAATCTGTATACATTTCCTTTCTAACTTAAAAATAAATGAGTTCCTAAGATTTTTTCAAAAAAGATTGATAGTTCCACACATGGCAAAATACTTGAAAATTCGTGGAGAATTAAATGGATTGAGTTTATTGGTTTGAAGTTTCGAAATAAATAGACATAGTAAATGTAATACTACAAAATGATCGATTTAAACCTTAAATTCATTAAAAATACAAACTTAAAAATTGTGTTAAGGATACTGTTGTTTTTTTTTTAAAGTGAAGGCTTAAACAAATTTGTATAATTTCTTTATTTTACAAGACTGTTGATGCGTTGAGATTTTCTAAGGAATACATATATTATAAATAAATTACAACCATGTTGGCTAACTATTAAATATTTAGCTTACCAATTCAAATATTCAAAATATTTTTAGATGCTTTTGAACACCATCATCTCAAATGAGGCGCTTAAATAATACGTGTATTTTTTTAACTATTTTATTTTCGTTATGAATTCTAACTCTCTCCGGCAACGCATTTCTATAATTCTTATTATATTTTGTGCTACAAAAATTATAGTTATTTTTGATGAAACTTGGTAGAGGTTGTAGATTTGACTCTGTAGATCATTTTAATAAACATAAACATATTAATAAATACATCAGAAAATCTGAAGTTATTCTTAAGAAATATTTTTATTTTCACGTTTCAAGAATTTTTTGTTTTCATTTTCTTATAACTTTGAAAAGGAAAAATGTCTTTAAAAACTTTACTGTGTGGGAAATCATTCTAAAAAATATGGAAAAATTACAAAAATTCTTCTTTTTTTCAAAACTGTGTACAATTTTGAAATTTGTGTAGAAAATGCATGCAAATTAAAAGCGTTCAAACGTTACAATACAAATTACATTAATTTGAGAATAACTTCAGATTTTGTTTGTCTACGAAAGTTTTGAAATATTGGTTTATATGTAGAAAGTACAAGTTGTTTATTAACAGATGACTCTTTGTTAGAAACACATTATCTAGCTCCGAAATAAATAAATCAAACAATTTATAATAAAAAAAACTTATGCCTTTGTTAAAATCAAGAACTTATTCGATTCTTTGTTTGACATTCGATGTTATCAAATATGTCGACGAATTTTAAGACTTCAAGTTTGTAGTAATAATATGTAAGTACTCAAGAGTTTAATTTGTTGTGTCTCGTGTCCTTTTTGAAGGTTCTCTGTAGTTTTAACCTTTTTTTTATTCAGCCCTATCGCGTGAAAGATTGTATGTTTTACTATTCCTCAAAGCAAAACGATTGCACTAAATTCAAAACAAATGGAATGTTGTATCCACGTGCATTGAAAGTTCTGATCGAATCGTAGAGCAAAATATGACCGATTGAGTAAAAGACTTGTTCTGCTAAGAATTCTGTTTGATGCCTCGTGAGCTCATTCCCAAAACATACATAAAAAGTCGTTTTACTTTTGAAAAAAGTATCAAGAACATTTTTGGAGATCCGAAAAAACTTATGTACATACTGAACTGTCAGAATATTGACATTCATTTTTAAAATTGTGAGATACCATCAAACTGCACTTACAAATAAAAAAAAGACACAAAAATAAAATAAAATACAAATTAAAATGAAAACGCCTGGTTAATAAGTACATGTGTTAATTTTCTTCTTTGAATTGTTTTGATACTGTATACCTACTTTGTGAAATTAAGACGAATGGCTTTTCTTTGAAACTGTCAAAATGACAGACGTCAAGAAACTAAATGCTGTTCACTATATTGACACATGAATTGATTTGTCTCTCAATTTTCAGTATAATAATAAATAAGGCTATAAAGTATTTTTATTCATATGTACATAATAACAGAAAACCAATTGGCTCTAATTCTCCCAAACCTGCTTTTAGATATCTCACAAAGAAAATACTTTATATTGCAACATAAAATAAACACAACTTTTTTAAACTGCACACTTGTAGAGTAATTTGCAATATTAAAAACATAGCATTTACCAATCTGACCGGTTCTACAAAATGTGCATTGCACTTGCACTAATGGTTATATATACTAAACTTATTTGGCTCACATTCAATTTAAATTAAGAAAACAAATTAAAAAAGAAAACGTTTTAGTCGTGCTGTTTAGTTTTTTATGTTTTTCTTTTTGTTTGTTTAGCTTAAAACTTGTAGTTCATTAATCACTCTTGTATAAATCGTTTATGTAGTTTATGTTTTAGTTTAAATATCTCTATCAGCAAGCAATAAAAATTGAAAAAAAAAACAAATCGCGTACATCATTAACAAATTCTATCTATATAAAGATACAATTCGACAAAATAAAAACCGATCAAATGGCAACGCAAAACCTCTTACTCAAAGTGCGCCCTTGATCAATCTAAATGAACAAAATAAAAATATATCGAAGCAAAGCATTTTTTGATCATAATTCTTTTGTTTTGTATAAATTATACTTTGGCCAACATTGTGTGTGAATCATTCGAAATTTTCATTTAACATTAGATTCTCAAGCACATCCGCATCAACTCAAAAGGCATAAACCGCATAAGAAATACACTGAACAAATTATTAAATTATAATCGAATCAATGCTTAAAATCAAAATTTGCATACCAAAAATACTCACAACGATCAAAATAGTGAACATCTTCTTCTTCTTCCTAATAAAAATATACTCGTACATAATTGTTAAACAAAAAAGATCTAAATATATGGATGTGCTATGATTGCAACGTTTTTCATACTAGTTGCAATTTTACGTTCACTCCGTTGGAGAAATCGGTCATCGTCGGAGAGTCTTGAGAAGAACGAAACCAGTTGCTCGCCAACAACCGACCAGCCCAACGATTCCGATGGCCAGTCTAATTCGACGATAGTTCATGCGGCTGGATCAGGACCCGAGACTGGTAGTCGCAGGTCAAAAGATTACAGCGACAGCAAGATCACCTATCAACGACTCTCGCGGCCTAGATTTAGCCTGCAAGTGAATACTCCTTCATCGTCGTCGTCGTCGAGAAGATTCAACGATCGCACCTACTCAATTGGGACACTGGTCCGGACAAGACATGGCGACGCAATTGACGGTGGTGATTTACACCAATACAAATCTCAGCATCAGCAAATAGATCTACATCAGCCCAACGAGAATAGAAATGAAGAAGGCGGACCGTCTCCGTCGCATAAGTCACCCGAGAACCAAGATAGAGACCGCGACCGACACTGTCAGAACGACAGTCAATTAGACGCTGATGACGATGATGATGATGAAGACAACCGTCGCGATGCCGAGGAATTCTATAATAGCATCCAAGATTGTGCAGCTTCTTCATTAAGCAACATATCCGGTGGTCCGCCATCAGCGTCCCGCCGAAAGCGCTCCTCATTGTTTTCGCGCAGTGATTCATCGGCAACGACAACCTCGTCGACAAGTGGCAGTGGCACCTATACAGGTGGCAAGCGACGATCGACGGCTTCTATAATCTCGTCATCGATGTGCTCCGATGTGATTCCCATTGATCGACGCAGCTCAACGGAACATAGTCGGGCCAGCAATACTCGTCGGTCGAGCGGAAGAATCCGCAGATATATAACACGAATGACGATAGCAGGAGCTCGTAGACGTACCACTGGCAGGTAGATAATTTGATCGTTTTCTCATTTTCTAACTTATTTTTTGTTGTAAATTTTTACTAACCATGCTAAAGGATCGATACTTAAGGAGCCATAAAGTATCTATGACAACAAAATAAAAACTACTGTGAAATTAGATCTTCGCCAAAATTTCACGCGTGGGTGCGTGCGTCGCGTCGCGTCGGTTCTTTATTTTATTCAATTGGATGTATGATGACAAGTTAATATTGTCAACTTAAACTTGGGGCATGTATCGTATCAGATTTCGGGTTGAAATATTTGGCATACTAATTTGAGAATTATCGGGGGCGGATTCATTGTGAAATATGTAATTGTAATTCTTATACACACCAACGTTGTTTGTTTTGAATTTAATAAATTTAAGACAATTTTGCACGCGATTTTCAGATTTTCTTAAGTTGACATTTAGCAATTTATTCAAGACAAATTAATTAAACGTTTGCTTCTTTATTTGGAAGATTTTATTTCTACATATTTGGCGTGTAATCCGTCATTAAAACTTTGATTGAAGCCACCAACAGCACAAGTTTCCATTTCAAGCTTAAGGCTTCTCTTTTTTATCGATAAAAAATAGTTTTTTTTTAATAATTTAATTTATTTTAATTTAAATTTTTACAAAATTTGTTATTCTTGTGCTCTCTTAAAATACCAAGGGTACTTTTAATTCACTTCTTTTGGGGTTATGATTGATCATTTTTTTAATGGTAGAGAAGTTATTGAAAAAGTAATAAAAATCCACTAATGAACCGCAAAATTTATTATGACAATAAAATAGGACTCAAACAAACGGATTCAATCAAAATAGGATTTTTTTATGTCAACGTCAGTTTATTTTTGTTTGATCAATTAACTTTGACGTTATGGATTTAAGTTTAAGATCTTATACAAGATTTTGATCAACCATGACTAACTTAATTATTATTTAAATGAAAGTGGAATTTTCTTCTGTTGGTCTGTCAGTCTGATATTTTCGTTTTTTAACTATAACCCTTTTTTAAATTTCGTTGTCAGAGCTTTTTTTTATTAAAAACTTTCAAGAAGTTAAATAGGGTTTAAATTTTAAGGACTACCTGAAAAATTAAACAAAAATAATTCATTGGATGTGGGTGTTAATGCTGTCTTTCATAATTTACATGTTAAGGGTAATTCATTTAGTGGTTAGAAGTTAGTAGCACTGGCTTTTGTCACTTGTCAAACTCAGCTGTCTTTTGAAGTTTTACAATATAGCTTTGTTGTTTTCCGTTTACGATATGGATCGCTTGAATATGAAATTAAAATTAACGTTTTAAAATAAATGAAAAGTTACTAACAAAAATTGTTGATTCAAAAGTAGCCACTTTTCGCGCATTACGCTATAGTTATGATCACGTCATAATCTATCGACTACGCAGACAATTGATAAAATTGTGAATAAGTTTGAAGAGAGTGGAGACGTTATTAAGGTCGTAAGCAAGAATTGCTTAAACGTAATATGTAATTTACGCCCATATTCCGAATTTCGATCGAAAGTGAATTGAAATCACTGTTCAATTTCACGTAAAATGAAATTGCATGTTCTTCAATTCAATCGATTTCGAAAACTTCGAAATTGCTTCGAACTGTCAGAACTGAAGGATCATCGATTTTTATTTTGTTTCTGAAGTAAGAAAAAAAAAAGCAGAATTCAAGTGAAAAAATAAGAAGACGAATTTTGCGAGACAAATCAAATATATTGGATTTACCTGAAACAATGTAAGTGTGTGAAAACTATGTAGAATCGTCATGATAAATAAAGTAAATTCTTGATTTCCTCTTTTAAACTTTCATTGTAATTTTAAGCAAAGACGCTTTTTTATATGTTCTGACGGAAATATAACCTTTTATAATACCTTCATTGATTCCTTCAATTCAAAAACTTGCTGCAACCCTCCGATTCCTAGCAGAAAAAAGCTATCAAAGATCAATTCACAGAAATGAAAAATGTGATTTGAATGCGTTAAAAAAATGGAACAAACCAAAATACAGAACATCCATTTGCATGTTCGAAAATCCAATTCACAATAACGAATTGTGGAACACCCAAATTCACTTTCGCAAAGTGTATTCACAATAAGTGAAATGCAGAACATGGGCATTAATTTCGTTTCAACTGGCTTGTATTTTAAGACTTTGTTGGATTTGTTTATCAGACTTTTAGAACAGGTTAAGCACATCGAATATTTTGCAAATTCAATTAATCTAGTTTTTGTTATGATATGAGTACAAAATAAGTGTTTCTTTTTAATTTAAAATTACCAAATTATAAATTTTTAAGCTTTTTAACGGACAATTTCTTGAAAAAATCTAATCTTAAAAACTTGGTTAAATGGAAACTTAGAACTTGATTAAGTTCTAATTCATTTCATCATCGTGCTCCCCATCGAAACAACTCTCATTAAGATCATAGTTTAAGATAAAACTTCGATTGATTTCACCTTCAAATTTCGGGATCTAGGATACTAGAACTCGTTTTAGCAATATTTTTAATTCTTTAAATGGTTTTTTAATATTGTAGTATGTATTAAGTTCTACTAAGTATGTGGATTTTTTAAATTTTATTGATAAATTTGCTTACCACAAGTTTCAGATTAAAAAATACACAAACATATGTGGGTCTTAAAGTCAAGTTTCGGAACTATCGGAACACAAGATAACATAAAAGCCATGGACATTGTGTCGAGAAATAGCTTTAAATCTCAAATGGGTATTATGGCCATGAACATTGTTATGAAATAAATACGTAGGCATAAGAATCCAAATCATCCTTTCCGAGTTATTTCTCTTCACAACGCGACCCTTTTGTATCTGCCACAGTAACTTTAAGTCCATGCACTTTAAAAGGAAGACATAAGGTCTATGGACCCTTTGTAAACTCGTGTAACCTTTAAGTTCATGGATATTCTAGCCGCAGATGTGATGTAATGCAATAATGCCACAGGTCTAACCACAGTTAGCAATTCAAAAATCTATTAAAACCAAAAAAGCAAAACAATGCAAAATATAGTATTAAAGATTTCTCAAGCATTCTCTATCGCACAATTCAAAAGGAATAAAAAGAAATGCAAAGCTAATTTAACTGCTAGGTGAGAATAAATAGTGAATTGTGTTTATATTTCATTATCGTGCTCCGTTAATCCATCAGAGAAAATTCTCTGAAATCTTAGAAATAGAAACTGTCCAAATATTATTTATTGATAGAATGTCAGAAATGTATATCAAGAAATTTTTTCAGGTGCTATCAAAGTAGTAAATTATTAGTTAGAACTTTGTTTCATTCAACCGAGATCTAAGTCCTTAAAACCCAACAATAAATTTACACAGAGTTATAAAAAAAAATTAAAGAAAGTGAAGAAATGCTCGAATTCTAAATATTTTTAAAACAAAATTTCAAATATAAAATGAGAGTTATTGGATCGAGTTTTAAATTGATTTTAGAAATTGGCTGGAGTTCTAAACTACACTTTTTTTAATTTTAAACTCAATAGTTTAGATAATGGTTTTGCTTTTTTAAAGAGGGATACTTGACAATTCTAGATTTTCAAAATGAGCTCATCCTTTAAAACCAAACGGTCAATTTTAAAAAATTTAAAAATGTTTAAATTTTCAGTAAAAACAACATTCTTATTATTATAAAGTTTTTCTTTTGACTAATAATTTAAATTTATTCCCAATGACACAACTTTTAAAAACGTTATTCATCTTTACGGGATATATTATCTTTTGCCTACAGGTCTTAATTCAACAAACGGAAAACCTTATGGGGCTTCAAAAAATCAGCCAAAACATAATCTGGTTTATATGTTGGTAGTGTCTTTGATCCGTGTTTTCCTGTTAATTAAATTGATATTTCTGTTACAATTAATTGAGCCGTTTATTTTGAAAGTGGCATAAGTCACTTTTTTTTTAAATCGAGATATTTAATATATTCGTTATACCGTTAATTACCAATACTTCTCTCGAAGAAATCTCAATAGTTCTCAACTTATTGAGTGCAAATTTTTTAAAAATGAAAAGATACCGTTCAATTGTATTTAGTGTTGCCATCAACTCGATTTTTTTGAAAAAGTGACTTATGCCACTTTCAAAATAAACGGCTCAATTGTGTAATTCATACTACGTAGCTAAAAACATATTTCGAGGAAATCATGTTTATCCTTTTTTTAAGAAGAGTTATTTGTTCCTATTTGAAAAACCAACAATGTTTTTGAATATCTGTTTGGCTATTGGTATAATCCAAGTATAAAAATTTCAAAAAGTTATCTTTTCAATATTGTTATGTACATAGTTAGTCATACAGCTAAAAAATCTTTAGCAATTGCATCAGTCATTAAAAACGAGTATATTTCTCTAGCCTAACTCTGCAAAAAATAAAAGCACCTATTTTTATATCACCACTCGATCACTTAACTTGATGTTCACAACAAATTTGATTTACTAATCATAGGCCAAGGTCAATTTGATTCGTTAACTCACATGAAAAGTGCACATTCATGATTCTCATAAGTATCAGAATAAAATTACCTCTAATTCTATCAGCAATATTATTAATATTAATAATTGACTGTAGTAAAATTAGTTAGGTACCTATTTTTCGGTCATGCAACATAAAATTTTTTAAACCATAAAGAATATTTTGGTATATTTAAATTTGTATTTTATTTTTTTTGCAAAATCATTCCAAATGCCACTCTGCTCTCTGGCTATGGTCCAATTTAAATTGAATGTACAATTCTACAGCTGAGATGAAATTTATTTAATTTTTTTCTAATATATGTACATATGCCTACATAATTATTTCACTTCGTAATAAATTTCCGACACGTTATTAGTGGTTTGGAAATTATTAGTTTCTAATATAAATAGCTATTAAATAAGTATTTTGTTAATAATATACCTACGACCTCAAAAAAATTTGTTTAAATACAAAAATTCATCCAAGAGAAATAATTCGAAATAAATTATTCAAAAAATTCGACTTAAATTAAGAGAAATTAAAAAATATACATGTATATTTGTGATCATGTGCCTTTTTAATTTTTTTTTTCAACTAACTGTAAAAATATTTTATTAAGAAAAAAGGAACTTATAATTAGTACATTTTTAAACTGCATGTACATAATATATTTTGTTGTGTTATATTTTTGTGTGTAACATTTACACTATTAAACTTTAATTGAAATTTGGAAACAATTATTTAGTATTAAGAATAAACTTAAATACTCGCTTCACACAAAATGACTTGAAGCTAAATTTCGTTCTATGGGAATTTGAAAGATTTTCTACAATCAAAGATTTCAGAATTTTTTAAAAAGGCAGAGTTCCGCTAGATAAAATTTCTAATGACAAAACTTCCAAAAGGCAAAAGATTTTTGAAAAATAAGAAATAAGGTTTATCATACTAGTTTTGTATCAGGGCAATGCACTTGTTCATTTATCAGACAGCAAAATTTTAGATGAAATGGTATCAGACGCATTTCCAGAAATATGAAAGACATTCACAAATTTGGAACGAAGTTGAATTTTGGTTAAACGCTTTTTCTTAAAGCCATCTGGGTTAACTAATGGAGAGCTTAGCAGAATTAGCTATATTTACATTAATTGCTTTTAATTTTCAATTTTCTCTCAAATTTTCTAGTTGCATGCGATTTATAAAATCAGTTGTTGAAATATTAAACTTTGGGACTTAGAATTGAATTTTTACGTTTTAAAAAACTACTTCTGTTGTATTTACCTTGAAGTCAAAATTTAATTAAATAAGCTTTAAAAATTCCTAAAACTTTGTTTTCCAAAATATTTCTGTTTTTTTTTTCTAGTTTAATATATTCAAAACACATCATAATGCTATCAATTCGACTGTATCAAATAACTTTTTTCCAGGGCCACTATTTAATGTTCAAATACAATATTATATTTAAAAATGTACTTACACCCAAAATATTATAGAATAGAATTACAATTATTTAGTTAAATCTTCGGTTCATATTTCAAATATTCATCTTACTTTATACTCACTTTTCTATTATCCTTTTTATATACTTTCAGCTTTGATGTAGAAAATGGCCAAGGCGCTAGATCTCCGCTTGAAGGCGGTTCACCAAGCGCTGGATTGGTTTTACAAAACCTCCCTCAACGTCGCGAATCCTTTCTATATCGATCGGATTCAGACTTTGAAATGTCCCCAAAGTCCATGTCAAGAAATTCTAGCATAGCAAGCGAAAGGTAAATAAATTTAAATGTATTTATGTACATAAATTATAATATTTTATGTTTTGTGTATTGTTGATTTTTTTTTTCTTTTTGAAACATAATTTTGTAATAGTATATAAAAAGCATGTTTTAATTTATAAATCATTATTATTTATTAACATTTATAAAATGAATAGAGCAAGTTTATGTTTTACAAACACAAAGTTTTTTAATTTACTTTCTGGCCCTAAAACAATATTTTTTTTGTTTTAATTTTTCGAACAAACATAAACTTGCTTTTTACTGTAAACATATTTTGTATATTAAAATAAAACATAATCACACTTTTTTTCTGACATGCTAAACCCCTGTTTCAAAACCAACTTGTTTGTATAATCCAAAAAGATTGCACCGTATAAATCCAACGTTTAAATTGAAGTGTGTTGTAGTTTTTTGGCTTTTTTATTATCTTGAACCCTTTGGCACAAACCCTTTTCTTTCATAATAATTTAAGTATTTATTCAAAAGCACTTCTTTTCAATCTTAATAAATGTTACTTTAAGTCAGGAATAATTAACGTACGCATTCCAAAACTTGATACTTGATCAAAATATTGATGCAAAACTATTTTTAATTTATGAATTTTCATTGACCGCAAACCATTTAAACTCAACTTAGTTAAATTTGACTTTGTTTATTGTTTAAAGGAATAAATGTTTAACTTAAAAATCTGAGGTATCCAACTTTAAAATGAAATACAATACAAGCGAATTTATTTTTTTTACAGAAATTTTAATTTCGAACATGAGGAAAACATTTTCTAAACCAAATATTTATTGATCCTAATAAGGATATCAATTCACATAATAATAGGAACTTATGTGTCAGAAATCAAAAAGAACAACCTTACATAGGGCAATTCGTTTCATTTCAAGTTGGTAACGCTAAAATTTGACACCTGTTAAATTCAGCTGGCATTTAAAGTATCAAAATATTAGTACAAAATATTTCACTTACGATTATGGATCGCTTATCAATCGAGCAAAGCGTTAAACTACTTTTCTTGCATTACTCTATGATTATGGTCATCATAATCCACCAAATATGCAATCAAGCAAAAGCATTACTGATGTCGTAAGACCTGTGCATAAGCGTAATTCACGCTGGAAGTGCTAATGATGATCCAACTTTATCCATTTTCCGCCCGTTTGCAGCAATGCTCAAATGCTAACTGATTTGTTTTGATGACTTGGAAGATAATTGGTTCCAACAAAACTCGGAACAGTCCTCAGAACACGACCAAATTGTATGCTATTTGATACCGTTTTTTTCTATGAGGCTATACGCAAAGGACAGTGTTTATGTTGCTTAGTCCCATGCTTTTGACATATTTAAACAAACACTACTCAAGTTATAACCAAGTGCTTAAAAATTACCTCAAAAAATATCGTGATGTAAATCGTCTGGCCATTTGAATGAGATACTTTTCACATTAAATGCCAAAATCCAAACTTTAAAATAAATACAATTTTCAAATAAAAATGAATTGCTTTTAAGCTTAAATTTCGATACTAAAAAAATTAATGATCCTGTATTTCACAACATGGTCAAATATTGGGGTGTATCAATCTATTTTTCACAATACTTTGTCCTACAAACTTATTGGACCTATTCACTGTTTTCAAAACACTTGAGAAAAATACGTTGATATACAAACTTATTGGACCTATTCACTGTTTTCAAAACACTTGAGAAAAATACGTTGATAGCAAATTATTGGTAAGGATTATTTTTGTCAATGAATCAGACAAATGTAACGTCATTTCGTTGATCGATCGAAGTTCTGACTTAACGTCGAAAATATTTTACTTTCACATTTCTAGATTCAAAATCTATTATAAATGTGCTTTGCATCAGTGTCCAGGTTAACAATTCCAAATTTTATTGAAATCAAAACCAAAAACTTATCTTATTACTTGTTTTAACACTGATGCATTATTCAAGCAGATATATTTGATATTTTACATATCTTTGCAAGTTAAGGCCCTACAAAGGTAAACTTTAATTAATAAATCAATGATTTCATTTGCGACATACACAAATAATAGGACGTTGAAAATTATATAATAGAGTTTGCTTTTTAACCGAATTTTATGTATGTCTCTTCAATCTATATAATTCCGTAGTAGATTCAAAGTTATTCTTTCCCTTAATGTACTTTAGAGATACCTACGAATGGTAGGTATCTCTACCATTCAACAAATATCAAGGGACTAAAACTTCAACTTTTTGTTTCACCATTTCTTCTGCAGGTTTTGTAAGATTTTGTTTAAATTATTCAATTCTGTCAAATACAATATTTTAATGAACACAAACCACGCATTATGCTTCAAAAAATCATTTTTATTTTATGGAAAAATAAGTTGCGAAATCCTAGAACAATTTGTTCGAGTAAATATCTGAATATACATACCATTAATTGACTCGTCTTTATAGGTACTATCAACCATCATGTAGTTCATAAACAAAACATTAATTTGATTTACTATATTAAAGTTGATGAGTTTGTTTTCACTTTCCTTACAACCAATCAAAGAGTTCAAATCACTTGACCTTAGCCTTAATATTGTGAAGCATGTTCAAACCCATATACATAAATACATAGAAGAACAGTTGTTCCAATCAAGCCTTTTACTCAACAGCTTTACAGTGTTTGATAAATAAAAACAAATTACAAAACCAATTGCACTGAAATCAAATTCCTTCTTTATTAATGGACAAAAACACAAAAATTATTATACTATAATATATCTGTTAAATATACCCACATTATATGGTACATATACATTTTAAAATTAAAAAAAAAAATATGTATATTTAATATTTATTATTTAATTTAATATTAATATTAATGAGTAAACAAATAATTATAAAAAATACAAATAATTATTTAACCAAAAATATCTCAATAACTGTTTATATATTTGTTTTTTTTTTTTTTTTTTTTTTTAATTCAAACTATGACAACCAAATGGTTTTGATCTTTTTAAAAAACACGTTGTCACCCTTTCAGGTTTAAAGAGCAGGAGGCATCCAATCTAATTGAAAGATCGTACGTATATAAACAAAAGAAAAACAAAAACTGATGTTTTTTGCTTGCATTTGTTTAATTTTTGTTTTGAATTTATATTTTGGCGATTTCAATTTGGTTTTTAATTTTTCCAAAAAAAAAAATACAAAAAAACCATCGGCTATAATTTTTTAATTGCAGTAGCTTTAATTTTAGTTGTTTTAAATTTTCTTTTATCTTCTTCATTTTGTCATGCAAAAATTGCTTTTTCTGTTTAATGCCAAAATTAAATATAATTTAGAGAGAAAAAATAAATAAAACATTTTTGTTCGATGTGCGTGCTCCTGTTGATTAGCCAAACTTTTCGCGTAGATTTCTACATACTACTGTTTTTTTTGTTTAGTTTAACACTAAAACGCTTTCTTAGAGCATTATTGCAAATTTTATTGCTAAAAAAAAAACATACAAAAATATTTAAAAATGTAAATCATCAGAACATATATCTATTACGATATGTTTCTTACATACATATTATATACATATATATAGACATACATATTTAACTATATAGTTCAATTAAGTGTTATCTATAATTATTTATATAATTATTGGATGCAATTTATTACTGATATTGCAAAACCAAAAACAAAATATAAACTTGGCTGTTGTTAAATTAGAAATTATGTTGAGAAATTAAGCTTTCTTTTTTCCTACGTTATTATATCAATTTAGTTAATTAATTCATTATTTAAGAAAAAAATAAACAAAAGTTAGCTTAATTTTGAAGCTACTTAAAAAGAAAGAATGCGTCATTGAAAAAAAACACATATTTCAACAAAACCATGAACACCCTGTAATATTCAGTTCATTACTTATTTGATATACACATATTTTTGATAATTATAAAAATAACATTTTATTTATATGAAGAGGTGAGTTTAAAATCTTCAATTTATGAATATTTATGTATTGATTCAACTGCATAGTCAAAAAATTAAGATTGAATGGATTTTGATCTGCTGCCGCTATCCAACAAATCTTCCTAACTTCCATTTTTCAGAATGAGCAAGTATGTAAATAAACTTCTTTTTTTTTGTCAAACAAGTCGAGCGTCAAAAATATTACGGTTTTTTTTTTACTGTTGCGCAAACAAAACAATATTTTTTTTAAAGGATTAAGATTAAGTACTGAATTAGAATCTCACCTTTAAAATTTTCTATTACATCAGGTTCTTTAAACCATTTTAAAATGTTAAATAAAACCAAAATCAGGGTTTTTAAGTGTAAATCATTTTAGCATCTTACCTAGTTTCTGGAAATTTTCATTACTTATGTATGAGTTTTTTTTTTACTTTGTAATTAGTTTTTATTGCTGATTTCGAATCCGTTCAAGCCCAAATGGTTCAGCGTTTCTGAAAGTTTAATTTGAGACACGTAAAATTTAACAACTTATAAAGATTCTTCGAAAAGCTTATGAAATACTAAAAATATTTTAACTGAATATCGAAAAAAGTCAATTTAGATTATTTGGAAAACTATCAAGAATTTTATAGAAGAAAGCTACCTTATGAATTAAGATAGCGTTCAAGGTCATAGAAACGCTGATTAATTATCAGCTCAAGAAATATCTCGAAGATCGGAAGCTTCTTAATGACCGACAATACGGCTTACGCAGCAATATGTCCACTGGTGATATCATTGTTCATCTCACGGAACAGTGGAGCAAATTTTGACATCGTTTTGGAGAAAGTAAGATTATTGTACTTGATATTCCAAAGGCATTTGATAGGGTTTGGCATCAGGCTCTCTTATCAAAAATGCGTGCTTTCGGTTTTCATGAATAACTTCTTCAATGGATTAGTAATTACTTTTCGGATCGTTCAATACAAGTAGTATTGGATGGGTTCAAGTCTGAAAACCACACAATAAATGCTGGCGTGCCTCAGGGCTCTGTTTTATCTCCAACCCTCTTTTTCATTTTTATTAATGATCTCCTGCTGCAACCTCTTAACCAATACATTGTTTCGCTAACGATAGTACATCCCTCTTCTTCGGGTGTGAAACTGCAACGAAAAAATATGATAAGCTCATTAAATTCTGACCTTAACACCATTGTTCAATGGGGAATAAAAAACCGTGTGGAATTTAATGCTTCGATTGGTGATAATACCAGCATAGGATCATTTACGTCGCTTGAACATCGTTGCAAAGTTTCTTTTTTTTACCGTTATTTAACGGTTAATGCTCTAGAGAAATAGCCAGTTGCATTCCTACCTTAAACTATTCAACCGTAATACTCGCGTTTCTAGGAATGCTCATCAGTATACCCTCTAGCCCAACTTCGGTCGTACTGTCAAGTACAGAGATTCGTTCTTTAGCCATACTACGCGAATGTGGAATGCCTTTCTACACTCTGTCTTTCCAAGTCATTGCAATATTCAGGAATTCAAAACCAATGTGCACCGACACCTTCTTTCAAACCCTCTCTTCCTTTCCTAGTGCTCTCACTGTGTCTTTGCATAATAATATCAAAAACGGTTGAAAAATTTGATGACAAAACTTCTTTGAAAAGTGTTACTTACTATTGAACAATTTTCCAAAATTTGCCGAAACAAAAACGGAAAATATAATGTTTTTTTTTATTAATCAATTAAATAATTAAAGTGAGTATACTCCCAAGTGTACCATCAATCCGTTTAGCTTTTTAAGTAGTGACACCAATAATTTGTTGGTACTGGACGAAAACACGTTAAATCGGTCAAAGCGGTCTTAAGATTTTTCGCAATTTACTAAAAATGTTGGGTTGTACTTAATTCGGCTTAAATATAATGTTACTTAAAACCCCTTTTTCACAAAATTCGTCTGTCAGAATTGTTGAAGAGAAGTTGAATTCGACTATATCGGAGAAGTTATAACATTCAAGAACTAAGTATGTATATGGGAAATATTCACTAAAATCGGTTTAAAACTTAAGCTTCCATTTCTGTCCCTATTCGATTTATAAAAAGTTTATATATACCTATCCTTGGGTAGATTATCATGTTGTAGGATACCTTTCAAACTTTCAAATACCTTAATCTAACCCGACGCTTATCCTATTTTTATACTGAGTACGATTAACTTATTTAATTTTGTTTTATCTTTTGAGTGATCTGCCCTATATATCCAGCACTATAGATATATTTTAATTATATCTATAGTAATATCGTAAACATTTCATTTATATTCAATTAATATAAAAAAAACTGAAAAACCAACACAAAATTTTATCGAAATTAATCTTTTTTTTTGTGTTGTTTGTTAATAATATCATTTTTAATTATTTAGTAGGTATACATTGCTATCTATTCGGGCAAAAGATGCGTCTTTATTTTTTTAACTATTATACGAATATAGCGAGTATTCACACTAAAATAAAATGAACAACACACAAAGCAATTAAACAATCCCGAGTATTTCACAATCATATTAAAATCAATTAAGTGAATGTGTCTATGACATTGTCCGGCAATTTTGTGCGTTGATGTACAGTGGAAGTTAAATTGGTTTAAAAGTAGAGATAAATCAATCAATTTGAAAACTTACTAAAAATATGACACACATTTACACAGTTGTTTTTCAAATATTTTTTTGTAGAGTCATTGAACACAAATTCTTTGGTCCACGTACTTATACTTATATACTTATATATAACTACTGGTTTAAGAGCTTACATTCAGGTTCAAATCGTGTACAAAAGACTCCGAAATTGTGTATGACATGTTTATGCTTCATGAACAGTAATTGAACGTAAGTTATTTTGACGAAATCATTAATTAAAACCATATAGTTCTGAATCAATTTTAAAATCCAATCAGGTCTTATTAAATTGACTAAATTTAATCAAGATAAAGTGATGATATTGGATATTCCATCGTTAATAAAATATCTGAAACCTATATCAAATAAAAGGAATAATTTTACATATCTTTAATCCTTTAACAAAATAGTTAGTAAAAATTTTAGTTTGAAAGAAATTGTATTCTTTCCCTTTTTTCGTAAATATTTCAAAGAGTAGCCCACTGTAATTGTTGCGCACAATAGATTAAAGTTTTTGTGAATTTTTCATTTTATTATCTGTTAAATTAAACAAACCAAACACTAATTGAATGCCACTGTTTGAGTACATTCGTGATCGAAAACGTACTCTATTGATTGATATTGATCATTCAATTAGACAATAATTTAAACAAAAACAAAACCAAAAAAAGAACAAAATATTGGTAAATTTAATCCATCACTTTCTATCTTTCATCAAACTGAGTAAATTGAAAAAAAAAAACATCTAATATAAAACATATAATTTTAAGCTAAAATTTGTGTTTGATATTTTCAATCACATTAAATTGAATTTAACAAAAAATGATTAATTCAATGCAAACTGCATTTAATATATATTTAATTATTTACATACAAAGAAAAACTTTCAATTGTTTTTATTTTTTATTTCTTTGTAAGGATACCTGCATAAAGTAAAATATAAATTACATTTGAAAATGTGTTACAAGCCAAAACAAAAACAAATCTACACTTTATCATTATACGCGTAATTAATTTCCATGCCATTTGTACTCAACACGTACGTTTTTATGATTTGTATGTGGTTTGTAGGTTAATAAAAATTATAATTAATACAGACACAATAAGTAGTTGAATGTGTTGTGTACAGAGTCAAACTATTATTATTCAAATAAGTACGTAAATATTTTGTTTTGTTTGTTGTTTTTTTTTTTTTGTATTTTAATTTTACAATTATTATTTTTAATGGCAGAATTTTTGGGCATTCATTATGTGAACAGTGAAGCCAATAAGTTGACAAAAAATGTCACATTTTGAGGTACTTTGTAACTTTATTTTGCTTTTTTATCTTGTAAAAATTGAAAACAAAAATTTGAAATCTTAATGAAAACTAACATTAAAAAAATAAAGTTAGTTGGGAAAAACCATTATACGAATAACAGCTTTTAAAGGGTGATTTTTTAAAAGCTATAGGAAAGTTTTTCAAAAAAAAACACATAAAATTCGGAAAAATGCATGAAATCTTTATTTGAATCGATAGTACGGTCCATATGATTTAATATTTGAAGATTATTTCATGCAAATGTTAAGCTTGACTGCGCCTCAAATGGTCCATCCGCTTAGTCCATTTTTGGCATAATCTTTCCAACGTTTCGGCCGGTATCTCACGAATAAATGCTTTAAAAAAAAAAGTCTAAAGGCGTTAAATCGCACGATCTAGTCGGCCAATTGACCGGTTCCGAACGTGAAATAAAATGTTCGCCGAACTCGCCTCTCAATAAGTCCATTGTGGCATGTGGCACCGTCTTGTTGAAACCACATGTCATGCAAGTCAAGCTCTTGCATTTTGGGTAAAAAAAAAGTTGGATATCATCTCACGTTAGCGCACACCATTCACAGTTATACGTTACGATTCGCATCATCTTTGAAGAAGTACGGTCCAATGATGCCACTAGCCCATAAACCGCATCAAACTGTGACTTTTTCTAGATGCATTGGTAGCTCTTGCATCCTGATCTTGCATGGCTGATATTCACTATAAAATCGACAATTCTGCTTATTTACGTACCCATTGAGACAAAAATGAGCTTCGTCATTTAAGAACACAATTTTTCTGTAAAAAAGTGGATCTTCGGCCAACTTTCCAAGAGCCCATTCACCAAAAATTTTACGTTGCAGTAGGTCGTTCGGCTTCAATTCTTGCACCAGCTGTATTTTGAAAGGCATCACATCTTCCTGCGATCGGCGACGAATCGGTAATTGATGGTCATCATTAACACTGGCCGATACGGCTGCGATATTTTCTTCAGTTCGCACTCTACGCAAGTGTATTGGTGGTTTTATGTCCAACAATATAAATTTGGTGCGAAATTTTGTCACAATAGCCCGAATAGCAGCTTCAGTGGGTCGATTAAACTGACTATAAAATGGAAGTGCGCGCTATGAACTTTCCTAACAGAGCACGCATTTTGATAATAAAATTCAATAATTTGCTAGCGTTGTTCGTTTGTAAGACGATTATAATGGTTAAATTGTAGACCAAACTGAAGACGTTTGACTGTGAAACAAAACACGAAACGTGCGTCAGCTGTTTAAACGAGTGTTGCCAAAAAGAAAATAGCTAAATAATCACCCTTTATTTCTTGCAGTACCAAACAAAAATATTGATATACAGAGTCTTCCGATAAGAGGTTTTATTTTGATATTAAAACCAAAAAAAGTATTTTGTAAGATCAATCAATGGATGCTTATTTCTGTAAGTCCTTTATAACTTCACGAATTACATTGTTTAGGTCTTGAATCGATTGTGGATCATTGGCATAGACTTTATCTTTCACTTAGATCAAAAAGGTTAATGATCACAAGATCTCGGTCCCCAATTGTGACCAATTCTTGGAAAAATAATATGGTCAGGAAACTTTTCTTGCAAAATTGCGATTGTATCGTTTCTGGTGTTACATCAATATCTTCCAATTCCGGACATAAAGTATTGTTAACCATATCTGCATAGTTCAATCCATTCAACATAGTAGTCGCACTAGCATTATTTTAAAATAAATAAGTTCCAATCACTTTGTCAGCCCTAAAACTTCAGAGGCTTTTAAAAATCATTCTTGGATTTTCTGAGTCATAAATTCTGCATATTAACGTAGCCTCTGAAGTGAAAATGAGCATCATCAAAAATGATGTTTTTCGATGTAAATTCAGGTCGTTTTGAGATATTTCAAGAACCCAAAATGCGGTAGCATTATAGCTGGCGACTGACTGACTTTAGGTCTTGATTTAACTGAGCTTAAATAGCTAAGTTAGGTTAAGCTGAACCAACAAACTTAGACCAACAGTTGGCTCATTGTGATATCACAAGTATCTAAAGATCTACATATCTTTCTCGTTAAAACCAATTGGTGTAAGCAATAAATGTTTGAGACAATAAATGTCAGAATTTTTCAGATCACTAATATCATTGCAATAGAAGTCTTCTAAGTGAAGTCATTGTCTTTGTGATATGGCAGCACATGAAATACAAAAGGTGAGACAATGTCTCCTCTTCTTCTTAGTCTATGCAGCTTCTGCAGAAATTGTTTTCAGAATTTCCAAGTTAAAAAGTCTGCATTCCTATTAGGCATTGATCTGTAAGGATATCTATAACGGATCTAATGTGCAATCTTCCAACAGAAATGAGTTGCTTTGAGCGTTAAGCATAAAGCATTGGCCAAATTAGTAGTTGACCGACAAGTGGTTGTATGTATAAGTCCATGTGTGGTTCTCTTTCTTTATTGTAAAATGCTTTAGTGTAAATTAACAAGTATGTAGTTAAGGAAATACCGATGTTAGATTTGTTGTCCAACAAATATAATATTGTTCCATTCTTTGCAAGTTCGTCAGCTTTGAAGTTTTGCGGAATGTTTTTTATGACCCGCCACCCAAATGAAGTTAATGTTGAACTATCCTGACATCTCCACAAGAGATAATCGACAGTTTTGGACTATTATTGAGTATATGGAGACAAATTCCAATGATTGTATGGCAGCTTAACTATCTGAGAAAATGTGTGTATCAGTACTCAATATCACGTTTTCTTTGAGTCAAGAAAAAGCCTCTTTGTTCTTACTGGAAAACGCTGTGAAATGTGGCTTATGAAATATTTGATTCCAAAGATCAACGAGGAACCGACATACCTGTGTTTCGTCAACACTACGGGCTACAGCAATAAAGCAATTATATTCTCCGTTGTTCTTGAGTGGCACAATCGGTTATTCACATTACTCAACAACTTGTCCCAACAGCTCAAGTTATTCCACCAGTTACACTATTGCCTGTCTTGAAGGTGCTTCACGACGACCTAAACGAGCTTTAGTTTTGTCAAGTTAATGGTGAGTCTTAGCAATTTCATTGCGTTGTTGAAGCATGTATCGTTCTAATTTTCGTAATGGCGCTAGTATACTTGTCAACTGACAAAATATGACAGCTACAAAATTGATAGCTGCCCAAATAGGGCGCTGTTATTCCTGATCGACTTCAAATCAAACATTTTTGTTGTAAATCTTGAAGTAATTATCAAGATTATTATATAAGCTTTTGCAAGGAGAACCTTTTAAACAAAATTTTCAACTCGAAAAGTAGTAACTTAAACGTTTTTTTTTAATTTTTCGTAACAAATCGCCCGATTTTTATATTTTCTATTTTTTTTTTTTTTGTATTCTGAAAACAGAAAGTTCTTTTTAATTATTATCAACACTGACTTCGTTCCGGATGAAATTGGCAACACCATTGTCAATTTATTGATGTTATACATTTCATTTTAGATTTAATAATAATTAAAATTAGATCAACATTTATTAATTTTCAATAAAATTTATTAAAATAAAACAATATTAATCAAAATCTTAAAATACAAGAAAATTGAGTTTTTTAAAAAATCAAATTTATTTAAAATTAGATCTGCTATAATAATTATTTTTTCAACATGCAAAAGTTATCTCAAAAACGAATTGATGAGTTTTATCTAATTTTTATTTGAGGCATATTATAATTTATTACTTTTAAACGTTATAAAAAAAATATGAGCAAAAACAAAAAAGCTTCAAAAACTTGTAAAACATTTTTTGTCTTCAATAATTTATTATTATTCAAAATTGTTTAAACAATAAAATATGTATCTCATACTATCGAGTGGCCTTAAAATTCAAACAATTTGTTAAAAAAAAAGAAAGGTATATGTATATTATTTGTCCCTTGACATTCATACTATTTAAAAATGTTAATTTTAACCCTTTGAGCTTTGAAAAGCTAGTTGGGAATTTTTGTTTTCACTTTTTGGCCACACTGTCCATTGGAAACAAAAAATGTATAAGAAAAACAAGTTGAAGTATTGCCGTGTATGCACGATTGGCATCATCATCATCATCATGATCATGATCATCATCAACATCATCCCCCAAATACACATATCAACAGGGAAAAAATTTATTTTATTATTGTTATGTAAGCTAAAAAGCTACAAATAAAAATTATTAACCACACCAGAAGCGCTGCTCGTTAAAGTGGTCCACAGCCATGTTTTTGTGATTCTTGCTTCGGATCTCTGTCTGCGATGACAATAAGGGCGCGCAGTAGCAGTATTTTCATTTTGCGATGTTATTTTAACGCTGGTATCATAAAATAAAATAAAAAATACAAAAAAATAATAATAATAATTGCCTGCGAGATCTGCTATGTCCATCCAGCGCCACCGTGCGTCGCCATCGCCATCGCCATCGTCACCGTCACCGTCGTCGTTGCCGCCTCAACCGCCGCTGTTGCTGCTGCTGTCAATGCCGCTGCCCGGTCATATACGAAAAGATACACTCGTGACCGGTCCGGAATAATATGTTTTCCCCGCGTTAGTGAATTTTTCTTTTATTGAGAATACAAAAGAAAGAAAAATTATTATTAAAAATTTGAAAAAAAAAAAAAAAATATTTATATATCAAGTGAAGAAAAGTGTTCTGTGAAATGGAGTTATTCAAATTTACTCGAATTACGTGTTACAAATATTAAAAAGGAAAATACAAAATTTTGTAAGAGGTCTTAATCAGGCCTTTCTGATGTAAAAATTTAAAGAATTATTTTTTTTTTTCAAAAATCAAAATAAAATCCCAAAAGTGAAATGAATCATCATCATCATAGTTGTGGCAACATGATTCCGACAGCTTTTGACGATGAGGATGATTTGGCTGCTGCCATAGCTCATGAACGGAATAATATGTTTCACAAACCGCGAAGGTATCTACACTACTCGTATTTGCAGTTGTTATTATTAAGTAAAATCGGCGGCAGCGTCTATTATCCAGAAAAAAAAAACGATGCAATATACATAATTATAATTTTCCAACCATATCATCTGTTCTATAGTTTGGAACAATAATTTAAACAAATGTGTAAATATTTAGTATCGAAAATCAAATCGTTTGTAGAATTTCATTAAAATTTTAATGAGTTTTCAAAAGTTTATTTGTTTTTTTTTTTGTTTAATTTTATTTAAACAAAATACACAGGATAGTAATAGGTGAAGGCAGCTAGCGCCATTTAATAAACATTTCCAAAAAAAAATAAAACAAAAATTTCAGTTAAATTAATTGATGACCTATTTTAACGTAAGAGTCTGATAAATTGATTAATAAAAAAAACTTATGACTATATTTTCAATTTAAAGTTAATTTTAAAACAATTTATTAGGTGTGCGTATGAACTAGTTTCTAGTATGAATTATGTGCCATATTCAATGCTCCTTTTTTTTATTATTGTGAGAAGAGAAGATTTACTTTTTATTCTTTTTTAATCTAAATAAAAAAGACACTGATTTTTGTTCAAAAACTAAAAAAATAGGATCCAATTTTTAAGTAATTTCCTGTTTTGTTTTTAATATTTGTTTATTTTTTATTAAAGATTTATTTTGCAATGTTGTGATCATCGTAAATAAATAAACAAAAATATCCAATACCAAACTAAATTGCAAACTACGCAAAATTAATTATTGGTCTTCTTTAATACAGACACACATACTTTGGGCAAATTTTCAAAATCACTTTGCCTAAATGGAAATTTCTATTAGATGATCAAATTGCTAGAAAACAATTAATATAGTTAAATAACTTTTCCAAAACGTTGAGGTTCACGAATTTGGATATCGATAAAAATCCAAAAGGTAGGTGATTTGGATTCGAAGAATTCAATCAATTAATTGGTGCGGACCTCTGCAATCATATTAATCAATTTTTCTATGTAAAGGGTGGGCAAAATACAAGTTTATTTTCTTAAAAAATCAATAAAATGAACAAAATTAATTTTTGTGTTCATGTGTTGTGGCTTTACTAGAAAGATCAACCTATCAAATTGATTATGGAATACCACGTTATTTAAATGGCTGTCTCCGCTGGCTTCGCAGTCTCACATTCTGCTACTCCAATTCTGATGGTTTCGGGATGTAGGTCACGGATTGCTTAGATTGTTTCTGGATTTTTGGCATATAATCGGTCCTTTACGATTCTTCACAAAAAAAAGTCCAATTGATCCATTCCGCGTGAACCAGATGTAATCCAAATCCATGTCTTCAGCTCTATAATGTCCAACGTTCCCAGCCTTATTTTCGAATAAAACTGGTCAAATAATGCCTCCAATCAATAATCTCCATTAAACTGTCACGCCTCACGCTTCGTGGATGCATTGGCTTCTTGACAATAAAGTGCAGGTTTTTAGAGTGCCATCAATTTTATTTGTTAATATATCTTTCGAGTGCAAAATGCGCCCCGGTTACGATTTATTTTTTAATATTTCTGAACTTTCGTTTTAATTTCTTTTCTCGGAGGTATGATACTGGCTTTCTGTCAAAATATCAACTCCATTATTTAATAATCTTTATGGAGATAAATAAATTAGGTGGCGCGACAGTCCGTAAAGAACCAGGGCCTAGTGGCTTACAACTCTCAACCATTCCTGTGTGCGAGTAATTGCAGGGATGGAGGGGACCTACAGTTTAAATGCCGAATCCGAACGGCTAGATTGAGAAAGCACTTTTCATGACAAGAATTACTCTTGGAAAATTTGTCAATTCCTCGCAAGAGGCAGTCCCCTTAAAAAAAAACTTTAAGTGTCACAGGCAGGGAGATAAAAAAGTAAATTTGAGAAATGTACATAAATAAATGTATTCTATTAACTTTGCTGAAAATATTTCACATTTTAATTTGATCTTTAATAAAATTGTTCAAAACGTTCAATTAAAATAAAATAAGATTTCAGCTGCATTGAAATCAGATTGTTGGGTTGGTGATAATTTCCCCCAAGATATAATCCCCAAAGGAAAATCCCCAAATCCATAATCCCCAAAACGAAATCTCCAGCAGCAAAATTCCCAAAGAGAGAATGCCCATGGCAAAAATCCCCAAATGAATATCCCCAAAACAATTATGTTCAAGTAGTGAATCATGCGATTAAATCGCGCGCGCAATTTAAACGCATGATTCACTACTTGTACCCGTACCCGTGGCATGATGGTTAGTGCGTTGGACTGTCATGCCAGAGGTCTTGGGTTCGATCCCTGCCTATGCCATCTAAAGTTTGTTTCACGGGTAGTGCCTCTGGCGAGGAATTGACAAATTCTCCTAGAGTAATTCTTGTCATGAAAAGTGCTTTCTCAAATTGGCCGTTCGGATTCGGCTTGAAACTGTAGGTCCCCTCCATTCCTGACAACAGTACTCGCACACAGGAATGGTTGAGAGTTGTAAGTCACTAGGCCCTAGTTCTCAACGGACTGTTGCGCCACCCAATTTATTTTTTTATTCACTACTTGATCATAATTGTTTTGAATATATTAAATTTCATTTATATTGCATGAAATGCAATCCAAAGCTTTGGAAACAATAACACTCAAAACAAAGGAAATACTCGGCACTACAAAATAACACTTAGACAGCACTAAGCAAGCACTATGAATACAATGATTCTCTATAAATACTAAAGTCAGACTAAGAAGTGCATGCCTTCAGATTGATTTTTTGTTTAGAAATTGTTTATCATTATCATTTATTAATATCACAATAAGAGAATTTCATGACAGTTTTTCTAAAAACTGCATGCATAGATGAAGATATGCACGGATACTGGGGATTTGGAGATTTCGTGGGGATTTTGGTAAAATAAATTATTTAGTTGGGGATTTTGTCCATTTGTCTTATGTCTCTGGGGATATTATCAAAATGGATTAAATTTGTTTGGGGATATTATCCCGTGGGGATTCTTTTTTTTGGGGATTCAATACGACACCCCAGATTGTTATGAGCTCTAATTTCGTTATAACAGAAGCAAAGTAGTGAAACATTTATTAATTGATTTTGTAAATGTTCAAAATAACATAATCTCAACACTTCAGTTGACATATTTTCAAAGAGATTATATTTCAAAATTTTACATTATTTCTGAAAATTTTAAACGGAGATCTCTAAAAATGTGTTTTTGTTTATATGAGCATATTTATGTTTTAAATATTGTAAAATTGTAAACCAAGATATACTAGACTTCACATATTAATATAATGAATTCATATAAAGAAATAAATAAGTCTAATTTATAATTAGTAGATAAAAGTACTGAATGATGCAAATAAGTTTTATATTATTTTTGTTTTGTAATTAAATCACGATTAAGATTAAATTTTGTATTATTATTCAAAGCCATCAATCGTAGTTTTAATATGTGATTTGAATAAGAACATCATTCACTGATATAGTACACTCGTTTTGCAAAGCTCAAAATTGTTGCAAAATATACGCAAACACTTATTATTTAATTCAAGACAAGTTTTATTCCAGTCACAAATTTATAATCATCAAATCTGATCCCTATATTATAGTTTACATTGTCAATTCTTTATCGCTGTATGTAATATATACATATTAGTAATAAATATAAAATAAAGAACATTAAATCATTTATGTCCCTAAAAGGAAAAAGCTATTGTAGATTTTTTTTTTAAATGAATCAAACTATTCATACTTTCTACTATTTATAAATGAAAAATTTTCTTACCGCTTTTGAAATATGGTAGAAGAATTGTAATATTTTTACTGCTTCTTGTGTATTCCTAGGTATTTGGGTAACTAACCCACATACTTATGTTTAAATTTTCCAATGTCATGAAATGCTGGTGGTAACTCGTTAAAAACAGTTCAATCTAATAACATCAGCGTCAGAGTTGATTCAGACATTTATCAAACAGCCCATTAAAATGTATTTGTTGATGAAAGTGATGAGTTAATTAATTTGTTTACAGAAGTCTTCAGTGGCTGAAGAAAAAATTTATATCTGTAGTCTAGTCGACCTATAATCAAAAAGTAAGGCAGGATAATATGAAGTACAATAATAAAGAATGTGAACAATTTACAATGTCATTGTTTTCATTCAAAAATATTTTCTTGAGGAAAGATTGTAGAGTGGGTCATGGTGACTAATCCCTTTAAAAAGTAAACAAATGATTTTGATATACCGCTTGGTTATCATTGTAAAATAATGTAAATAAGGCGTTTAACGAATCTCCAACGCCAAAACTGATAGCCAATGACATGAAACTTAAAGAAGCTCTACAATTTATAGTTTCAAAAATGATGCATTTATAATTTACTCATGTTAAATTTTGTAGAAATAATTCTTCAAATTCATTTTTTTTATACAGCTAGGTTCTTAATTGGTATTAAAATGAAATTGAAATCCAATCAAAATCAAAATTGATGTTCTAAATTTCAGCTTTATCGATTTTGATTTTTTTTAAGTTAAATTGAAGTGAATTTCAGTGTTCTACATTTCGATTTTTGAGATTATCAAGTGATTTCAATTCGACTAGATTAAGTCCTTGTGATTTGAATACGACAAAAGGAAATCGTTTTAAAACAGAAGTAATTTGAATTATTGAAAATGAAGTATCATTAATTTTGTAAATAGACTTGGTTCGTAGAAAGTTGCAGCTTCTATTTCATATTTGAGGAAACGAACAAAGCATTTGAAACGATATTTTGCATGACAAATGTATTCTCTATAACATTTCGTGTAAACAGTTTTCCTTAAAAGCTTTCAAGACAGTTTTTTGAATGTGTCTTTCACCCTTTCGGCTTTCGGCCCTATTGTGGCCGAACAACATCTGTTGTTTTCAACCCATTTTTGAAAACAGCATTCCGTAAAACTGCAACTGCATACATAGGTGTAATGCACATCAAAACAATCTGAAGAAAATATGTACATCAATATATTATATTTAATTTTATTGAAAAGAACATAACAAATAAAACACAAGAAATTATACAAATTATGACAAACAGCAAAATTGTTTATTGACTGGTGTGATAAATGTCAGCTGCTTTAATAAACACACGAAGCAGGAACACATTGACATTGTTGAAAAGTCCTATGGGTTCTTGGCCCTTAATATTAAATTATTTTCATAATATGATATCCTTCATATGATAAATTCCCTTCTTGGAAGTGTTGTTGCTGACATACGACCCCAATTGCTGTAAAAAGTGGTCGAAAATTAGTTCTCTCGGATAAATATTTATTCGAGCCTGCTAGAAATAAATTTTTAAAACATAATGGAAAACTCTTATCTTTAATATGAAAAGCTAAATTTCTTACCATAACACACGTCTAAAAACCCTTTATATGTAACTTAAGTCTTCCTTAGAATTTTATTTTGTATACAGCTGTGATCAAAATAATAGTAGTGCGATTCATGGAATAATTACTATTACACAGAACTATTTTCACAAAACCTAATTTTTAATAAAACACACGTTTATCCTTGATTATTTCACTGTGGTTTATTTTTGGTTTTTGTTCGAGAACAATTTTAAAAAAAAATAAAACTAAATAGAAACACAAAATCGACTATTCAAAAATAGTAGTATTGAAAAAATGTCTGAAAAAAACTTAATAAAAATTAACAAAAAGAAAAAAAAAACTTCAGTATTTTGTGGTGTAACCTTTGTTATTGATGACAGCTCTACACTGACGCTGCATCCACTGTCTACCAAACACTCACAACGCTCCTTTGGTATGTTCTGCAAAGCATCCTTCATTACGGCCCACAGTTCTCGGTTATTAGAAGGCTTAGCTCTTCCAACCTCTCTCTTAACATCACCCCATAAATTATCAATGGGGTTTAAGTCAGGTGATTGCGTTGGCCAAGACATTAGCTCAATTCCATTGACCCAAAACCACGCTTTAGCCGCTCGACTTGTGTGCTTCGGATCGTTGTCTTGTTGGAAGACCCATTTCAGCGGCATATCATATTCAGAAAATGGAAGCATTGTATTTTGTAGGATTTCGTCATAGACCCGCTGCGCTGATCCATAATGCCTTCAATACATTTTATCGGCCCTACACCAGAGTACGAAAAACAGGCACACATTAAAATTTTAGATCCCCCATGTTTTACCGTTGGGTGTTCTGTGTTGGGTGGACGACGGACATATTGGCGGGATCCATTACCACCAAAGAGAACAATTTTACTCTCATCTGTCCACAATACGTTGCGCCATTTCTCTTTAGGCCAGTTAGGCGTATAAAGGAAACAACAAATATTTTTACTATAAATTTGTTTATCATTTGTTTATTGATTTGTTGTTCATACATAAAAAAATTAATAAAAAAAAAAAAAATTAAAATTAACAAAGTTACAAGCAGTCAAAGTGGGGGGTCTAAATAAAAGAGGGTGTCCTGGCGTGCATCCTACCAACCCTCCTGTTGATCTGAAAAACAAAAACCAGACGAATTCTTAATTATTATAGATGTCCCTATCGTTTGACCCTTGACCACACGATAAAGAGATGTATAAAGAACATCCTCTCCAAATTTGAAGTAAATCGGTCTATTAGAACTCGATATATCCTAACCGCCAGCTCGAAAAAAGTAGTTTCGAGAAAAACGCGTCCAGAGTTTTGAGACAAGTTTTCGTCAATTTTACTTATAGAATGATACAGAATACGTACATATTTTTAATCCATATAAAAATCCTTCCTCTACTTCAAAATACTGATTCGATGTTCTCTGATGAAGACGAGCAGTTCTACCCTCCTTTGACGCCTCTGAAGTCCGGAATTCCGAGCGCTCGAACTTCCGAGTTTCTATGACCTTCAAAACCAGTTTCTATGACCTTCAATTAACTTGTAAAATAATAGGAATATTAAAAAATCCTTTTAAACGCATATTCTTGAATGTCTAAACTTTGGAAATATGAAAAAAAAAATTTTTGATTTTTTCAAAATTCTACACTAGAATACCCCCTTAATGTCATGGATGCTATAGTTCAATGAGCACTACTATTATTTTGAACACAGCTTAGATCTATTTTTCATTTTTAACAAAATACAGACAGATAAACACTGCTCAATATCACGTGGATTTCTTTGGCACAAACTTAATTGGTGACAGATAAGTCCAAAAAATCACTTTTCCAAAAATGTATTTTTGATCTGTTCTTTTCATAGCTAGTTATTTAAATAATATTTTTAATAATATTCTTTTTCACAAAAAGTTTTGGCTACCCAATCAGTTGAAATGAACCAAAGTTAAAAAAACAAACGTCTAGAATATGACAGGTTTTACAATTATCACATCGTAATTTCTGCCTTTTTATTTTATTATATTTCTTTAATTTTGTTCTCACGATTTATGTTCGTCTTTAGAGCTTAGTTTTCAACAACTAAATGTGCTTCACAAAATTCATTTTAATTAATTTATTATTGATCAATTCATGTCAAAATAATTAGATAAGATTTTTGATATTTAAAAAAATACAATAATTAATTGTTGTTTTATTAAGGAAAAAAACCATAAATTATCTTGTCATCGTCGGATTTTAAACATCAAAATATTTGCAATGTTTGTTTGAGTTAATTTTATTAATTTCTATAAAAACGTAAAAAGTTTATAAATGTATCCTGGAATTAAGTTATGAACGAGAAGCAAACAAAGACAAATAATACGATTTTTTTCTGAAAGGCTTTAAAATTCCTTCTGGCACACGATAAAGAGGTTACAAGGAAAGCTTATATAACAAACCTTAAGCGAGCCATAGATTCCCGATGGCAGGGCTGTCATGCCAGAGGTCTGAATTTAATCCCTACCTTTTCCATGTGTCCCTCAGATTAGGCGTACAAACTGTAAGTCACTTACTTCCTCGACTTTGCTCCAAGGGCGGATCCAGACTGTTAATCAGGGGGGGGGGGGGTGTTAAGACACTTAGATGAGTTTTTACTCACCGCTTGAAAATGTTCTTTAATGTTTTGTAAAGGAGGCTAACAAAATTTAAATAACATAATGTGTACGAGTATATTAACCTTACCTTAACACATTTCAATTGCTAAAATGACAAATTTAGCTATCAAATTATTTTAGAACACTGTTGCTCAGCAAGGTATGGTTTAACTATTAAATTTGGATGACTCCCTACATATTAAAGCATTCCAAGATTCTAACAGTTTTCTAAATATGCCATATTTAAGAGCTAAAACACAATAGTTTAGAGGTTTTTTGGTGCATTTCACGCAGAAATGTAAGAAAATATTTTGAAACGTAGCTTTTTTTCGAAAAATAAAATATACTTTTCTTCTTTCCATTTCTATTAATGCGAAGAGCGCTACAAAAATTCAAGAAAGAAGATGTGTTATGAAGAACTGCCGGGCTTTTTTTGGCGTAGTTTTTTCGGACTCAATTTTCGTTAGTCTATTATTTTATTACTATCGCTATCAGTCTGCTTACTCGTATTTTGACCTTAAGGGAGCCAACAAAACTTAAAAATTGTAGAGAGAAAAATTATTGGTTCTTGAATTTGAGGATATAGGTGCATTTAAGTACATAATTTCTCTAAAAAGTTAAATTAAAACAAATTAAGGTAAACAAATAAGTTGGGAAGAAACGTTTGTGTGGCTTTTATATCAATTAATATGAAACGTTTATTATATTTTTCAATTGGCCATTATTTTAACAAAAGTGTCACTTTTGCTGTGCTGTTTTTGGGACATTTATATTATTGAAATTCGTGTTTAAATCTCAGTTCTAGAGCATCCAAAACAAATTCTCTTCAAAAGTAGATTTATTTAATTTTTTAAGATCTTTTGTATTCAACAGAAAATCAATTATGAAAGAAATAAAATGGTCGCTAGAACTTGCTAATTTCTCCCAAAAAGTCTATTTAAAAATATTTCCTATATTTTAAGATTTAAAAATGTAACTTATTTTTTTTTTTCGAAAATCATTTTAAATTTAAAATTTTGTCTTAAAAATATTTTTGGTAAGCACTAAATAAAGGGGCCGTTCATAAAATACGTTCGCACAAAAGGCGGGGGTAGGGCTCTTGCTGAGTGTGACAAGGTGTGACAGGGGGGGACGGGGGGTCTATGGTAACGTGACGTTCGCCATTCATTAAAACATTTTCAATTAGTATTTCTGTTGACTATTTTTATTTTTAAATTTTCATCATGATAGAAAGTCATTTATTTCCTATTTAGTAAATATATAGAATTTCAAACGTATATAGTTTTATTACAATAAATTGTAACTTGATATGTTTACTTTTGTTTATTTTTCGACATGAGCGCTGGCTCTGTAGCGCGGGTTTAGTCTTTTGACTTGGCTCTAGCGGCGTTGCGATCCGTCACAATTGGTTTCTTTGTTTTTCCAATACTTAAAAGAGTAACGTTTCCTCGCACCCTCCGCTCTCGACTCAGTAACAAATGAAAATACTGTTTCTCATGTATTTATTATTATATTATTCTTTCATTCTTCATTTAGTAGTGAACTAATTCGGACGCTTTTTTCATATTTCTCAATTTAATACTTTTTATTAAAATTCTTTTTATTTTTTATTTAAATTCTCAAAATTTGTGTAGCATCATTTGAAATTTATCATATTCAGGGGGTGGGGGGCTTCGTTTTTGTGACGAAATATTTCTAGGGGGGTCACAGAAAGCGTGACACAGCGTGACAATGGGGGGGAGGGGGTCAGAAAAGGCTGATTTTAGCGTGACGTATTTTATGAACGGCCCCAAAGTGCTTATAGATATACATTTTACATTTAAATTTCGTTATCGAGTTTTGTAAGCAAAATTAATATTTTTTTTTAATAAAAAAAAGACATTTTTTAACATCAAAAATCATCATCAATTTGATCATTTCATCATCGACAAGAGCTTGCACAGAAAAAGAAGATTATTGAAATCGGTCCATTAGTTCTTGAGAAACCTTAAAAAAATTAAGGTTTTATGAGGGGTACCCTTCTGGAGCCATACCAAAATATGTTTTTCTTGTAGAAAGAAGTCAAATTAAGAATACAAAATTTAGAGAAAGTTATAAAAAAATCACATATTTTTAAATTGACGATTTCTTATTCAAAGTTTCTTCTTAAGAACCTGAATATTTGCTCTTTTTCTAAGAAACAAATTTTATGAAAATAATTTCATGACTAAAGTTTTTTCAAATTCTAAATTGAGTGAAAACAAAAATTTGAGTTGTTTTTGACAGCAAACCGCTTTTTGGTGAATGTCGTTAAATTACTAACAAATCTTTAATTGAATACTTTACTTATACAACTTGACTGTATAAGCTTTATGGCTCATATGACCCCCCTGGATCGTCCATTGGTCAAAAGTTGATGAATAGGCCTGAATATCCGATTCATATTATGTTCTTGGTCCAGTCTTCAGTTAAAAGTAGTACTTTTAGCACCAAAGTTTAAGGAAGTAAAATACAAATTTTGTTTTCATATACAAAAAATTAATAATTCAAAATATAATGGGGGTCATGTCCATTAACGCAATACGATTAGTTTTGAATTAAAGGGAATTCCTTCGGAAAAACAAACAAATTATCTCCCAGGGGAGGTTTCATGGCCCCTACACCCCCCCCCCCCTGGATCTGTCATTGCTTTGCTCACACAAAAGAATGGTTGAGAGTTGTTAGTCTCTAAGCTCTGTTTTTTCTACGAGTTATGGCGCTACCTTATTTATTTTTAAATTTAAAATATATTTTTATATTATTCGTTTCGGTAAACTTTTTTTTTTCAAATTATCGAAGTTCCCCTCTTACAAATGTATCATTTATTTAAAGCATTACAAATTTTCAGGCATATGATGTATGAAAATAAATTTATATTTATATAAAATACAAATGTATTTTTAACAACATAAAACCCGTTTTTATTTGTAAAAACAGTTTTTATTTATAAAAACAAATATCGCATCTTCCAAATGTCTTCATTTTAAACAATAAAAATGAAACGATGTATTTCCAGAAATTTTTGCTCCAAATTTTAAATTAGAAATTTCTTTAAAGTTTAAAGTTTACTTTTGAAGTCATAAACTTTCATGAAATGTTTGATAAAATTTCTGTTATGATTTGTTTAAGAATTAGGTTTTGTATATTTTCAATTGATATTTGATCAATGTTAAAATTTAGCCATTTAAAACTTTATTCCTTAAAAAGTTAAGCAACTTTTATTCGGTATTTTATGAATTTCCTTGTTGTTCACAACAGTCCATAAAATTCGCACATCCTGGTTAATTTTTAAGATTTGATATTTATCAACTATCAATTTTTGGTTGACACTCAAAATTATGATTATAGATACTTTAGAGTGGTCTTATATGCCAAAACATCGTTTTTAACAAAATATTCTAAACTTATCTTAATATTGAAAGTTCTTTTTTTTAATCTTGTATATTTTTTAAACCTTAATTACTCTTAATGTATATTTGAATTTATTTCTATTTTTAACTTAGTATTTATTGTACACAACATAATAATAATTATCTCTACTTAATTATTTAATGAAATACAACTAAAACTAAATACCTCGTGATCATAACCTACTTAATATTATAATGTTGCACCGGATGTAATCCATGTTCATTCTTCAACAGATGCCTTTAACTTAAATAGGATTTTAAAATAGATTTGTATATACATATTTTCTAAACTAAAATTCTTTGAATAATAATAATAATAGGATGTACATTATGTACGATATACATATATGTATATGTAGTGAAAAGATACCTATTTATAAATAAATAATTTATTTTTGTTTACTTAAACAAAATGCATTATAATGAAATGACTAATTGTTTTGTATTATTTAATGAAAATAGCAGTTTGTTATGAAAAATATTTTTATTTTATTTTCTGGTTAGAATTGACGGTATTTTCTTCTTGTTCAAAAAAAAAAAATAAATAATATTTATTGGACATAGAAAATGTATGTGTTAAGGTCACTTGAAAATTTCATGACTAATTTTAATAAGTTTTTCTATTTTGTATCTATTTAAGTAGGGGAGAAGTGGGTTATGAAAGCATATTTTAAACTAAATTTTGTTTATGAAAATAACTTTATATTAAAAAATTCAGTCTGATATTTTAAAGATTTCAATAAACGAAGACATGTCATAGCTATCTGAAAAAAAAAACTATGAGCATGAACTCTTCAAGGACATTTCTTTATTTTAAACAAAAATGCACAATTTTAATCCATTGTCCCCTATATAAAATAAAAACAAATAAAATATATATCATCTTGTCATCTCGTATGTAATTCATTGACCGTGGGTGTGTTAATATAAAAATAGCGCACCAACCTCGATGGTTGGATGGACGGATGGATGTTATTTTCGAACGACAATAATTTCAATCATAAAAATATTTGCGGAACTCAAAAATTTGTTGTGTGAATTTGTGAAATCATATTTTTTTGCCGATTAATTTTAACTCATACGTAAATTTGTAATTATTAATTTTACGTTGTGTTTAAATATTAAGGAATTCCATATTTGCGTTTCGAAATGTATTTTTTATATTTTTAAACACTGAAAATATTATTAAAAACATTATTATAAATATTAATTTTACGAATTCTTTTTGTGTTTTACGTGACAGACATTTTTTTTGTTTACTTTAAGCTAGTGGACGCGTGCTTGTTGTGCTTCACTTATATAAAGAGTGATTATTATATTTTTAAGATGACAAAATTTTAGACCATGAGATTCTTTTCCATGAAATATTTATTGTAATTTGTTTTGAAAATAAATTCCAATGTTAACATTGTTCTTTTTGTAAATGCAACTTTGTTTTTCAAAATGAATTCCAAATAACCTTTATTTTTCTTTATTTTTAAAAGCTTTTTAAAAAAGCAAAATAAAAAAAATGGTTGCGTATTTTAAGGCTGGCTTCTATCATCATCTTCTTCTCATCCTTCATCTTCTAGATCCTTTAGGGTTTGCCTTAAGATCTCGCCATTTTCTTCAGTTAAAGCAGTAAAAGTTTTGTTTACAGCTAAAATAATTAATAATAATAAATCAAATTGATGACAATTTCACTTAAGCAGCCTTTTTAAAACATTTTTTTGTTGTACTTTTAATTGTTTCTTAAATGTGTCTATCAATGTAGATTATACTGGCTGATAAAATTACTTTTTTTTCCTGATGCACAAACAAAAGAATACTTTTTTGAAGGATTAAGATGTCCTGAATTCAAATATAGCCTTTAAACATCACGTTTTTTTTTTTAACAAGCCCCTTTTAAAATACTCAAGACAACCGAAAATGTTTTCTTAAGGCTAAGCTAATTATTTGACTCTGTATGAAGTTATGAGCAAACCTTGAATTTAAAACTTTCCTAGTTTTCTAAAATACGTTTTGACGTTAATGTTAAGTGCTGATTTCGAATCCGAACTTTGATTTTAACTATCTGCTTAAGTTTTAAAAAATAGCCGTATTCAACATTATTTTTATATTTTTTTAATGTATTGCAAAAACTTTATATCATAGAATTTTTTAGACAACGGATTTCTTACAAGAACAAAAATTACTTTCAAAATATTTAGCCTTTTTCTATACAACCGTTTTAGCACTAATGGTTTACACGTTAAATCTTACAACTTATGAATATTTTTCTAACATTTTATGAAATACCACATATTTTTCAACTGAATATCGAAGATAGGGATGATAGAGTTGAAAATCTTCATGAACGCAGATAGCCTCAAAAAGCCTTTTAAATATATGTATGTATATCTTTTGTTTTAATTTCGAAAACTAATATCTCAAAACCTTACGTAATAAAGTAACTTTGAAGTCGGATTTGAATTAAATCAATCAAAACCGAGTGTAAAAGTTCAATTTGATTATAATGCCAAAACCTTGTCGACCAGTAGTTTTATCAACATCACGAATGTTTTAATTGCTCAACTATCTTCAACCAAGACTCTACCGTGGCCCATGTGCCGGATGTTATGAAAAAATTATTGGTAAGGAAACAGCTTTTATAGTGAATTTTGTTGAATTCACAATGGTGTTAGGCATTTTACTGATTCTGAAAAAGCTTTCTGAGAAGGCCTGTACTGACATTTTTTATCGGATGGAGTATGAAGTTACACTTAAGCCGCCACCCTAAATACTTAAATGAGTATCACGCATTCTTGCTACGGAACTGGAGTTTACTCTCCGATTTTGTTAGTATGTTACGATGTTACTATCACTGCGATTTTACATTGTAGTAGAACTTAAAGCCTAGAAAAAGCATCCATGATATATTAATTTTAAATTACCGATTATTTCTTCGAGTGATGATCTAATTACATTGAACCTTTGATAAAGTTCGAATATTAAGATAATCCTATTTCCAAAACTTCTTAATACTCATTACAGAATTGTCCCTTATTACACTTATAATTCTATAATGGCGTATTTCACGTTAAAATTTATTAATGTGACTAAAATATGGTTAGAAACCAAGAATAGCTATAAACTTTGAATAAAATTTCTCTCGCGCATGCAGACAAATAAAATTTGAATTTAAACTTTCTACATCTTTAATTAGAAGACTTGAAGTGTTTTTTTAAACTTAACTCTTTAAGTAGTTAAATCTAGTTATAGAAATTAATAAGCATGAGTTTAATAAAGTATTTAGTTATCGTGCTTTATTTGAAGCAAAAAATTGAATTTCATACATTAGAATTTAGTTTAACTGACATTTTTTTGTTTCACTCTTTTTTCATTTTATAAAACTTCGTAACTGCTTCATTTGTTGTTAATATTTTTAATTTTTTTATTGAATTCATATTGCCTACCAAATTTTCGCTTTCATTTTTGTTTAAATTTTTTAAAAATTATTCTCATTTAAAGTCTCAATTTTTATAGCCATGGAGAAGATCTTATTGTGACACCATTTGCCCAAATTTTAGCCAGTTTGCGTTCAGTGCGAAACAACCTTTTAAGTCTGACAAATGTCCAAGCGACAAACAAGTAAGCATATTACTTTTTTTTTAAATTTCCCTAAATATTATGTGTTTCGTTTTTTAAAACATTGTTTTCTTTTCCATTTGTTCTGTTTTATGTATTATGTGTTATTTGTTCGTCAATTCGTCAACAATAATTTCCAAAACAACAATAACACATTATTTGTTTGATGTTAACATAAAAATCACTGTTTTGTGACTTTGTGGAAATCGAAATCCAATCAAAATCAAAAAACACAAAAAACCTTTCGTATCCGTTCATTAATAAACAAAAGATCCAGGCGGCCTACACCTCCTTCAAATGCCAATCGAGTGCAATTAGTTCAAGGAGATGAACAATATAATCGCTTGGCCACCGATACTATTGAGGAGCTCGATTGGTGCCTGGACCAGTTGGATACAATTCAAACTCATAGAAGTGTGTCGGATATGGCATCGCTTAAGGTATGTATCACAAATTTAATTTAAAAAAAAAAGACATTTATAATGTAGCTTTGAATAAAACTGAGCTTTTTTGGTTATTTTTGAAAATTTTCGAAACTTCTTTTATCTTTACAGTTCAAACGTATGCTGAACAAAGAGCTGTCGCACTTTAGTGAGTCAAGTAGATCGGGAAATCAAATATCGGAATATATTTGTTCGACATTTTTGGGTAAGTAAATTGTTTTCGTCATGTTTTCAGGCTTATTTAACGTAAAACCTAATACAGTACTAAAAACTCTCAAAAATGTTTCCTTTTCGAATTTTTTTTTTTAAAGAAAAGCGGTAACGTTTGACAACCACAACCACACATGTTATGTGAACTATTACATTGACTTATTGACTTTTATTAAATTTTCTCACTGCAAAATTTGCTTTTAATTCAGCCCTCTACATATATTGCATTGTAGAGAAAACTGTTTTACGTTCTCTTTCACTTCTAAACCTTTTATAGGATTTTCTAATAAAGAAGTTTTAGTTTGATGCTTAGAGAACGGTTGTAGCACCATTTTCCATCATCAATTCACATATTCTCGAATTCCAACTTACATAGGTTCTTGAATCGATTGTGGAGCATAGACCTTATTTTTCTCGTGACCCTAGAGAAAAAAGTATAAAAGTGAAAAATCGCAAGAAGCCACCGACTAATTGTGATCTACTCTTGGATAAATAACACGGTCAGGAAACTTTTCTTGCAAAAATACGAATTACGAACTGCAACTACAAAATTTAACACTTTTTTTTTTAAAGTTTTAACAATTTCAATGGACTGTTGATATTGTATATTCTTCCATATTTAGTTTCGGTGTAGTTTTCACTTGTGAAATGTCAAAATAAACAGCTTTCCAAATAGCGGGTCACTTAAAATAAAACACCCTATAGATGCTTTATAAGCACATGAAGAGATAAATACTCTAACCCTTAAGCCAAGAGCCACAATTTTGAATCTAAAATAATGTAAAAGTCCATCACCTAACCTTAAGTCTGTTTTTAATATTATCAATACCTGACGTCAAGAAGAGGAGTATTAAATAATATCTAATAGATAAGTAATTTTTCGAATGCCTCCGAGATTTTGGGTCCAGGGTTTGGTGCATTTTAACGAGTTGGAAAAATTTTCCGTGGCGTGAGGGCTAGTGCCTAGGACTGTCACGCCCGCCAGAGCTCTTGGCTTCAATCATTTTTCACAGGTACTGCCTCTTGCGAGGAATTGACAAATCCAATATTTATTTTGTCATGAAATTTGTTTTTTCAAATAAGCCGTTCGGATTCGGCAAATCAAGGCTCAAGGTTCCCTCCATCCCTGATTTTATTCGCATACAGAAATGGTTGAGAATTGTAAGCTATGAGGCCTTAGTTCTCTGTGGACTGTCGTTTTTCTTAAGATTGACAAATCCAAGTAAGATTATCCATGTGGCCATTTATAAAATAGTATTTAAACTTCAACTATCGGGTGATTTTTTAAGAGCTTGAGAACTTTAAAAAAAAAAAAAACGCATAAAATTTGCAAAATCTCAGCGATTCTTTATTTGAAACGTTAGATTGGTCCATGACATTTACTTTTTGAAGATAATTTCATTTAAATGTTGACCGCGGCTGCGTCTTAGGTGGTCCATTCGGAAAGTCCAATTTTGGGTAACTTTTTCGAGCATTTTGGCCGGAATAGCCCGAATTTTTTCGGAAATGTTGTCTTCCAAAGCTGGAATAGTAGACTTTAGACTTGACGTAGCCCCACAAAAAATAGTCTAAAGGCGTCAAATCGCATGATCTTGGTGGCCAACTTACCGGTCCATTCCTTGAGATGAATTGTTCTCCGAAGTTTTCCCTCAAAATGGCCATAGAATCGCGAGCTGTGTGGCATGTAGCGCCATCTTGTTGAAACCACATGTCAACCAAGTTCAGTTCTTCCATTTTTGGCAACAAAAAGTTTGTTAGCATTGAACGATAGCGATCGCCATTCACCGTAACGTTGCGTCCAACAGCATCTTTGAAAAAATACGGTCCAATGATTCCACCAGCGTACAAACCATACCAAACAGTGCATTTTTCGGGATGCATGGGCAGTTCTTGAACGGGATCTGGTTGCTCTTCACTCCAAATGCGGCAATTTTGCTTATTTACGTAGCCATTCAACCAGAAATGAGCCTCATCGCTGAACAAAATTTGTCGATAAAAAATTTGTCGATAAAAAAAAGCCGAACACTGATTTGGGTAATAAAATTCAATGATTTGCAAGCGTTGCTCGTTAGTAAGTCTATTCATGATTAAATGTCAAAGCATACTGAGCATCTTTCTCTTTGACACCATGTCTGAAATCCCGCGTGATCTGTCAAATACTAATGAATGAAAATCCTAACCTCAAAAAAATCACCCATTATAAACTTTCTTGAAGAATGATTGTTTCTAAATTTTCAGCTGTATAACGATTCTTTTTCCTCTGATAATATTTATATCACCGAAGAATGTTATCAATTTCTATTTCGTTTTGAAAAAGCAATAATTAATGCTCTAAAAGTTCTAAACACAATTTAAAAAATCCAATAGTCAAGGAATTTTGTGTTGAACTCTTGTCAACGAGAAGAAAACTGCATTATCGAAAGAACATAATATTATTTTCGCTATCTATAAGTGATTAAAATTCTCTTATCTGAATTTCGTCACCGTAAACGTTTATTTGAAGAAAAAATATATCAAATTTAATCTTTACAGACAAACAACAAGAATTTGATTTACCTTCTCTGCGTGTGGAAGAAAACACAGAACAACATGTGGTACCTTATCCTCGCGCCCGTTCACCACGTGGCCCGCCAATGTCTCAAATATCAGGTGTTAAGAGACCCCTATCGCACACAAACTCATTTACTGGTGAGCGGTTACCAACGTTTGGTGTTGAAACACCTCACGAAAATGCATTGGGAACGCATCTGGGTGATCTGGATACGTGGGGCATTGATATATTTAGAATTGGTGATCTGAGTGTTCATAGGCCGCTTACCTGTGTTGCTTATACAATATTTCAGGTAATTTTTATTTTTATAAATTTTTACAAATAACAAGTTATAACTTTTTTTTTTTTGTTTGTTTGTGTTTTACAGAGCAGAGAATTGCTGACCAGTCTTATGATACCACCGAAAACTTTTCTCAATTTCATGACTACTTTGGAGGACCATTACGTTAAAGACAATCCATTTCATAATTCATTACATGCAGCCGATGTTACCCAAAGTACAAATGTGCTGCTAAATACTCCGGCCTTGGAGGGTGTATTTACGCCATTAGAAATTGGCGGTGCCCTATTTGCGGCATGCATTCATGATGTGGATCATCCGGGCTTAACAAATCAATTTTTAGTTAATTCAAGTAAGTTATAGATTTACCTATAGCATTTTTTTAGCTTAACCTTTCGAGTATATTCAGCTATATCATGAATTCCATTGCAATCTTGGACTTGTTACGAAACCGTAAAAAATCATAACCATTTGATATTCGGCGATTCGTAAAAGTATCCGAATGCGATGGAATTCTTTATAGGATTGATCAAAAAGGATATGAGGTCCTAAATAGATTCCTTCATGAACCCCTGAACGTAACAAATAATTTCAAAACTAATTTGTATACATTATTTTTTGTTTAAAGGTTCTGAACTAGCGTTGATGTATAATGACGAATCTGTTTTGGAAAATCATCATTTAGCGGTTGCCTTTAAACTACTGCAAAATACAGGCTGCGATATATTTTGCAATATGCAAAAGTAAGATAATACAATATTCTTTTAAAAATATTTCTTGCTTTTTTTAGGTTTTATAAATTTATAAATAAAATAAAATCTAACTATTTGTATTATTCAATTCTAGGAAACAACGTCAGACATTAAGAAAAATGGTTATTGACATTGTTTTATCAACGGATATGTCTAAACATATGAGTCTTTTGGCTGACCTTAAGACAATGGTTGAAACTAAGAAAGTAGCCGGTTCAGGTGTTTTGCTATTGGACAACTACACTGATCGTATACAGGTAAGATTTGTATTTAAACAAAAAAAATCATTTTTTATTAACAAATTATTTTTTTGTATATCATTAGGTCTTAGAAAATCTGGTGCATTGTGCCGATTTAAGTAATCCGACAAAACCGCTTGCACTTTACAAACGCTGGGTAGAGCTATTAATGGAAGAATTCTTTTTACAAGGTGACAAAGAAAGAGAAAATGGCATGGATATAAGTCCAATGTGTGATCGACATAATGCTACAATTGAAAAATCACAAGTTGGATTTATTGATTATATTGTTCATCCATTATGGGAGACATGGGCCGATTTGGTTCATCCAGACGCACAGGATATCTTAGATACTCTTGAAGAGAACAGAGACTATTATCAAAGTGCAATTCCGCCATCGCCACCACCTTCACTCGATGAAGGTGACGATAAAATTCGTTTTCAAGTAAGTATTAGTTTTTTTAAGTTAGTCTATTTTTATATTTTATAATTACATAAAAATCTGATAAGAAAAAAATTTATCATCATAGATTACGTTTCCATTTTTGAAACCAATTCAGTTATCATTAAAATGAGTCAGATAGGCTTTGTCCTATGCTTGAATTTCTTATAAAACTGATATTTTTTTTAAATCTATATTAATTTTTATTACAGGTCACTCTCGAAGAATCAGATCAAGAAAATCTAGCTGAACTTGAAGAAGGTGATGAAAGTGAAGGTGGAATCGAGATAAAACCGTCGGGGAGTCAAAATCAATCCCAACACATTGGAATGTGACGGAGAGTCGCGGGACTTTGTAAAAAAATTACTGAAAAGGCGCAAAATTTTTTACTTATACGTTAGTATGTCACTTTTTATTGTGTAGAAAAAATTAACAAAAAAAAATATATAAAAAAAAACAAAAATGAATAGCGCAAAAAAAACCTAAACTAAACTAAAATTACTAGACAACATTTATAAATATAAAACAAACATCAACCACAAAAAAAAATAAAATCCTTACAAAAACTAATTTAAACAACAAAAAAAATAACTGACAAATATGTCGTCGAAACAGGCAAACAAATTATTACAGGATAAATAAACAAACAATACAAATATAAACAAATTATTAATATTTTTACTTAATAATTTATATTCTTAGTTGGATTTATAAGTTGCAAATTTTTGTATTAGGTTTTATTATTATTTTCAATTATTTTGTTTAAGTTCAAAGGCACATTTGCCAAATTACAATAAACAACTCTTATAATTTTTAAATGTATACAAACAAAAAATAACAACTTACAAAACAATATGAAAAATAGAATTATGTAAACCGATTTACAAGAATTTAATTGAACTCATATTAATCAACAATAAAAAACAAACAAACAATAAAAATAATAAAACAAGAATTTAAATTTGCGCCTCCCCCCCCCCCAAACAAAAAGAAAAGTTACAATTAAAATTTTGTTCGTTTTATAGCATTACTACTGCAATTATAAAGAAAATAAATATGTATGAAAAAAAAACTAACCAAAGTGTGAATTTGATGAAAGTTCTAAAAAACCAAAAATTTAAAATAATATACACAATATACTACATAGGTACTGGTGTTATATTAAATTGAAAATAAAAGTATATAAAAATACAAAAAAAACAAACGGTAGCTAGTCATTTCAAATGTTATTTAAATTAATTAAAATGTTGTAACTTAAAAATACAAAATAATTTGTGTAATAGAAAGCCCACACGTCAAAAAATAAAAAAATAAAAAAGAAAATACCATACATACATACATTTAAATATTATTCATTTATGACGGAAAAGCACAATAAATAAATTATTGTTGGACTCGAATTTGAAACAAAAATTTAAATATATACAAAAAAGTACATATTATATTAAAATAATAATAAAAACAAAACACACACACAAAATAAAATAACTTTAGTTTGTAAAACTCTAAGCAATGCTCGCTGCATCTATTCTCCTTCTCTTCTTCCTTCATATAAGCAAATATATAAATAAAACAAAACAAAATAAAATAAAACAAAAATATTAAAGTCTTCGAAAATAAAAAGAATGTTGTGATCTAACATGTTTTAAGATTTTTTATAAAAAACAAAAAAAAAAACTAATAGTCCTTAAAGTCTTAATTTTAATAAAATTAAGATGGAAATTATATTTAAAAAATTTAAAATAATATCTACAAATATTTATTTAGAGAAAAGTTATTGGATGTTTTCCTTTTACTAATCAAAAACCATAGACCTTTAAAATTATTGCTTACCTGCTTACCTTCATTAAAATCAAAATCAAACAACAAAATTTAACTTAACTTAGTTTATAATTTGTTTTATTTTTTATCAAAACTTCATCAATTAAAAGGGAAAAGGTCCAATTTCTTTTTTGAATTGTGTAAAAAAAAATAAAAAAAAATTCTTTATTAAACAAAAAAAAAAAACAATGTACATACAGAGAAAGAGTGAAATTCTACATTATTTCAGTTCATTTAAAATAAACGCATACATATTTGATAAACAAAAATATTAACATAGTAATTAACTGTATTCATAATAGAAACAAAAAACAATTATTTTATTTATTTATTCTATATTTTATTATAAGGGCAGGATCCCTCCTTTTGCTATTTATGTAGTACATATTATGATAAATACAAAAATAAAACATTGCAATATGCATTAGAATATTTACATATATATACATATAACAAAACCATTGATAGAAAAAAAATGTTACAAATAATTTAAAAAAAACAACAAAAACAAAAAACTGTGTCATTGAGTGTGTCGATGCAAAATCTTTGTTCTCCTTCAAATAGCCGCATGCCCTGAAAAAGTCTGGATAAGTTAAAACCCACAAATAATGAATGCCCATTGTTAACATTTGTTGTGGTTTTTTTTTTCAAATCATAAGTTTAACTTAAATTTATATAAAAAAAAAAAAAACAAATTATAATACTTTTAAAATTCTTAAAAAGGCAAAACTGATTTTTACCATAAATTAATTCTAAAAATTAAACTAATGCCAAGGCATTTATTTTTATTGTTTTCTTTAAATTACTATCACTAAAGATATAAAAGACCCGATGACTTTTAGACCCAAGCATATAAAAATAATGATACAAAATTTGATTATATAATATATATATATAAAATCCAACACCTACATACATACATATATCGTAAACATTAAACTCGTGTAACTTAGATTGAATGATAAAATACAAAAAACAAAAAAAGAATAAAATCAATGTTATGTAACTATAATAGTCATATTCATACATTATTAATGCAACTGAATAATCTTATTGCCTCTTTTTTGCCAATATCTAAACGTGAATCTTTTTTATTTTTGTTCTCATTTATTAGTGATCTACATAACTAAATATTTCTGATATCAAAACTAATTATTATTAAAGTATAATAGGACTTCGATAGAAACAAAATTAAACAGAACAAAAGTCATAACTTAAATAAATAACTCAAAGAGCAATAGAAAAATAGACAGACAAGACGACAGAATATAGACAGACAAACATTAAACTTTTCTTTTGTTTTGCTTGTAAATATTTCTAAACAAAAACTAGGTAAATTTCAATATTAAAAAATGACATTTGAAATTTAAAACAAAAACAAATATAATAAATGTCTTTAAAACTGATTAAGAAAGTTATGAAACTATAGAGGTTGGATATAAAAGAAATCTAAATGTAACCCAAATAAGAAAAAAAGTGTTTTTATTTTATTCTGTTACTCGAATGAGCGAACCAAGAATTTACAGATTGTACACTGTCAATGTAGCTGTAAACTTTATTGGACATTAAAAATAAAAAAAAATAAAAACATACATACAATTCAGATATACACATAGGAAACAAAAGTACTATTATTAAATGTAATAAAACAAAAATAATGAAAATATTGTACTAGAAATCTTATAATTAAAAACAAACAAACAAAAAAATCACTAAACAATTTTAGTTTATAGAAATGTAAAAAAAAAAAAATGAAGGAAAAATCATAAGTATAATTATAAATAATTGGCATAGCACGTGACGCTGGCGTGACGTGTGTGTTGTATTTATTTTCAATATGTGTAATAAATTATACAAATAAAAATATAAATCTGAAAAAAAGAAAACAACAACAAAAACAAACGGAAACATATTAATTTTAAATAAATCTAAATTATAACAAAAATAAAACGTTGGTTTTTAATTTAACTTCTATTTCTATTTTATAGCTTTGATATCTATTTTGGATAAATTTGTTGATGCACAATCGGAATAGCCGATTACCTAGTATGACCAAATTGTTGATCTAATTTTGAAAACCTTACTTAAATTTATCTACGTACAAATATGCTCTGGTGTATAAATCTTTTTTATCACACAAAAAGTGGTAATTTTTATTAGGTTTGGTCACTGTGGCGTATGTGGAACCATTTTCCTTATTTATATAAACAAGTGTTTTTTTCACCTTACTTGTGAATATCAAAGTTTGGGGTAATTTTATTCTTTAGAACCTAATTTTATGTACAATTGGTTAAGAAGAACTATGGTTTGTATTTAATAAAAAATCAGTTAATATGTGAAGGTCGTCCTATTCAAGTTTAAAGTTTCTAGGAAAACAAGGAATAGGAGCAATTTACACCCGCGGAACAATACCAACGTGATTTAAAATATTTAACTGTTGTTTTAGTTTAAACAAGTCTATATTTTATTACCTTTCATTTGATGCCTATTTTATGAAAATCGGATAAGAACTTCCGAAGTTATGAGCAGTTTTTGATAATTTTTATTCAAATTTTTCAAACATACATTTTAACGACCAACAGCCCAGAAATTTGCTCGATTTTGTTTTGTCGGATGTTTAAGACGCTTTTTTGGAGCTTGTAGTTGACGTAGCGAAATGTTTTATATACCAAAATGTTTGTTTATTTGTCAAGAATATAAAGAAACTTGAATTTTGAAAATGTGTTGCGAAATAGAAATGTTAAGCCCCATTTTCCAAAAAAAACGATTTTTTTTAGATTCTAACGTCTAAGTAATTCATTTTTTACGATAGAGCTATGTTGTTGAATTCATCATCTTTAGGACAAATAAAGCTTTCTGACGATATCTCATTCATTAAATTCGGTTCAGTATTTTCCGAATTATAGCCGTTTTAGTTTTACTTAAACGATAATTTTTCAATTTTCCTTGCATTTGCCTTTAAAATTTTGTACAAGTTAAAAATATATGATGTCGCACAGATTGCGCCAAAATTAAAACCATGGATTTCTGAGGTCATTTTAAGTCGAAAAACTTAAGAGACAATTTTTGCGTTTCGGCTTCCTTTTCGAGTTATAACGGTTTTTATGATTTTCAAACAAATCATCTTAAACATTTGGACCGATTTTTGATTTTTTTTATCTAAATAAAGAATATATAATTCTTTAAACTTGGTTTACAAGTATATCTCATTACCTTTCGTTCGATGCCTATTTTATGAAAATCGGATAAACACTTCCAAAGTTATGAGCAATTTTTGATAAATTTTATTTACATTTTTTCAAACATAAATTTTAACGACCAACAGCCCAGAAGTTTGCTCGATTTTGTTTTGGCGGATGTTTAAGACGCTTTTTTGGAGCTTGTAGTTGACGTAGCGAAGTGTTTTATACATCAAAATATTTGTTTTTTTGTCAAGAATATAAAGAAATTTGAATTTTGAAAATTTGCGGGTAAATAGAAATGTTAAGCCCCATTTTCTAAAAAAATCGAATTTTTTTAGATTCTAACGGCTAAGTAATTCATTTTTTACGATTGAGCTATTTTGATGAATCCATCATCTTTGCGACAAATTAAGCTTCCTGACGACATCCCATTTATTAAATTCGGTTCAGTACTTTTCGAATTATAGCCGTTTTAGTTTCACTTAAACGATAATTTTTCAATTTTCCTTACATTTGCCTATGAAATTTTGTTCAAGTCAAAAATATATGATGTCTCACAGATTGCGCCAAAATTAAATCCATGGGTTTCTGAGGTAATTTTAAGTCGAAAAACTTAAGAGACAATTTTTTTGTTTCCGCTTCCTTTTCGAGTTATAACGGTTTTTATGATTTTCAAACAAATCATCTTAAACTGTCTATAACTCGAACAAATTTGGACCGATTCTTGATTTGTTTTTTTATTTGAGTAAAGAATATATAATCCTTTAAACATGTCTTAAAACGTTTTTCATGTGAATAACGGTTTTGTCGCGATTCACATTAAAATGCGTAATTTGTTCATTTTCAAGTTTTTCGTTTTAGTTTTATATTGTTTTATTCAAAAAAATACGTTACTGAGTACACATTTTTAACAATAAGGGTATTCATGTAACGATATAATTTTCTACTTTGTAGAAAAATATAAATTCCCGCAAAGGGTTTACATGAACACCCCATTAGAAATATTTGCGGAAACGTTAGAAACAAACACAAAATTTATCTGTTGTTTTTTTCTACTATTTCTGCTTCAAATTTGAGAGATAAAAGTCTATATTTTGCAGAATATTTTTCCCATACAAATTTTGACAGTTGATTTCTATTGATAGAAAATTCTACAGTTTTTAAGGTTTCTATGGGTTTTCTGTGTTTGCATGAATACCCTTAATTATTCTGTTAGCTTAGTTCATTTTCTTAAAAGTACTTAACATATTTTTACAAAAAAACATTCTTTAAAACTTTTAACAAAGGATTTTTTGCAAATTTTATTGAAATAAATTAGATTTATGGATAAATTTATTGAAAATCGTGTTGATTGTCGTATTTATTTAAATAATAATGCTGACACATAAGTAGAGAACCAGTAAAGCAACGAAACTGCATAATTAGATTTTTAATATAATAACATCTTATATCAACTTTTTATTTAAACAATAAAATTTAAAGGTACATTACAGTTATTACATTATCGCTATAAAATTAATATTGCAAACAAATTATTTTTACACCGAAGTAGTCTGAAAGCTTGTGCTTCTATAGAAACCTTAATCTTATAGATATGACGATTAAAACAGGAGCTAAAACATTTTTAAACGAAGCATGTGGGTTGAATTCGAGCGATTTTAATTTTTAACGGAATCCAATGATGGACAATAGTTTTCAATTTTATGGAATTTAATTGTTTTTTTTATTCGATTTGTAATTGAAATTGTGATGCTTATGGGGCACTTGCGTACAAAATTGAAGTATCAAAATCACCCTAACGCTATTGACTTGCTACATACATAAGTAAAAATTCTGAAATTAGTAAAATATATTCATATTTGCTATACAATTATAACGTACATGAATGGTGCGCCACCTCGTAGAGAACTAGGGCTAGTTACTTACAACATTCGACCATTCTTGCGTAGAGTATTTTAAGCGATGGAAGGGACTGAAAATAAAAATATATATCTTAAGAAAAGGCAATTTACAACATAAAACTATCGATATTTAATGTATGTATGTATGTATGTATGTATGTATGTATATAATCAGCTCAATTAGCATTCAAAAAAATAAATTAGTAAAGCATATTCGCAGTTCTTTTTTTGAATTACTTAGACTTTTATATCATTAAACTATAGTTTGACACATGCCCTATATACTATAATTTAGTAATTTTATTATATTGAATTCTGAACACCAACAAGACCGCAGAGAAACCTTAAGATTTCTTATTGGAACTTCTCAGGCTGTCAAGACCATATATGTAGTTTCTTGTAGATCTCAAAAATTCTTCAACGCCGTCAATACCGTATACATTCTACAAGACTGTCAAGACTATTTAAGACCATTTTAATTGTTAAGAACCGTAAAAAACACCTCCATACCTTCAAGATTTCTTAAGAACATAAACATCCTCAACCATATCGGAACCATAGGGGATTCTCAAGACTACTCAAGACAACGAAGGCTTTTGAAGATATTATAGACATTCGTGACAGTTCAGGACAACCAAGGCTCTCCAAGACAGCAAAAACTTTTATATACTGTACGGAGTCTTCACACACCGGACACAAAATCAGGACTCTCAAGAACGTGCATAGTCCTTGAGAAGTCTATACTTTCTTATGTTGGATGTCCTTAACTGGCTGATGGTCTGGAAAGTCTCCCTCTAAGTTTCTTAGTCTACATTGAAATCTACAGATCTGCCTAGAGAATTTCAACCCCAAGTCGAAATTTGAGTAAATATCTGATATATGACGTAATCTAAAATGAAATATGACGTAATCTAAAATCAAGTATTTTTTTTTTAATGCAGTTCCTGAATTTAAAACAAAACAAATGAAAAGAATAATTGTAAAAAATGAAATCGAATGGAATGGACAGAAGAGTTTTAAACAACAACTTATTATTATTAAGTTTGACAAAATAAACAAAATACACAAATCAAGTTAAAAAAGCTTCTCTATAATTCCGCTGAACCTACAAAAGGGCTAGTAGCGTTACAGCAACTTTAATAACCTCTTCACACGTTTGAGATCCACTGGTTTTCAATGGCTTTGTATACATTAACGCAGCAACATCGTCATCAACGTTAGACCGAACCCCTAAATTCGATGTCGCTATGCTAATACTACCAACTTTTAAGGCGAAATGTTCAGGTTTATCAAAATGCTACCACCATCTTTCTGTTTCGTTTATTTATTTTAGTTTGGACGGTGGAAGAACTTATTCTTATTTTTGACGCCAGACAAAAACAAAGTGAAGGAAATTGCTTTTGTATTTGCAATTTTTTAACTATTTTGTTTATTCGTTTTTATGCTGTCAAAAGAAATGTTGTAACGTTTTAATTTATTTAGCATGACTTTTGTAGTCGAAGATTTCGTTGATGTTAAATTGCTGTGTCAATCTGTTTCTCCTACAAGGAATAGATGACATCAACGTGAAGTTGGCTTTAAGAAGTCCATATCTATTAGGTCATTGTTTAAAATATACAACACGTATATTCCAATAAATGTTTAACCTAGTTTCATATTATATTGTTATCTTATACTACGTTTCCACCGGGCACTAAACCGAGATTTAGCTAGATTTGTCACAAATCTCCTTGAAATCTCGAAGATTTACCATACAAATTTTAATCTCCTCAAATGAAGATTTCAAATAAAACTCATTGAAATCTACTTGGAAACATTAGTTTGTCAAATCAAACAAACTTTTTTTTCGTAGAATAATTGTTGAACCGACCCATTTAAACTCCAATTTCGTTTATTGACAGATGGAAATGTCAACAAAAACTATCTGTCTCACTTTCATATGACTCAAATTCAAAACAATAAACAACTTTCAAGAAATCACAGACGAAATAAAATGTAAGTATACAAAAATAATAAGTATGTACAAGAATATAATAAAACTAATTACTTACAGATGATGAGTGAACAAATACATATTTTTTTTTCTTTTCGAAAGGAGAATAATTTGAAGTTTGGTTGTTATGACATAAACCAAACGTCAAATTAATCTCCTTTTCTTTGGTGGAAACACCTCATGATTTATTTTAAATCACTTGCCTTAAATCTCGGATTATTTGTTGGTGGAAACGTACTATTAAATTCTTACTTATTTTGTCCTTGCCATGTCAGATATCAAAATTTCAAGCAACTAGTTGCCTTGTGTGAAAGGGGACTTATGATGGTGAAAGAAAAATATTAAAATCAAACATACTTTTATTCCTCAAACAGTGCCATTTCTTTCTTCGTTAAGTTTTAAGATGTGTCCAAAATTTGCTCCGCTTAGCTTATTGCATTTCTCTTTTCGGCTGTCATTTGTATACACAAAAAATGGCCTAGGCTATGTGAAGTGCTATCTAAATTTATAAATATCCAAAAAGATAACAAAAATTATTAATATTTTATTTAGAGAACCCTTTTTGGCTTAGTAAGTACGTCATATTGATTAAGTCTTTGAGTGCCTGTTTTTATTATGTCTGCACATTTTAAAGATTTGCAGCTGACGTGGACGACGACGACGTGAGGAAATGGCACGCCAACGGAAAGCCGGAGGAAACTCCAATTCGGCTACAACCCCGACAACAACAAGCAGTAGTACACACAGCTCCCAACAACAAACCCCACTACCAAAGAAGCCATCGAAACCAGCTCAGAATCCTGGCAGAAGCAGAACCACAGATTCTGGTCTTTTCATTTTGAGCAAATGGAAGACCATAATTGGTTGTGTTTGCCTGGCAATTGCGTCATACTTTGGATACCTGGGATATCTAGAGACTAGAGTCAATACTCCCTATGACAGTGATAAAATGGTCCAACGGACCGGCCTGGACGACCCCGATAGATATTGGGGCTCGTATCGACCCGGCAACTACTTTGGATTGAAGACACGAGATCCCCACTCGCTGGTGATGGGTCTCATGTGGTATTCACCACAGAATCTGGGTCATGGTGGCAAGGGCATTCGCCACTGGTGTGAAATTGGCGACAACCTCGACACGTACGGATGGACACATCACGATGGCAGGACTTTTGGCGTGCAGGAAATCCATGATCTTCCTTTTGAGTTGAAGACTTCGTTTGTGAAGTACCCTGGCAAGCAGTTCGGCGGAGATTGGACTTCCAGGATCAGTGTGCGTAACTACACCAATGCCTGGAATAGCCAGATATCCCTTATCTGGTATGTTGCTCTCGATGAACGCACCAACGGCCACATCAAGTATGTCCCAGACGAGAGATCATCCGAGCCCGGAATCTATGGAGAAACATCGGGCCTTGGAGAATTCCAAGTGAAAATCAAACCAGTTAAGGGCAAACTCCTCCACAAATCGCACTTGAGCTCAGCTGCACACTCGCTGAAAGACCTAAAGGAAATTATTTTCGCCCATTTCAGAGAAGTAACGACAAAGTCCGGAAGAAGATTCATATCTTTGCCTGGAGAAATGATCTCATCAACCAGCCATGTGGCTGATCCGAACTTCATTGCAGTTCAACTAACAGGAGAATTGGACTTTGCTATAGACATCACATATCAGTCGACCTCGGGCTTTTCAGTTGGCGAAGATATTCCTAAGCCGCCAGTTGGGCGAGAGTACACAAAAACACTCGAAGAGAAGATCGAAGGTTTTAACGAAAAATTCGAAGAAGTATTTCACCTACGTGAGAAGGGCTACTCTGCTGAGGAGGTTAAGTTTGCCAAGTATGCCGTGAGTAATATGGTTGGTGGCATTGGATACTTCTATGGATCGTCTAAGGTGCAGAGCGTTTACACCAAGAACCCGGTGCCGTACTGGAAAGCTCCTTTGTATACTGCCGTTCCCTCGAGATCGTTCTTCCCACGAGGATTCCTTTGGGACGAGGGGTTCCATGGACTACTGATATCTTCGTGGGATTTGGATATCTCACTCGATATTATCTGCCATTGGTTTGATTTGTTAAACGTTGAGGGATGGATTCCCCGAGAACAGATTCTTGGTGTCGAAGCTCTGGCTAAGGTTCCTGCCGAATTTGTTATCCAAAGGAACACAAATGCCAATCCACCAACATTCTTTCTGACGTTGAAAAAAATTCTAACCCAACACAGGAAGGAGCTGTCGGTGAAGGGGCGTTTTGCAACTCTCGAGAGGTTATACCCTCGACTTCAGACATGGTTCGCTTGGTTTAACAACACTCAAAAGGGTGATGTGTTGGGAGCTTATCAATGGCGAGGTCGAGATGCCCAAAGCGAGCGAGAACTGAATCCTAAAACACTAACTTCTGGACTGGATGACTTCCCTAGGGCGTCGCATCCGACATCCCAGGAGCGCCATGTCGATCTTCGTTGTTGGATTGCATTTGCGGCCAGCGTCATGGCAGAGCTTTCCACATTGCTTGGCAAGAACGATGCCAAATACTACGAGACATCCTCCTACTTGTCAGACAATAAGCTGCTCAATGACCTCCATTTGAGTCCCTTCACAGAAACCTATGCGGATTATGGTCTGCATACGGATTCGGTTATGCTCAAGCGGCCCCAAATCACCCAGCGCAATGCCGCCAAGTATCAGCAGCAGCAGTTGGAGATGGTTAGGGTAACTCTTAAGCAACCCGATCTCCGGTTCGTCGACTCCACTTTTGGCTATGCGAATCTGTTCCCATTCCTCTTGGAGATCATCGATCACGACTCGCCGTACCTCAATAAGATCCTCAAGGACATCCACAATCCCAACATACTTTGGACTAAGTTCGGGCTGCGTTCCCTATCAAAAACATCACCACTCTACATGAAACGCAATACCGAACACGACCCGCCATATTGGCGAGGTCCGATTTGGATAAATATAAATTACTTGGCCTTGAAGGCTTTGCGGCACTACGGGCGCATCGAAGGACCCTATGCCGCCGATGCAAGAACCATTTACAATGAACTTCGACAGAATGTGATCGGTAATATATTCAGAGAATACCAAAGAAGCGGTTATATTTGGGAACAATATGACGATCAGAATGGCAGAGGCAAAGGATGCTCTCCATTTACGGGATGGAGCTCGTTGGTTGTACTTATCATGTCCGAACAGTACTGAGGATTTTTAATTGATTTTAAAAATATAAATTTTAATTTTGATGGACATATAGAAAATGCAATTGCCATTTGCGAATCTTTATCTAAATATTTTAAATTTTTCTTCTTTTTTGTTTGTTTTAATCTATCGACTGCTTGGTAAAAATTTTAAGAAAATTTAAAAAATAAATTATTCAAAAAATTAGTTTGTTGTTTATTTGATTTAAAAACAAAAACTTCACAGTCCAGTAAAATTAGGCGAAAAAAGGGGCCAACCTCAGAACGAAAGAAAGTAAACTGGAAATTAGTTTATATGTATCTTCTTTTTATTGTTCTGAACATTGTGTACAAAACGCTGTTTCATGATTATCTCCGATTCGAGAGGTAGAATGGTGTTAATACCTTTGAAAAATTATCAGGCATACTATTTGCTGAAATGTTTGCTCCTGTATATTGTCCTTAATAAGGAACCGGAAGCTTTAACTGCATATTCTGCTCTATATTGTTCGTCTACCTTTGATATAATGTGGTTCTAGAGGGCGATATATTTTTAACGTTTAAATTAAAGTTAATATTATGTATATACTGCAAGATATGCCCACTCAGTGTACGAGCTATTTTTATCTTGAATTGCTTTCGGAACTAATTTCTTGACTTGCTTATATTCAGGCATCTTTGAGACGTGAGAGTCCTGTTATTAGCATAAGAACATAGTTTGGCGTGTTTGTTGGCATACGAGATATTCCCTTCACATAGTGTGTTAACAGTTTCTCAACCATCCGTTATACAATAGAATACTCTCTGTAGCGGCTTCAAATGAAATGAGCAATGTTTAAGTTAATAAAGCACCAATTCAAGGATATATTAATGGCTGTTTTCGCTTTTGGCAATTTTCCGTTAAAATGTTTTTCCATTTTCAGGTTTCTAGAAAAATTACGCTAAGGTACTTAAATTCACTGAAACATTATATTTTTGCCGATAAACGTCCATTTTTCATTCGAAGAATTCTGCCCTCGCCTTTTGTTTTAAATCTTGATATTTGACTTCTGAAGGTTTTACAGGCGAGAGTTTGTAAGCTCTGCTCTTCTTTGAAAAATATAAGCTTTCAACTAGTTGTCTGATCTTCCACCAAAAATCACAGCATCCCATCAGCATTTTAACAGTTTCGATTTTTTAAAATCGACAGATTTAGAACTCAGGAATGATGGCGGGATGCTTGAATTCTTGAATACGTAATTCATTTTTGTAATTGTCTCCAAAAGTAAATGTTTAAGCACCCAGACCCAGTTTTAAATCATTACCTTACAGAGCGAAGCGTACTTCTCGCTCTTTATCTCTGAAACGGTTGTTCGTATGAACAAATTATTAATGTAAACATTTTAGCATAACACCATTAAAACAAAGATAAGAACGAAAAAGAAGTTTCAGTGACCTTTAACGTTTTATAACTTACGATGCGGACACGAGATCTTATGATACTTTTTCTACAATGTTTAGAAGACGAAAAAGTAGGAAATAAACTTTGAGACTACTGTCTCTCTTTCCAAAGTGAAACCCTTACTTTATTGAACTATTAATATGGAAATAAATTTAAATTTATTTAAAATAAAAACTACAGAAAAAGGAAGCCAATATTTTAGTAGATTCTAAACGAACTCCACTATGAAATTTAAATCAAAATTAGTCACCTTAAAATCTTACTTACTTAAGATGGCGCTACAGTCCTGTGTCAACTAGGGCCTCACCCAACAAACTTCTCCATCTAGCTCGGTCCCTAGCTATAGATGTCTCCAGTTTCGCGCTCCAAGTTGGGTGAGGTCACTTTCCACTTCCACTTGTGCGCGACAACTGATTCACGGTCTTCCTCTACTGCGCTGTCCTGTGGGTGTGGATTTGAAGACTTTCCGGTCCGGAGCATTGGTTTCCATGCGCTCTACGTGACCCTGCAATCTTAGTCGTACAGCCCGTACAGCTCGTCGTTCCATCTTCTTCTCCACTCCCCTTCTATGCATACGGGACCGTAGATTACACGAAAAATTTTTCTCTCGAAACGACCCAAGGTGCTTTCATCCGCTTTTGTCATGGTCCATACTTCTGCACCGTATAGCAGGACGGGGATGATAAGGGTCTTATATAGCGACACTTCGGTCTTTGGAGAGAGGACTTTAACACTCAATTGCTTTGACTAGGTAGACGATGTCCTTGACTACCTCAAAGTTACGTCTGTCGATGGTGACGTTTTGACCAAGAATTCGGTGTTGTAAGTCCTTTCTTAACGACAGCATGTACTTTGTTTTGCCCTCATTAACCGTTAAACCCATTTTTGCCGCCTCTGCCTCAATACTCACAAACGCCCCATTGACATCACGCTGAGTTCTTCCGATTATATCAATGTCATCAGCATATGCTAGTAATTGGACTGACTTTTGAAAGATAGTGCCTCTAGTGTTGACGTGTGAGCTTTGCACTATTCTTTCAAGTACGATGTTAAAAAAATCACATGACAGCGCATCACCTTGTCTAAAACCTTGTCTAAGGTTCTGTTAAGATGTTTCCAACCTTTATGGAGCAGCGTGAATTCTCCAAGGTCATCCTGCACAAACGGACGAGTTTGGCAGGGATGCCAAAACTAGAAATGGCTCTATACAGTTCGTCCTTGTAGATGCTGTCATATGCGGCCTTGAAATCGATGAAAAGATGGTGGGTGTCGATTTGATGTTCTTGGGTTTTTTCCAGGATCTGCCGTAATGTGAATATTTGATCGACAGTGGACTTTCCTGGTCTAAAACCCCACTGGTAAGGACTTATCAGGTTGTTGACGATGGGCCTTAGACGTTCACATATTACGGCAGAGAAGATCTTGTAAGCGATGATTCCTCTGACTGATTCCTCTATAGTTGGTGCAGTGGCATGCTTTTTTCCGACCATATCTTACAGATGAGTTGCTCCTAACCAAATTATCTCCAGCTGCTTTGAAGAGCTCGGCATTCAAGCCATCTGCTCCAGCTGGGCTCCAGTATGGGCTGGTCTATTTTCAGATATTTAGGCGGGAAGGGCAATTTTTTTAAAATATTGACTCAAAACAGACAAAAATTATTAAAAAACCACAGTAACACATATAAAGTTAAATATATAATATTTGTTTTCAAAATTGAATGCTCTTAAAAATTTTCAACTTAAATAAAAAAAAAATGAATGTCATTCCTCCAAAGGCCGTCTCAATATTTCTTAAGTTATTTTGAGCAACTCGACGTTCTAGTTCATCCCATATATGCTCAATAGCATTTAGGTCTAGGACTTTTTCTGTGTTTTAAGCACCTTAGGGCAGTTATACAGAAAAACACGACCTTGTGTGCTTTGGGTAGTTGTCCTGGTAGAAGATGTCTTGTATTCCAAGCTCACTCACACTCGGCCCCAAATGTTGTTTAAAAATATTGATGTTAGCCATTTGATACATTTTACCTTTCACAAAATTTTATTTCCGATTACCTGAACTTGGAACACATCCTCTCATACCATGACCGATCCACCACCCGCCTTTCATTTTTCTATTATTTTTAATGGTGTATAGCTTTTATACACGGCTGCAGGGCTATTTCGGTCATTACTTTGATGGTGATGCTTTTCCATCTGATGGTTTCGTTGCTGACTTTTTTACTCGAGGTCTCTTTCAAAAAAATCTTTAGAGATTCCGAAGATAAGACTGGATTTTAGTTGATTAGGGTAAATGTAGCTTCTCATCATACGTCTCCAGCTTCTTTCCTTTTATTTTTCTGCTCACATTATGAATTATGATTATTCAAATCCTGAAATTATGCGATGGACTGTGGGAGGGTCCTGTTGCACAATTTTTGCTATGGACTTACCGTATTGGCTATATGCACTAAAAACCATTTTCGAATTTCCAAAGATGTCTGTTGTCCTTTCGCTGTCATTTTGACTTGGAGCAGGAAACTACCTACATATGTAATTAAAGGTATTCCATAATACAAGGTTAATAATAGTAATAAGGACGGAAAGAATAAAAGTTCGTTCTAGTATTTACATTCTCTTTATCCGATTAGTCGTGGAAGCCACTGTTTATGTTAAAGTTATTAATAGGATATAAATCAATCTAAATTTAACCAAAAGTCTTTGAAGCCTGCGCTCTATAAGCTTTGTATTAACTTATCAATTGGAGATTACTATGTTAGTTCGTGTAAATAAATAAAAGCCAATCAAGCGGAGAAGGTACAGGTAAGCTAAAGAGATTTATGCAATATAAGCACTTATCCGGGTCTTACTATACGTACATGCTTCACTGTGTCCGATATAAACTTTAAAAGTCCAATTTTCAAAGCCTTTCACATTGAAAAATGTGTAATTATTTCGTCATCTTACCTTTTAAAACTATAAATTTGAATGTATTCCAATTGCTAGTGACCAACAATACTATTCGACTTTTTGGCTAAGTCACTTTTTACCGTTTCAAATCAATAGCCATCAGTGCCTCAGTGATCCTCAAGGCAACATCCTCCTCTACATCTTGCTCTAAAAATTAATTTCTTAAGTAAACTATTGTTTTTTTTTTAATTTAACTAACTTTAATTCAACTTACCACTGTAAATTGGAAGTTATGTATTTAATTCTTATTCAGATTTTGACGGAATTTTTGGGTTTTAATTTTGATTGATTTATCATTTTTAGAACCAGTTTACCCAGCAGACGATGGTTCTTACTTTTCTAGTAAATAGAAGGTTGAAACATAATTATCCCGAAATTATTCTTTGAAACCTATCATGCACAAAAAAGAAGTTTAAAATTTGGATATGAATTGAATGGGACCCGCTTTCCACACAACCAATTTTTAAAAAATTCAACGATTCGAAACGCCAATGACTAGTCATTTAGGCTAAAGCTGTTGATTGGTGTTTAATCCTTGCTTTAGACTAAAGCTGTTGATTAGTGTTTAATCCTTTTGTTTGTCTTAATATTTTTAAGGCTTTCCCAGAACGTCTGATATTTTGAGATGTTGCATCGATTTACATCAGCTGTTAACATTGACCTATCTGAAAACCTTTTGATACATATGTTGCCGACGCGTATTAGAAATTTGATCAAAACATAAAAAAAAAGAATACTACATCTTAACGATTTATTAATGAGATCATTCTTAGAGAATCTTTGGTGGTCTCGATGAGATATTAGACACTTGAAAGATCTCAACGTTTGATGTAAATAAAAAGAAAACTATTTTTTTTGTAAAATTTATTGCTATACGTTTACTTTTTGGCGAAAGTAATTTTCATCGCGTGCGTTGGAGTAATCTTGAATCCTTGAAGCGCTTCCTTAGCAGCGCTACTCTGGAGCTCTGTGGCGAACTCCACGAATGCAATATCATGCCTATTCGGCACCAATCGCACTTCCTTGAATCCAGGGAATTGATTGAACAACATCGAGAGCATCATCTCGTTTGTTTCTTCAGGCAAATTAGTAAGGAAAAGAATTTGATTAGGAGGTTGTTCGGCTGTTGAGTTGGATGCCGCATTTTCTGCACCTCCAGTCTTTTTCTTTTTATCTCTGTGAAAATCAATGAAAACAAACATTAAGAATTTATGGAGTTTTAAATATTGTATTCTACTTACTTCTTTTCTTCGGTAGCTGGAGCCTTTGGCGGTTTAACCTTTTTGGGTCGCTCTTTGAAGGTTCCCTTTATTTTGGCAACTACATCGCTGTCTGTTTTGGAATATGCAATTCTCATGGGTTTATCGTAGAATGGAAAACCTTGCATTGTACGCAAGGCATTCGAAGCACTTGAGATTTCTTTGAATATAACAAAAGCTTGGCCTCGCATTTTAAGCGTTTTCAGGGCAACGATGTCCAATATTTGTCCGAATTGTGAAAAGATGGCATATAGTGATTTTTTGAGTTCTTCTTTTTTGATTTTTTCATTAAGATTATTAATGTAAATGGTTTGATTTGGTCTCACGTCCATCATTTAAGTTTATTTATATATTAGTTTTCAGTTTTTAATAAATAATTCTTTTATCAAAAATGTAAACGATTATTGAATTAACAACCAACAAAATTTTAGCTTGGAAGAATATATCAAAAAACACCGGACCACATTTGTGTTCGTTGAGTATTTTGACGTTTGCTTTTGAATCGATATTCGTCGACCAAAATGGCTACGTTCGATTTTATCATTGAACGAATATAGGTTAATAAAAAGGGTGTACTCTTCGCGGTTGTAATGTAAGAGTAGTATTACTGGTAATTATATAATAAGGCTAGGCATCATCGACTAGGAAACTTTAATTTGGACAATCGCTTAATAGTTGATATATCCATGTATCTGCATTTGATTCCTGTACAAAAAAGGGTTGCTAAATATAAAATGCAGAACATACATACATAGGAAATGCAAGATTATAATGAACACGAGCATGTACTTCTTTATTATAGCATAATTTTGCAATGGTAACAAAATTTAACTTTTGTTATAATATCAATTTTTTACGTTTTCAAGAATTTAATTTAAATTTAATTTAACTTACGAAGTTTATGCAACTAATTGCAATACCTTTCTTACATCATTGAGATACCTCTCTTAGTTTGTAGGTTTTTTTACGATAAACATAAGTGTACGCTTTGTATAGCTTTACTATCATCGTGGCACCTAGTGGTTTTCCAGTTTGTTTACTTAACTTTTGTATATAAAACTTCCAACGCCACCTTTAGGCTACGGCAAACGTAGAAGTATCTTGCAAGTATCATATTAATATCACGGAGAAACACTATGCACCTTATTATAGCAAACCTTTTTCTTCAAAGCGAAAGTTTTTTGTTTATCCGAAAATATATTTAGCTTTGTTACCTTTTTTAGGATTGTGTTGGATTTTTTTCGTGTATTTTGTATTGGCTCGTTTTCGTGAAGGCTTGCCGCAACATTGTGTTTCCAAAACGCAAATGGATGTAAATCCGCTTTTATAGTATTTTTTATCTGCCCAGAGCATAAGATGTTCTTGTTTAAAGTATCTTGGTAAACCAAACTAACAGAGATACCATTTAGCTTTCGATATAAAGGGAGGCAGATATGTATGTCAAAACCTGAAAGTGGGAGAGAATACACCAGCAGTAACTCTTTTTACTTCCTATAAAATACTTAAACATTTTGAAAGAACGGTGTTGCCGGAAGACTTATCGAAAGTGTAATGAAAGAAATAAAAACAAAAAAGCAAAAGCTAAAAAATGTAGAAAAATTGAAAAATTATTTCGGACAACCAAAAAACATTGCGCTATAACTTGGTACACAGTGTTTTTCCATAATCTAATCTGAAACGAGCACTAATGCAGACGAAGGTACTCTTATAAAGATGAACACGTTCGTCTTCACTATAATCTTCATCCGATTTCATATAATCTGTATTTTTGAAGACGTTGGCATTTTTTATCTTTTCTCTCTATCCAACGAGTGTGATCTTGCTTTTTTGCATCCTCTTTGTCTGCAGAGTTCGAAGTGTAAATACATGTAAGTCTATCATTAGTTTGTTCACATTGTGATACATTTTTGACAGAACTTTCATGGGTTCAGGTTGAATCAGCTGATTAGCTATGCTCATAATTAACTTTCTCAACTATGGATACCTCTGTATAAAATTTGGTTAACCACCGCATTTGAAAATTTACGAGCTGGAATAAATATGGATTAAAGAAAAGCGGTCACCCTTAGTTGCTTTATTCATCAAAATAATTAAAATAAAATGTTCGTCGTGAGGTGACATTTACCTAGAATCTTTTGTTTGGTTACTTAAAATGTTCACCAAGTCTCGGTAACTTTTTTGTTTTTTATATGAATTGTTTCAGATAATTTCTCATTTCCAAACGGACCTTAAAGTTGTTTACCAAAATGCCCAATAATTTTAACAAACTTTTAAATTCATCAATAAATCTATTATTGATTTTACACACAATTTCAAATCCTCACTTTTGTACATTTCTTATTTCAAAAACAAATTGGTCATATTTTTCATTATAGTCACATCACTAGCTTACTCATACACTGCTAGCGTATTTTTATTTACCGCATTTTTAATATTTGTGATATTACATTAGGTGTGATAATTAAGCTTACTTAAGGCTGAATACGAATTTTATTAAATTTAATATTGCATTGTTTTCATTGCACAGTAAACAATAGGTTAAATTATAGATTCACAAGCAAATAATGTAACAACACCCTTAGCATTATCTTGTTGAAATATCGTAAATTCCGAAATTATTAAACAAAACCCCAACCAACTTCATGTTTCACATGTCATCGTAGAACGTAGATCGAACCAACGACAAAACACAAATGCAAATCCTTCAAAATCTTTTACACGGCAACTTAAAATCGCGCTTATGTGTGTGCATGTGATGTTATTTTTTGTTAAATTATTTTAAGTGTTTTCTTTTTAAACTTTTATTTTGTTTTATACAATAAAATTTTTGTTAAACTAAATATAAATACATGTTTTGAAAATGTCCAAAAACAAAATAAATATCACAAATACTGATTCCGAAGTTATAGAAGTCAAATCAAAGGTAAATCTAATTTATTTCTCGTAACTCGTAACAAGCTGCAACTGATGGGTGTATAAAGATTGTATAAAAAGGGAGAAAACAGAAAAGAAGAAAAATGTCCACTGATGATTCCCTTATCCGAAATTCCATGAACAAGTTAGGGTAAAATTCTATGAAGATCTTCTTTAGATCTTCTTAGAGAGTTAATCACTTTTATTTCCAATGAAACATCAATCAACTGAATCATCGGAAAGAAAGGCCTTTTGTTGCAGCAGCTCATATCAGTTGAGTCGATCGAGGGGCGAAGCAACAGGCAGCAAGAGCAAACAACACTACTTTGTCCTGTTCCAGTTTTTCAATGAAGTGCATTTTCTAAGGCATCTTGCCGAAGACTTTCTCAATTTTTCTTTTAAATTAGGTATTATTGTTTTTGGTCATTTTAGTTGTAGGATAGATGTTTTTCTATCTTGGATAAGTGTCAAGATAATTTAATTTTAGCTTCAAGGGCAGTACCACAACAATACAACAACAACAAAAAAAATGAAAACGCAAATAACCTGTATGCAATTTGGTTACAATGTTGAAGAATATTGTTATTCAATAGATTTTTGCGTTTGCATTTTTCTAGGGTCGCGGTCGATACAAAGCAAATAGCCAAAGACAATGAGACATGGAAAATTCAATTCGAGTATATTTATGTCTGAATGTTTTATGGATAACATTACCATTTAGAGAATATTTTTATAGCCATATCCCATAGCCATTTTTGTATGTACGCAGGCAAACGAACGATAGATTGTGACTGACGCTAGTGAGACGTTTACTTGACAAAAATTAGTGTTGGTTCTTTTCTTGTACCCGAGTCTATTTTGTATGCTCCAAGATTATTGTCTAAGCTTTGACCACAACGCGAGAGTTACCCAACATATTCTTAGCTAGATCGAACAAACATGATTTCTATTACTCATCAGTCTGATAATTGTTTAAACAAACGCACGACATTTCAGATTTCTCTTAATGGGTAAATCTTCATCAATGTAATAGGCATATAAAGTTGTAAGTTTTTTTAAAGAGGCATTATGCTAATATTAATTGATAGACCTTAAACAAATGGTCTTCTTCGTTTTTATAAACATTAACTCGTTTTCTTCGGGGTTAATGAACTTACATCATGTTTTAGATTACAAATGTTTTATTCTGATTTTTGTTGCCAAAGCCTTACATAAAGATTGATTTTAGCAATAAGGCATATTATTAACGCTAACCTTTAGTTAAAAGCTTTTTAAAGTAGTGATATGGTCTTAAAATATATACACTAACCTACTTACTGCCAGATACTAGTCATTACCCACTTTATAGTGGTTGTTCACTCAAAATGCACCTCAACTACATTAGCGCTGCAAATCATCCTATGCCAAATATTGTTTCAACGAATTTGATGCCTTGAAAATCTCAATTTTCCGCGAAATGGTTTGTGTACGTATATCTATTCTCAATAGAAGAATATTTCACAATATGTATATCAAAACTCAAATCATTCATCAATAAGATATCCCTTCATCGTTCAAAACGTCTATCCCGATCTACAAAAAATGAGATTTGAATCATGTCGAAAATTATCGTGGAATATCATTCATGCACGTACTGGCCAAACTGTTTTGTGGTGTTTTCTATAATAGACTTGAAAAATAGGTAGAATATAACAATATCGGAATTTCGGAATTTTAAACTGGGTTTGGAAAAGGTTATTCAACATTGGAGCATAATTTTACGCTGATATCTCACAATGGAGGAGCAAGTAATAAAAATATATACGGTATTTGATATTGTGATTTGAAACGCACTTTTTCACAAAATTTCCCGTTTGGGTATATCCACAAAGTTCATTCATGTTTTGAAGAAAATGCATGCAGATTCGAAAGCAACTGCCTGGGATGGTTCGCACTACTCACAATGTTTCGAAACAGATTCTGGTGTCAAGAAAAGGATAACTGCTAAGCGCTGTTCTGTTCTCGTTATTTATCAATGATGTTGTTAAGCACGTTACAAGAGGAACGAGAAAATGTTGAAATAAATGTTTATGCTGATGACCTAGTGTTACTGTCAGAATCACCAATTGTCCAATTGATGATTAACCAAACCCAAAATACACGTAGTTTCAATTTCAATGACAACTGATTGGATGATCACACCTTCTGCATAGTATAAAATATTTAACGCTGATGTTAAATTAACACTATATTACGCATCGCAGGGTTTTGGAGTTTATGTGTACGATGAGAAAATTTCCACCGAAATTTCTTCAAAAAGCTGTTCACAGTCAATGGAGACGTTACAAACTGGAGCACTTAAACAAATTGTATTGCAGACTGCGTAATCAAGTTGTCGTAATGGTCAGAATGGCAAAAAGAATTTATTATGAAAATAAACTTGGTTCTGCGTGAAATCGGTATTGGCAAACAATCTAAAAAGCCTCTTGGTGACGTCGATTGTGATACTCTCAACAAAAAGTTTACGTCCATGCCTTTAAACGTTGCTTGACCCGTTTATTCCCTTACTGAGGAAGAACCAACTGCTATCAAAAGCTCTCTCTGTTTTATAAGAATACAAGAGGAAGACATTGTAGAGGCAATAATATCGATTAAATCTAATGCTACTGGCCTGGACCAAATGGACCCTAAGTTCTTGAGACTACTGCTGCCATATGTACTGCGCTATATAACCTAAATATTTAACAGCATATTGACTACTTCCGAGTTTCCTTTAGAATGGAAGAAGGCTAAGATTATTCCCATACCCAAAAAGCAAACGTTTCTTTCGAAGGTGTTTGAAAAAACTATTCTGGGCAGATCCAAAAATATCTTACAATCAACAACCTGCTAAGTACCTGTCAGTCTGGTTTTCGACCTAAGCGCAGCTGCAAATCAGCTTTACTTTTTGTCACTGATGAAATAAGAATGGCAATGGACAGTGATCATGTTACATTGCTAACACTGTTAGATTATTCAAAGGCTTTTGATACTGTTAACCACTCAATTCTTTGTAGAAAGCTGCGAATTAACTTTGGGTTTTCTTTAGAGTCCTGTAAGCTTGTTCTTTCGTATCTCAGTGGAAGGCAACAATGCGTGGTGGCCAATGGATACTCTTCCACATTTCTCAATGTTTTGAGTGGAGTGCCACAGGGATCTATCCTTGGACAAATCCTCTTCTCACTTTACATAAATGAGTTACCACAAGTTGCTAAACATTGTTTAATTCATCTTTATGCTGATAATGTGCAGATCCTGATAAGTCGACCTTTTGGGGCTAAAAATGATGCCGTAGCTTTAATGAACGAGGACAGTGGTAAAAAAAGAGCGATCTCTGCCTTAACCCTGTCAAAGCCTAGACAGCTTAATAAACTTTCGGTCTCTGAGTTACCTGCATGATATCATCCAAACCCAATAACCTGATTATCTATACGGTAAGTTGAATTTCCCTCATTCAACAAGGTCCTTTGCTTTAATATTACCCCGATACAATTTTCTAAATACTGAGCGTCAATTTTGTATTCATATTGTACGCATTTGGAACTCTGCCCATCGCTATGAGAAGAATAAGAAGCATAAGTAGATTTAGATTTTTACTTTTCAACTAACGGGTGATTTTTTAAGAGCTTGAGAACTTTTAAAAAAAAAAAACGCATAAAATTTGCAAAATCTCATCGATTCTTTATTTGAAACGTTAGATTGGTCCATGACATTTACTTTTTGAAGATAATTTCATTTAAATGTTGACCGCGGCTGCGTCTTAGGTGGTCCATTCGGAAAGTCCAATTTTGGGTAACTTTTTCGAGCATTTCGGCCGGAATAGCCCGAATTTCTTCGGAAATGTTGTCTTCCAAAGCTGGAATAGTTGCTGGCTTATTTGTTTAGACTTTAGACTTGACGTAGCCCCACAAAAAATAGTCTAAAGGCGTCAAATCGCATGATCTTGGTGGCCAACTTACCGGTCCATTCCTTGAGATGAATTGTTCTCCGAAGTTTTCCCTCAAAATGGCCATAGAATCGCGAGCTGTGTGGCATGTAGCGCCATCTTGTTGAAACCACATGTCAACCAAGTTCAGTTCTTCCATTTTTGGCAACAAAAAGTTTGTTAGCATTGAACGATAGCGATCGCCATTCACCGTAACGTTGCGTCCAACAGCATCTTTGAAAAAATACGGTCCAATGATTCCACCAGCGTACAAACCACACCAAACAGTACATTTTTCGGGATGCATGGGAAGTTCTTGAACGGCTTCTGGTTGCTCTTCACTCCAAATGCGGCAATTTTGCTTATTTACGTAGCCATTCAACCAGAAATGAGCCTCATCGCTGAACAAAATTTGTCGAACACACACATTTCGAACCGAACACTGATTTTGGTAATAAAATTCAATGATTTGCAAGCGTTGCTCGTTAGTAAGTCTATTCATGATGAAATGTCAAAGCATACTGAGCATCTTTCTCTTTGACACCATGTCTGAAATCCCGCGTGATCTGTCAAATACTAATGCATGAAAATCCTAACCTCAAAAAAATCACCCATTATTTGGCAAACAATTGATGTTAAATTTCCTTTTCTTTATATAAATATGTAAATAGAAGTCTTTTGTATATAACTTTTATTCGAATTCTGAAATTAATTAAAAGTCTTGCAACAATTTATAAGACTCATGTCCCACCTTGTAAGCGATTTTTGAAATAAATAAATACAAAAACCTTCCAAATGCGTTGTATTTGGAAATGGGTCTTCCCAAACCTTAGACAAATACCCATAAGTCGCAGGCGGAACGTTAAGGTCCAGTCTCTACCGATCGACCGTCTAACAAAGACTGGTGGATGCTTAAGTGGGAAAACTTAGGACAAGTTTGTGGAGAAGTAGTAAGGTTAGATCCTCATAAGGGAGCAACTTTACCCAATTATTCAATCATACCACTATAAGTGCTGCGCACATAGTAGAGAGAGAGACTCGTAGTTCAAAAAGCAGAATTGTAATCTTTTCATAAATCAAACTTCATTTAATTGAGGCAAACACTTCAACGATTCAATGAGTTACAAAGAGAATTCGTTAATATTTAAGACCAGATGTGAAATCCTAAGCTCAATCAATTTTGCACTTATTACAATTTGAACGCCATAGAACACTATACAACAACCACTACCTTGCTGTGTAAGATGTATGCTTGGGGTCTTTGTCCTGGTGGAAGATGAAATTGTCTCTTATTCCAAGCTTACTGACACTTTGCACCAAATATTGCTGTAAAATGTTGATGTAGCCCTTTTGATCCATTTTACCTTCCACAAAGTGTAAGTTTCCAACACCAGAACTCCACATACATCCCCATACCATGACCGACCCACCGCCATGTTTCACAGTTGCCCGTGTATGTTTATGAGAGAATTCTTCATTTGGTTTTCATCATACAAACATTCGTCCATATGATCCTTTCAAGTTAAATTTGCTTTCATCCGTGAACAAAACCTATTTTATGATGTTATAATGTGTATCCGTATACAAACAATACAAATTCAAGAAATGTTACCTTATTCCGGAATGACGTATCCTTAGTTAAATGTTCCCTAGCAAATTTAAGCCTTTCTTTTCTATTTTTTTCACTTATGAATGGATTTTTTCAAGCTACGCGGCCATTCAGATCTTGTTTTCGCAGTACTCTTCGGATCGTTTCGTTGCTCTCTTCCTTATTCCTGGTCTCCTTCAAAAACACCTTTAGAGATTCCGAGGATAAGAAAGGATTTTCCTTCACTTGCCGAACAAGTAGCTTTTCTTCGTACATATCCAACTTTTTCCCTTGTCCTTTCCTGCTAACATTAAGGATCCTACCTTCATTTTTGAAACGTGAAATTATGTTCTGAACTGTTGAATGGCTCTGTTGGACAATTTTGGCTATTACGCCACACAGGAATCGTTGCGAGTTGTAAGTCACAAGGCCCTAGTTTTCAGCGGATTGTTGCGCCACCTAATTTATTTATTTATTTACGTAAACTTGTCAACCGCGATGACGGCAAAGTCATTGCTACTAAATTTATTAAAACTGAAAATGTAACCATCAAATAAGAGTAACCAACTCCTTAGTGAAAACTTCCACATTCGTGTAGAAGAACGAATATCTGTACTTGAGTTCTTGAGCATTCCTAGAACGGTACGAGTAGTACGGTTGAATTGGTTTAACGGTAAAAATGGCTGAAGCAAGACACATAACGACGGTGATTAACGTTATTTAAGGGGGTATTCTAGTGTAGAGACATGAATTTCGCCCTGTTTTTGAAGCGTTGTATAAAGGAAACAACAAATATTTTTAGTATACATTTTTTTATCATTTGTTTATTGATTTGTTGTTCATACATAAAAAAATTAATTAAAAAAAAAAATTAAAATTAACAAAGTTACAAGCAGTCAAAGTGGGGGGTCTAAATAAAAGAGGGTGTCTTGGCGTGCATCCTACCAACCCTCCTGGTGATGTGAAAAACAAAAACCAGACGGATTCTTAATTATTATAGATGTCGCTATCGTTTGACCCTTGGATAAGTTAAAAAAAAAACTTTTTAACAAAATGGCAGCAGTTTGAAAAAAAAAAATGTTCTTGTTGCATATTTTTCAACAATTCCGAATTTTTTAAAAATACTAAATGAGACAAGTTTTCGTCAATTTTACTTATAGAATGATACAGAATACGTACATATTTTAAATCCATATAAAAATCCTTCCTCTACTTCAAAATACTGATTCGATTTTCTCTGATGAAGACGAGCAGTTCTACCCTCCTTTGACGCCTCTGAAGTCCGGAATTCCGAGCGCTCGACCTTCCGAGTTTCTATGACCTTCAAAACCAGTTATTATTTCAATTAACTTTTGAAATAATAGGAATATTAAAAAATCCTTTTAAACGCATATTCTTGAATGTCTAAACTTTGGAAATATGAAAAAAAAAATTTTTGATTTTTTCAAAATTCTACACTAGAATACCCCCTTAATATTAACAATGTTATTATTATTTTAAACCCCTTTTGAATACTGTCGAATAGACCTAAGTAAGGAACTGGAGTACCAGACTAAAATTAGGTGTTATACTCAAGCTTATAAGTTTTATAGATAACAGTCAAATCAGAGGGGGGAAGAAACGCTGTTTGCATCGGGAAATCAAAGAAGAGAACGAACATTAAATGAGTTATTAATATTTTTTAACTATGTATAGTGTTATCAATCGTATAGACATTAATTTCAATACACAATATATTTGTGTATATTCAAGTTTTTGTTTCAAAAAATTATTTAAGTATGAGAAATTGTTATTCAGATTTATTAAAAGTTTTTATTTTTCTTTTGAGCATTTTAAAAGTGAAGTTTTCAATAATCGTTTATTCCAATGACATAGGTACAAAAAGGCGGGACATTCTTTTATTCCACCAGATAGGGTGTTTGGGAACATAGAAAAGGACAATAATCCATTAGCAAAATTTGTGTTTAGATTTGGGAAACAAATTTCTGATATGAAATTAAATGCTCTGCATATGGGTGTTTTGAATTTGATCAAAGATGAGAATAAAAGGGATATTGCAAAGCTGCTTTCTTAAATTTGATAAAAGTATCATTGCTGAAAATGTTGATGCCGAGTCTGAAATAATTCAACTTTATAAAGAACATTAAGAAATTTAAGATCCTCTCATATAAGGCCTTAACCCATATACTCGAACTGTACCTGTTTGGGTACAGAAAATTGAACAAGTTTACGGTTGAACAACAGCCACAGCCTTACTTAATTTTGTTTTTCAAATAATTTGGATTTTTCTTGTTTCTTGAAATGTTTTAAGTAAGTAGGCGTGTAAATTATTTAAAAAACACACAATTTGTAGATTTTTTTGGTACTCCACATCAAGTGCAATTAAGGTTTTCCCCGAATTTTAGTGGTTGGTGTATATTGAGCAAAAGAACAGATATATATGTTTTATTACTTTCGGTTTGAATTTGTTGCAATCAAGTGAAGAACATATAGGAAAAGCTATCAAGTTTTTATTTATTATTACGATAGGAAAGTAATCGCAAAGTTAGCTGTACTCGCTTGGGTACAATGGGAAAATGTGATATACACATGTACAGTACATATATTTTTTTGTTTAGAGTGGATTTCAAAGCATTTTCCACAGCAGCATTTTATGAAAGAAGGTTCGAAAATCTTCCAAATGCCTTAAATGCAGTCGAAGAAGATTAACGTAATGTATTTGACATTGCAATTATACCCTCTGATGCAGATTTCAACACTGACCAAGAAGACATAGACACGGAAAGTTTGGACAGTAATCATATTGCCAATGATGTTCCAGGTAATGTTAAAGTGTGACGATTTTGAGAGTGAGGACGAAGTTCCATTGTCTGAGATAAGGGCCTCCATACGTAGGGAATCCCAAACTCATTCACTATTGTCCGAAAGTTGTGTCGACATGACAATGTACTATTCCAACTTTTTTGAGCTAAAGACGAAAATATGAAAGCTGTTTTTGAAAACAAATCTCCAGTGGAAATTTTTGAAGCTCTTTTCTATAAAGATGTCATGGAACTAATTTTGGATCAGAGTCGTCTTAACGCTTCGCAATATAATGACCCCAACTTCAATTTCAACAACGAAGACGTCGAAATCTTTATTGGTATTCTGTTTTTTTTTTTTTTTTTTTTTTTTTTAATAATAAGCGCACACTCAAGGGGATAATACTACCCTTATTATGTAGACACAGTGTGAGCACTAGGAAAGGAAGAGAGAGGTTGAAAGGAGGTGTTTTACAGTGGTTACCACTCAATGCCAAGAGAATCTATGTATTGGAAATTGGATGAAGATACGAGAACGGCATTAGTAGCTAACAACGTGTCACGAAATCGTTTTTTTTTAAATAAAAAAAATAAATTAATTTTGCGGATAACTCTCATTTGGATTCGCAAGATAAAATGGCAAAACTTAGTCCGCTGATGAATCTTTTGAGCAAAAAATACCAGCAGTGGGGTCTTATGCGTGAAAAGCTATCCATTGATGAAGCCATGATAAGGTATTTTGGTCATCACTCGTCGAAGCAGCTTATAAGAGGTAAGCCTTGTCGTTTTGGATTCAAAAATTGGATGCTTACAAGTAATTGTGGCTACCTGTATAGCTTTGACACGAATTGCGGTGAAAAATATGTGAAAGCAGAAATAAGTCACAAGCCACTGGGATCGAGAGTTGTACTTGAGCTATTAGAAGCAATCCCATACCCTTCTGATCATGTAATTTATTTTGATAACTTCTTTACGTCTCATGTGCTTTTGCGGTTATTGAGAACCAATGGATTCAGAGCTACTGGCACAGCAAGGGAAACCAGAACAAACAAAATTCCATTGAAGAAAAAAAAAACGTTCAAAAAAGAAAAACGTGGTCACTTTAAACATATTTACGATGCCAACAATAAAGTGCTTTTCGTCAAGTGGAATGATAACAATGCTGTCACCATGGGTACAAATTTTGACACAATTCAGCCAATAGTTCTACTTGGTGAACGCTTGGAAAATGTATAAAGTCGCAGTTGATTCCGAAGATGATTTGCTTTCTTTCCAAAGAAATATTGCTAGGTATAACCTTAGAAGGTATACAATCCGCCAACCGACAACATCAAAACGATCTATCGCTTCCAGCGGGGCCTATAGTGGAGAACACCATTTTCCAAAAAAAAATTGAAAAGCCTCTTAGATGCAGAGTATACCACATGCGAGTCAGATGGACCTGTGATTTATGCGCGATAGCTCTGTGCATCGAAAGAGAATGTTTCAAAAAATTTCATGATAGTTAAATATTTGAGTCCATATCTTCCCATTGTACCTGTTTGGGTACAGCCTTAAAAACATAGTTCAAACTTTAAAAAAAAAATATATTTTTGTATTGTTGAACCATATTTAATAAAGTTAAAATTTTTCTGTTTTTATTCTATGGTAACAAATGGGTTAAACTTGTAACACTATGTTCGTTAAATGTTTTGATATTTTGTTTTTGTTGTTTTCATTTTAATAATTAATTCTAAAGTTGTGAAGTTATTTAAGTTTTTTATTTAATATTAACACATTTGTGTGACCTACTATGAGCACTTTGACTATTTTTTTTATATTTATTTAATGTGTTCAGTTCAGAAAAATTCAATCTTTAAAAAAGTTTTCCTGAACAAGTTAATTCAAAACTGAACTTTTTCTAATCGTTATTCTCAAAACTCTTCTTTTCCAAGTCAAAATGATTTTTTATAATTGTTTGGTCTGCCTTCAAGGTATAAAATATGCAGGAAATAATTAAGATTATAAGAAAATTTTAGCTTTCAAAGCAATAGCCAATATCAATTAAGCAACTTCTAACAATTTTTTCGTTTTACTCAAAATTCTCAAAAGTGGAAAAGAAGAATAATTTTGAAATTACATTCCACAATTATGAAATAATTTTGATTGACGCTAATGTTTCTCTCAAAAAGAATGATTTTTCAAATTTAACATTGATTTCAGGTTTAAGTTCAAATTTCATCTGCATAATATAAGAACACAAACAAAACGAACACGGAAATATCTTTGCTCTTCAATAAATCACATCTGCCTCAAGATTTCACTTCACAAATATGCTTAGCTGCAGTTTATGCATTGTTTCGTCAGAAATTTCTAATAAAAATACTCAATATATCAGTTACAAAACTTCTACTCTGTATGTTAATTTGTTAAGTTTTCAAACGTTGTGTTGTTCATGCGTAAACCGATCCATTCTTCATGCACCGCAAGAATGCACAATTATATTTTTCAAAGAAAATAACCTATTAAGTAACGGAAGGCATAAAGAGATACTTGTTTGAATGGATGAATTCAAAGAAAACAAACATATACAAAAGGCATAGGTATACATATGTACATTAAGCACAGGTCATTAGTTCAAAAATATTATTCGGAAAATATTATTTTTGAAACGGTGTTAATTCTTAAGACTTATTTTAATCCCTATTTCTGCGTGTGGCAAGTAATTACTAACAGTTCAACAAAAAGGGTTATGTGGTGAGTTAGTGCAAAAATAAACGGTGTTAGTTGTTGACCTGAAGTTCTTCTTGCTTGAAAGATTCCTCTAAGCGTATGAGTACTGACAGAACCATGGTCCTGTACAGTAGTAGTTTAAGTTATGATAAGGTTTCTCTATTGAAAAAATCTTGATAGACCATAGTAGCCTCTGTCTTGAGGGTACTAAAATTCGATACCTCCCTGAATGTTTGAATTCATACATATTAATACTTTTTGAGTGGTTACTGTTCTAAAAATAAATTATTTAGTTGAAAAGGGCTACCAGCTTCTTAACTTAAGAATTTTTAAATGCACTTTTCAGATATCATTTTAAAATTAAATAATCCTTATTTTTATTTCTTATAGTTTGATGCGGAATTCCGTCGATGGGGCTTCAAGCGCAATGAGCCGACAACTTTTGAAAATTTTTCTGCCTTAATTGAACAACTACATAGACTTAATAATATACAATTTTTGATTTTATACATTGATCCTCGTGATAATGACTTATTGCCTATTAATAACGATGACAATTTTGGAAGAGCCTTAAAAACCGCAAAGCCTTTACTAAGAATTATTGTCCAGAGAAAAGGTAAATTTCATCATCTCTATCTATCAAGCAAGAAAAAAGCAATACAATTTTATTTTTTTAGATTATTTTGAAGATTTCTCTGGATATGGAACTATGAAACCACGTAGTAATATTATAAGTAGTATTCTTGGACAAACACCAGTAAAGACTAAGGCCCCAACCATATCTAATCCGCATGATTTTCGACAAGTTTCGGCTATTATTGATGTTGATATTGTGCCAGAAACATGTCGTAGAGTGCGTTTACTTAAGCATGGTAGCGATAAGCCATTAGGATTTTATATAAGGTTTGTTTTTCTTTTCTTTTTTGAAATCAATTAATTTCTAATCGAAAATGGATGATTTTAGAGATGGAACCTCAGTTCGTGTCACAGCGAGTGGACTAGAGAAACAGCCAGGTATATTTATATCTCGATTGGTACCTGGCGGTTTGGCAGAAAGCACTGGTTTGTTAGCTGTTAACGATGAAGTATTGGAAGTAAATGGCATTGAAGTCGCTGGAAAAACTTTAGATCAGGTAATGCTTATTTTTGAGTAACAAAAGTCTTATAAATTATTTTTTAACAAATTGAATGTAGGTCACCGATATGATGGTCGCAAACAGCTCGAATCTTATTATAACAGTCAAACCAGCCAATCAAAGAACTTTGACTACACCCAGGAGGGGTTCATTTTCTCGAAATAGTCAATTGTCTAGCGGTTCTCATCAAACCAACCACACCAACACATCAGATGAGATCGAACAAGACGACCAAGATGAAATTGTCGATTTGACTGGAGTGACTCTCGATGACCAACAACACAACCACATCCAACCGACTCCGCCCAATGCAGCTACAGAGTCCAAAGACGGCGTTTTGCACTTATAAGAAAAAAAAATACAATTAATTAAGAATAAACATAAAGTAAACAAAAAAAAAATAACATTTTTCTAATCCAATTGCATGGTTATTTATAAATTATTATTATACTATTGTTCAATTCTTAAATCAACCTACAAAAACAAAACAAAAGAAAAAACACTCAAAAAGACGTACTTAACTATTAAGCAATAAAAGACAACTGAAAACAAAATTACTGTTCATATTATACAACCACACAAGTGTACACTTAAAACAAAATTTAAACTAGATACTATTATATTATAATTCATTGTTTTATATTCAATGAATCTTTTTTTTTATATATCACGCAGCTAAATATACATAATTATATACAACTGTTTTGAACGGTTTTCGCATTGGAATTGTTATGAAATAACTAAAATAAATCAAACAAAATTAAAAATTTAAAATAAATTATAAAATCGCGATTTAACAAAATTTATTTAATAAACAAAAATTAAAATAACTAAAATCAAATTTAAACATATATTAAAAAAAAAAAAAAAACATCATCACTGTAATCATGTAGAGATATTCCATTATATTTTATTATTAAATATATTTACATTCCATATTTTTTAAAACCGTAGTTTTGCCTTCAACTTATACAAATTTTTGTTCGATAAAGAGAGGAAATATTTTGCTCTGTCTATTGCCCACAAATGTGATATGGTCACAAAGCTTTAAACCATGGGGGCTTGGGCATTATAGGGAAAAAAGATTCCTTCACAAAGGAGGATAGGATTAGAAAGGAGAAACCGATGCACATAGGTTTTGAATGTCTGCACATTGTAATAAGTGGGAAACATTAAGCCTGGTAAAGCATTCTACATTCGTGTAGTGCTTCTAAAGAAATAATCTCTGTACTTAACCTTAACAGTACGTCCGGAATTGGGCTCAAGGGTAAACTGATAGTAGGGCAACAAAAAATATGTCCTAAAAAACTAGTTTTAAGCGGTTATAATATACCCTTATAAATCAAATATATGCCCTCAAAATATGCTCAATAAATGTAAAAGATGTTTATAAGAGGCGTTATTTGCTTTAGGAAATTAATTAATAAGAACAATACCAATCAAAAAAAGAAAAATCAAAACTCTTCTTCTTCACTCAAACTTTTCGAAGATACATAAATAAAACATCCTAAAAATTTGTTTAATGACGAATAGTTCAACTTCGCACACATATATTATTTAAGAAAGAAAAAAAAAAAAACAAAGTTAACAAAGCAGATTCATTTTTGAATAAAAGAAATTTTTTAATGTCAGCGATCAGTAAGAAAATTTATTGCAAATTTTTGTTGCAGTAAATAACTAACATTTCCCTCAAATTTTTGAAAATGAAGCTTTGTCTGTTTGATCGAAAAACACTTTTATAAATGTAAAAGCTCCGTTCAACGTCAACAGAAGTGATCGGAGCGTATTTGAATGCTAAAACTTCAGCAATTGTATAGTCTTTAACTGCTATGGATTTCTCTCCTGACGAAACCATTGCAATTATTTTTAGTTTTTCAAAGCCAGCATTTTTTTTCTATTACATTTTCTATTTTTTTCTTCACTGATTTCGCAGCCTTGCTGTTAATGCTCTAGATTGTCTTCAAAGCATCACTTATAATTTGTGTGCTGGAATTAGCGATAAACCACGTGATTCAAGTTTGGAAATTGATGTTACTAGAAACCCATAGCTTGATGCCAAAAAAATTAAGTCGGCTTTCAATTTTGTTTTTTTAAAAAGATCTTTACAAACTTTTACTGATGCAGCTTCCTCGTTGTCAAAAACATCAAAAAATCCGAGCAATCTTTTCAAAATGCTTGGCGTAGTAGTTCACCACTTCGAATTATGATTGGTTGTGGAGGAAGTTCCAGTCCAGGTTCTATGTCTCTAAAAGTTTTCACTCTTGATGGAGCTTTAATTTTTTTCTGATATTTTGTTTCGTCTTTTTGTTCTTATTAATGCTTTGTTTTTATTTCTTGACTTTACAAAAAAAAAAAGTAAAAATATGCAATAATATGCCTTTTGAAAGCAAAAATGCAAAAATATGCATTTTCAGTGAAATATGCAAAAAATATGCCCTAACAGATGACGTTTAAAAGACGAAGATTTCAATGAAACGCATTTTTATCACAGTCTCGTTATAATAGTGATGTTAACAAAAAATATGTTCAAACATATTTTTGGTTGCCCTTCTGATAGGCATTCCAAAAAGTACGGGTATTATGGTTAAATTGTTTAAGGGGAGGAATGCAACTGGCTATTTCACTAGAGCATTGTTTATAAAAATAACGATAGAGAAATGATAGGCATGACGCATGAGACCTTGCGGCGGTGCTCAAGAGAATGTCTCAGTAAGATAACGATCTTTTATCATTTTTAGAGCTCTCTTTTCAATTCTATTCAAAAGACTCAAGTACGTTGTTAGGGCGACAGCCCAAATATGGGAATTATACTCGAGTTTTGGACGAACAAAGCTTTGTAAATAAAAGAAAGATTAGAGGTCGTAAAGAACTTCTTACATTGTCGCAGAAAACCTAAACACTTAGCAGCATTTTTGGCGATGTCAAATATGTGAGCACTCCACAACATGCCGTTTGTGACGCACATAACTAGAACTAAAAGCTGTTCAGTCTCCTGGATTCAAGTACCACCCATGGATAGGGCCATTGGGGGAGGGTTACGCTTTTGAGACAGAAGACAGACAGACAGTTTTCGAAGCATTCAATTCAACACGATTTTTTGTTCCCCTTTGGACAATGCTGTCAAGATCTGAATTTATTTAATCTTACCATATGCTGCCGTTGGTAGTCTACATCCGAAGAACAAGGATGAGAATCTACAAACGAATATGAAAAGCTGAGGGTACTGTCATGAGCGAAACAATTTAGTGGATTAAAAGTTTCAGACAAAAGATCATTTATAAAAATAAGGAAGAGCGTCGGAGACAAAACGGAGCCCTGAGGCACACCAGCGTTCATTTTGAACCCGTCCAATACTACTTGAATTGAACGGTCTGAAAGATAATTACTACCACAACGAAAAAGAAATTCATGAACAAATGCTATTTTCCATCCACTCGGAAAGAGACCTGTAGAATAGGACGAGGAAGAAGATTCGTCCCATAGAATCGTTTACGCTTTCAAATACAGGAGAAGTCGTGTCACTCATTGGTAGCATAATTTTTTACAAATGACTAAAAATTTGTACTAAATTTGAGACATTGGTAGGCGAATAATTCGCTCTAAACGATGAAAATTCAACTCTTTCCAACTTTGGGAAGCTAAACGTTTTTCTTAATTGTTAGTCGCTTATTTTAATAATACTCGTACTTTGGTAAACTCCATAGTATCTAATCATTTGTATAGGTATTCTTTCTGGGTTACTAGGTGTACCCCGTCAGATATATTTTTGTCCATTTATCTTTATTTTTAATATTTGGGAACGTGAAATCGTGGTTAGAAATCCAATTAAGGTATTACGATGGCTTACCCATCAAATCAATGTTTTGAGTATTCAATAATTCAGTTGTTCCAGTGGTTTTCATTTGCATGATGAAAAATGCTACGATAAGTTATCCCCTTTTTTTCAAAGGCATTCTGGCCTGATCATTCTACATTTCTCTGGGGGTGTGGAGGCCACTTGCCCGCTTTAGTAGAAGAAACAGTTGTAAGTGCTTCCAGTCACTATTGTTAAATTTGATTAACCTTGAAACACCCGTTCAGGTTCATTGGAATATGTCCATCATCGAACACTTATAAAAATATTTTAGCTGGCTTTCAATTCAAGCATTCGAGACTGTCTTTTTTGGAGCAACCGTAAAAAAATATGGGGATTCTAACGTGAATATATATTCTTACAAAATAAATAAGAATATCTTATGCAAGATCATATTAATGCTAATTATACTGATATTAATGTTCTCCCATGTCTCCCAGTATTCACATGGTGATCTGATCTTGCATTACCAGAATTCGCACATTCTTTCTGGCACAATAATTGATTGAAGATCAAATAATGCGCAAAATTTGGTAATGCTAGATCGCCAACTACATCGCTGAGGGAAAGGCGTTCAGAATTAAATTCGTTGAACCAAGATTTAATAGTGCTATAGGAAGGAGCCTCTATCTAACGTGATTTTAAGGTAATCAATGCATTCTTGGCTTAATAATTCGTCGAAATTATGTTTTTATGAAGCCAAATATTTTAAATTTTTGTTTAAGCAAATTTAATCATTTTTAAATGCTAAAACAATCTAAGGATAGTTATTCTCGAAAATCAGAAACTTTTCAGCTTCATTTTACCAACGCCATAAACATAAAGAGCAACTGTCGTATACGAAGTAAGGTCTAACCTACCCAAATCTTCAACATTTTTGTATTCAGAATATCTGGAAGTTGAGTAAATAATCAATAGCAAAAACATTACGCATAAACTTTTGTATCAAGTTTTTATCAAAAACTCAGATGAATTATTCAGCCCTGTCATAAATTCCATCGTAATCGGAAATTTTTACGAACCCCGAAAAACTCTATCATGAAATCCGTTCGTAATCCAAAATTGTATGAGATTTTCCACTACGAACGGATTTCATGATTAAGTTCTTCCAAATTCGTAAAATTTTCCGATTAAGATGGATGTTTATTAGATCCTAATTTCAATTTATAGCTTACTCAAAGCAAAATGATATTAAGGTCTTATTAAAAAGTCAATTTTCAGTTTCGCTGGAAGGTTTTAAATAAACAAATTAAACTTTCAATGATATATGTAAATCCTCAATAAAATAGAAAAAGTCATTTAATATTTCAAAATTATTTTTTATTTCATAAACCTTCCCATGAACAGTTTGGTAAAATAAAAACTACATAACAAAATGAACGAAATTATTTTATACATTATTTCCTATATAATATTATAATTAATGGTTTAGTGCAACTAAATAAATAATAAATAACTTATTTTGTATTTCAATTAGGAAGCTGCCGTTTAAGAAATAAAGAATAAACAAAACAAAAGTTATGCAGTTGCCTTAGACAGTGAGGGAATCCAATTGAAGTTGGGAATATTAAAATTTCTTGAGATCAGATATATGGGTACACATAATCGCTTTGCAGGATTTTACCAGTCTAAAAAAATCTTCCTTGTGCACTTTCATATTAGTCAAAAAGGTATACCTATAGACAAAATTAAATTTTTCATTAAAGAAAATTATTTGAACTTGTTTTTGGGTGCTATAGTCTTCTAAGACTTTCTTGGCTGCTTCACAGTGACTTCATTTTCCCAATTTGTTTCTTCATCTGCGTGCCTTTTAAGAAACTCCGTTTGATTCCAAGAATTCGAAGGTAACTCAGTGTCGTCCATAATTATTGCTTCAACGTTTTCAAGTGATCTATTATAGCTATCAAATAAAACACTATCTTCCTCCGTAAGTGGATCCTGGACAAGTTCTGATATTGATTCTGGACTGTCAGATGGTTCCAATTTTATGTTGTAAATGTGTGAATCTATTTCGAATTCACGTTCCGTCTCGTATTCAGTGTCTTTAAAATTTATTAATTTCTCTGAAGTCAAAGCCAATCCAATTTTTGCCCGAGATCCGAACACAGCTTCATATGGAGACTTTTCGACTTTTATGTGATAGGCACGATTTTTCATGAATTGAACAAATCTTAAACCTTCACTCCACCTGGTTGAATTATTGTCTGCCATCCAAGTTCTAATTATCTTCTCAACATTTAAATGTGGTTCTTGCTGCTGGTCGTGGTCTGCAGTTCCTTCTTCGATTTTAATTTGTTTAGGTTTTCCCTGAAACATTTTAAGTTCTGGCCACATTGGCCGAAAGATATCAATAATTTCATTGCAAACTTTACTCTGATTATCTAAATATAAATTAATTGGAGCACCAAATATTAGAAATATATCAAGTAACTTGTAGGTAATTTCCTGAGCAGACATTGAGATGAGTGGCTTGAGAACAACAAACTGTGTTGACTCTTCTTTATAAACAAGAACAAACTTAAAGTTTCCATCTGGATGAGATTGAAAATCAATATAATCGACTTGGCATTTATTATTAAAATTAGATTTCCTAAAGTTTTCAGCCCCAAAACCTTTTTTCTTCCTCGGATGACAGGATTCACATAAGTCCAAGAATATCTTCAATTGAGCTCTGGTAATGTTTTTATACTTTGCCCGCAACAGTTTTAGCATCTTGTCCCTGCCACCGTGTCCAATGGAAGTATGAATGATGTATAGTATGTCGAACAATTCGTCAGAATGGACATATACTTTGAGACTTTTGTCACTTTCTGTTTTTGGACTTATCAACTTTTCACAACCTTCTATTGTCGACACATCATATCTTTCAATAAGAAGATAATCCCTCGTTGACTCCGGCTTCTTGAAAGCCTTTATTCGCTTGATATCTTTTATTATTTCATCGTATTTTTCTTTTGTTAACAAAACACTATTGTAGTAGCCCTCTCTGCTAAACAAATCTTCATAGAATTTCTTTCTCATTTTGCTTTTCCATGGCGAATCAGTGTTTTTTTGCATTTTGTTTTTGAGATAAGAAAATAACAATAAACTCAGTAATTTACGATTGTTTTTAGAAAAAACACAAACCACAAACTCAAATGACAGATTCAATTGTTTCATAAAGTATCAAATCAATCGAAACACAAAAGTACCTAAAAATACCACACCCAGTACTATTGAACGTTTGGTAATTGTGTACTATTTGCGCATTTTCCAATTAATTTAGGATTTTAAAAGTTTAATTTTGTAAAACTTTTGTTAAGGCTCTTTTTACGATAATAATCAATTTGTTGAGGACTTATAATAGAGGAATTAGACCATCATGACTAATGGAAGTATTTATGAATAGCTTTTTAATGTTGTCCAAGGTTATTTTAAAAAAATAAGATTAATATGTAGGTCTTACAAAGAGCTAACAATATTGTATGATTGATAACATTAAGGAACGTTGGTTACTGAGTTATTGTTCTAATATGTACATATATTTCCAAAGTTTTTGGAAAACTTTTTTAAGGCTTAAATTTGGCAGTGAACCTGACCACGAGTAAATCTTATGAATAATTTCAAAGCAAATTAAATATTTTCAATAGATATAAATGTAACGAGTGTTTTTCTTCGTTTGATCTTTCTTATTTTTAAATAAATACAATGGGCAGATTCAAACAACATAAGGGACTTCATATGCAGTCAACTGCGTTCTTGGAACGTTTATATTGAATAAGACAACTAATTTAAATTCCTTTTTCAACTATCATAAACTTAAAACTCGGAACTTTACTTCACTAACCTTTTGCATTAAAAAAAAAAATATGACATTCCTTTTCCTATTTGGCAGGCTTTTACATAAAACATCAAATCGGATTGTACAGAAAATAAATTAATAGGTGTGTACCATCAACTGAGCGCTCAGTGAGCGCCCAATGTCAAATTGACGGAGGCAGAATCGTTTTGTGGGACAAGAATCTCCGTACAAACATAAGCTGTCAAAAACATATGTTGTCAATTGTAGTTTTTGATGTGAATTTATTATTTTTTTCTATTGATAATTCTTTTTTACTTTTGGAAAAAAAACTATTAAAATGGATAACAAACAAGAAGAAGTTTTGCGTCAAATTTTAAGTAGTTCATCAGATAAAATAAGAAATAAAAAAAGGAATTAGGAATAGGCGTGTACCATCAACTGAGCGCTCAGTGAGCGCTCAATGTCAGATTGACGGAGGCAGAATCGTTTTGTGGGACAAGATTCTCCGTACAAACATATGCTGTCAAAAACATATGTTGTCAATTGTAGTTTTTGATGTGAATTTATTATTTTTTTCTATTGATAATTCTTTGCTGCTTTTGGAAAAAAACTATTAAAATGGATAACAAACAAGAACAAGTTTTGCGTCAAATTTTAAGTAGTTCATCAGATAAAATAAGAAATAAAAAAAGGAATGAGGAGCATGAAAAGATTTTGATGGAACTCCTAAAATTAAAATTATTTAAATTACGCGCCACACCAGACAAATGACAACTGAACAGCTGTTTTGGGTGAGCAAGCAAATTGAGAAATGAATCCATGAATTTTTTGTCTCAGAGATCTCCGCAAAAAATCTCAGTGCTCAGCTGAGATTTTTTGTCTCACTTAAAAAAATAGTTGAGCGCTCGGAGCGCTCAGTTGATGGTACACGCCTAATGATTAATTTATAAAAATGTTTAAATTTTATTTCTTTTCTTAAAAATTATTTAAATTACGCGCCACACCAGACAAATGACAACTGAACAGCTGTTTTGGGTGAGCAAGCAAATTGAAAAATGAATCCATGAATTTTTTGTCTCAGAAATCTCCGCAAAAAATCTCAGTGCTCAGCTCAGATTTTTTGTCTCACTTAAAAAATAGTTGAGCGCTCGGAGCGCTCATTTGATGGTACACGCCTTATCATAGAGTGATAAAGTTGAGCTTTCAGTTGAATGAAAAATTATGATAAGCCTTCATTTTGACACGAGTGGAATTGACTTGATAGTTTGGGAAAATTTATCTTGATAAAACTTTCCAGTCAACTTTCGAAAAGTTGGTTTTATTTTGTTGATTGATTTTATTTCTGGTTGGTCAATTTACTTTCCAAACTTTCATTCAAATTTGTGTTGCTTGATGCGCTTCAGAAGAATATTACCATTACAATTACATATATACAATTTGACAAACCAACATTTTAAATCAAAACTAAATCCATTTGTTGTGCAACACTAAATTACAAAAACGAAGAAAATTTAGTATTTTGACAGATATACATATGTACATAAAACAAGAATGGTTCATTCTGAGAATGGAAAACTCTTGTCACGTATTTTTCTTGTTTTTTTTTGTAAAATTGTTTTCATTTTGTATTTTTACCACTGGTTAATTTTAATAATATTATAAATACTAATGCAGACCCTGGAATAATATCCGAACCCTGGCTTGCAAGTTCTTAGTGCGCAACACAACTACACAACAAAATGAAGAATTTGATTGAATCAACTTGACGTTTACGGTTTTCAGCTTGCAGAAAGTAAACAAACATTTTAATGCACCATACTGTCACTATGCATTGTTTTCATATGTTTAGGAATTAAAAATTAAACTAATACAAATAATCGAAAGAAAATAATTGTCCACACACTGCAAGAAATCTTGCGTAGACATAGTCTATCTTTATATCTGGAATGCTTTTTTAACTTCTAAAGCAAATAATTGCATTATGTAGGAGTTAAATATTTAAAAACCAAAGAGTAATATACATACCTAGTTTCATCTTTCATAGCATAAAATTAAAAAGTTATTAATACCTTCAGGGGGCTCCAACAACTGAATTCCATCGATGGATTGTGTGTGATTCCCTTCCAACAATATCCAGCACAATTTCGTCACATTGTTTAAGTTGGCACTTTCTTCTTTTTTGGAGTTATCTCTTTTGATCTTTAAAATAAGAAGAAAATTAACGTTATCATTTAGAACATCCCTTTTTTTTTGGATATTCTTACAACAGTATATTTTCGGCAGTTTTGCTAAAAAGTATCCCTAAAATATGTCCAATCTTTATTTGCTGAAACAATATTTATATAACAAGCTACATAATAGACTTCTTTTCATTCATTACTCTTTATCTGTTTGGTCTTTTTGAGAAAACTCGAAGAAGAATATCTTTTAGTTCTTGTATTTTTGCAGGAACGATCATTTTCTTTTCCATAGTAAATTTCTTTGATTTGCACATAATGGGACTTCACACTGAATATTGATACGAAGACAAAAATAAAATAAAGGTAGGTATGTATGTTTAATTTAATTTCTTAACAAGTCTTTAAAATATGAACTATACAAAATCACATATATTTTTAGAACACCGGTCTAGCAAATGTATTAATCGACAAAACGACAAAAATATTTATTATGATTATCATAATCAGCTGTTACCTTGTTTGTGACTCTCGTCAATAGGGGTTTATTCACTCTTAAATATGTTTGTCAAATATTTTTTGATGAGTATTTGAAGAATTGAAACTATTACAGCCTGATTTAAAGCCTAGTACGCAGCCCAAGCTAAAATACAGTTTTTTCCAACTCAATTAAACGTAGCCATATACAATTTAAAGTCTTCTTTTGAGCCGTTTTGAGATAATTTTTTATTAAAAGAAGACTATTTAAAATATGTTTGTTTATTTATCATTTTGTATCTATTAATCTGAGGAGATTCATCCTGACCTTTCCCCTTTTAGCTACGATCTTCAATAATCTGTCAAAATTAAGCTCGAAATAATTGATCCGAGCTATTTATTGGTCCGCTAAATTTTGACAGCTCAATAATGTATAGTACACTATGAAACATAAATATGAAGCAGCTCGAGCTGTTTTAATTATAAGATTTCATTAACAATCGTTTTAACCTTGGAATAGTTAAAACGAGTCGAAGCACTTAAACTTTTTTTACGCCACGTCAAAAATTCTTATTTATAAAATATTTTTCAACCCGTTTTAGTTACGCCCTTCTTATGTCTAATATTTTATTAAAAAAGTTACCAATCAAAAACTCGTTATTATTAATGTAAGCAAACAAATTTTAATTGATTGAACGTGTTTAGATGAAAAAATGGATAAACAAATCAAGAGGAAAAGCTCCGAACATTGGGATATTTTGCAAATTAAAAAAAATAATTAAAAAACTGCTGATGTTCTTTTTTTTCTGCTCACTGATCACGAAAAAACTTAAATTCTTCACAAAAATTTGTAAATTCTGCTTTTTGTTGCAGCAAATTGCAAAAGCAAAGAAAAAAATAGTTGCCTTGGCTGTTAGAATTAGAACTCATTCAGTAGAACGCTGAAAGCTGATTGCGGTCTTTTTGACATAGGTATAAGAATGCCAAGGACAGCGGCCCGTTCTGACCATCACGTCGGACCGCGTTCTGTTTAACAAAGCCTTTACAGAGTGAGGAACACACACGTATAAGATTAAAAGGCGGTGTCGACTAGTCACCTTTAGGCTTAGACGTCTCTTTTAATTTAAAAATTATTTATTTTTAGAAAAATTAAAAATCTTTTGATATTATTGTGAACGAACATTGATCCTTCGAAGCCAACGCGCAGGAAAGCGCTTCATTGTGCATAACATCATTCAAAAAAGTTACCTCGCCGCGCCGTCGCGCTATTGTGAATCAGGCTTGAAACATCCCTTCAAATGACTCCTAAAGCTACCCGACCCCTACCTTCCAATGCAACACCTGCATCGGCATGGCAGCATTTATTCGGATTTGATTTGGACTGGACCTAGGTTGGACTTGGAGTTGGACATTGGAGTAAGGGCTTACAGTAAAAGGGGTTGCAAATTAAAATGCTATTGCTTATAATAACAAAATAAACTAACAAACTACACAAAACATAACATTTTTTTAAAAATCCAGAGAAAATGTTTAGCTCCAACTTTTAAGGTTTTCTTAATAAATTTAAATTGAGTAATTTAATGTGGTGGAACATTATTGAGTAATTTAATGTGGTGGAACATCATTGAACCCTATAGTCTAGAGAAACAGGTATACTATGTACATATGTAGGTATTCTTTCACCATTTTTCAAAATTAAAGAATAATGCATGTGTCGTATGCAGTCAATGAATTTGATTTTTCATTTTTAAAAAAACGAGTCCTTTTAGGGACTTGTTTCAAGTTTTTAAATAATCCCCTCAAATATATCACTAAAATACTAACTATATCTCTTCGTTTTCTCTTTTAGATTCCTTAGATAGTTGCACAATGTGTTAAACTAATGGCCTATATTTTGAATGGAAAAGGAGGACAATGAAATTAAAGTGGAAGCGCAGAATTATTTACATATTTCAATCTAGTTAGGTACTATGCATCGGAGTACCTATGATGAATCACTCTTGTTAAATGTGAATGTATTTCGGAAAGAACTAAACTGTTCAGTCAGCTTTGATTATAAGCACCTATAGAAAAATAACTGACAATTTTTTACTATTTATGACGGAATTTTAAATAAATGTTCATAGTTTTAATATTACTTTTAAAAATGTTAATTTAAAATGATTTTAAATACAGAACAAAAATATTTAAATAAAAATCTATACTTGTGTTAAATTCTGATTGTTATAAACAGTCTTCTTGGATTTTCAGATTTAACTAGAGCAACTTTGGTTGGTAAGTTGATTTAATAGAATCACTTTATTAAAGCAAGGGGTCGTTCTGAACGAAATAAATTTTTATAGCTTCTGTATTGCTAATTGAAAAATTGACAATTATTTTTAAAACTTTGGCTCGGAAAAGATTGTATGATAGCATATTTTGCAATGAAAGGTTACGTTTTTAATACTGTCATGCTAGAGGTCTTGGGTTCAATATCTGCGTGTGCCACCTAAAGTTTTTTTTTTCACGGGTACTGTCTCTTGCGAGGAATTGACAAATCCTGCAAGAGTAACTCTTGTCATAAAAAGTGTTTTCTCAAATTGGCCGCTCGGATTCGGCATAAAAACTGTAGGTCCCTTCCATCCGTGAAATGACTCGCACACATGAATGGTTAGGATTGAGTGTTGTAAGTCACTAGACCCTAGTTCTCTACAGACTGTTGCGCCTTCTAATTTATTTATTTTTGTATGTATTTAGCCTCATATTCAAAAGATGTCATTATTACAATAAAATAAAGATACATATATAGACTTGGGTATTCTAATAGTTAGAAAGATATGTTTTTCTTCGAACTTAGTTGTTCCATAAATTCTGTATCTTTAGCGTTCATATCATTACTTTATGAATAAGTATTTAACACCATATTTGAATCCTCTACAAGAAAACATGATTTGGGCGTTTCTCCTAGATATTAATCCTAAGGCAATAAATCGAAGTAATTCGTTCCTTGCAACCAAAACAGTTATTTTTTAACACTAAGCCCATTAGTTCACTTTCAACATTCCGTTAAAATGAAGCTCAAGATCTGGCAAAAGGCATTAAAGTTGACCGCTATTGATTTTTTCAAAAACACCAGTTTAACTGGATTTAAACTTCTGTCCTTTCTTGGACACTCAAAGTTTTTACAGTATGTTTTAAGTTATTGCACCATTATTTGTTAAGAAATTACTGTTTTTCAGGTCCATTTGGATACCATTTTTACTAGTTGGAGTGGTAGCAGGCACCTTCATCACTGGCCATTGCTTATATTATTTTCAGTTAAATCCAACTGTGACATATGTTAACTCATTTCGTCATCCAGTTTCGGAAGTTCCTTTTCCCGGAGTTTCAATATGTAGTGTTAATAAAATAAGCAAACGTGCAATTTTGGAATATGCAAGAAATATGTATCCTATCGAAAGCTAAAAATTAAGATAGGTTTTATAATAGCATGTTGTAAATTTAATTTATTTTCAGAAGTGAACTACACAAAGATCTCGATGAAAATGTTCTTTTAGAACAATTTGAACTTTTTGGAGGATTGTTCGATAGCTCTGGATTCGATATTGACAATGCATACGATTTACAAGTATTTCTCGACACGACTCTATCTATCAAGCCCGGCTTTTATGATGTTTATGAACTTCTTAAGAAAGTAAGTACCCTATCCTAAAGCTTTTTTTAAAAAATAGACTATATATAAAATGCTTGTATATTTTTAATAAAGTTGGCTCCTAAGTGTGAGGAACTACTTCGAAAGTGTAGCTGGGCTGGAAAAATCTACCCCTGTGATGAACTTTTTAGACTCGAAGTGACACCAGAAGGATTTTGTTGTTTATTTAACTACAATAGATTGGGTCGAAAGATAAAGTGAATTTTAAAAATTAAGCTTATCTTTTGAGCTCATTTTATTACATTCTCTAATCTTTTTTAGTGAAACATTCATTAAATATTTAGATGTTATTGGAAAAGACATGGGTCTGAAAGTACTGTTGAACACTTCATTGGATGACAATTTTTACAGTCAACGAAGCACTACCGGATTTATTGTTCAAATATTTAATAGTGTTTTCTATCCAGATATTTTAACAGGAGAAGTGTCTGAATTTCCAATTTCACCAAACATTGATTTGTTGCTTCCTTTGCAAGTGAATTTTCAGATCACTGACGACGAAGTTAGAAACTATAAAGTTGGTCAAAGACGTTGTTATTTTGCAGATGAATTACCAAAAGAATATGGCATTCAATACAGTCAGCCAGAATGTCTGTTAAAGTGTAAACTTCAAAATATACAATCTCTTTGTAATTGTATTCCATTTTATACGCCAAGAGATTTCATTGAACCTCCAGTTAGTTATTGCAATCTAGCAAGCTTGGAATGTTTAAGCAGATACAAAGGTAATTATATTAATGAAATAATCTATGTTTTGGCTTACAAATACCTATGTACATATATGGGTATTACCTGGGAACCTGTAAAATTTCTATTTTAAACCGACTTAATCAACAGCATACATATTTTGAAATGAAGGGATCCTTTAAGAACTACCTTTCTATTATGAAACATCTTGACTTGTTTGTATCACTATTTTTTAGTAACATGGACATCTTATCGGCCAATGGAGGACTCTGTAGAATCGCAACAGGAAATGGAATACGCGCTGACTTGTAATGGTTGTCAGCCACTATGCAACACACTCGAATATGAGTACCAGTTAGATAAATCTGATTTTGATCCGGAGAATATTATCTTTGAGTTAGACTATTTCTTGTAAGTTGTTTTCAGTATAAATTGTATAGTCAAAAACACGTATTGAGTGTCTTCGCTCATAATGAACTGTTTATTTTATTTACTTTGTTTTTTTTTTCATACCTACCATAATAAACTAATTATGGATGTTTTGAAAAAGAAAACTCAATACAATTCAGTTTATTATTATTTTGATATTTTAGACAAAATGAAACTCAGTTAGAGGAAACCAGCCTTCTGCGAATTTTTCATGCTTCACCTTATTGTGCTCAGTATAAGAAACAACTTATTTATTCAAATAATGGTCTTCTTGGTAAGTTTGAATGATTAAATTTCCTAATTAATGTTTTTGTAAAACTTTTATATATTTTAGCCAATGTTGGTGGAATTCTTGGTATAAGTATAGGTTGTTCGTTGATGAGTTTGATAGAAATTGCTTACTACACAACAATTAAGTCTTTTAAATACTTAAAGAGGTTACGCGAGACCAGAGCCATTGGGAAAACTTGAAGTCATCGTTGAAAAACATTATTGAAAAAAAATTCAAATGTCAATATAACAATTTAATAAAGAAATGTTCAAGCCTGTTTCTATTGTTCTATTTTTGAATATAATGGGGTCTAATATTAAATATGATTGCATTTTTTTCTCATACACTGGTAGATCTTAATATATATAATTCTTCTGTGAGTGTGTATGTCACTGAACTTCTCTTAAACGACTGGACCGATTTTGATGAAATTTTTTGTGTGTGTTCAAGGGGATCTGAGAATGGTTTAGATTCACAATTTTGTCCGCTAGGTACACCTGTTATGCTTTTAAGAAATTTAAGCCCTCCCAATATGTGTAATGGTACAAGACTATTGATCAAAGAATTAAGAGATAATGTGATTGTAGCAACTATCATTACAGGTCCCGTGGCTGGTCAGCTCGCACATGTTCTGCGGATTCCAATGATACCAACTGATTTGCCCATATCTTTTAAAAGGTTACAGATCACTTTAAAAATATCCTTTGCCCTAAAAACAAATAAATCCCAGGGACAAACTTTTTCCATAGTTGGTATCGACTTCAGGAAAGAGTGCTTTCATCATACAATTTATTGTTAAGGGATATCTTGTGTTTTACTTACCCTTAAAAACGCGTTTTTGGTTGTCTAGCATTTTTAAAGGGGCATATTTTAAAAACCTCTCGTGAAGGCGAAATTCGAATTCAGTACAATTTAATGTTTAAAAAAGTATTGTTTTGTTTGTATGGCAGAATAAAAAAACGTTATTTTGTAAGTGTAATCTATATCTATATCTATCTATACTATTATATAAAAGCGAAACCATTTTAAAGTTTGTAACGCATGATCTCAGAAAGTAGTCAACCGATTTATTTGAAATATATTTTATTATTTTCTATATTGTTATGAGAGTGTTTATGGCTTTAGTTTTTTTTTCATAAATTATTTGTCAAATTTAAATATTATTAATTTTACATTTTTTGTCCATTTTTTTTCATTAGTTGACTTATACAACCACTCATATCTTTAAACCTATACAATAATCGACAAAGATTAGCATTGCTTCATAAAGTCAATATTGTTGCGCAAATTTTAAGCCTAAAATCACTTCTAAGTTAAACATACAACCTGAGAAATAAATAAAAACAAATTATAAAATTATAAACTTTTTGAATTTATTTTATCCAGGAAATTAGATTCCATCACAATCGCGAGGTCGCTGCTTTGTTTCATTTCATTATCATTCCAACATTTTTATTTTCTTTTCTTCCCATGCTCTTTCTCTCTTAATATGTGTTCCATTTAATAGTTGCGTTTTTTCTCTTACCTACCTACCTACATATTCAATTTGTCTGTATTGTATAGTTCATCAACTAACCTACACACACACATTATTTTTTTGTTTCTCTAATTCTATCGTCACATCGCTGAGCAGTGTGGCTGTGGGCTCTTTTTTTTAAGTTACTATGGACATTTAATTAAATGAAATGCCGATTTATCTAAAGAAAAATTAGATCTTATTAACTTCCCATAGGAAGTTATTGAAATGGGTCCGATTTGTCAAATTGAAAATTTTGACATTTTTCGACGTTTCAAGGTCCCTAGAGTCCAAATAAAAGATTCTTAGAAAGATGTCTGTGCGTGCGTGTGTACGTACGTTTGTACGTTCGTACGTCCGTACGTCCGTATGTCCGTAAGTCCGTACGTTCGCGACGTTTTTTTCGTCGTCCATAGCTCAAGAACCAGAAGAGATATCGACTTCAAATAAATTTTGTTATACAGATAATAAGGCAGAAAGATGCAGAAAGGGCTCTCAAGAAAATTGCGTGGGTGGTTAACCCTAATATCTCATGAACCAGTGACGCTAGAGACTTGAATTAAATTTTATATTATACATTGTAACGTGATACAAAACAAGTACATTTTAGGGAAAAAATCCAATTAACTGTTTTTTTATAAATCAAAAGAACTGAAAAAAAAATTTGTCACCTCGAAAATTTTACGACTAAAATATGATTTTATTTCCAAAACAATTTTGTGCAGCGAAGAATGATGTTTTTGTCATCTGATAAAATTTTGAGAAACCCTAAAAAAAATTAATAAAACTTGGTAAAAATTTACTTTCGACTCAAATAGCTTTTCAAAAATTAAAAATATTGGCTTCAAACTTATTTTATATCACAGAAAATATTATTTTCGATATTCAATAAAATACAATCTACAAAAAATAGTACGCAAATTTAGTAAAAATTGATATATATACACAAACTTTTAAGCAAGACAAATCGACAGACGGGATGGGAAGTTATCAGTGTATGTCGCATCCCAGCCTCTTTTTTATTTTTTTGGTTCGAGGAAGTGAATAAATTATAATTCTTCCAATTTAAAAATAAAAAAAGTTCTATTATAATAGCTTGAATTACCAATTTTGTATCACTTCCTCGAACAATAAAACTGAAATTAAGTTAAAATTTTGTTTACAAATAACTCGAAGAAGGTACTTACAATGACGTCGATAAAAAGAGCACACAAATGTGGGTAGGTTAAGTCAGTTGCACTGCACTGAACATGAGCAGATGAATAAAAAAATGTGTCTATGGATATTTACACACGCATACCTATAGATGTATGAGAACATTAAAAAAACAAATTTGTTTTTTTTTACCGCAAATCTATACTATTATATAAAAGTGAAATCATATATACATATAAACTAAAATTAATATTATTGTAGAAAATATGCTCAGTCCCATTGAGAAATTTTTTCATATGCTAATACTAATATTCAAAAAATGTTCGTGGTTACAATTTGCGAAGCAACGCAAGCACGGGTCGGTTTTTAATAAAAATAATATGAAATAAGCTTTCTTGAAAACATTAAGACGATCATGAGTTAGTTAAATACAAAAAAGACGTTTTCGAATCTCTATTCGAAATTGTATATTTAGTAGTAATTTTTACATTATTTATTGTTAAATTATATATCTATTATATTTTTGTAGAATTTACAAATTCCCAGAAACTTGTCAAAAAATATTCATTGTGGAATATTTCCGTTTTTTAACTTGAGAACACACTTTATCTTTGCTTCTATATTTGTTAAAGAATTAGGATAGGTATGAAACAAAATTTAGTTTCAACAAACTATACATACTGGACAATTATTTTAAACTTAAATAAATTCCTAGTGAGAAACAAAATCGTTATCTTTACAATTCGTATGTATATTATGGTTGTACAAACCGAAAAACCAAATCACACAACTTCGAAGTTGTATGACTTGAGATATAAGCCACAATGACAGTTTTTTGACATAAGATAAGGTAGAATAGTAAATTTGGTATTTATAAATATTTCAGAAAATTAAGTTGTTTTTAACAATATTTCGTCTTCCGTGTGTCAATTCAAAGGTGCTTCTTTCTAACTAGAAAATAATATAATAGATAGATAAGATATTTACATTGTGATCATTCAAACATCAAATGTTTGTTTTTGAAAGCCATTGCACAGTGCAGATGATAAGTTGATTTATTATCTACAACTTAAAATACATTTTAATTTTTTCTCTGAATCGCATACATACCTAAATTATGTACATACATACATACATAGTTTATTCAATTAAAATTATGGAAGGGAAAATTGGAAACAAAGAAAACACAAATATTGTATGAAAGGACAATTTTATAAAATGAAACACTCATTTGTATTCTCAAAAATATAAACAAAATTTCTTACTTTCGTTGTGAGAAATCTGATAAAAGAATTTTTATGATTCGATTTCTCAAGAAGGAAGAGAAGATATGCAAAGTTTCAGTGATAGGTGAGAATAAATAATGAATTTTTGTTTATACATATATGTATGTATGTACAAATTCTCCTGCTCTGTCAATCTGACTGAGAGAATTCCTAGAAATCTAAGAAATATGAACTGGCCAATTTATAAACATTTACAATTTGCTTAAAATATACATACCATATACCGTTATACGTCGACATAAAATAATTTAGATGGAAGGACGGATGCACTCCTTCGTAATGAAATGAGTTAATGGGCAGATTCAAACATAAGAGGCTTTATTTGCAGTCAACTGCATTCTTATAAACAAGGCAGATATGTATGTAGTTAATTTTTAGATGTCATCAATTTCAAACTTGGAACTGTACTTGACAATCTTTTACTTGCCGAAAGTACCATCTACAGTATAGTTGTTAGTTGGGGCGGTTATGCTATCAATAAAAAACACCAGCTTAATTTTTGTTTTACATTTTTTAACATTTTATTCTCCGCAAAAGAAAAATGCAATAAAATGAATTCAAATGTCAAGTAATTTTTACAAAACCAAACATTTAAAGCTAAATTTATATCGTAAATATATTTCAAAAATTTTAATGACGAACTTTTACTGAACATCTGACTGCAAAATGCCAACAAAATTCTATTTCGTTTTAATGGGCAGGTTCAGCCTACGTAAGGGACTTAAAAGTCAGAGAAGTTTCTACTATCTGATTGGCCAGCTGCCAAAAAATGACCTTCTAAATAAGGCAACTTTAATGGAAAGTTGACTGGAAAGTTAGTCAAGAAAAATCTCCCTAACTATTAAGTCAAGTCTACTTCTATCAAAATGACAGTTGATCATGTTTTTTCATTCAACTGAAAGCTGAACTTTATTACACTGTGATTTAATTATTTTCTGCACAATTCTATTTGATGTTTTATGCAGAAGGGTTTCTTGTCAAATTGAAGAAGGAGTTAGTAATATTTTTTTTAAAAGACAAAATACAGGTAGAGATGGAATGAAAGTAAGGCAAGTTTCTAGTATATGTAAATAAAAATTTCCCTAACTATCAAGTCAAGTCTACTTCTGTCAAAATGACAGTTGATGTTTTTTTATTCAAGTGAAAGCTGAACTTTATTAATCTATGGTTTATTTATTTTCTGCAAAACTTCACTCAATGCTTTCTGTAAAAGCTTTCCTTGCCAATTTGGAAAAGAAATAAGTAATATTTCTTTACAATACAAAATACAAATCGTGATGGACTTGTAGCTTGCCTGAGTAGTGTTTTGTAGATAATAATGTTTTTGGTAATTTGTGTACTGTGAACTTAAAGTAGAGGTTTGTAAAGTAAAGTTCTGAATTTAAAATTCATGACACTTGAAAAACTAACTATGTAGTTGCCTTGGTCAAAATTTACGTTCATAGAATGAAGTTGACTGCAAATGAAGTCTCTTATGTTGCCTGAACCTGCCAACATTTCAATTTTTGTATTGTTCCGATGGAATAAATTTTGACCAAGGCAACTAGATAGTTTTTCAAGTGTCATGAAATTAAAATTCAGAACTTTACTTCACAAACTTCTACTTCAAGTTCATAGTACAAAAATTACCAAAATCATTATTTTCTACAAAACACTCCTCAGGCAAGCTACAAGTCTATCATGATTTGTATTTTGTATTTTAAAGAAATATTACTTATTTCTTTTACAAATTTACAAGGAATCTTTTTACAGAAAGCATTAAATGAAGTTGTGCAGAAAATAAATAAATCATTGAGTAATAAAGTTCAGCTTTTAGTTAATTTAAAAAACATGATCAATTGTCATTTTGACATAAGTTGACTTGACTTGATAGTAAGGGAGATTTTTCTTGTCTAACTTTCCAGTCAACTTTCCAATAAAGTTGCTTTTATTAGAATGCAATTTTTTGGCAGCTGGCCAATCAGATGCAAGAAACTTGCCTTACTTTCAAGTCCCTTATGTCGGCTGAACCTGCCCAATGTTTCTTGTCTAACTTTCCAGTCAACTGGCAGATAATACTAGAAACTTGCCTTACTTTCAAGTCCCTTATGACTTTTGAACCTGCCTAATACATTTGGTCTCAAACCACTTCTTTCGTTTGTTGGTATACTTTACTTAATTTGTTTAACTTACTTGTTAGTTTCGGGACATTATCCTCCATAATTGCTATGCTAAAGATATGCAAACATAGATGAACAGGTATTATTTAGTTATAACTTCCAGTTCTATAGGAAATTAAGTTGGTACTATTAAGTAATCAACGGTTTATTTTTCGAACGGTCATATATTATTATAACTCTATTTGATAGATTTATAATTTTGCTGTCCATTGAAAACGAAAAAAACACAAAACTTCTATTTAACGATAAAATAAATTATCGCAGAAGAAAACTATTAGATTTGTAATATTTAATCCATAGATTAATCGATAATGATTTGATAAGGATTTAAGATTAAGTCGTGATACCCAAATAATTTTAATTTAATTTATTTGAAAATTAATTAAGAAACTAGCTTTAAGGGAACACAATGGATAAAGAAAGGTATCATTTTCCCAGAATTTAGCGTAGTCAGGTGCTTTTAAAGGCAAATCCTCTTTAACCATTTAATTATGGTTTTGCTTCATTAAATACGTAAATTCAATTTTGAACACCAAAAAGCTATCGTATTATTGTTTTTGTTTAATTTAAGATAAGCTTATCATTCTTTTCACCCAGTAACTTACATTTGGTTTATTTTTGTTCCTGTTTCAGTATAAAAAAAACATTTCAACAATGAGCAAGCGTCAGCTCCTGTTAATTTCCTCTTCAAGGGTGCACGGATTTAAGTACCTAGAACATTCCAAAGACCAAATAAATAATTTACTCAAAAAGTACGTTGAAATAAAAAAAAAAAACTTAACATGGTGTACTCCTTATTTAAATTCTTTTTTTTTTCTATAGAAAAGAAGTGAACACGATATTATTTGTGCCCTATGCCTTAAAAGATCATGATAAGTATACAGAAACCGTCAGGAACGCTGTCAACGATTGGGGCTTCAAAGTCGAAGGTCTGCACACCAAATCAAATCCAATTGATGCTGTGAAAAATGCCCAAGCTATATTTGTTGGTGGTGGAAATACTTTTGTTCTATTAAAGACTCTATACGAAAAGAATCTCGTCGAAACAATTCGTGAAACAGTTAAAAATGGCATTCCATATATTGGAAGTAGTGCTGGAACAAACGTTGCTACGCTATCGATTCATACAACAAATGATATGCCAGTTGATTACCCACCGACTTTTGATGCACTTCAATTAGTACCTTTCAATATTAATCCACATTATTTGGAGACTGATTCTGAATCAAAGCACAAAGGTGAAACACGTGACGAGAGAATAAATGAATTCGTAGATTATCATAGCCGGCCAGTTTTGGGATTACGCGAAGGAACAAGTCTATTGGTCGATGGCGATAGAGCTACTCTGAAAGGTGATCGCAATGCAAAGTTGTTTAAAGCGTAAGTTTTCATGAATAATTGTTATTATTTTTATTTTGAATATACATTTTTTTAGAAACAAGGAACAAGTTGAATATCCACCAGAATCTGATCTAAGTTTTTTGCTTCAAGAAAAAGCTAAAACATAAAGCGTTAAAAACATTTTGTAAAACAATTAAATTTAATAAAAGAAATATAAGAATTATATGGTTTCCTTTTGATGTTAAAAAACTATAAATATTTAAGGTAAATAAACGGATGTTTATTTCATTGTAAAGTGGAATATATGCTATTAACAATGGGAAAAGATATCAACAAAATGATCTTATCCTTTTCCACAATTGCGGTTGTGTGTCCACAAAACGTCACGAATTCCATCTTTAAGGTCTTGGATCGATTGTAGAGCCTTGGCATTGGCCCCATTTAGTTAACTACACGAATTGATACTTCTAAGAACTGCAATGCATATACTTTAAATTGTATCAATATCAAAAATGATTAGTCCTCATAACAGACGAGTGGTCCACAAGGCAAAAAGATCTGATTTGTTTTTTGTTTGTCACTGAAGTTTGTATTTAATTCATTTCTGAAGGTGTTGCAACGATATTGAGTTATAAGTTTGGAATAACATGAGCATATTTTTTAAAATTCAATTGAAAATGGAAAACAAACATTTTGCTGATGCATTTTACTGAAAGCTATAACTGCTACGATATTTTTTTATTGAACTTCCTCTTCCGAAGTATAGGAGTTTTAAGTTTTAAAAATATCATTTATCTGATTTTGAAATCAAAAAAATCCAAATTTCTTTGAAAATTGTAACTTATTGGCCTCTAATCAAAACTGGAAACATTTGTGAAAAAATTATACCGTGTTCAACATCCTTTTAAGCTTGAGAAGGTTACAAATCTAGTGTATGTTCTCATATTGGTTAATGATAGATTAAAATTTCAAATTTAATAAAATAAAATAAAATGTTTTATTAAAAATATGTACATGTAGTGAATATATATTTCTTTAAATATAAAACATACAATCTTAAAATATTTCTCTCTCTCTATGTGTTTTTTAAAATAGCTTAGTAAATATTTATTTTAAAAGTTTTATTTTTACAAAATATTATTTAAATAGATATTCTACTTAAAATATAAGAAACAAAATCAAAACCTAAAATTTAATAGAAACTTTAATTTCACTGTAATACTATAATAATATAATATTTTGTTTTTACAAAGTAATTGTCGTGGAACAATTTTTTTTTTTTAACTTATAATAGGAGTTTCAAACCTTTGGCACTTTGTCTTACAATAAATTAATAATTAAAATAAAACAATATTTAATTTGCATTTCAAAAAATAGATGCCTGTATCTATTGAATCTAAGGCTTAGTCCTCATCAAATTGTTAAAAAAAAACAAACCGAAAACACTTGTTTATTAGATTTAAAAACCAACATGTTTTTTTTTTCTACTTTGAAGTAGGCACTTGGCAATGAAGTTACTATAAAATTCGTTTTCTTTTTCATTTTAAATTTGTGACTTATTTATGTAATATGCTATCGGTAATGCAAGCACTTAATTTTTTCATTAAAGGAAATTAGACTTATTTAAATTATAAAACAAAACTTGGTTATGGTATTCGAAGATGATATACAAAAATCTCGTTCATAAAGCAATTACACTATACATATTATTGTCTGGGTCTGCTTAATATACAGCTTCGTTCTTACCATGCCCGGCGGGATTAAGAACATAAAATAAAGTAAAATAAAATAAGAGATTCAAACATAACAAACGAAATTTTCAGTCTGTAAATCCGAAATTTAAATAACAAATAGTATACAAAGTGTTTTAATGATTTTTAACCGAAACGTAGTGCTGGCAAGTTATGCTATGTTATTAAATAAATAATAAAGCAAGAAAATCAAAGCCTTAATTCTATTTTCCCCTTTTTAAACTTTTATAATAAATACTCTTTGAAAAACAAATCAATTTTTTCGATATAAATACATAAACAGCTTAGTAAAATGAAATAAAACATATAAAATAGGATGGGCCAGTAATTTTGAGCATTTTTTTAAAACTTAATTTACAAAATTGTTCGATTATATTTTATTGTTTATTTAATGTTTCATTGGATTTCTTGTAATACTTTTATCCTCGAAGCGTATTATCGAATCGCCAATTTGTTTTCTAGATGCTAAATGTATGCATTTTCTACTACTTAAACTATTGCTACTGCTAAGATTGTCAGATCTTAAAGGTATTTCATTGGAATAATTATTAACATTATTATTTTGAATTTTATTACTATTATTTATTTCTAAGCTATAAGCTGGGCACTTGGCTATATCACTTGTAGTTTCGAGGAAATTTTTGATGGCAGTTCCATATCGTAAATTTGGCTCAACACCACGTAAAATGTGTATCGGCAATTGAGCACCAACAAATATGTCTAAAATTGTGTTAATTGTTTTATCGGCACGATTGAGAAGTAACTCAATGTCGTTGTCATTGTGAACTATGGGTACAGTATCTTGGAGTTTTTTGCGAGCTATAAATAAAAATAAAAGTAATATAAATTTTTTGAATTTATTTAGTTACGCTATTAACAAAAAAAGACTTAAGCTAGACTTAAATCTGTTTTTTTTTTGTTAGTTTAATATGATGTTAAGGCCTAGTTTAAAATTAACAAATAACTTACAACGAGTTTTAAAGATTGTTTTTAAGGAAGGAAGGACTGATATGGAAGTCAAAGGTGGTAAGCCCGTTTAGAGCTATTTTCTAGAAGAAATGGTCCCTGCTAAAAGCTGGTGTGAAATGAGGATACCAGCGACTTCGTGGCGTTTTTGAAAGGTTTGCAGATTAATAAGTTTTAAACGATCTTCATGATGTGGTAAGAATAAATTATCACCGAAAGGAAGACCGCGGAGTGCAAATCGAAGAAATCTGCTTTCTTCAGATTTAATACTTTGAGAGTAAGAGTTCTGATGGGGAGGCCAGATTTGACTAGCGTATTCAAGAAGAAGACTAACAAAGGTGGTGTATAAGGACTAACGTTCGATGAAACTAAGGGATGACTTGTCCTTGTTAATAATAACCAGGTCAATAGAACAGACAGAATTAATGGTAACATCTTGCAGACATAAGTAATTCTTTTAGAGCTTTGAGTATTTAATGTGTTTTAAGAAAGCGTTAAAGGAGTGAACTTGGAGAATATTACTCTATTTTATATGCTTTAGAAAGGCATTATTTAAGAAAAACAATTGTTCCTTAGAGCCATTCAGCCGCTTTTTGCTTTTAAGTAAATGGTCAGGTTCAGACAACATAAGGGACTACATTAATTTGCAGTCAACTACATTCTTTGAACGTAAATTTTGACCAAGGCAACTAGTAAGTTTTTAAGTGTCATGAATTTTCAACTTAAAACTTTACTTCACTTATTTCTACCTTCAGTTCATTGTACAAAAACTACTAAAAAGATGGAGCTTTGCAGAAAATAAATAAATCATAGAGTAATAAAGTTCAGCTTTCAGTTGAATGAAAAAACATGATCAACTGTCATTTTGATAGAAGTAGACTTGACTTAATAGTTAGGGAGATTTTTCTTGACTAACTTTCCAGTAAACTTTCCATTAAAGTTGCCTTATTTAGAAGATAATTTTCGTGATGAACTTGTAGCTTGCCTGAGGAGTGTTTTGTAGACAATAATGTTTTTGGTAATTTGTGTACTGTGAACTTAAAGTAGAGGTTTGTGAAGTAAAGTTCTGAATTCGAAATTCATGACACTTCAAAAACTAACTAGCTGCCTTGGTCAAAATTTACGTTCAAAGAATGAAGTTGACTGCAATGAAGTCCCTTATGTTGTCTGAACTTGCCCAATGTCATCACTTATTTCGATTTGGGTAAGGGTGGTGCTTGAGGTACCTTTTAAGAATTCAAAAAAACTATAGTCAGGTTCTTTGTTTTTTTTTATGTTAATTTCAAACTTCTTTTATATTTATAATGAAAAAGTAATTGAGAAGTGATGGATGTGAAGTAAATGATTTACTTCAAGAAAAGTCTATTAAAATATTGGCAACCAAAAAGTTATTAACCCATAAATATTTACTTCCAATCGCTTATACAAAATAGGTTTGTTGGGTCTTTTACATAAAAATAAAAAGGAATATGATGATGCCACCTTTTTTTTGAGAATGTACGTAAATATGCAGAACGAAGCATTATTAGAATATGCATCTTAATTAGTATGCTTTTCTTAGTATGTTTATATATGCAAAGAGACAGTTTATAATTTTTGACTAGCTTTCAAAAACTCTGGCTTACCTTCCACATAATCCTTACTATAGAACGAAATCACATCATAATTCCATCGGTCAAAGTAACCAGCACTCTGACTGACATCACATGTTTCACATTCTTTACAAAAATGTACAAACTTACAAGGATACATCATAAATCCGATCGGTGAATACACCTGGAATCCTTGTATTGTATTCATGCGAACCTAAATACAAACAAATTAACAGTAATTATATAAGTTTCAATAATAATAACTGAAAATAAAAATTTACCCGATTAAGAAAATCCGCTTTAAATGTATTTGATGTGGAAGCCATTAGCACTAGGCTCTCCAAACCAATTTTTGGCAAAGCCAAATCGGCTACAGCTAGACTGAGTATTTCATTTCGTGCATAAATAGAGTTGAGCATGATGTCTTCAGGCATGCTGACATCACTAAAAATCGCTGGCAATCGTATTGAAACCCACACTATACGTGAGCCATCTGTTTTATATTTCGTGGATAAATTTAAGGCAAGACTTTTTATATTTCGGAATGGATCATTTTCACCTTTGCTAGGCGAATCATATTTATAAAGAAAAATCTGTAAGAAAAACATAGAAATTATATTAAAATGTCGTCGAATTTATGTATGGTTTAAAACTCACCATAAGAAGAAAGGTATTGTCTTGGTTTTTCATGCAAATCTTTTCGTATTGTCGAACAAACTCAACCCCATCGTTAGCTAGATGTTCAAATGTTGGCACTATAATGACTATTCTTGTACTTTCAGTTACGTATGGCGAAGGAACAACTTCTACTCGTCCTAATGGCTTTACTACCTGAAAGCTGACAAACAGTTGATTCAAAGTCAAAATAGGGACAGTTAAGAATTCTAAATTTATTTCTACTGTAGCTTTAAAGAGCCACAAGTGGAATATTTTAATTAAATTTTAGGATTGTGTGCTGTGATTTACTTACCTTTTTATAATCTTAATCGGGTCATATTTTTTGGCATCCACAAAATTCAAGTGCATATGATAGTCCATGCCTCTTGTTGGATCAAACCTCCTATAAACGGAGTGTATATTTGAGTAATTTAGTCCTGGAAACTTGTGACGTGCATATTGCACACTTATATCTAAGACTGTTTGAAAGTCTAACGAGTCGATGCGACTCAATGGTTCAACGACACTATCTGAATTTGGCAAAAAGATGTGTGTACTATTGATGAAGTGCCACACAAGAATGTCATGGCGAGTTTCTGGAGAGCTACTTGTTGGCACTCCTAATGGCCAACGTATTTCTAAAATATTATTCGATATAGTGCCATTCGCTATGTGATAGGCTTTATGTTCAAGATCAAAGCTGCGGTGTTGAAGGTTTTCTAAGTGATACTTGAAAATAAAAATAGAAAATTATTAATATAAACAAAAAATAAATTCAATTTATTATTTATTACCTTTGAGAAATAAGCATGAAGTCGGTAAAAATCATCTGCGTTTGTTAAAGGATATATTACTGAGGCATTTCGAAAGACTTCTTCTGTAGATAGTAGACTAAGGTCCTTGTACAATTTTATCGATGGTCTTATTGCATAAGACATTTGTGTAATGCCCTAGTGAAAAAGTTATTTAATAATAGAATTAATAACATTTAACTATTAACAAGATGATTAAGGGCTTTGTGTACCGGTAATAAGTAATTTAAACGATTCAACACTGGATGAAAAATTTTGGCTGCAGAGGTCTAAGAGTTTCATAAGTTACAATCTTAAAAGGTTATAGTGAGCCATTAAGCTGCATTTATAAATCAATTTCGAGTCAAGATACAGATTCGTGAATATATTTTTCATTTCTGTAACGAAGTTCATACCCAAACAGTCGTCCAAAAATATAATCATTCAACTTTATTTCAAATTTCAAAGTGAAAGGGAAGTCCCATTCAACAAAAAACAGTGCCTTTAAAAAACAAAATTAAAATCACAGACATACATATTTATGCTAATTAGATTCTGTAGACAAACGAGTGATTGTTCTAAAGCAAAGCACCAAACAAAACAGCCGAAGGAGAAGAAGATACAAAAAGGTCAGACAAGAATTTGTTTTG